>OZ010799.1:248434804-249634804 GCA_963932465.1 Maratus speciosus
GGAGGGAGTAAGCAGAGCTTCTTATCAACAAAACAGGTGGCCAACATTCTTCTCCATTTTTTTGCTAGTAAAAATAACAAGTGTCATTTCGAACCTGGATTCTCTAACTACGCATTATATGCTCACAGTGAAGAAGAATAGGAATGCCGAACTTTGGGATATTCCATATTTTGGAATAAAATGATTTTATATTTATTTAATGGTTTTAATAATAGCCTTCTATTTTAAGAAAAATAGACATCAAAGAAAAAAGTTAGAAAGGAAAAGTGAAAAAAAAAAAAAAAAAAAAAAAAAAAATGAAAAAAAAAATAAAAATGGTTAGATCAAAAATGATAACGATATGAAAAGACAACCTCGTTTCCTTAGAAATATCTTACGATATCAAGTGTCAGACCCTCCTCTCCAACCTAAAGTGATATCGTTATATAGGTGCAGTCCTTAATATATTTTCTTTTCTAACTGTATGAAGATTTAATAAAAAGTACATAAACTATACTTTTTTCCGACCTCCATTCAACCCAGGAACTGATATATGGCATCAAAAGTGGATGTTACCATTTGAAAAATCGAAGTTGGTGCAATGTTTAGTGTGTAGACTATTTTGAAAATTACATTCATATTCTGAAGGAAGCTATTATTCATAATCTAATAACACTTTTGGTGTGATATGGCCCTAAACAGCCTCCGAATGACATGAGGTTTATCTTTTTTAGGGTTTCGTTCATCTGACGAAACCCTATTCGTCTCACTCCTCTGTCTGTCTGTCTGTCACAGAGCCCGTTCTCAGAAACTATATATGTTGGAGACTTAAAATTTTGCATACTTATAGCTGAACACCTCACATCAAACAACAAATCCTAAAATTTTGAAAAAGTTTTATATTTAACCCTCTGGGCTCTAACTTGTGTATTTTAAGCTGTTTTTTTCTAACTGAGCCCCTAATTAAGTTAAAGACTTGAAATTTTGCAAAATTATAGCTAAACACTAGCTATCAAACGACAAATCATAACATTTCGAAAAAAATCTTATATTTAACCTTCTGGGCTCTGACTTGTGTATTTTAAGCTTTTTTTTTCTAAATCAGCCCCTAATTAAGTTGAAGACTTGAAATTTTGCAAAATTATAGATAAACACCTGCGATCAAAAGACAAATCTTAAAATTTCGTAAAAGTCTTATATTTAACACTCTGGGCTCTAACTTGTATATTTTAAGCTTTTTTTTCTAATTTAGCCCCTAATTAAGTTGAAGACTTGAAATTTTGCATAATTATAGCTATACACTTGCAATCACACGACAAATCGTAAAAATTTCAAAAAGTCTTATATTTACCTCTCCGGTCTCTAATGTATTTTAAGCAATTTTTCTAACCCCTAGTTTAGTTTATTTTATAGTTTATTTTATAGTTAATTTTAGTTCCCCTAATTAAGTGGGAGACTTGAAATTTTGCATACCTATAGCAGAACACTTGCGATCACACGAAAAATCATAAAATTTTCAAAAAGTCTTATATTATTTACCCTCCGGGCTCTAACTTGTGTATTTTAAGCAATTTTTTATCCTCCCCCCTTTTCACCCGAGTGGCACTTTTCTAACTTTTGCCGATACTCCTTTGACCACTCTTTCATATTACGCACCATAGATTTACATATTTTAGCTCCACTTTTTTACCGAAAGAGGGCGCCTACATATCTCGGGTGCTATGGGTCCTAATACCTCGACTAATATATCTACGGATAGATTGTAAAACAGAGTTTCGTTAGTATAGAGGTTTGTTTAAAATAGAGTGCGCCCCCTGGTTGCGAAATGCGGAACTAACAGATTTTGCAAAAGTATAGAGTGTTTTGAAAGGAATATTAAACGAAACCCTTTGTGCGATCTGTGATCACACTTACCCACTTGTTTAGAGTTTCGTTCATGTGTCGAAACCCAATTCGTCTCACTCCTCTGCCTGTCTGTCTGTCACAGAGCCCGTTCTCAGAAACTATATATGTGGGAGACTTGAAACTTTGGATTCTTATAACTGAACACCACACATCAAACGACAAATCATAAAATTTTGAAAAAGTCTTATATTTATACCTTTGGACTCTAACTTGTGTATTGTAAGCTTTTTCTTCTAACTGAGCCCCTAATTAAGTTGAAGACTTGGAAATTTTGGATTCTTATAGCTGGACACCTCACATCTAACGACAAATCATAAAATTTTGAAAAAGTCTTATAGTACCCCCTCTGGGCTCTAACTTGTATATTTTAACCTTTTTTTTCTAACGGAGCTCGTACTTAAGTTGGAGACTTGAAATTTTGGATACTTATATCTGAACATCTCACATCAAACGACAAATCATAAATTTTGAAATAGTCTTATATTTACCCCGCTGGGCTCTAACTTGTGCATTTTAAGCAATTGTTCTAACTCAGCGCCTAATTAATTTGAGATGTTAAATTTTTCATACTTATAGCAGAACACTTGCGATCGTACGAAAAATTATAAAAATTTCAAAAAGTCTTATATTATTTACCCCTCCGGGCTCTAACTTATGTATTTTTTGCAATTTTTGTAACTTCCACCCTTTTCAACCGGGGTGCACTTTTCTAACTCTTTGACCACTCTTTCATATTATGCACTATAGCCGTACATATATTAGTTCCAATTTTTACCGCCAAGGGGGTGCCTAAATGTCTCAGGTGCTATAGGCCCGATCCCCTCGACTAATATATCTATGGATAGTTTGTAAAACAGAGTTTTGTTCGGATTGAGGTTTTCTTAGAATGGAGTACGCCCCCTGGTTGCGAAATGTGGAACTAACAGATTTTGCAAAAGGATAAAGTGTTTTGAAAGGAATATTGAACGAAACCCTCTATGCCATCTGTGATCACACTTACCCACTTGTATTGTTATTTTTTTTTCTTTTAACACTGACTGTGCTAAAACAAAAATACAGATATTTTTTCTATTAGGTTTCTAAAATAAGAATCTTTTGAGCATTACTTATCAATCTATCAAAGCATAACGATCATATTTCCTCAAAGGAGCATTTTCCTTTTAAATCATTCTTATGAAAGATCAAACTAAACAGAAAATAGCAATTTTACGCAATATCTTGAAGCTAACTCGTTTTTGTTTAGTAGCTTCGAATAGAGTCATAATATTAATTTCTAACACAAGGTGGAGCTTAATTTCGGATATTTGCGATTTTGTAAACTTATCGTTTTGGAATTTTACTTAATTTAGAAATTTAATACAAATTAAAAACTGTTAAGAAGTTATTTACTCATTATGTAATTATTTTCTATTTATATTATTTAAATTGAATTTATCACGATATTTCAAAATTGATTAACTGCATACATTAGGTTTTAAAATCTGTGTTAACTTAACTGTAAAAATAACCTTAAATTTATCGTGCCTATGGATACCATGTGCTGATGTGTATCTGGATAGAATAAATGGGATTTTATTAAGTATTTTGTGTAATATTACTATTTTTACTTGCTATAAATTATTTAAAAGGTTGTATTGCTTTTTCCATTTCATAGCATTTAATTTTATTCTGTATTCAGTTTGAAACTATTCTACTGCTCATATTAGTCGTTAGAGTACAGGGGAAACAAATTTCAGCTTTTAGCTCTTTTTTTTCTCACAGAAAACGACTAATTTTGCTTATATAATTGAATTCTGTACTCTTGAAAACGTAATTCAATATATAAGCTTTTCAATTATCTTTCTCGAAATCCATATTCTTATCTTTTTCTTCATTAATAATTCTTATTATATATTACAAGGGACTTTATTTTATACTTCGCAGCTTGTTTATAATGTTTTTGGTATCCATTCAGTGTGTTTGGGGACACTGTATTGTTGTAAATTCATTCATGCTATCACAATTATAGATGATGGTTGGTAATGTTTAATTAATGGTTATATATATATATATATATTAATATTGTAAAACTTATTTTTATTTTTAAACGTCTTGTTAAATTAAAAGAAGATTATTCAACACATAATGAGAAGCTGAGATTCTAGATAAACAAAGTAATGCAGACGGTACTCAAAAAAATCGAGGAAATTCTTTATGTTCTTTAGATGACGGGACATTTGAAATATATTCGAGTGATTTAAAAATCATTTGAGTTAACGATCTTGTTTTTGAAAATCGTTTCACTTTTCTGTTTATTATCAGTTGTTAAAATAACTCCCTAATATAAGAGAAAAAAAATTGTTTTCTTCGTAGTTTTCGATGAAAAAGACAAACAACTGAACTATTTTAGAAGAGGTTTATGCGCAGAGAAATAATGTTTATATTCGATTGATATAATGGTCTGTTATCCTTAGAATAAAAAAAAAATCACTAAATAATTTACATAAGCTTATGCAACGTTATATTTTTCCATCTTATTTGTCCTTATGGAAGAATACTAACATTAAATATTTGCAACGGCTTCTTCCTAAATTATAAGAAAATAAATACTTTTGAATTTTCCGTCTACTTTAGGTATTAATAACTGTTTTATTCAAACTTAGGAATTTTCTGAAAGGCATGGGTAATAAGAAAGACTGTGAGCTATTGAAATGAATGCATTTTCTCATAAAATAACTCAGCTAAATGTTCAAACTATGATGTAAAATCACACATGTTTTATATATCCTTTTATTATCTTCTTTTTAATTTATTTTATTTTTTTAAATCCCGTGTTTTCCCTTTCTCTATACAAAAAAAATAATTAAGCTAGCTTTATCGTTAAATGCTCCATCACAAATTATAAACAACAATTCAAGGCAATATTCTCGTGTGGATAAGTTTTGAAAAATAAAACATGAACGAAAAATCATGCGTACGGCATAGATTATGAAACACTTTCCAACACATACAGAATAATATATCAAAACTTCACAGGTCACTAAGTTGAAAGATGATGTCTAAGTGAACAATATGGAAAAATTATAATGCATTTGAAAACTCAATTTCTGCTGTTACCATGAATACTCTGGAAAATAGACAATTTTTTTGTGCAGATGTGTATATGATCTATTGATATGTATGTATACTACATACACATCAATATGCTTAAAGTTCGTTCATTTAAAAGCATAGCACAGTTGAAAATTTCCATTCAGCAGTTTCCGCCCAATAAACGGATGTTGTTGAAAACTTTGGTGCAGCCCTGTATATAATCTACAGAATTTATACACGCCAAGTAACATTTAAAAAATAATTAAATTTACAAACTACAACATACAATTATTATTTTCAATATGTTTAAAATAGTGTAATATTGTTAAAATACCCTGCAGACGAATTTTTCCCATAGACCGTAATGTAACGGGATTATTTTGGGTGTCCCTGCAAATGAACCGTAAATGCTACACACTTCATTTTCAATACCGAACATGCCATAGTGATACCCAATAACATATATCCATTTCATGGCAATCGGACTATATTTACGCAAGTTAGAGCACGGACAGACAAACCGAATTCATAAACATTTTTCAACTACGTTGGGAAGTGTTAAATACAGTAGAGCGCCGATTATCCGAACAAGTCGGGACCGACCTTAGTTCGGATAAGCAAGAGTTCGGATAAATGGACAGACAATTTAAGGGATGTTCCTGACTGTACGAAAACCTTCATATTTTATCCAGGCTTAGGATTGGCAGAACCAGTTAGTGCTAGCGCGTTTAAAAATTGTTTTTTTTTGTTTTCTTTTTTATAACTTAAAATTTTCTTTTTCTCTTTTTATCATTTTCTGAACTCCAAAGATTATAATTTAAGGAAAAAAGCTTTCGATTGTTGCTTGCTTCAATGAAGACATTCTTTTCTATGCTGCCGTATCTCGAATTCTTCTTAAATACGTTAGTTGAATAGGATCAAAGTTCTTCTGCCGTTCGAGCCATTTCATAGCTTTTTCCAAACATTCAAAGGATGATAGACCTTGGTCATTTTCAGAGCATTTGTTTTCATTTCTTCAATTTCTTTTTCATCTTAAATCGACAATCTCATCATAATTAAAAAAATTCCTACCGACTCGGGCCTACAGGCGGAGGTAGATTTCGAAGTTAAGTAATAAATTCACCAACAAAACTTAAATCAAGATTAGAGATAAACCCAGTTCCTTCACTAAGAATGAGCTCTAGGGAGCTAAATATTTTGTGAAAATTCTAATATACACGAATACACACAGTATGTATATGGAATAGGTTTAAAAAATAGCTAAAGCAAATTCAGAGAAACTCAAAGTGTTAAAATATATTAATATTTCCATAGTCGGGTTTTTATCATGTTTTAATACGTTTCTTCAAACTCACATAATGTTACATATTCACCTGCTGAAGTCCATTTTATTTACAATATGACGCAATATTTTTGTTTTGTTTTGTTTTTAATTCGTCAAACTATTTATTTCATTTTGAGTTTTCATGCGGAAATCTTGCTCCAAAAAACTTATGACGTAATATTCTATTTGTTTTCAATTCGTCAAACAGTTTATTTAATTTATTTTTACACGTGAAGATCTTGCAATAGAAAAGCAATTGTTGTGGTGAGAATTAATTTTATTGCTTTTTTTTTTAATTGTTGGCAACTGCTATAACGAAAAATATTTATTTTTTCCTGTCATTGTTGTGTAAGAGCTGGTTTTATCAGAATCATGTTAAGACGGTATTCAAAATTTTGAACCCTCCCCAGTTCCATTCCCTTGGGCCGATTTTGCCCATTTTCAATCCCCGCCGAGATATTAGTCATCTCAAAGTTGTTGGCGAGTTTGAAGACGATCCGAGCATAATTGCGACTTTTATCGTGCGGACAAAATTTAGTACATACATACATATATATCAGTGGCGTGGCGTGAAAATTTTCGGTGGTCATCGCAATTATTTAAGTTTGTGGTGAAAAATTATTAACTCTAAAATTCAATGGTTGAATGTTCAAAAAAGAAACTTTAAATCTTACCTTCACTTATACATGAACTCCAAATGTTCTGCTAAAACTGGATCGTAGAGTTTTAAAAGCTTATTAAGAGTTTTAAAATATTGCTTGGTCATCGCCGCATCCAGTGATGACCGGACGCCACGCCACTGATATATATATATATATATATATATATATATATATAAACTTTTTAGGTGGGGGTGGTTTTGGGTTCCTGGGGTCCTATAATGAAAAGTTATGAAGGAATTTTTCAAAAGTCGCACCATGGTAACGACTGCAATAGGTAGTATTTCTTACGAAATCTACCTAAAAAATTTTTGAGAGAAATAGGCTGTTCGGATAAATAGAAGTTCGGTTAAAAAACATTTTTTGAGAGAAATGGGCTGTTCGGATAATTGGAAGTTCGGTTAATTGGAATTCCGATAATCGTCGCTCTACTGTACCAAAAGAGGCGGCTGGGGTACTATAGTCTTTACATCAACATGAAGGTTGAAAATCTGTCTATGACCGAAATGCATATGCATCAGTCCATGGTTGAAAATCTGTCCATGTCTGAAGGCTTAAGTAAGAAGTTTAAGTGATTTCTTGTATTTATGTTTACGAATGTGCCAATTGTGTATTATATTACTGAAATACCCCGACTTACGTAAGTAATGCGTTCAGTAAATTTTTACGTAATTTGAATTTTAAGTAAGTCGAATTTGTAATTTTCTTAGGTAAAATTTAGTAAGAAACTGCAATATTTATTATGTATAGGGTAAATTGGGTGAAGATGCCGTAGTTTTTGACTTTATTGTTTTAAAAATCGCCTGTTGTTTCTATTTGTTATTAATTGATTACTTGTTGAAGTTAGCACCCTTATGTATCATTTAAAACCTTATTCCATTTTACAGATATTATAGAAAGCATCAAAAATTTTGTTTTTGTAAACGCTTGCATTCCTGCATCTTACCCATACTTATGGGTAAGATGGCCAACGATCTAGGGGTAAGATGCCTTGTGGAGTTTCAATGTAAACAATAATTTTTGTGAAGCAGTATAAAACATAATGGGACGAATAAAAGTAACTTTAATATTTTAGACATACTAAAGTTGTTAACTTACTTAATATTAGGAAATTACAAAAATATGAATGTAACAAACGTTGGCAATTTAATAAAAGGACAAACTAATATTTGAAAAAAAGTTATGTTCTACTTAACATTTAAAAGAATTATGGCTCTTAAACTTTTACCTGCCACACCATGAACTACTTCTCAAATTAATTTGAAATTATTTTTGAGACGAATTAGATTAATTCTAAGGTTGTGTGCGAAATTTTAGAATGTTATGTAAAATAGAAGTGAAGTTACAGGTATGTTCCACTTATGGAACGTTGGCGGTACGAATGACATTTGTAAATTTTGGTGAATTTTTCTTTCCAAATGATAGCAGCACCACACACATATAAAAAGAAAGAAAACAAAGTAATGCAAGAAATTTCCTATATTTTAGGAACATGATAACTAATCACTAACAGCAAATTGTTTATGAAAGGCCTGAAAATATTTTTTATGCATACCCTTTCCACAACATTCACATCATCTCTTTGTGTTTTTCTGACAAATTGAGCATCTTCCTTTAGTAGTAGATGACAAGCAATAGTTATTGGAGGAGGAGATAATGTACCTACTTACTGGCGCAGTAGGACCTCCTTTTCTCTTTTATAAAACATCAAATCCAACTTTCATGGCAACAGTTGCAATTTCACGAAAAAACCTTAAATGGCTTAGGGCTTCTATTGAAATTACTGCATGACAATTCAATCTCCAAGCAGCAACAACAGCCATATTTAGTTCTTTTGCAAACATATTTCTCTGTTATTTTTTTGATCGAAGTACGAAATGATATGTTTCAAGCAAACAATTCAAAACATCCACACCACACCTATTCTGATTATACAATCTAATCATTTGAGGTTGTTTGATTGAAACTTATGGCTTTAATTTTCGAGAATATTGTGTTACGCTTTGGGGGAATGCTCAGTCTTGATTTGATACAACAGTAAAAACACTGCTGTCAGTCCATCGTACATAAACAACTTTGCCATCACTATAATAATCAAAATCTTCTCATTCTTGTTAACGCAATTATTTTGTCATTTTTTTAGGCATTTATTCGTTCAAAAATATTTAACAGATAATCTGAAAACATGTGCCAGAGACATATATCACAAAATTCATTCTTTAATATTACTGGAAAAAAATAATAAAAATAATAATCTCCCGAGTAAGCCCACTAAAAATCCTAAAAAAAGTAATAATAAGATCATTTTGTACTCTGAACCGCCAACGTTCCACATGTGGAACATCGGCATTCAAATGAGCATAAAACAATAACAAAATAAGATAAAACATTCATTTATGCATAAAACTTCATAAAGAGCAGTAAGCAATACTATAACTATCACCACAGTACTCACATTAGAATTCTAAAGTTATAGATAGATTGAAAAGCACAGCCTACTACATTTACGTTTTTTGTTACATTTCAATGAGCTCCAAGTTGGCAACCACAAAAATTTATTAAACAATACTTTATAATCCGTTAAAAAATATTTTTAAAAAGGTATATTTAAACAATCAAACAAATTTAACCAAAACTTAAAAAGATAAAGCATCATACAGTTTATGTTCCACTTGTGGAACGTTGACGGGTAAAAGGTTAAGTATGCCTATTTTTAAACATTGTAATAAGTTTAAATACGATAAAGCCACTGTGATCAAGTGCCTTAGAGTGCAGATTTTTTGTGGATGCTTTTCATATGCCCCTTTGTTCTTTTCTGCTATAACTCAGATCTGCCACAGACTGCACATTTGTTCAGGAATTTTGAGCAATTTTTATGTAACCAACAGTTTCACTGAATGCATTTGATCCAATCACATTTTCAGAGGTTTTATTGCACTCTACTAGATACGCTTAACACTGATTCTCATTCACTTAAAAGAAATCCCCATCTTCTGAATGTTGGCAGGAAGTTTAATCCGTTATCTTTTCAAACCAGATCAAATTAGCGTGTTTTTAGAGTCTGCAGTGTCTTGATGGAGTTTGGAGAGCGTAGCTCGTAGGGGGCAGAAGACCCTAGTTATCTAAAACTATCTTATATACTACCGATATTTAGATGAATAACTAACAATAAAAATTAAGTTATTTTGTTACAGATTTGATTGTACTATATACCAATAAAAATATAACTATCTGGTATATAAACTATACTGCGCTTGTGGTTTATATTTATATATTTTATTTATAAAATAAATATCAAAAGTTTGCAACTGCGTATGAACGTTCACAAATGTAATTTTCGAGATTTATTACGTAACTGAGAATTTACGTAAGTCGGGGATGCCTGTATTAATGTTATTGAACTGCCATGATCCGTATTTGTTCGTGTGAATAAAAAAAAATGTCGTATGTAATTGAAAAACTGATAGGTAAATTCATTTGTAGTTAAAAGCCAAGTGAATATTTAAGTAGATAAAATATTAAATCCTACATTATTACCCAATCTAATAATGCATAAAGCTCGTTTTACTTATTTCTATCAAACTAGCCGCCTTTGGCGACCAGTTTTGTCTCCCTTAAAATTTATGTTTGGGAAAGTATGCTAAGCATTGTACCATGTTACTTTTATTCATAATTTAATTTACTTGGACTCCCTTAGATGTAATTAATATAATCCTTTAAGCTAATATTAGTTTTTGTTGCATTAAAATATCTATGATTTTCTGTAAGCAAGTAAACCCTATTGGTTTACAATGGAAGTCTATGGGAATTTGGCGAAATGTTAGAGATATCGCCAAGTTGGCGTCACTCATGGCGACTCATTTTGGTCGCCAAATTTGGCGATAAAGTTGGCGGCATTTGCGACGGAACAGTGTCCCCCCTACGGTAACCCCCCTTATATGTATGGCGATGCATTAAATGCTGTTCAATAACCAATGCGATGCGTTTCATTCGGGCGTTGCCATTAAACAATTAACAAATAATCGCGATTTCTATGTTACGTACGATAGCGTAATATATATATATATAGATCTTTTTACAAATCATCTCTAATGAAGATCGCCAGACATGAAAGAGACAATAAGAAATGTCTCAAGAATAAGTAATTTTTACATTTTCTTATTGAATCTTGTTTTTGTTTTAAATGTTTCATTAAATTAAAAGAAAGGAATATCCTTTAAAACGAAACACGTTCATTAAGCGTATGACGAGAAGCCGAAATATAAAATAGGCAAAGAATTGAGGACGCTATACAAAAAGGGAGAAGAGATTAACCTCGTTAGTTTCTTTTGACAAGAAGCTTGAAAAGAATTCGGATGAATTAAAAATCATTTGAATGAATGGACTTGTTTTTGAAAAACGTTTTACTGTTGTGCCCATTTTCTGTTGTTAATAATACTCTCTAATATTTTTTGCAGAGTTTTTCTTTATAGCTTCAAATCCACAAGAGAAAAAAAAATCTTTTTAAGAAGATTTTTATGCAAACTAAACTTTTTTTAAGAACAGGTGTATGGATAAAAACCAGCATTTTTTATTCTGCTTTTGCTTAATTGGGTTGTTTTTCTGACATAAAGAAATTATTGAAGATTTTTAATGTCTGGGCAATAAGGATTGACGTTTTTTACGGTCTTTTATTTAACATAACTTGGCTTTTGTATATAATAATGGAATTTTGTAATCTATTTTTTCGAAATTTCTGTAATACTTTAAACTGTAAAAAAAAAAAAAAAAAAAAAAAAAAAAATAGAAACTAGAAATTAGAAAACATGAATTCTGTTTTTTTCAGAATTTAGTGTCGCCCCCGATGAAAAAAAAATACATATGTATATATAAATAGTACAAAACATATTTCAGTTGTAAGACTTACAGCACACGCTTTATTCTAAGCAAAATGACGTCATTCGCATCCGCTTAAGAATCCCACATTTACGATCCACTCTTAAACATCTACAGTAAAGTAGGCATAGGACGTCACTATCGCGAAATAATACACAAAGGACCAAAAAAAAAAAAAAAATGTCTAATGATTCATAGGCCTTTATTTGTTTGTAACATTAATATAAATACTTAAAAATTATTTATAGTTTATAATATCTCTATGTTTTAACAGAAATCATTGGTTTATATTTTTTTCAAAATAGCACGTATTTTAATTACATTTTCTTTCAGTTGTTATGAAAAAAGTGACAACAAAAATATATAATTACTATTTTGTAACTATTTTTCCTTTACTTCCTACAGAAATGGAGTACTTCCGTTGCCAATATTAAGCAAATGACTCCAAAAACTACAAAAAAAAAAATAATAATAATAATATTTAAAAAATAAATGGAGATGCAGTTTTCAAACAAATTGCATTTAAAAGTACTTTTTTTTCCCAATACGACGGTATAAAAACTGAAAATGTGTGATGCTTAGTAGTTTTAAAAATTGCTATAGAGTATTTAATCGTACTGCTTTGTTTTACGGCTGGTTTCTATAAGGTAACGTTATTTTTTAGAGATGACACACAATAAGATGGGAGAAAGAAATAGTATACCGTACCGGGGTTAAAAAAAAATTGTGATTTTTCTTGCACTTTCTGCTGTAATTTTTCAAGAACCGATGTCGTGAAATTGAATCCAAGCAACAAGTGAAGTAAAAATATTTTTTTTTCTGTCGCGTGCACCACACGGCCAATTATTCAGACTTGAGAAATTTTACAGCACTTTTAAAGACAACAGCTTCTGAATTATACAGCTACTGTGTTGGCAGACCTTGTGTTATAAAATACAGAAATTGTTTTCAAGTGTAGAATTTAAAAAATATGTACAATGGTATGGGTCCAATAACAATAAAACATTTAAATATTTTTAGAACTTAATTACAAATTAATAAATTAATTTTAAATCATTTTTCGGTTAGCCGTAATCAGGCGATAGATAAAACGCCAAATATGTTTTATGGTTATTGTATATGAATTACAACAAGAATGGAGTTAATGATGGGGGTCACCAAACCACGCTCACTTTATTATTCGGAATAATTTAATAAACGTATGCAATAAATATTCAATTTCGAATTTCTTATCTTCTAAAATATTAGATACTTTTTGTTTGATGCTTTTGGCTTTAATTTTTTTAAAACGTGCGTTTGGGTTCCCTTTAAAATAGATACGATAAAAGATAAAATGTGATTTTTTTTTTTTCTGTACACGAAATATTACTTTAAAAAATATTTAAAACTTTTAATCTATAAAATGTACAATATACTGCCCTTTAACACCGATACTGTATTATCGTGTGGGTTAGACATCAGCTGATATTTTTACTTCCTGATTAACTAAATGTAATAAACGAAGAAAATGAACAATGGTTCTAGTTTTCTTAGAAACTCAATAGTCCCTATTTTGCTCAATAGGTAGCAGCTTTAGTCCGT
This sequence comes from Maratus speciosus, assembly GCA_963932465.1. Classification (NCBI taxonomy): domain Eukaryota; kingdom Metazoa; phylum Arthropoda; class Arachnida; order Araneae; family Salticidae; genus Maratus; species Maratus speciosus. Next base: position 248,448,200 of record OZ010799.1, read on the forward strand.
TTTTGAGTTACAGTCAGCTTTCAAACCAAAGTTTACAAGTTATCAGCAAAGAGCTGTATTATTTATCTGTCGTAATTAGGTAATTGTCAGCATATTTGTAATTGCTTGGATTCAAATTTTAAATTTAATCTTGCAATAAGTGAAAAAAAAATGTAAATTAAGGGTTAATCTTTTAGCTCGCATGGCGTAATATATCATTATCCGTACGAATTTTTCATTAAGGTAAATGCACCTGTAGCATACTTGCCAACCTTCAACGTAACTTCCGTAAAATGTCAGTTAATTTGATCCAGGTTAAAGACGTTTCGAACCAGATTTCTTTTAGAAATGAAATCAAACGATTTCTGGCATGAACATGTAACTACATATGGGTGATTTTCAAAAAGTGTCGTGTTTTACTGTCCTTTCACATTTGCACAGAAAAATAGTTAAATATCATAATTTTAATTATTGCATTTTAATTATCATGTTTTTTTAATGATAATTTGCAGATATATTATTATTTATTAAAAAAATTTAAAATAAGAAATATATTATTTTGTAGTTAAAATATCATTACCGTAGTTTGTCCCAACAAGCAATTTATTAGGTAAAGATTTCACTAAGTTCTATTTAAAACAACCGGTTATAATTTTTTAAAACATTTTTGATTATTAAGATGCTACTAATTAAAATAATATTTATTTTCCTTAATTAAACTTATCTATAATTCTTAATAATTATTTTAAACCGTGTCCCAAGAAAGAATGTCATTGCTATGCTTCTGACAAAAAGTTCATCAGGATTTTTTTAGAGGGCAGCACATGCCATTTTATCAAGGCAAAATTACTAATTAAAAGTCAAATTGTTATCAGGTTTAGGTGACACAGAGTAAATAGTTTTATAGTTTCAATAAAACAAGCTAAGACTTTGAGTATTTTTTTGTACGTCATTACCGTACTCACTTCTAATTGATAATTAAATGAACTTTTGTTTATTAATCTGCTTTTATTATATAAGAAATAGAAAATCATTGTATGGGCCAGAATATATAATGACTGCCATTTATGCCTGGGGAAAAATAAAAGTATTTTGCTTAATTTGTCCTTACCGTAGATATCATTACCGTGCTCACTTATCTCATTACCAAGTTAATTAAAATTTAAAAATTAGTTTTAAAATGTTAAATTAGTAATTTTTGTCTCTTCTGGTGGTTGTATATTAATGTTTTTGAGGTAAGGTAATTATTTACAAAAGATTAAAACTTTCTGATTATTTCTAAAAATTTGATTTTGCTATTCCAAAACATGGACACATTTTGAAAAAAACCCATATATAATGTTAGATGAAATAAATTCTCTCGTTAAAAACGTGTTTAATCTGCATCGAATTAAACGACATTTTACGGAAGTTAAGTTGAAAGTTAGCAAGTATGCTATAGTGGGCCACGAACCACTAGTAGACCACTAATTTTTAAAGATTAAAAACAAGCCCAAAATGCATTTCTGAAAAACGACTGAAAGAAATCTGGTTGACGAACATCCTTAAATATCAACTTACCATAAACAGTTTGGAATATTTTTTTTTTTCTGCTGGTGCATTCGTTTATTTTCCAGAGTGGCTTCAAAAACAGATTCTTAAAGATTTCATTAAGAGATAAGTCTTTATTTAAAACATTGTTTCTTTAACATTATGTTTTATTTTAAATTAAACTACTGTTGATATACTCTATTATATTGTAAATAATGTAATGGATAAGCCGAAAACGTAAAGATTCATGCGTCAGAAATTGACTTGGCAAACTTTTGGAGCATAGAGGAAGGTAACAATTTATATTTTTCATTTTTTTCCGAAGAATATATTTTGAAACTCTGAATGTTTATTTTAATTCATGAAAGTTAGAACTATGCAATATATATATATATATATATATATGTATATATGTTTTGGAATTCACTAACACTTTAAAGGGTGTCAGGACTAGGAAAAAAAAAAGAAGACTATTTTCAACATTTAATATCTTAAAATGTATTTGATTTTAAGACATAATTTTAATTGGGATGAAAGATATAAATATTTTCTTACATTTCAAATATTTAAAAAATTGCAAGATGCAGAATAAGAATTTACAGGGGGCTCCAAACTGTCAGACATTTGATGAGCAGAAAATCGGCATAACAGCTTACGCGCAGGATTACAAAACAAATTTTGAAACTAGAATGGAAATTTTGGTACCTACTTATGCTTAAGGTTGTAATAATTACACTGAACCTAAATAAATTTGTATTTAAAGCATTTTGATATTTTTAATACAAAGTTGTATTTAGCTAATGCAAAATTTAGAAAATTTCAAAAATATAATCAACTAAAAAATATTTTTTTAACAATAAAAAGGAAATTTTAGGTTCCGTTTATACAGACTAACATGAAACATATGTTTTAAAAATTTCATAAAATAATATGCAGAAGGTTTTGAGAGATCGTTCATGTTATGCCCAAAAACGTCATTTGGAGTAAAATGACTTCAAAGCTTCGGAAACGCCGCTTCAGATATTGAGTACAGTGCAGTTACATTGAAGTGAAGTTACAGATTGATGTACAGTGAAGTTAGATATATTTCTAAAAGCCGCAACTTCTGTTCTAATGGGAATTTCAAGGAAACGATTCCATCAAAACGTTCAGATAAAATAGGAGTTTAACAAATAATTTTATATCCCACCTAATTTTAATCAAGTTATCCACTAGAATCTTTTAATTAAATTTTACTATTATAAATCTGGTGTAAAAAAAGTCGCAAAATTGCTCCTCATTACTTAAAAAGAAAATTTCTGGAATATTCCGGTGTGAATTTGACATTACAGAAACACAATTACTTGTCTCTGAAAGGGTTAAAGGATAATCATATAGCAGTACTTGAATAGCCAGGCAACTAACCTGATCTTATTCCAATAGGAACCACAATCCAATAGGAATAGTTGCTTAGAACCACATGGAAAATAAATTACAAGAAACACACCCATCCAGCGCCAGGGAACTGCAGGAGGTATTAAAAATGTTGTGGGTTCATGTGGACAAACATTATTTCCAAAATTTGGCAACTTCCATGCCTAATAGACTGAAAAGTGCCATAAAAGGCAAGGGAACTATGACAAAAATAATTTTTGACAATTAAAGTTTACTAGGCGAGTGCTTTTACATTTTTTTAAAATTTTTCAATGAGTGTCGAGATTTTTGTGCGGGCACTGTATGTTATTTTATATAGAAATGTGCTTTAAAAAGTTTGTTTTTATTGTTACGAAGGAGAAACTACACATGTAACCGCTACAAAAAGTTTTTAATAATTATTTTTTACCTTTGAGAATGGGTACACAAGTAAAATGAATTTCGATAAAGATCGAGGATTGTGGTGATTTTTAATATATTCGAATTCGTTCCAAATGTATTTTACAGTGAAAAGAAATCAAGGAAAAACTTTTCGTTGTGTCCTCTGCTTTTCTTTGATTTTTGTGGGGGTTTTCATCAATGAACTTATTTTGTTGAAAGAACTTTTGAGTTTCTTTCCTTTAACCCCTTAACGGTCGCATTAAATTACGGTTTAAAAATTCAAATTGCTTATCGCCACCACTTTTTTAAAAAAGAAATATTCACTATATGTAATGACAGGTAAAATGCTAGCACAATAAAGCCAATTACAATATTTTATAAAACTGGTGGGAATCAAACAATCTTAATATTTTATTCAGATTGACACAGCCCGTGAATATCACAGGAGCGATAATTACGGTGTTAATAAGAATAATTTTTAAAATTGCACTTCTAAGAAATATATATAGGGGAGACTAGGGAGGGTTGACCATACGGCAGGCTTGACCCACCCATCAATTTTCATATTTAAAAGAATTTCAGAGTTTTATCAATAGGTGTCTACCAAAGCTACTAAAATGCTCAAACAACAGTCTTCGTTTCATAGAGATAATCGAAATGGGTGTGAAAAAAAATCAATTGGGAGGCGTTTTCAACCTAAAAGTTGTGCTTTTTAGAAATATTTTGTAAGCTTTTTTTAGATAAAATATATCATAGAAATTTAAGTAGGTAGATTTAAAATAATGCAGAAATATCAAGCTTTCATTCCAGGCATAAAGATTGTACAATAAGTTAGGCTTAACATAACAATGTGCTATTCTTTAGAAAAGGTCTATGTAGGGAGGCTTGACCCAATCAATGTGAGGGAGGGTTGACCAGATGCTCAAGGCTCACTTAATTAAGTGGTTTTGGAAATATTTTTATTATGCACTGTGCATAAGGAAAAGTTATTGGTTATATATATAAAATAATGTAAATTTATTCTGCAAAGCTGCAGCAAAATGGTGTGATGGAAAAGAAAATGTTTAGAACTGACTAAAAAAGATGTGAAAAATTGCTAGACAATGGGAAAGTTGATAGGAACTTTTATCCGTTTAAATATTATTTACAATAGGAAATAGAAACAGTGGGAAAGACTAGAAAGAATGAAAGCAGTAGTCTTAACCCTTTCAGGAGCAATGGTATGTTTATAAAACCACTTAATTTTAATTCAGAAACGTCACAATGGCACCAGAATTTTGCTAAAATCGTTTCCATTTAATATGCATGTGAAATATAGCCTTTTTCTTATTTCCAAATAAATTTGTTTGTAAATTCCGGTGCCACTCATTTATTTCAACATTTTAGTACTGAAAGTACTTTGCCTCTTATAGGTTTAAATCATGTTAATGATAAGTTCATTGCTCATGCGGCTGCACAAGAACATAGCATCGATCGAAAAACTTCAGGAAGGTATGTAGTCAAATTTCACCAGGCTGAATACAGTGAGATGAAGCCAAACTATGTGACAACTAGAGTTGTCAGGTCGAGTGTCACAAAAATATGACAAGGAGACAAAAAAAGGAGGACAGTGGCTCCTAAATCTGAACATAATAACATGAAACACTATGAAAACGGAACCTGTCTCTAACAGAATATTGCCTAAAATGTTAGAATTTCATTTTCCCTGCTGTACAATTATACCTGCTCGGACAAAATCTTGTTTAAAACAAAATTTTCTCCCCTGACTTGCGATTGCGTCTCAACAGGTTTATTCAACACGTTCACGCCGGCGCGGTGGGTCACACTTGACTGTCTCAGAGCTGCAAAGTCTCCGGCTTTTTGGATACCGGTATTTTAATACAGAAAATGTTGTTTTATTTAATTAGAACAATTGGGAGATTTAAAGGAACAACATTTTCTCTAAAATAATAGTGGTGTGCAAAAAGCCGGAGACAATCACTCTGAGACAGTCGAGTGTGACCCACCGCGCTGGCGTGAACGTGTTAATTATCATATTTAAAAACATATTTTTTATAATAATTAAAGCATGTAGCATAAAATTATTTTGCTTTTTTTAAACTGGTTTTATTTCTCTTCACAAATATTGCAATATAAAACAAAATTGGTCAAGCCTCCCATATAGTGGGTCAACCTCCCATATGTGGGCAGCCTTGACCCATTATTTTTTCATGATTAAAATGAATCATTTTGCAAATTTCTTATATTGTTACACTTATGTAGCAATTTTATTTTGACAACTGATTGTATAACGAATAACATGATATATCAAACTTTATTCTATGTTCAATATTTAAAAAATAAAAAATCATTTTGTAAAAAGTGGGTCAATTCTTCCTAGTCTCCCCTATATTACATCAGATAAAAAGAAATTTAGCGTGTAATCGCCTTTACTTGCGATTCTTACATTTGTGCATGAATCTGAATCTTATTCTACCCTTCTTTAAATTTCACAAAGTGGGAAAGAACTTTGGTGGTCACTCGAAATATTCCGATGTTATGATAAATAGAGGATTGTGGTTGTTTGGTAACTATATTGATTTTTAAAAAGGAATTAGATTTGAAATGAATCTTTGTCGTTTCTGAGCTATTAAGCTTTCGTTTCCAGTTCTGGTTTGCTTTGTCACATGGAGAAGTGATTCTCTCGATGTAGACCGGGAGTCTACACGGAAAGAACGATTTTGTTAAAACAACAACAAAAAAAAAAAAATTGTTGTGCCAACCAAATTTTGCCCCCACCAAATATTTTTTTGTTGAACTGACAAAATCCTTTTGTTAATTCAATAAAATTTTATTGAACGAACAAAATCATTTGATCAGTCGAACCAACATTTGGTCAGTCCAACCAAACATTTTAGCTGGGGCTATATTAACTAAATCTTTTTTTTTCGTGTATAGTACGCAGATTATCACCTCATGTAGTTGACTGCTGAAATTCCAGGATTAGACAAAACTCGATTAACATATTAAAATGCAACTGGTCTACCAAGTCATATCTTGGTGGGAAGCACCAGCAGACCCAGTTTTAGTGGTTGATAGGTAAGTTTATCACTGCATTTGCCTGAAACCAAAGATATGAAATCATGGATGACTGGAAGCAGGAAAACTGAATGGTGAAACTACCATTCAATCACCAAAATCGAGTTTGCAGTGTTTTCTGCAAAGATATGACTTGGCAGACCAGTTGCATTTTAATATTCGAATCGAATTTTAACTAATCCTGGAAATTCAGCCGTCCACTCGATGAAGTGATGGTCTGTGTTACAGCCTTCTGGTCTAAACTTAGCTGATAAGTATTTATGAGTTCGATTTGTCCGGCGGTCTATCTGGATGTCTGTCCTTGCTGTAACTCGCGTAAATACAGGGTGGTCATAAAAATTTTTTGCCGATATATGGAGCTCTAGCGGTCAGTCCGCTCAACCGATGGAGATGAGATTTCAGATATAGTTATTCAGAGGTTTGAGCTCGGCATTCTGTGAATGGTAACAAAGTGGTGCTCACGGTTACGGTTATAGGTACAGAAACTCGAAATTTTCGAATGGCAACGCCAATTTATTTTTCATTGCAAAATGCTCAGCGCATGCGAAAACTCCAAAGAGCGTTGGAACGGTACGTGTATCGCAATAAATGGACGCGTTATGCTCGCACAAAAATAAACAGCTCTAAAATCGGAAAAAAAAAACACAACCAGGGCGCACGGAGGAATTTGCATATGACAGAGGCAAGACACCAATCACAGAACGCCTTTTGCCAGATATTCAGCTTAGAAAACGTATAAAAAACGTAGTGGGAACGCTAGCTCTTCGTGATTTAGTAAAGAAATTCAAAGTAACTGGCTGCATCTGTGATGGACCGCGATCCTTATGACCAACTGTTCCTGAGGATACTGCTATGGATGCGCATCACATAGTGACTGCAGGACACATGCAAACTGCAAGAGGTGCAGCTCGTGTATTGGATATACCGAAATCAACGGTCCTAAAGCTACTGCGCTATGTAATCCCCATTTTTCCATGCGGGTACCATAGAATCCAGATGTTGAACGCGGGGGACTATCAACAACGTTTGGACTTTGCAAATGAATTCCTTATCCGATTTTATGGCAATAATGACTGGCCTCTTCGCATATTATGGACGGACAATGCACATGTCACATTAACTATCAACGTCAATACCAAAAATCGTCTGCACTGGGCAGACATGAATCCGCACGCTGTGGCACCAGTACCTTTATACGACGCAAAAGTTACTGTTTGGTGCACAATTGCAGGCACAATTGTTCTCTGGCTGTACCTATTTGAGGAAGCGACACCAACGGGATTTGTAACTCGCATTATGACAGGCTACCGTTATACAGCTATGCTGCAAAATTGCGTCATACCAGAATTGTTGCAGCGAAATGCACTGAATGATATCGTTTGGATGCAAGATGGTGCACCTCCACATATAGCGAAGTCTGTTCGCAGGGTCCTGGCACAGCATTTTGGTGACCATGTCATCTCACGCCATTTTTCATTCGCGATCTCCCGACCTCACTCCTATGGATTTCTGGTTTTTGGGATATCTCAAATCTAGAGTGTACATGCAGAATCCACAAACTTTGCCGGTTTTGAAAGACTCTATCAAATATGAGATTGCAAATATTCCTCATGCTATGTTACGCTCGGCTGTATTGTTCACAGTCGCCCGCATGCAATGCGGGCACCCAGTCTAAGCAATTATTGTTGGATGTGCGTTTTCAATTGTTGTATGTGTTTCTAAAATTAACTAATTTTTCGCATATCATTCAGAGTGTATAATTTCTACAAATCATATACAGGGCTGCACAAATGTAAAGTTTTGCTAGATCCAGGAACATTTCGCTTTTTTTAGAGTGTAAGTGGTAAATAAAATTACTGCTTTCTTTATTCTACAAAGTTTTCTTAAGATATTTAAGTATTTTAAACGCCCCGATCGCGTTTTATTTTTTTTGGAGGGGGGGGGGGGAGGCGTCGCAGAGCTGTTTTTCGTTCGTGCATAACGCGTCCATTTATTGTGATACATGTACCGTTCCTACGCTTCTTGGAGTTTTCGCATGCGCTGAGCATTTTGCGACGAAAAAAATGGGCGTTGCAATTCGAAAATTTCGAGTTTCTGTACCTATAACCGTAACCGTGAATACCATATTGTTGCCGCTCACAGAATCCCGAGCTCATACCTCTAAATAACTATATCTGAAATCTCACTTCGATCGGTTGAACGAACCGGCCGCTAGAGCTCCATATATCGGCAAAGTTTTTTTTATGACCACCCTGTATATTCGGATTACCATGTAATTGATTCATGTTATTGGGCAATTCCATTGTAACAGACTAACAGTCATAAAGGAAAAAATGGCTTTACCTTATTTAAAAAATAATAATCAGGTAATTAAAAGATGGCTACAATTAGTATATGATATTATAAGATAAATTAATATAGTTATTATAAATAAATTATCTAATGTGAATAATTAGGATTAAAAAATTGGCACTGTGATAGACAAACAGGAATTAGCATGCTTTTCAGCCACCTTAATGTTTATCTATATTATTTATAAAATAACATACAATTTATTATAACAAAAATGCATTTTCATTGAGAGGCAGTTCAGAAATATTCGACTTCTTCAAAATTTGACTGTTGCCACAATATAGTTATAAAAAATATGTAATCTTACCTGTAACAGACAAACATCCAATATGAAACAGACAAACAAATAAGCGCATAAAAAGAAACTTTAATTGGTTTTGACTATTCAATAAAATATATTGCAAATTTAAAAAAATACGGATTTAATACTATCAGAAAATATGTGTATTACCTATTTGATGTAAAAAAAAAAAAAAAAAAAATACTAAAAATGGTAACATTGGCTTGGAATTGCCCGATTGTGTTCTATCATGGCATGTTAGGTATTAAAAATGAAGAGTGTTGTAATATTTAAAGATTAAAGGGACACTCAAAAGAATTCCGTTACATTATGGTCTATGAGGTATAGGCGTTGCACTGTATTAATAGTGTTACAAACATATTTAAATGGATAGACATAATTTAGGTGCTGTACAAGATGCTTACTGTAAAATATGGTGCGCATGAATTTTGTTACAGTACACTGTCTAAGCAATTATTGTTGGATGTGCGTTTTCAATTGTTGTATGTGTTTCTAAAATTAACTAATTTTTCGCATATCATTCAGCGTGTATAATTTCTACAAATCATATACAGGGCTGCACAAATGTAAAGTTTTGCTAGATCCAGGAACATTTCGCTTTTTTTAGAGTGTAAGTGGTAAATAAAATTACTGCTTTCTTTATTCTATGAAGTTTTCTTAAGATATTTAAGTATTTTATATTCAAAACATCAAATGTTAAACATTTAAATGATCGGATATCAGTATTGTCCTATTTCTGTTTTCATATTTTAACTGCTAAATATTTACATATTTTGGAGTTTCATTTTCATTTTTGAAAATAAAATACATCTTGCGTTCTTTTTTGTTTATGCAAAAGAGAAAAAAAATGCTTTAAAACTTTAGTAAGGTATATATGGTGTGTAAAAAGTAGTCGGGACTTATATAAAACACCAAAAAATTACTTTTTCATCAAAATTTATTTTCAAACCTTCAAAGTAGACCCATCGAGTTCAATGCAACTATGCCAGCGTAGGACCCAATCTTCCATACATTTTAGGTAGGTAGATTGGGGTGCGGGCCCAGGGTCGAGAAATCAGGGATAGGTATTGCCGGCCCAGATCCTTCGTGGATTATATAGCAGAGTTTAATTTTAGTTTAGTTTAGATTGGAGTATCACTGTAAAAAAGTTCCTTTAAAATACGGAAATTGTACTGGCAATCGAGACGCCAGTACTAGTTCCGTATTTTAACGGAATTTTTTTCCGTAAATTCCTGGAAAAATTCCGTTTTTTCACAAAATTTACAAAAAATTCCTTTAAAATACGGAAATAGTACTGTCGTTTCGATTGTCAGTACAATTAGCGTATTTTAATGGATTTTTATTTTATTTTTATTTTTTATTTTTACAGTGATAAGGCGTTTAGATCCTTCTGCGAATTTTGTTTTATGGCCTCAATTGACTCAAAACATTTTTCTCGAAGGGTTGATTTTAGCTTCATGAACAGGAAATAGTCACACGAAACCATATCAGACGAGTACAATACGAGAAAATTGAGCTCTTTCGAAACCAGTCGTGTGGCAATGCGCCTGAAGCCCAAAATATTGGTCATACCGTTATGAACTGACTTAAAAGATATGCGAGATATCTTTAGCCAATTTTTTAAGACTCATACGACGATTTTCATGCACCAGTTTCTTGATTTTATTAATGTTTGATTCGTTGGTAGACGTTGAAGGTTGACCAGAACGAGCAAAACCCACTACGAATTCTATGCCTTCTATCAATGCTTTATACAATCCATATGTCTGTGTTTTGAGCATGCACAATTCATCGTGGATCTTTTGCAACATTTTCTGTGATTCGGCACAATACATTTTGTTTGAAACAGAAAATTTAAGGCAAACTCTTTGTTCAAGTAATTTTTCCATTATAAAAATCGCAGAGGCTAAAGTAGGTCTAAAAAAAAAAAAAGAGCTACTGTCAACAAAATAAGGCACAGATGGCGCTCAAACGCCAAGCTGTAACTCGGTACAGTGGTCCCAAATTATAGGAAAAGAAAATTTCGTGATATCTTTTACATGCGTTTTTTAAATAATAAATTCCGGGCACTTTTTATGCAGAATGCATACTTCGTATTTCCTTCAAAATGCAATGTTTCTTAACCCCCCTCCAAAAAAAAAAAAAAAAAAAAAAAAAAAAAAAAGATTTAATAAAGATCAAGTCAAATATAAAACAAGAAATTCAAGAAAGGTTCCTAAAATAGGGGAGACTAGGGAGGGTTGACCCACGTTTTACAAAATGATTTTTTATTTTTTAAATATTGAACATAGAATAAAGTTTTATATGTCATGTTATTCGTTATACAATCAGTTATCAAAATAAAGTTGCTACATAAGTGTAACATATAAGAAATTTGCAAAATGATTGATTTTAATCAGGAAAAAATAATGGGTCAAGGCTGCCCACTTATGGGAGGGTTGACCCACTATATGGGAGTAGGCTTCACCCATTTTGTTTTATATTTCAAGATTTGTGAAGAGAAATAAAATCAGTTTAAAAAAAGCAAAATAATTTTATGCTACATGCTTTAATTATTATTAAAAAATATGTTTTTAAATATGATGCTTAAACAAACCTGTTGAGACGCAATCGCAAGTCAGAGGAGACAAATTTTGTTTTAAACAGGATTTTGTCACAGCAGGTATAATCGTACAGCAGGGAAAATGAAATTTTAACATTATAGGCAGTATTCTGTTAGAGACAGGTTCCGTTTTCATAGTGCTTCATGTTATTATGTCCGGATTTAGGAGCCACTGTCCTGCTTTTTTTTTGTCTCCTTGTCCTATTTTTGTGACACTCGACCTGACAACTCTAGTTGTCACATAGTTTGGCTTCATCTCACTCTATTCACCCTAGTGAAATTTGTCTACATACCTTCCTAAAGTTTTTCGATCGATGCTATGTTCTTGTGCAGCCGCATGAGCACAGAACTTATCATTAACATGGTTTAAACCTATAAGAGGCAAAGTACTTCCGGTACTAAAATGTTTAAATAAATGACTGGCACCGGAATTTACGAACAAATTTATTTGGAAATAAGAAAAAGGCTATATTTCACATACATATTAAATGAAAAAGATTTTTAAAAATTCTGGTGCCATTGTGACGTTTCGGAATTAAGATTAAGTGGTTTTATAAGCATACCACTGCCCCTGAAAGGGTTAAGACTGCTGCTTTCATCCTTTCTAGTCCTTTCTAGTCTTTCCCACTGTTTCTATTTCCTATTGTAAATAATATTTAAACGGATAAAAGTTTCTATCAACTTTCCCATTGTCTAGCAATTTTTCACATCTTTCTTTAAGTCAGTTTTAAACATTTTATTTTCCATCACACCATTTTGCTGTAGCTTTGCAGAATAAATTTACATTATTTTATACATATAACCATTAACTTTTCGTTATGCACAGTGCATAATAAAAATATTTCCAAAACCACTTAATTAAGTGAGCCTTGAGCATCTGGTCAACCCTCCCTCACGTTGATTGGTCAAGCCTCCCTACATAGACCTTTTCTAAAGAATATCCAGGAAAGAAAGACACAGTGGGCCCTCAGCTGGAAAAAAGATGGCAGCCAGTAGTGCTATCAGCGGTAAAGTGCAAGGGTGCCATTACTTAAACCTGTCAAAAAGTGTCCGAGCCGAATGCAGCTGGCCCATCAGTGATGGCCAACAGCAGGCCAGCATTGGTACGTCATCACATTACTTCAATCCGGCACTTTTTCTGCAGTGCTAGCACCTATTCCACTGATATTCCTTTGCTGGCCCAGCACCCTTAATAAAAACCCTTAAGGATGTTTATCTAATTAATATTAAAGTGTTAGTGAATTCCAAAAGATATGTATATTTTTTGACATAGTCTTAACCTTCATGTATCAGATTAAACATTCAACGTTACAAAATATATTCTTTGAAAAAAAAAATGAAAAATAAAAAAATGTTACCTTCCTCTATGCTCCTAATAAAGATCTGATTCATGAATCCTTAAGTTTTCGTCTTATCCAACACATTATTTACAATCTAATAGAATATATCAAGAGTAGTTTGATTTAAAATAAAACATAATATTAAAGAAAAAATGTTTTAAGGGGTCTCAGGACTTTTAACCCTTTCGGCCCTGGCGGTTACAAATGTGTTCTTTACTTTTAAAAGGCTTTAAACCATAAATAACGCCTTACAGATACGTAAAAACCTCATAATCACATATGTGCATTCTACATTTCAACTTTTTAGTGGAGAAGTATCTTTGAAATAATTTATCTTAATAATCGTAATAATCGTAATATCGTATATCTTAATAATCGTAAATCTTTGAAATAGTAAAAAAACAAACAAAAAAGTTGACAAAAGTTTTAACTTTTTTTGGACTTTAAGAAAAAAGTCAGGGCCGAAAGGGTTTAAACTTAAATTAGGGACTACTTTTCCGAATGAATAATTTGTGATAAACAATAAAAAAATGCTAGTATATTTTTATGTCTGTCAAATCCTTTTGTAATACGACTTTTTCCAAATGTCTTCAAAAATTCTTCCTTTGACTATTGTCATATGCAAAGAAAGCGAAATAACTACATTCGTTAGGTTTCAAAAACTAACATATTCGTTAAATGCCAATGCTCGGTAGAAAAAGATAAATATTCCTTAATCTAAGAAAATATAAAATAACTATACAAAATAAATATATAGTAGCATCTTTTGAGTTACTCTCGAATCCGAAAAACGTTGTTTATCTTTAGAAAACCTAATACACTAATATATTTTCAAGATTTAAAGATTTATTTATAAAAACGAAAAAAAAAAAAATTAACAAATTACAACGATTATTTGGAAAATGATTTTTTCAAAGACTAAAATTTAAGACATAAAAAATCTCACGGGGTTGATCATACATTACGTACGCCATGAATTAAACATTAATAGTGTTATTACACGTAAAAATTGCAAACGACAAAAATCGCCTGCGACTCCTCAGATTTCCTGAAACTTAGGTATTATCCACATGAAACTTTCGTATTATTCAAGCATTTCATTGGCTGTTCGGGAAAAGGCGTTTCCACAACCAATTTTAAATGAAATTTCATTCTTAAACTTCTAAACATCCCACAATATTACTTTTTACACCATCGTTTAGAGAAAAAAAATGTACTTTTAAATGCAATTTGTTTCAAAGCTGTATCTGAATTTGTTTCTGAGTTATTATTTTTTTTTTTGTAGTTTTTATTACTTTTTTGTCATAGTGGCAACAGAAGTATCCATCTCTGTTGAAAGTAAAGGGAAAATACAGATTACTGTATAGAACCAATCAGAAAACGAATAAAATGCGGATTCAACCAATAAAACGCTTCAGATATGTTTTTGATTTCCTACCCTGACAGAGGACAATAACCATTTTCCCAAATGGTTAAAAAAAAAAAAAAAAAAAAAAAAAAAAAAAAAAAAAAAAAAACTTTCGTTTAAAACTATTGGTTCTCGGAAATGTTCCCGAGTCGATTTTATAGTGTATTCATCTGTTTTCTACCAAGAATATAGGTTTTTCAAATGCTATCCATTCTCAACCCGGAATATAGCTTTTTAAAATGCTATCCATTATGAACCTGGAATATAGGTTTCTCAAATGCTATCCATTCTCAATCTGGGATGTAGGTTTTTCAAATGCTATCCATTCTCAACCTGGAATATAGGTTTTTCAAATGCTATCCATTTTGAACCCGAAATATAGGTTTTTCAAATGCTATCCATTCTCAAGCAAATACATTCATGTCAAAACAGACATGTTTTACAGACAAACATAATAAATTAACGGTATAAATTATAATATTCAAATTATTAATATTTTGTAATCTTGCATTTACAAATTCAGTTACGCAGCGGAAAAAATTTAATTGAGACTAGATCGCATCCAATAAATCTATACTCCGGTTTGAGAAAAAGTATTGATGCAGCCGAGAAACTACTTGGATACTTTTCCGAATATCAGTGGCAGCAAAAGAAACACTGCCTTTATAAAGGCTTCTTTAAATCTCAAAAACCTATTGTTTTCTGAGCTTTCTGAAGATAAAGAGGATATTTTTCGGTACCGTAAGTAACTTGGGAGAGATAATTGTATATTTTTTAACGTGTTTATATTATAATTTTGTAAGGTAAGAATTCTTTGTTTTTTTTTACAATGTACTTCTTTATTAGCTTGCGATATGCATTTCTTTCAGACAACAATTAAAGTATCGTCAATAAAAAATAGTGTTATACCTTACCATAAGCCACCCGCAAAATGAAGGAGGTGTATCATTGTACGGTTAAGTACTGATAATCAACTGCAATTTTTTAAACTTCTAAACATCGCACATTTTCAATTTTTACACCGTCGTATAGGAAAAAAAAAGTACCTTCAAATGTAATTTGTTCGAAAACTGCATCTCAATTTATTTTTGAGGTAATTTTTTTTTTGGTAGTTTTTAATGCTGTTTCTGTAATGGTGGTAATTGAAGTACTCCAGTTCTATAGAAAGAGAAGGGAAAATAGTAGATTGTTATTCTTTTTGTCGCCATTTTCCCATAATAACGGAAAAAATGTTATTAAAATACGTGCTATTTTGAAAAAATATAATTGAATGATTTCTGATAAAACATGAATCATTAGATACCCGATTTCTTCGTCGAGTTTCTTGAATGATTACATCGCTTTTACTGGGTTTCTGTATTATTCCGTGATAGTGACGTCCTATGCAAATTTTTCTATGGATGTTGTTTAAAACTGGACCGTAAATGCAGAATTCTTCAGCGGATACAAATGACGTCATTTTATATAAAATAAAAGCGTGTATTTTAAGTCTTAAAACGGAAATATGTTTTCTACTATCTATATTTATGTATTTTTTTTTTCATCGGGGGGGGGGGGGGACACTAAATTCTGAAAAAAGATGCTTCCTGCTTTTTATTAGGCTGTTTATTTTTCCTTATATAGAATCTTTCACTTTAGGCTCCCACATTACTCCCGCATATTGATTTAATAAGTTTAAAATACCAAACATATAAAACGGATTCCAAACTAAACTTAATTAAAGTTAAAGACAAATTAAAAAAATAATATTTCGTGTTTGCTGTTTTAGAACGAGCTTCTATAATAAAAGCATCTGTTTTAGTACTTTTGATTATGAGAGCAATAAAAAGATTTAATAACATTGTACAGCGGAATTTAACCTGTAATTTGTATGCCGGCGCACAGCGAGAACGGTTTTACGACTTCCTGAATATATATGCACCGTGTTGTGTTATTCAACTTTTACAATATTATTTTTATTTTGAATAAAGAGTTTTAGACCACCAGCGACGAAGCTCGTATAAAATTTTATATCAGCTATAAAAATAAGTATCGTGAAAATATCGACTGTAATAAAGAACATCGTACGGAAATATGTCTACTTGTCAAAGAAAAAAAATAATGTATTTATTAGGCAATTTTGAATTTTATCCAAATATACTTTGAAGAATATTAGTCTTAAGAAATTATTATTGTTTTACTATATTACTAGCTGTTTAATCCGTTCTGTGCACGGGAGTTCATGAATTTAATTCTAAAACCAAAATTAAAAATAACTATTCGATTTACTAAAATATTTTTCTACTACTGTGCCATTTTTTAGTGAAATTTAATTTATCACGTTACTATGGCAGCAGACGATAAAACGATATCTTTGGCATAGGAATAAATAGAATAAAAAGTTTTGTTTACGTTTGGGATAAAATGTGTTTCTTTATTTTGAAAATTTTGTAATAATTAAGTGTAATTAAATAATCTCTAATTATTTGCATGTGAGGTAAAATAATTATTGTAATACCCGCTAAAGCTTCTTCGTATTGCACCGTGGCGTACGTATTATGTATATCTCTAATTATTTGCATGTGAGGTAAAAGAATCATCGTAATACCCGCTACAGCTTTTTAGTAGCTTTTTTCCAGCGTGGCGTACGTAATATGCAATGCGTCTTGCAATAGAAAGGTAATTGTTGTGGTAAGAATTTTATTGTGAATTTTTAATTTTTGGCAGCTGCTATAACGAAAAATTTTTTTAATTGATAGGAAATTGCAGAAAAATTGGTTGTTTTTTATTAATTAAAAGTTAAATAACAATTATTTCGATTCCGGATTGCTTTAGTTGCCTCGGCTGTGTTTTAATACACATGTACGTAACATTTCACAATACTGGCTTCCAAAGTGTGGATATGTATAGCATTACAGACAGACAGACAGACAGACAAATTTTCATTTTTAAACATTAGATACTAGATAATTCAATCCGGATTTCCAGGGTTAATAATATTTTTTCAATCAAAACTCTAATAGATATTTTACTTAATATATTGTTTTAGATTGCCCACTAACAACACCAAAAATCATTTTTATATAAAAAATATTAATAACATATTCAAAGGCGTTGGAAATTGTACGTCAAACGTCGCAAATGAGGTTCGTTCTATAACTAGTTTTACAAATATTCAGATCTTGGTGCAATAGCTGTTGCATTCTTATGCAAAAATGCATGAAAACGAAGTTTATTACGATTGTATATATTAAATTCAGTAATACGGAAGTAATAGGACATTATCACCATGGCAACCTAGAATCAGTACTTATCATGGGATAACATTGAATTAATTACGTATGATAAGATTTAACAGAATGAAGAAATCTTTTATTAATATCTTTTTAAGTTTTGATTCAATTTTCATAAAATTTGAAATGACTCGATAAAATTCTGCAACTATTCTATATATTAAATTTCAAACCTCTCGGTTGGGTTCGTTTTGCGCAGTTATATGCGGACAGACGGACGAACCAGACGACGACTATAGGTGCTACGTATTTATATAACTGCGAACGCACCTAAAAAGATTTTGAAATTTGTTATAAGCGATTCTTTCGTATTAGCCGCATGTCAGGAGTTAATAGCCGAAGAAATCGCTAAAGATTTCGCTAATTAGAGCAGTCTTTTTGCATTTTGAAATTTTTAGTAGCTACAGAACTCAAGGTAGTGAATTAAAAAATAGATAATTTTTGCTCTGCTTCATTTTTTAAATACGGCTACAGAAAAAAAAGAAACATTATTTAAATTATCCTTACAAAATTTTTAAATTGGTTTAACCCCTTGGGGACGAGCGACACGTATACGTGCCGCATGAAGTGCTCAGAATCCTTGTTTTTCCTCACCAGTAAAAATTTACTGTAAAATTTTCCTTATTTAATCAGCGCATTTCTTCGATTCAAGAAGACACAAATTTCTGTTTTTAAAAAACGGTGACAAAAGATTAAAAAATTTCGTAAAAGGCTCCCGTCCCGAAGGGGTTAACAACGTGTAATCATAATTTAATTTATATGAAAGCATTAATTGATTAAAGAGTATTTTTTAACTATATTACACTCTTTATTTTTTTATGTATATTTTAAACCTTTTAGTGCTTAAAATATTTTATTATTGCAGTTTTACAGCCAGTTGGCCTATTTTGGCGCATAACTAAATCCATTGTTGCTGTAATTATATACAATTATAACCATAAAGCAAATTTGTCGATACGTAACTGTGGCCCAGATTTCGTGCACATATTTCGCCCCTCCAGTAACTTTTAGGCCCTAACTGTTGTAATTTTCAGTGAAAACCTACCAAATTTGGATTTTACATAGACTAACTACCCACGCACATAGAAACACAGGCAAATATCATACAAAAAATTTCGGAAAAGAAAAAAAAAATGGCCCAAATTTCGTCTTCCCTCCCCCCCCCCCACCCCCCCCAAAACATCCAATGCGCCGAGGATTAACTTATAACTAAATCAAAATTTAAATCTAAATGAGTAAGTAATTTAATTTACATTAAAGTAAGGCACAGAGTAATGTACTAATTATCAGTGGCAGAATAACATAACGAAACATTAGCCATCCAAACATGAGGAAAAAATTGAAAAATTCTCATGAAAAATTCATTCTTAATTTCTTCCCTGGGACGAAAATAAGAACTGCAAAGGGGACGAAATTGGGACCACGCTACTTCCCAATATGGTGGAGCTTCAGTTCCCGCAAAATGAACTGAGCGTCCTGAAACTCACTGTATACTACTGTCGGCATCTTACCTACGTAAAATACATGCAATGAATAAGAAATAAATACTTACAGCATAGTAAATAACGTTCTAAAAACGACGTAATAAAAACTCAGGTCTTCTAAAAATAGGAAATTCGGCGTCTTTAATTTATGTATGCATCTTGACGAACGGAACTTTTAATACTGACTCCTTTTACCTTCCATCCCCTATGCCTTGCGTCATAAGGGGTGCCACTTTCGCAGAAGCGGAGAAGTTAAGGGGGACGAAATTAGGAAAGGGGACGAAATATGCGCACTTTACCCTATCTGTGAATTTGACCTCCTGCTTTGAAGAAATATGGAACTTAACCTGGAATGTCCTTCAGCATTGCTGAAAACACTGTGAATGCCATTGCGCTGTTGCATTTTTTGATGTGTCAACCAAAATTTGGGCTGTTAAGGACAAAGTCCTTCGGGTGATCATTTGTAGTAGGATTTGGTAAAGAACGATAGAAAGATATGAAATACACTAAAATAATTCCTGAACTAGTCGGATGTGCAAATTCCGAAACTCTCTTCTTTCTCGTACATGTTAATATTTCAAAAAGTTATTACACATGTTAATACCTTCAATGTTATTATTTCAAGACTATACCAAATTTTATTTTCATCTTAAACCATTTGTGCCTGAATTTTTATTTTCTCAAATCTGTTGAAAATCTCTTTAAAATGTTGCATAATGAACTGGAAAAATATCAAAAAATATTACGCTAAAACTTTTTTTGTATTCATTTGATAAAATCTACAAGTACTAAATATGGGAATATGCATAATATTTATAATAACATAATATATATAATTACATGTTTTGCTTAAATGTATATAAAATAAGCTTTTAAATTGTATATTATACACTATAATTAGTATTTTTGTGAACTACTAAAAAAACATATTTATTTCCTTACAGAGGCTAATAACATTATAAGTATTATTAATAATAAATTAAGAATAATCGTATTTAGGCTTAAAAACAACTTATTTCATAATCATCTTGAAAAAGACTTTACATAAATAACTGCTCCCTCAAGGGCTAATAAAAATATGTACCCATTCATGCCTAGTTCCCTATATTTTGTGTGTTACAAAAATGCATAAAAAAATAAGCTCGAACACATAATTTCACATTAAAAAAAAATACGTATTTCACAGAAGTCTACAAGCTACGATTATGACTTATTTATTTGGATATTTCGTAGAAAAAACAAAAGTAAAGTTACTTTATACATTTCGCCATCTTGAAAATGAAATATCTATAAACTCCGAAAAAAGCCTTCATTTTAAGCAAATAAATACCCATCTTATGATACCATCTTTCGGCAACAGATAAAGACATTTACAGATAATCATTTCACGTAATATTTATGTTATAAAGAAGAAGAAAATTGCACAAATTTATTAAAATTCGAAGCGTCCCAAAAATGGGACGCCAGGCATAAATGGGTTAAGTTTCTGTTTCATTTTACTAATCGGAGAAAAAACGAATTAATCTTGATCATAACATTTATTCAAATCAACATTTTTTGCTATTCTGTTACACATCCACTGCTTGACAATCGCCGGGTTAGTTGGATACGAATTGCTCGTCGCTGCATGAACAACGGATGAAAAATCGAGAAAAATCACTTTTATAGCGCTCTCTTCTAGCGAAATATTTCCAAATTCAAAGAAGACTTGCTAGCTATAACCAAAAGTATATACAGTAAAACCTCCTTAAAGCAACCAAGTTCCGTTCCAATAAAAATGGGTCGCTCCGAGAGGTGGTCTCTTAATGGAGGTCATGTTTAAATCTAGAATTTAATTGTTGAAAACAGTTAACAATTAATGTTACTATAATTTCTTTTTTCACATTAGGAAAAAATATGAAAATTTAAGTATCAAAACAAAAGTTAATTACTGCAGAGTTTAAAAAATGAATATAATGACGTTTGCTTTAATTTTACGATTTTATCTTTTATAACTTTTATTTCCAAATCCTTTCGAAGTTCAGTAAATAAATGCAATTTTGCTTTGGGCGGGAACAAATAATGACTATTTCATTAATTTATCTGGTTTTTTTTTTTAGAGTTTCCTGACAGAATAAGGCGGGGGAGTTTATTGACCGTCATCCTTAATTTGTCATCAGAGTTAAATTCATTGCCTAAAAAGGCACAAAGGGGTTTAAACACTTAAAAGTTACCGGATTAAATAAAAAATCTAAACTTAGTTTAGAGCTTTGATGAATAATGCGCTCTCCAGAATTATTTTTGTAACAAAACCTTCTTCAAGCGATCAGAAAAAAAACGGAATTTGTTTCATTTTCTTCAAAGAAATGGGTCGCTCATGGCGGGAGTTCAACTGGGATATTATCTGAATAGAGGTAAAATTAGTATTGAGCCTATAAATTCCGTTCCATGAAAAAATGGTCATTCAGGGAGGTGGTCACTTACTGGAGGTAGTCGCACCGAAGGTTTGACTGTACATGAAATTTGGTTTAAATCTATGCATAAAATTCTATGTATAACTTCATACATTTTTCGATGATTCAAAGCGGACATACGAACACACGGATGGTCAGAGAGACATTTTGTGTAAAGAAGTTTTTCGATATCTCTGAACCCTAAACTATATGGTATATATCAAAACCTTCCCTGATAATGTATCTCAGTAACAGCGCAAATCTCTCCAAAATTTATTTTGCAGAACTCGAGTTATGAACGGTCACAACGAAATTCCTATTTGCATTTTATAAAAATAGTAGATGATTAAGTTAAAAAAAACATTAAGATATTGTATTGCACCGGAAACGCACCTGTGTATATCATTTTTATGTCTATCATATTAGGGAGGGATCGAAAAATCGATTACTAAATTCCATCTTTACATATACATATAAGAAATGGAGATAAGTTAAATAAAAGAGTGCAAAAATTTGAGTTTAACTATGAGACAACGGAGATTACACAAATGTTGACGACCTCTGTTGAAGCTTAAACCGTTTTATTTCTAACAGACTAAAACATTTGAAGCCTATTCAACTTTTTTCCTTTAAATAAACTTAGGCTCCATTGTTTAAAAACGTCAGATACGGACAATTTAATCCCCCTTTATATTGTAAAAACTGTTTAGTTAAATATTAGAATGCAAAATTTTGACTTTAACGGTGCGACAACGGAGATTACACAAATGTTGACGATCTCTGTTGAAGCTTAAACCGTTTTATTTCAAACAGACTAAAACATTTGAAGCTCATTCAACTTTTTTCCTTTAAATAAACTTAGGCTCCATTGTTAAAAAAGTCAGAAACCGACAATTTAATTCCCCATATTGTGAAACTGTTTCGTTAACTAACAGAGTGGAAATTTTTGAGTTTAACGGTGCGTCAATGGAGATAGCACAAATGTTGACGATCTTTGCTGAACCTTAAACCATTTTATTTCTGACAAACTAAAAACATTTGAAGACCATTCAACTTTTTTTCTTTAAATAAACTTAGGCTCCATTGTTTAAAAAAGTCAGATACAGACAATTCAATTTCCCTTTATATTGTAAAACTGTTTAGTTAACTAACAGAGTGCAAAATTTTGAGTTTAACGGTGCAACCACGGAGATTACACAAATGTTGGCGACCTCTGCTGAAACTTAAACCGTTTTATTTCTAACAGACTAAAACATGTGAAGCCTATTCAACTTTTTCCTTTAAATAAACTTAGGCTCCATTGTTTAAAAATGTCGGATGCACACAATTTAATCCCCCTTTGTGTTGTTAAAACTACTTCTAACATTAACATATGTATGACAATTGCACCATAAAATATAATAGATAAGATTTATACGTTAAAAATACATAAACTTGCTCAATGATATACATAAAGAAGAATATTTATATGAACTTGTTCAAATAAAATTAATGACAAAGCATAATATCGACGTTTTTCGAACTGCTTATGCAGTCATCTTCAGGATAAATATGATGTTAAAATGTTGACGAAAGTTTCCCGTCGAGTCGTGATCATTTATATATACATAGTATTAGAAATATTAATCTCTTCAGAGAAAAACATCATAAATCTCCTCAAATAATAATTATTTACATACTGTGTTTACAAATATGAATAACCATCAACATCTCATCATTCCCAAATCATCAAAGAAATATTACTTCCTGATTACGTCTAATAAATCACCAAAATAAACATTCATCTGTCAACGCAACAAGGATGTTTCAATAAAAGTGTGTAATAACTAATGTTTAAGCGAACAGCGTTTTCCTGACTATAAACTTTATTATGGACAAAAGGCATTAAACTAAAATAATAATTCATGACTCTAAAAAACCCATTATTTACGCAGATATTTTATATGTGTTATTTTTTCCTTATGGACTTGAATCATGTAACCTAGAGATGAAAGAAGACGTTTTGTTGCGCTCAGAAAATGTGCACACTAATTATTAAAAATTTTCTATATATTTTAACTTAGTGCAGTGCAGAAAATAGACACAAAAACATGGTTTATTAAGGAATGAAACGTGTTACATCACCCTGGCCAAAATGATAGGATTAATTAATAAAATATAATGAAGTCCTGAACAACATAGGAAAACAGGAAATTAAGTTTTACATATGAAATTGAGCAGAAGACTAAAAGATAAGCGGTACTTTCTTACCTTAAAGGTGTCCGGGACACAAAAATCTTCAAATTTTGTAAAAACATTTTATTTCATAAAAAGTTTTTTTTCTGCTTAAAATGACTTTTAAATGATGCTTCTATCTTAATTAGAACAAGAAATATTAATTTTTTTCGTTTTGTTTTCAAAATCTAGCTTTCAAGCAATGGCTGTCATGAAACGACTTCTTGTAAAAATGCGTTTTTCTTCATGATGGTTTTTTTCACCATTTCTCATATTTAAATTCTTATAACTCGAGAACCGTTAAAGTTAAATAGTTCAAACTTGGAACATGTGTTTTTCAATTGTTTTACTTTAATTTTGATTCAGCACATTTGAAAAAAATATTTACTTTTGAAAATATGATTTTTTTTTTTAAAAGTTGCACCATTTTTTTTTTAATTTTTTTCATTAAATATTTTTATATATTTTTCAACTTAATATTTTTAAAAATGCTGAATCAAAACTAAAATTTATATATTTCTGTTTATTTAAAGGAAAAAAAATTGAAATTCTATAAATAATATTTCGAGTTTTAACGATTTTAAATTACCCCATTTTTTTAATAAATTTTAAATTTAATTTTTTTTAATTGCGAGAAGTCTTATCATGTGATTTTACTTACAAATGATATGGTTAACCATCACAAAAAATTTAGAATTTTAACTCAATAAATAAAAATTATTTTAAAATGTGTCCCGGACATTCATAAATGTGGAAATAAAGTTGTAAACATTATTTCATAAAATATTCATCATATTTATAGATAAAAAGCGTTTAGTCGCTATTAAGTAAATATATTACGATTTTTATTTCAATAGTTGGTGACATTCCATGGTCTTCAAGCGAACTTTAGATTCATCTCAACTTACTATTTCATTTAAAATTTTTCCGATGTGGTCGCTTCAGTTTTCCATTCATATAATTGATCAAGACTCGACAGGAAGCTTTCGTCTCTAGAGTTTTAGGCATGTCAACATCATGGTGATTTCAAATTTCGCATCGATGACATAAGAAAGAAAGTCATTACCATGCTTCTGACAAAAAGTTCATTTGGAATTTTTTAGAGGACAGCACTTACCTTTTCATCAAGGCAAAAATAATCCTTAAAAGTCAACTTGTTATCAGATTTAGGTGAACAGAGTAAACTGTTTTATAGTTTCAATAAAACAAGCGAAGACTTTGAATGTTTTGGTGAGTTTTTTTTTCTACTAATTAACTTTTATTTTAATCTGCTTTGTGAAATAGAAAATCAAAGTATGGGCTAGAAGATATAAAGGATGCCATTTATGCATGGGGAAAATAAAAATATTTTGCTTAATTTGTCATTACCATAGATGTCATTATTGTGCTCACGTATGTCATTGACAAGTTCATTAAAATTTAAAAATTAGTTTAAAAATGTTAAATTAGTAACTTTTGTCTCTGCTGATGCTTGTATATTAATGTTTATGAGGTAAGATAAATATTTACAAAAAATGAAAACTTTCTGACTATTTCTAAAAAATTGATTTTGCTATTCCAAAACATGGACAGATTTTGAAAATGACCCTCATATGTATCCTGAAGACGGCTGCAGAAGCAGTTCGAAATGTTGATATTATGTTTTATCATACATTTATTTGTACAAGTTCATAAAATGTTCTTGTTTTTGTCTACTATTGAGCAAATTATTTGCTTTTAACGTATACATCTTATTTGTTTCTAACATGTTACAGATGAAATTCCACATAATACTAAAATAAGTAATTACTTACAAAATTATCAGCTAAAAATTATTGTTTAGTTAAGGTAATTTTTATTTTCTTCTTCCCTCAATTAAGTAGGGAGTAATTTGGGTAAAAAATATAAAGAAATTTTAAATAAAAATAACAGAAAATAACTCAATAGAAAATTAACAAGTGAATAATGCCATTCTAAAGTCTTTATTTGTTTCCGATAAACATATTTTAGTTTTAATTAAAATCTCACCGAAGTTGTATAAAGGGGGAAAGAGAATTACGTTTAAGCTTTTTAACTCTTAATTACTTACTTAGATCAGCCCGGAAATTGATTTTTCAAGCCGGATGTAGCCATAAATATTCTGCTGAAAGTCGATAATGCTAACTAATAACAGGGCAAATAGTTAAAGCAGACAATTAATGCCAATTATCTGCTCTGGATAAATAAGATACTTTTATTATGTATTTCTATGTTAAGAAATATAATGAAAACCATTTTAACCCATGTACCACACCGATTAAATAGTTTTGAAATTTTTTAAAACTTCAATTATATCATTAATATGATGTAATTAAGTAGATACTAGCAAAATTATGAAAAAATAGTTTTTAATTTTTTAAGTAACTAGCTGTCCTATAAACAGGACATATTAGTGGGACACATAGTAAGGACATATAAAATGCATGCATAAACTAGTTTTATGAGCAAATATTTTATTTTACTTTAAAAATACAGTTTATGTGTACAAAAATACCCTATGATTTCTCCAATAAAAATATAATAATAACGGTAAAATTCTAGATTATAAGATCGCAATTCGTAAAGAATTTTTTAAATAGAATTTTTTCAATTAAATTTTAATGGGATACTTGTTTTTTTGTTTATATGTTATACTTTTATGTATTTCAAAGACGTCATAACAAAATGCATCCAAAAAATCCTTACCAATTTTATTTTAAAAAATATTTTATTAGCTGTCCTATTTATAGAACAGCGGTCCAATATGGGTTAAATGATTACACTAGTCTGCAAAATTTGGATTGTGTCATGTTTTTTTAGCTTTTGTTAATTAATTCTTGTGTATTTGTAGCGCTGAATCCGAAAATCACCTTTATTTTTTACCATAACGTCAGGATTTTTTGAAAATCGTAAATTTCAAAGTTAAATTAAGTAAAAAAAATAACGAAAATCTGATATTATAAAATAGATGTGATGTTTCTGTTTTTTAACTTGATATAATTGATTTCTACGTATATTTTAGCTCTGAATCCGAAAATGACCTTCATCTTTAACCATTAGGCCAGGATTTTTTGCAAATCGTAAATTTCAAAGTTAAAAAATAAAAAAAAAAGCGAAAATCTGATATTATAAAATAGCTGTAAAAAAAAATTTTTTTTTCATAATAATTTATTCAGTTTTTGCCTTCTAGTGGTGATTCTTACAACTAAACAGTTCAAGTGACCTATGAGCGTGAGGCGTAAATTGACGTATGTTCCATTTCACTTGAGTCACATTCTACGTCGTCTCTCTCACGCGCTTGCTCCGAGTGACAAACGCGAAAGATTTTTTATTTTCCCGTTAATACTGAACTTTTTTTATGGTGTAAATGTCCAACTCTTTTATTATTTTTATTGTTTTTTATTATATGCAAATAAATATTTGGGATAAAATATGATGGAGTCATTTACTGGATTTGCCTCTACAATCCCATAAAAGCCAGTTACGTCTAAAGTATTTCCCCAATAGTCTTCAAAATAGAATATTACATACCACCACAGGATCATTGAACTCCCCCCGCCCCTCCCCCCCCCCATCGTCAACGGACCTCTGAGCTGTTTAGCTGTAAGAATTCCGGATAGCAAAAATATGATATAAGCCATGCATAAGCTAAAAAACTGAATAAATTATTATGAAAAAAATGTTTAAGGGGTCTTAGGACTCTTGAAATTGAAAAAAGAAAAAAAAAGATCTGCCAAATTTTGTAGTCAGGCATGCTTCAAGTCCCGAAAGTGTCGGATTAGAGGATGTTTACTGTAATTTTAAATCAAAGCGATTTGTCGAAAAGTTCCCTTTCGATTTCTCCGTTCGTTAACCTTGATCCGCGCGGAGTAATTCTGTTTATAAATTGGTGAAATGATGGACTGACAATATACAGACTACTTTTAAGTGCGTTATAAAATAAAAATTTTAATTAAATATTCTTTGTGGCAGTAAAATAAAAATTAGATGTCCTTTTTTAAAGACACTGCTCGCGAAAGGGTTAAATTGCTGAAGTAAACTTTTCTGACCACACGCGTCATGCGTCACTGCCGCCTTCTCCTGATGGTTGAATATTGCAATGATTGAGAGCATGAGGTCTACTGGTTTACAACCTAAAGTACACACTTTTCTGGAATTCAATGGTGCAATCACAGACTGCTGTAGATTATATTGTCTGTGGGTGCAATCTCTTTCGAAAAAAGGACAAAAGAACCGAAGGCAATCATAGCAAGGTGAATCTGTACAAATGATCATTCCTTATTTACCTTTTGTCCTCCGATATAAAAAGAACCGAGACGACTCATAACTCATCTCATAGTCCGCATAAGGCAATGCGGTGCCTGTGCCTCTGCGTAGAAGAAAATTCTTTGTTTTAAAGTTTGTTCTTGCTACCCTCTCGTTGAATAGAGAGGATTTTTTTCAGCGGTGCTTCATTAATTTAGACACTTTTTTCTGTGTAAAATCTCATATTCTCCAAGAAAACAAAATTAGCCCATTTATGCCTAGCGTCCCATTTTCGGGATGCTTCGAATTTTAATAAATTTGTATAATTCTTCTTCTTTATAACATGAAAATTGTATGAAATAGTTATCTATAAATGTCTTTATCTAGTACCAAAAGATGACAGCATAAGATCGATATTTATTTGCTTAAATGTAGGCCTTTTTTCGGAATTTATAGATTTTTCACTTTTCAAGGTGGCGAAATGCAAAAAGTAAGTTTATTTCTGTTTGTTATACCAAGGATTCAAATAAATAAGTCATAAACTTAGCTTGTAGACTTCTTTGAAAAATGTATTTTTTTAAATTGTTAAGTTTTATGTTCAAGTCTATTTTTTATGCATTTTAGTAACGTACAAAATATAGGTGCTAGGCACGAATGGGTACATATTTTTATTAGCCATTGAGGGGACAGTTATTTATGTAAAGTTCTTTCCAAGATGATTATGAAACAATTGTTTTTAAGACTCAAATACAATTATTCCTACTTTATTATTACTAGTACTTATAATGTTATTAGTCTCTGTAAAGAAATGAGTATATTTTTTTAGTAGTTCATAAAATTTCTAATTATAGTATTTAATATACAATATAAGCTTATTTTATATAAATTTAGGCAAAACGTATAATTATGTATATTATACTATTACAAATATTATGCATATTCCCATATTTAGTACGTTTACATTTTATCAAATAAGTACAAAAATTTTTTAGCATAATTTTTCTTTGTATTTTTTGAGCTCATTTTGCAACATTTTAAAATGATTTTACCATCAAATTTGAGAAAAAAAAATTCAGGCACTAATGGGTTAACTCCATTGCATGATGCGCTTGAAATTTCATTTTAAGTCAGAATACTTTTCCAAAATCTTATAAGACTATGTGTAATTTTTTGCAAATAAAGATCGGGTGACACCCCTTAGAGGGTAACACCTGGGACAGACCACTCCTACGCTTCCACTTAGCTACGCCACTGCTCTGTAGTATATATAGAAATATTTTTATTTATGGGGCTTCAGAAAAGAATTTGAATACTTTTCCGATAATAGATACTGATTGATGAAATTGGTTTTCAAATGCGTCTTGCCTTTTCCAAATTGTTAACTTACAAGGGAACCACTTCTGGTGTTGCTCGCACCTAGCATCGAGACCTGGTGCATTTTAAAGCCCTATAGTATGAAGTTTGAGAATAGATAAAATTTATCTGTTAAAATAATATTTCTTGATTATACAGCAGTATAACTTTCTGAAAATGCAATTTTCGAGACCACTTATCGGACTATTAACATTGAAGTTTTTTAAAGAAAAGCATTTAAAAATAAAATTTAGTTAATGATAAGTATGAAATATCGAAAAAAGTTTGAAAATTCCTTCAAAAACCCACGAATTTGATTTTGAAAAAAATTCAACTTTATATTCATATTTTTGGCGGAAAAACAGTTGGCGTTTATTTTCAAAAGTAGAGCTTTCCGGCAACCCTAGCCAAATGTCATAGCTGAATTTATAATAGCTAGAAATTCCAATGTCCGACCTATTTCGCCACAGTAATTTTTCTAAATTGTGTAAAAATACTAATTTACTTTATGATTACTTTTACCAAAGGACCATTTAATACAGCAACATTTCATTTTAAACATTCGAAACTTTATTTCATTCGATTTCAAAAGAAAATAGTTTACTTATTTTGTATTTCACAAAAAAAAAAAAAAGAGTTTTCAATGATCTTCGAAGCTTTAATAGAATTATATTTATTACTTATATAATTATCGTCTGCATAGAAAAAAAAAATAAAACCTAATATTTGTTTCTTATGCTATCAATTATAAAAAAAATCGCAATCTGATATAATTCTAGTAATATGTTCTGTGCATTTTCCCTTTGGATAAAGCAGGCGAAAAAACTGTAGCGCCATATTTGGCGACTTAACTCACTTTTGGCGTGAAATAAACAAATAAATATGTAATAATAAAAAAAAATAAAAGTATTAAAAAAGTATATAAAATATTATTTTAACAGAGAAATTTTTTCGGTTTTCTAACTTTTATGTATAGGGCTACAAAACGCACCAGGTCTCGATGCTAGGTGCGAGCAACACCAAAAGTGGTTTCCTTGTTAGATATTATATTTCACCTTATTAAACAGGGAAGTTTTATTACTGTATTTTATACAGTATTTTGTATTCATTTTGTACAGTACTTTGCATGCATTTTATATAGATATACATGGTGTCTACAAATTAGTTGGACAATTTCGTAAGTCAAGAACTTCCGAAATATTAAATGAAATTAACTATT
The DNA here is from genome assembly GCA_963932465.1 of Maratus speciosus. Classification (NCBI taxonomy): domain Eukaryota; kingdom Metazoa; phylum Arthropoda; class Arachnida; order Araneae; family Salticidae; genus Maratus; species Maratus speciosus. Next base: position 248,478,800 of record OZ010799.1, read on the forward strand.
TGATAGTCAGACTAGTAGTAATATTGCCGAAGTTTATTCATAGATGGCGTTAGGTGTCATAACTGATGCTATCGCTTAGCAAGCGGAGGTACACTGTTAAAAATTTGCAGCATTCTGTGCTGTCATTCGACCGTTTTTTGAAAAAACGGTTTCATAACCGTAATTTAACTATATTCTGACCATAAAATGGCCGATAATAGATCAGTTTTAACCACGTGATCACTAGCCCCCCAAGTTTCATCGAACCAATCATAATCAACTATTTGTAGCTTGTATTATGAGCCAACCAATCACAACTGGCCAAATTTTGGGGTCAAACAAAAAACACGTCTGGTTGCTAAGGTCGTTGCTAAGGTGTGACGTCAGTTGAAACTGATCTATATGGTCAGAATAGTGTTAAATTACGGTTGTGTAACCGTTTTCGATAAAAATGGTAAAATGACTGGACAGAATGCTGCAAATTTTTAACAGTGTATCATTCAATGGCCACCACTATCATAAGATCTTTCACCGCTAGATTTCGGTGTATAGGGTTTTGTAAAGGATCAAGTATACATACTGCCACTTCCTGCATCCATTCCCGAACTAAAATCAAGAAGCTGCACTGCAATTCATTGGATCGACGGAAACATGCTGACAAAACTGTCGCAAGAAATGACTTACCGATGGGACACCTGCAGAGTCACGGAAGGAAGTCACATAAAACATTTGTGATAATGGTAAACTTGAACTATTTTTAGGTAGATTTCGTAAGAAATACTACCTATTGCAATCGTTACCATGGTGCGACTTTTGAAAAATTCCTTCAGAACTTTTTATTATTGGACACCAGGAACCCAAAACCACCCCCACCTAAAAAGTTTATATATATCTATATATATACATATATATGTATGTATGTATGTACTAAATTTTGTCCGCACGATAAAAGTCGCAATTATGCACGGATCGTCTTCAAACTCGCCAACAACTTTGAGATGGCTAATATCTCGGCGGGGATTGAAAATGGGTAAAATCGGACCAAGGGAATGGAAATGGGGATGTTTCAAAATTTTGAATACAGTCTTAACATGATTCCGATAAAACCAGCTCTTACACAACAATGACAGAAAAAAATAAATATTTTTCGTTATTGCAGTTGCCAACAATTAAAAAAAAATGCAATAAATTCTCACCACAACAATTGCTTTTCTTTTGCGAGAATTTCACGTGAAAAATTAAATAAAATAAATAGTTTGACGAATTGAAAATAAATTGAATATTACGTCATGAGTTTTCTAGAGCAAGATTTCCGCATGAAAACTCAAAATGAAATAAATAGTTTGACGAATTAAAAAACAACAACAAAATATTGCGTCATATTGGAAATAAAATGGACCTCAGCAGGTGAATAGGTAATGTCATGTGAGTTTGAAGAAACGTATTAAAACATGATAAAAACCAAGACTATGGAAATATTAACTTATTTATCACTTTGAGGTTCTCTGAATTTGCTTTAGCTATTTTTTAAACCTATTCCATATGCATGCGTGTGTGTATTCGTGTATATTAGAATTTTCACAAAATGTTTAGCTCCCTAGAGTTCATTCTTAGTGGAGGAACTGGGTTTATCTCTAATCTTGATTGAAATTTTGTTGGTTAATTTAGTACTTAACTTCGAAATCTGCCCGATCCGGCAGGGATTTTTTTTATCTCACAACAATATGTAATTTAATTTTTTTCCTGCCAATTCCATTCCATAAACCATTCTTTTTGCCCAGCTAATTTGTAGACACCCTGTATATATACATATATCAACATTTGGACGGAGGGTGGTTTTGGGTCAGGGGGGTCATGATCTTTGAAAATATACCGAAATTTTCCGGCGTTGCTTTCTTTCGAACGGCTGCAATAGCCCTGAGGTAATTTCCTATCTCATCTGATGTGAATTCCCCTCCGTTATCCGTTCTAATTGCTTTCGGTTTGTATCCAAATTTGTTGCTAATTAACGCGATGAATTCTTTTTTTCGTAAACTTCACTTTTTCTGGACAATAGGTATATGATCGTAAATCGTGAGTAGTCATCAATAAAAGTAAAAAAAAATATGATTCCCCCCCTATAGTCTGTGTTTGAAAAGATCCGCACACGTCGGAGTGAATGAGCTGGAGTCTTGTAGCTGCTCTATACTCTGCAACTTTCGAATAGAGTTCATCAGTTAATTTTGCCTTAATGCACGGTTTGCAATCTATATTATGCTTAGAGTTGTTTATTTGGATTCCTCTAGCTAATTCTTTTTGCGTAACTTCTTTAATTGATGTTAGATTTCTATGTCCTAACCTGCGGTGCCATAATTCTAGACAGTTTTTGTTATTTCAGCTTTGTGTTACATTTTACATTTGCGTAGTTTTCGAATGCTAACTGAAAATAGTATAGGTACTTTTCGCGCTTCTAAACATATTTCTCCGTTAAGTTTGAACATACATCTGTCATTTCTGAATATAATTTTACATCCATTTTGTCGCTTTGCTAACCGGTAATAAATTTGATTCGATTTCAGGTACTAGTAATACATCTTTAAGTGTTATTTCATGAACTTTGTTGTCTGATGTTCGAGTGTTTATATTTACGGCACTTGACCCGTAACTGATAAGTTTTTTTTTTTCGTTTGCGATGGTTACATTTGTTTTTTTGCGTGATTTTATTTCTGTAAACATGGATTCTGAACATACAATATGGCTTGAGCTGCCACTGTCTACTATAAATGTCTTGTTTTCCATTCCTTGCGTTATAAAGGCATAATTTTTATTTTCGCTCGCTCTCCATGTATTGTTTTCATTTTCGGAGTGTCTGTAGCTACGCTTGGATTCCGGTGTTAGTTCCCTTTTAAAATTGTTTTCACTCTTTTTAAAAACTAATGATGTAGAGTAATGTTTTTTGTTTGGTCCAATATGTTGATTTTGTGGTGTGTTTTGTGTTTTGGCTTTGTTATGCCAAGATTCCTGGGTATAATGGTTTCTCATTCGACAATTGGAGCAGTATTTTTTATTTGTTTTGTTGTAATTTTTCTGTGTTTTAATGCTCTGGCAGTATTTTTTGGTCTCTCTTCGTAATCATATTTTCTGTTATATTCGTCAATAAGTTTAGACTTAATAAATGACGGAGTAAGCTGATTTCCTTCTCTCGATTCAAGAGCAGTAATAAGAGTATCATAAGATTGGGGTAAGGAGCATAATAACAATGCAGAAATGTGGTTATTTATAATGATCCTATGGCCGCTAATTTATCCACTATTTCCACTATTTTTGTAATACGATGAACAACACTGCCACCTTCCGCTAATTTAATGCTATAAAGTTTTCTTAAGAGATAAAGTTTGCTAGACAAATTATGTCGCTTGTGGATTTCGCGCAAAGCTTGCCAAGTTTGTCTGGCTGTCTGTAAATTTTTAACATTTGTAATCTGACTTTCATCAATTGTTAAATTGATGAGTGCACGGGCTTTCTTACCACTTTTAGATCAAGCGTCCGTAATTGGATTAGGCGGGTCTTCCATAATTACATGAAATAAATCTTTTTTAGTTAACATCATTTCGGCCTTAAATTTCCAATCGAATAATTCGTAACTGTTAGTTTTTAAATTACTAAATTATCTTTAGAAGCTGCCATTTTCTTAACTTTTAATTATTTACGTGTTACCGTAAAAAGTTCTTTCAACTTTTCTTTTTGAAAGTTTAAAAGTTTATTTGACTTTATTTATCAAATGTCTGATATTTCAGATTTCAGTGGAGGCTATTTAATTAATTTATTTATAATCAGTTAATTAGTGTTCATAATCTTGATAGGATTTTCAATCCCATTAAATAGGCGTGAGTAAGTAATGTAAATTGAGACTTGCCCTTTTTCAGGATACTTATACGTCAACGGTGTAAATCCACATTTTGCTTTTAATACCAAAACGTATTAGTTGACGAAATTATTAACTTTATATTTAAAGAAAATTATATTCTCCAATGCACCACCTTTTATGCCTCCTTTAATTAAAGAAATTGTAGACTATTCTGTAGATTTAATGAAGAAGCGGTAACATTTTAAGTTATTTAATTCACACTATATAGATTGTAAATAAGAGAGCATTTTTATATGCCTCTTTTCTGGATTAGCTACATTGTTCAGAACGAAAGAAAATGTTTACATTATAAGATATATAATAATAACAATAAATCAGTTCACTGTAGATTATGCGTATAATTTAGCCACTTAACAAGTCATTATCTTTATGGGAATTTCAAGGTTAAATGCATTAGTATTATAAAGAGATTTATGGCTAAATTGAAAAGCTATAGTGTTTATGTAACAGAACAAATTAGTTTATTTTTAGCACAGTTATTAATCATGTCCATCAAGGAGCTTATATAGAGCTTGAAACTTCAACTGTAAGTAATATTATTCTGTGGTATTAACGTGTTTTTTTCCTTGGTACTGAAGAAAAGCTTATATAGAGTTTGAAACGTGTAATGTAATTGATTTTATAATATGGTATTAAGTGATATTTTTTGGTACTAATCAGGAGCTTATATAGAGTTTGAAACGTCTACTGTAATTTATTTTATTATTTGCTATTAATGTGCTATTTTTTGGTACTGATGAGGAGCTTATTTAGAGCTTGAAATGTCTACTGTAATTTATTTTATTATGTGCTATTTTTTGGTACTGATGAGGAGCTTGAATAGAGGTTGAAATATCTACTGTAATTGATTTTGTTCTCTACTGTCAAGTCGGAGGACTGTACACTCAGAGGCTCTAACATATTGTACTGAATGCATATTTTTGTGCACTTCATGAGTGCATATCCATTTCATTCTGTTCGAAAGGCTGTCACATCATTAAAATGCACTTGAAATATTTTTTCCCATTGGCCGCAATGTAACGGAAAACTTTTGACTGTCACCGCCATTAAACTATACATCCGATTTTCATAAAATTTGAAATGACTCGACAAAATTTATTAAGAATTATATATTTAAAATTTCAGACCATTCGGTTGGATAGTTTTTTTGCTGTTATATGCTCACAGACGGACAGAACAGACGACGACTATAGGGGCTACGTATTTATATAATTACGAACACACCTGAAAACACATAACGCAGTTGAAAATTCCCCTTTAGCAATCTCTACCAATAGGCGGAAACGTACTTAATTCCTTTATACAGCCCTGTATATTACGTATAGATTTTTATGCACGCCATTTATTATGCTGAAATGTAATTCAGACAAAAAGATCCTTAAGGGGACGGTGGACGTTTAATAAAAATTTCTTTTCAGTTCATAATAGAGATTTGAAATTTTGTGCAAATATACATTTCACCATAAGTACATTGAACACATTAAAATAAATCTTCAATCTTATTATAATTTTAAGATCTTTTAAGAAAATGAAAATTTTAAAACTAAATTTTAAAATGCTCTTATTTTTTTAGATATTTACTCGATTTAGGATTTTAATCACATAAAACTCTATCACAAACTAATCTGTGTATCAATTTTTAATCCCTTAAATAGTTATATATCTGACCTTACTTTCCATAAGTAGGCGCCACAATCTTTAAAAATGGACTCATCACTCCAAAATTAGATCCGCCACTCTAAGATTTAGTACAAAACTTTTAATAGAGCATATTAAAGATACAAGGATACGTCATTTAACACGCCTATGTACAACTACAATACATATGTACAGGTTTTAGGAATTTCAGAAAAAATCCGCTGATTCGAAAAGAAAAAAAAAACATTTCATCATTTCCCGCTTCTCATAAAACTCCGGGGGGGGGGGAAACAAGCAAGTAGCTTGTATTTCGCACCTTCTTCATTGCGTGACGTAGAACTCTCAACGTATTCCAATCGTGTCTCATGAACGACTCCGAGGGGAAGCTAATCCGCATGGAATCATGGGAAAAACTTATTTGGCAGCCCGCTGTAATAAGGAACTATCGTCTAGTGCTGCCATCTAGTGTCTCAATATTTAAATATTTGTTATATCCTTCCCCTCTGGTTCCTTAGACGTCTCGGCAAGGGACCAGGAACATTTTTCTTTGGCCTACCACGTTTCCTGAGTGGAATAACTGGTTGGTCGGTAACATTGTTACAGCGTTTTAGGGCAGATTTATGGTAAGTTCCTAAGGGAACTTCAGGAGCTTGTAAACTCGCAACTTCATAGGAAGTAGGCGAGCGCTGTGTGAGCACTACATAGGGTCCGCCATGTCGAGGACTGAATTTGGCAGTTCTTTTCTGACCACTCTTGCTAACGGGATGGAGTTCTACCCATACATGATCACTAGGAGAATACTAAGGTCCTCCTATCCGTCTTCTGTCCACATACTGTTTTCTTTTGCGTTGTTCGACTAAATATTTCACTTGCTTAGTGAATTTAGCAAATTTATTTGGTTTCGGCTTTATCTCAATGGAGACTGTACCGATTTCACAGAAGCGCGGGGTGGATTCTCTCCCTGGCTGAAAGATGGTTTCATACCTTTTCAGCAAGTAATTTAATTCTGACTTCTGGCCAGGACATTCAAGAGGCTTAGGAACAGGATCTGCAAAACCATACTTTATATGAAGCATATCGCCGAAGTACCAACGTTTGTTCTTAACGTATAGTACAAACCCTGACTTATCAAGAAAGTCTCTTCCTAAAAGGGTTCTGTTCCCTTTAGCTTTAGGTAACATAATAAAATCTGTACAAAATCTTTTTCCTTCAATTTCTATAGTAACATTTGTGGTCAAACTGTTTTCTTTTGACCGCTGGCCATTCGCTAAAGACATGTTTAGAGAGGTCTTCTGAAATTTTGCACTTTTTTCTTTTAACACAGAGTACAATGATTCACTAGCCAGGGTGTGACTGGATCCGGTATCTACGCAGGCTTTGCTAAAGACGCCATTAATTTTCAGGTTTACTGTGGTTAAAGGTGTGGTTGTGGTTGAGCATGTGCATATCTGGATTTGCTCAAACTGAGAAGATTCAGTTTTTATCACAAGGTTGCAAGTAGAGCACTTAGCACGAATAAATCCGGGAGCACCACAATCATAACATTTCAAGGCGGGGCGATCTTCAATCAGTGGTGAGGGATTCACCTTTCCGTTGTCTGACGGTGTTGTCTTCTTTGAGTAGAAGGATTCATATTGAAATGAGTTATTAAAAGAGCTCGAGGGTACGGTCTCTTTTGGTTTTGACCAGTTTTTATTTTCTGCTGGATTTCCACTACTTTGGATTTTACGGTATTTCTCTTAGGACATCGTAAGCATCTAGCTTGTCTACTAATGCGTTTGATCATTTAAATCAGTCCAAATGTCTAAGAAATGTTCTCTATGCTGTGAGGAGCGCCTTCTCTTTAATTTGTCAGATAAAATAAGACTTTTTAAATCTTGGAACGAAGTTATGTTGAGCTCAGATAGCCAACCTTCAAAGTATGTTCTAAGCTCGAAAAAATAGTCTTTCCAGGTACTTTCTGGAATTTTCTTGTGCTGAACGAACAGGATTCTAAATTTTTCAGCGGTCAATTTGAATCGTTTCAACAACATCGCCTTGATGTGTTGGTAGTCCTGTGCCTTTTTTTCCGGTTCCCTAGCAATGAGTATAGCAATATCACTAGGTAAAGTACTTATGAGGCACGTAACCCAATTTTCTTCCGGGACCCCTAGAACATTTAACTGTCGCTCACACAGCACTAAGAATATGTTCATATCATCTTCGTTTGGGCGAAAACGTGGAATCAATTTTTGTAGATCGATTCGCGGTTTTTCGTAAGTTCATTTATTACTTTCTACCATGCCGAAGTCGAATGGATAAGGCGTAATTTTTCGAGTTTGAAAGTCCGTTCGCGCTCTAAATTTTCTTGTTCGATTTTACGCTGATTTTCTAAATCTAAACGCTCTTGTTCAGTTTTTCTATTCTCGACTATAGTTGTAAGTAAGTTTTTTGTGTAATCCTCCTCGTATTTAGCATGCGTAGTAATTAAATTACGTAAATCGACCATTTTCATTTCTTCAGTAGCACTTAAGCCTAACTCTTCGCAAAGGACACGTAGATCCTCTTTTTTGTCCTTTCCAAAAAACGCCATTTTGTTTAAATTTAACAAAACTACAACCAAAATAAAATTTTGATTTAAAAATTCTACTTCAAGAACTAAAATTTGAATTTAAAATTTCAAGAACAAAATTTCAGTTTAAAAACTTCAATTAAAAATTTTTAATTTCAAGAATATACATATTCAAAATACAATATAAATATAAATGCAAATTACTGTAATATCACAAAATATAAAATTTTATTTATTTATTATATAAAATTTTATTAATTTTATTTTAACTCTTTCTTTCGGAAGGTAAACCGAAATTGAACTATTTCAATTTATCGTTACGTTATACGATATTACTATACTTTTAAGAAAACACACAAAAAATTCTATAACTTCAATACTAACTCTCAAAATAAAACAAAACTAAATTATTATTACACAGTTCTTAACTTTCAATTTCTTTAAAGTAAAAAAAGGGACTTTCTTCTCAAAAGAACACTTTCTATTTTTGTTCTATGAACACAATTATTCAAAATTAATTAAAATTACTTTACTAGCAAAATAATTCAAAATTGTTCTCAAAATAACACAATTTACTTTTGTTCCGGGAAACAAAATTCTCTCTCTCCCCCCTTTTCTTTTTAACCCTTTAAAACAAATTTAAATGTTTAACCCATAAGAAAACTTACCCTTATAAAAGTTCTGCTCAGAACTTAATTTCGTCATTTCATAAATCAACGTTATTCAAAACGAAACTACACTTACTTAGGAAAAAAAAAATATTCTATCGTAAATATCTGTCAAACGATACCATTTTAATAAAATACAGTTTATTAAATTCAAAACGAAAAGTTTTCTCAAATTAGAACACAAAATATAATTTTCACATCAGTAAGTTAAATATATCTTAACAGATCAAATTTTGTTCTTAAATTACCCTTAATCTAAATTGGTCAAGGATTTTTACTTTCAGAATTTAAATTCTTACAGAAAACTTTTACGTCATATCTAGATTTCTAACTTATTATGAAATCGGTACATTTTTATTCGTCTGTATGCCAGTGACAAAACAGACACAATATATTTTCTTAATGAGAAAATAATGTATTTGCAATACTACCTTAAACAATTTTAACAGCAAAAATTTAATAACATAAAATAAACAATATGAGAATGCAATAAACAAAAGTTTACTAAAATAAAATTACAAACTTATCTTCTGATAACTGCTAATCGCATCCATATTTTTATCTTGAAGAAGTATAATAAACTTTCTGCCCCGAGGTCAACGTTTGGTTAACAGAGTATTAAAATACTTTATTGTGTAGAACCAGCACACCTTTCGTAAAACAAGACACATTATTCTTTCGAAGAATATATTTCATTTCGAAACAGATGAGAACAAACGGCATTTGTAATTTGCCTTAGCTGATATCACAGAAGCGACGTTAGTTTCAGCAGATGATAAAATACTTCGATAAAGCACCATCTTTCTTCGAAAAAACACCAGCATTTTTTAAAAAAACACCATCTTTCTACGTTAAGCACCAGCACCTCTTTTAAGCATGAAGAGCACAAGCATTTTTTAAAACTCGTTGAGCATCAGCATTTTATTTACTCGGTCGGTCGTGGATTCAGGGCCCAAGGTTGGGAAAGCCATTTATAGCTAACCTTACTTTCCATAAGTAAGCGCCACAATCTTTAAAAATGGACTTATCACTCCAAAATTAGATCCGCCACTCTAAGATTTAGTACAAAACTTTTAATAGAGCATATTAAAGATACAAGGATACGTCATTTAACACGCCTATGTACAACTATAATACATATGTACAGACTTTAGGAATTTCAGAAGAAATCCGCTGATTCGAAAAGAAAAAAACATTTCATCATTTCCCGTTTCTCATAACACTCCGGGGAAAAAAAAAACAAGCAAGCATCTTGTATTCCGCACCTTCTACATTGCGTGCCGTAGAACTCTCAACTTATTCCAATCGTGTCTCATGAACGACTCCGAGGGGAAGCTAATCCGCATGGAATCATGGGAAAAACCTATTTGACAGACCGCTGTAATAAGGAACTATCGTCTAGTGCTGCCATCTAGTGTCGCAATATTTAAATATTTGTTACAGTTATGTTTGCAGAGATATTTTTCTGAATTTCATGTTCATTTTCATCAAAATTCTGCCTTATGATAAGTTAAAAATCAAATTTAATTGTCTTAATGAAGTCGAATTTTTAAAATGCATACACAGTTCCATTTTAAGCAATATCAGGATTCTGCCTGATCGGATTCATGAATTTTGATCAAATATTAAGTAGCAAGGAGCATAAAAAAAAATAAAAACAAACAAAAATAAAGCTGAAACATCAGTATTGAGAAAAACAGATTTAAAGTATATTAAAAAAAAAAAAAAAAAAAAAATTGTTCGTGAACAAAATTAAAACACTTGTCACTTTGCGTAAAATAATTGCACCTGCATGCGATTTTCCACAAATGACGTAGTACAAATTGGAAAATAATAATACGCACAAAAATAAATGTCGATTTTGGGGTTGATTTTTGCTCAAATAAAGGTCCACGGTACCCTTAAAACTACTGAAATGACACTTCCAGGCATTACTATCTACAGGCAGCCATACATCCAGTTCTTTGCATAGCCCTGTATATGATTTTATTTATATACTAAAAAAACTCAAAGTGTTAAACTATATGAAGCTGAGCTTGCAACTTAAGTTGCATAACTCAAATTAAAAAACCTTTTTAAGCAATGCCCGCTCATTTTCAATAATGCTTACGAATTCTTTTGTGTAACCCTGTATATGTTCTATAGAATTTATGCACACCATGTGTATTCAAAGATTTAGTTAAACTTAAAAAATCACGCCTTAACTGAAAACGAACTTGCAGCAATCATCGCTTATAGAAAACACTTTGGACACAGTATTGTCTCCGAAATATTTTATGCATCCCTGTAAATGAAAGATAAATGCAATACACATCTAATTCTATTGTAAGCATCTTGTAGTGAACCTGAGTAATGTATATCAATTTCATCACTGTTCAAATAATACAACTTAGTTGAAATACACTGCGAACAGTTTTTCCCCCGTAGACCATTATAGAAAAGAACTCTTTTGCGTTACCCTGTAAATAAATGATAAATGCTTTGCGCTCCATATTCTACAGAAAACATGTATTACTGCACCTCAGAAATTCAGATCAATTTCACTATGTTTGTAACAGCGTAACATCATTAAAATACGTCGCAAACAATTTTTCTACATAGAACACAAAGCTGCCTCAGGCCACTATTTTTATATTCTGTTCGCACCATTGTTTTAAATATGTATATTTTGTAGTATATTTCTCTTGGAAGTGTTGTCGAAGCGTATGTAAAACATTTTTGCCTGGAAAAAGTGGTTCGAAATAGAATTAAAAAATAGTCGCCTGTGGTAACCCTGTGGTCTGTGAAGAAAAATTGTAGTCCGGCTGATCATAATAAACACTTTTGAGATCTCCTGTACCCGTACTGTAAGTGCTACACGTAACATATTCTATAGTAGCTATCTTCTAGTGCACCGTAATAATGTATTTAAATTCCATTATGTTTAAAATTCTGTAACACTATTAAAATACACTTCAAATGGGTTTTCCGCATAGAGTATAATGTAACGAAATACTTTTCAGTGCTCCTGTAAATGAACTGTGGATGGTACTCACTTCATTTTCAGTAAACGAACGTGCCATAGTGAACATCAATAGCGCATACAAAATACATGGCAATTCGAGTATATTTACGCGAGCATGAACAGACGGACAGACAGACGAACACAATGTTGTATTAAGAAACTTTTGTCCGAGAAGGATTTCTGTGGCTCCGTGAGGGAAAAATTGCCCTTTTTGACCATGGAAAGCACAAAATCTCAAATCTTCCGGGGGGTGGGATCTCACACCCGGGCCAACCCCTGAATTTAACGCTGGCACGGATAGACGGACAGACAAACCCAATACATAAACACTTTTCAACTATGTTGGAAAGTGTGACAATGTGTCGGAAATGTGTTGGAAAGTGTGTTAATGTTTTTTAGAATAGGGTCAATCCATTTCAAGTGGTCCAGCACTGGTTGCTCGACCATTTTTAAAAAATCTGAAATTTTTTGTACAACAATCCTAACATGATGGAAGTTCAAAATGACTATTATTTTAATTTTATTATTTTTTGTTTGAGCATAGCGGCCATCTTTGTTTCATCGTCTGCAGCAATTTTCTCACAAGAAGGGTTTACGGAATTGTAAATAATTCATCGTTTATTTATCCAATTCAACTGCGAATCAAAGCAATTTGTACAGAATACATTGGGCTAAAAATCTGGTAATGGAGTAGTTTCCGAAACTAACTACTTATTGGTAAAATTTAAGCATAAATTTTCCATTTTTTTCCAAAAGTTATCCGTTTACAAGAGGAAATTTTTCTAGCAAGGAAAACTGTCAACATGACATAATTTTTTTTACAAATAGGCTGAAAGTACTTGTACTCACACGCCGAGTTCCAGATCTGGGACTTGCTTTCTCTTCGCTAAAAAAAATCCCAAATTTTTCAAAAATGACAGAAATCGCACTTTTCAGGCTCTGATATCTCTCGTGGGGCACGAGATAAAAATCTGAAATTTTTTTTTATAAGAGTATTGTATGGTAGTGTTATGCACAAAAAATTTCAAGATGGAGATTTGACAACAAGCTGAGATATGGCAAGGGCAACATGTCAAAACAATACTGCCAAACTATTGTTTTGTTGTAGTCACAGCTAAGTATTTATCTCAGAGTGTCATTTAAATTTATGTTTTTGATTATCTTTAAATAATAGTAACAGAAAATAAAGCCCTTTGCAAAGCTTAGCAATTAATAAAAAAAATAATTATCCCTAAGGCCATACATTTTGTATGGTTTCAGTAATTTTTGTTGTAAGTAATTTTAGTAACTAAAATAAACCTCAGCACATTTACATAAAGAAAAAAAATATTTTTATACAAGACCTGAGACAAAAACAACATAGGGGGGAAAAAAAGCTGTTAATGTTGTCATACTTGTTGAGACATGATCAAACGTGTCAAAATACATTCTTGCTTGTTGGTTCAAAAACCACAATTTTGATCTTTCTCAAAATTTTATTTGTAGGAACCAAGTCTTGTCATCTCTTGATAACTTGGTTAATGATTTTAGCCCTGCTGGCTCTTAGAAATATACTTTGAAATCACTATGTGCAAGTCTCAATTCATTAATAATTCCTATCTTACTTATGAAAAAATGTGATTTTTCTGCAGTATAAATTTTGAAAGGGCTTTGGGTATCTTTACTTTCTGAAAATTACTTGAGGCTGATGCATGGTAACATCGCATAATGTTTCATTTACAGGAACATACTTATGTTAGGAACAAGTTTCAGGGACTGGCAAGCAGCATTAAAATTGTGGTTTTTTAAACCAACAAGCAGGAATGTGTTTTGACGCGTTTGATCATGTCTCAACAAGTATGCCAACATTAACAGCTTTTCTCTTTCCCTATTTTGTTTTTGTCTTAGGTCTTGTATATATATATATATATGTAAAAGTGCTGAGGTTTCTTTTAGTTACTAAAATTACAACAAAAATTACTGATACCATACAAAATGTAAGCCTTAGGCATAATTATTTTTTAAATTAATTGAAAAAGATTTATTTTCCGTTACTATTATTTAAAGATAATCTAAAAAATAAATTTAAATGATACTCTGAGATAAATACTTAGCTGTGACTACAACAAAACAATAGTTTGGCAGTATTATTTTGACATGTTTCCCTTGCCATATCTCAGCTTGTAGTCAAATCTCCATCCTGAAATTTCTTGTGCATAACACTACCATACAATACTCTTACAAAAAAAAAAAAAAACTTCAGATTTTTATCTCGTGCCCCACCAGAGATATCAAAGCCTGAAAAGTGCTATTTTTGTCATTTTTGAAAATTTTGGGATTTTTTTTAGCGAAGAGAAAGCAAGTCCCAGATCTGGAACTCGGCGTGTGAGTACAAGTACTTTCGGCCTATTTGTAAAAAAAAATTATGTCATGTTGACAGTTTTCCTTGCTAGAAAAATTTCCTCTTGTAAATGGACAAATTTTGGAAAAAAACTGAAACTTTATGCTTAAATTTTACCAATAAGCAGTTAGTTTCGGAAACTACCTCATCACCAAACTTTTAGCCCAATGTATTATGTACAAACTGCTTTAATCCGCACTTGAATTGCATAAATAAACGATGAATTATTTACAATTCCGTAAACCCTTCTTGTGAGAAAATTGCTGCAGACGATGAAACAAAGATGGCCGCCATGCACAAACAAAAATTAATAAAATTAAAATAATAGTCATTTTGAACTTCCATCATGTTAGGGTTGTTGTACAAAAAATTTCAGATTTTTTAAAAATGGTCGAGCAACGAATATGACATTTTCTGGACCACTTGAAATGGATTGACCCAATATCAAAATTTAAATAATGGATTCAGAATCATAGCCTAAAACAGTGAAAACTGTCATCTAAAAGAAAAAATTCCCCCTAAAAATTTCAATATCGTTTACATAATTATTTTTTTATTGTATGATTGTAAAGCCATGCAAAATGGATTCCCCCTCCTTCTGCAAGCTCTCATTACAAATCATTGTATAAAAGTTTGACTGGTACTAACCCATTAGTAATAACGTCTATGAATTAATGCTTTACTTAAATTTTGCTTAGGGGATCGTCTACATATGGAAATTGTACAAAATTTAAAACTTCCAATACTAACGTCTAATTTTTACAGCCTATTTGGCTTCTTCGGCAAATTTTACCTTCGGATGAAAAATGGGAACCCATTCGTTCAACTACATTATAAAACACATAGTGTAACCTTACGCGATTAAAATTGTGGCAGCATTACTGCCTCCAAATTTATGGAATAATTTAACCGAAATAACTGGTGTAACGTTATATCATAATAATGTGAATTTTGATATTTTCACATTATTATGGTGTAACCCTCTACAAGAGATGTGTAACGTTACACCAGTTACATCAGTTAAATAACAACGAAATATTTCAAACACTTAAAATTAGAAAATATGAATAAAAATTAAAGAGTGTAGTAATTAAAAAAATATATTTCAATTTTTTTTACTTTCTTTTTTAGGGTTCCGTACTTAAAAAGTGAAAACGGAAATCTGTCTGTCCGTCTGTCAAACCGTGGAACGTGGAAAGTTCAAATTAGGGGAAGCAATAAAAACTATTGACCCACATACCGGGTGTCCCAAAAAGGACTGACTGATTTTAAAATTCAATAACTTGCAAACGGTGACAGATATTTAAAAAATTCTTGCAGGAGGGTTATGCATAAGGTCAAAAGTTTTATTAGAGTGATTTTCGATTTTAGTTCGAATTACAAACAATAGATGGCGCTGTAAGCAATAGTCGCTAAATACAGGCTCGATTTCTGGTCCTTTATCTTGTTCCATGCTGAAAAAGGAGATGGAAATGTATTATCCGGGCCACGAAGTACCAAAAATCGAGCCTGAATTCAGCGTCTATTGATCGCAGCGCCATCTATTGTTTGTAATTCGAACTAAAATCGAAAATCACTGTAATAAAACTTTTGACCTTATGCATAACCCTCCTGCAAGAATTTTTTAAATATCTGTCACCGTTTGCAAGTTATTGAATTTTAAAATCAGTCAGTCCTTTTTGGGACACCCGGTATTTACAGAGTTTTAAACATTCACAAATATACTTAGGAAAAATGTAGGGGGGCTAATTATGTAACTTTAAAAAATCTTTTGTTTTCATATCGTGTGGGGTATCGCGTGAAAGTTTTCATAACGCTGAACTCAAAAATATATTTCTTTTAATTTTAGCTTCTGTATTTTCAGAGATATAGTGGAAAATGTAGTGCAAAAATATGTTCCCCACCCATCTATTTCCGAATCTACTGAAACTAAAATTATGAAAAAATTAGAGGTAGTAGATATTGATTTAAACCTTACTGGAAAATTATAGCGATTACTCTAAGTCACATAGTTTTTGAGAAAAACGCATTTTTCCGTTAAACAAAAATTTTGCTTTTCGGGAATTCAGAAAAGTTGTTGAGGAACGTTGGAGGTACCGATCGTAGCAAAAGCATAATAACATTGTTGATAATTATTTTCGAACAAAATCGTCGCTAATTAGCCGAGATATTAACCCTTAAAGACACGTATGATTTAGACACACATAATGACAGCGGTGGGTAGTCAATGTACCATCGGTTTTTAAAGACCAGATAACAACTTTTAATGATATGTTTGTGTAATACAATGCCCAGTAGCAGTATAAAAGCAATAAACGTCAAATTGTTAAAAACAGGCTAATTTAATTAGAATTAATCACATAAATAAACTGTAAAAAAAAACGGACTAAAAAACGGAAATACTACTGGCAATCTACAGTTACTGGCGTCTAGATTGCCAGTAGTATTTCCGTTTTTTAGTCCGTTTTTTTTTACAGTGTGGGATTCGCGACTAGTTTTCACTGAGTGGATCTCTCAATACGCCTCTCATGTCTTTAAAAGTTGCAACTTTGCAACCTACTTTTGAAGGGCGCTTAGCACAGTGTCACGTTTAAATTTATAACAAGGGTTTTGTTTTAGTTACACTGTAAAAAGAAAAGATTATTACTACGCTGAATTTAATTTTATGAAATACCAAATGAAGTTTAAATAAGCACTGCTTTTATTGTCAGTATCCAATTAAGTTCATCATAAACAGATTGGGATAAGATTAAGAAAAGAGTTATACAGGATAGTAATAGTTGATATTATTTTTGCTTCATATCTCTTTGAACTTTTATGATATACCCATTCATACTTTTCTAGTATCAGCTATACCCAACCCTACATTGTACAGTTTTTTACAAAAACTTATTATTCTTTTAGCAACGATTTTTTTAATAATACAGTTAATAGTATTCATATATTATTACATTATTATTATTTTATATATATATATATATATATATTACACTATGACGCAAAAGTTTAGACAATGAAGAAATTCTTACATACTTTGAAAAATATTTATTCAATTTTCAAATCACTGCTTGAAATTAATGTGCTGTACATATAAACAATATTTATAACAAAGAAAAGTGGAATTGTGCATATTGCAATCAATTAAATGGTAACAAAAATAAACTGCTGTCTCAAAAGTTTAGACACAAATTAAATAAAATCGAAATAAACAATTTTTAAAACCTGGTTGCGCATCCACGCTTATGTATTACGTCATATACACGAGATTGCATGGAAGAAACTAAATCTTGCATAGTTTGTGGATCGATATCGTACCATGCATTCTCAATAGATGTCTTAAGTTCCTTTTCAGAAGAGTATTGTCTAGCATTGCTATAAACTTTGCGACACATGATGCTCCAAAGGTTTTCTATAGGGTTAAGATCTGGGCTACATGCTGGCCAGTCGAGAACTCTTATATTATGGGAATTAAACCAAGATTTTGAATGTTTTGCAGTGTGAATTGAAGCATTGTCTTGCTGAAATTCCCACTGAGGACCCCCTAGAAGCTCAGCAAATGGCAGTAGGTTTTCTTCTAATGTCTGTGTATAATGCTGTGAAGTTTGACGACCACTGGTGAAGGTCAGAGATACTTGTCCATTATAGCAAAAGGCTGCCCAAACCATCACCGAGCCCCCTCCTTGTCTGCGACTAAAAAAACGTCAAGGTTCCTTCCGCAAGTCATGCCAATACGATAAACAACCATCTGGACCATCCAGATTCCACTTTTTTTCATCGCTAAATATGACTGACTGCCATTTCTCTCAATATGACATATGCTTTCGAGCCCACATAAGTCTTTGTAACTTATGATGTGGTTTCAGAGTTGGTTTCTTCTGCATTTTGCTATAAACGATTGTTCCTTTTTCCAAAATTCGTCTACGAATCGTATCCTTTGATACAGAGAGTTTCGATGAGCTTTGAACTCCACGTACGCTCATTTGTTGAGTACTCGCTAGTCTTTGTATCAGGCGATCCTCTCGTACATTTGTCACACGTGGCCTCCCAGACTGACATTTTGCTTTATATTCGGAACCACTCGATAAAACTCGATAAATAGATTTTTTTGACCTATTAATAATAGCAGAAATTTCATAAACGCTCTTCCCTTCACCTTTCAACTGCCAAATTCTTGAAACCTCATTCACTTGAATTTCTTTAGCTCTCGGCATGTCGACTATGAAGCGTAATCGTTTGCAGAACTTAAGTACTCCAAATTTGTGACATCATCGATTCTAAATTTGCATATGCCAGCGAATATTCAAAGAAATTTAGAATAGTGTCTAAACTTTTGCGACAAGCACATTTGAATTTTTATGAAAAAAAATTAGTATTATAGCAAATAAAACGACTGTCTTTTGTACATAGCATTTTAAATCAGTTTTTGAATATATTTACAGGTTTTTGTAATTCTGACGTCATAATTCTACATTTTAAAGCTGAATGACGTCATTGTCTAAACTTTTGCGTCATAGTGTATTAATTCATATATTTATTGTACGGAACACTCTGAGCGCGAGTAACATTCGCAATTGACCGTTTATTCTAAAGAAAAATGTATTATAAACGAAATGTTTTTTGACTTCCGGTTAGACTTATACGTTTTTGGGGGTCAGCGATCCCCCCAAAAATGTTTTTACGAAATATCGGTCTATTCGTGTGTGTGTACATTTTGAATAATCGAAAAGTGTATGAAGTTAATCATAGAATTGAACAAAACTTCATATATATGTTTTGGACTATAGCCGTCAAGCACCATTTGAAAAAGGGGATTTTAACATTGAAACAGGTGCTGCGATAGATATTTTCTCGATTTATCGTAGTTCTGTTGTACATCGGCTGCCCATGCATAGACGGATTTTTTTTTTGTATACATCTAACCCGGCGATTCGCAAGCAGCTAACGTATAACAGAATAATGATAATATTGATTTTGTTAAACATTCTGATCGATATTAACTTGTTTCTACACCGATTAATAAAATGAAGAAGAAACTTAAGATGAAAATCAACTGGTGTTGTACTGAAGTTATAACATTGAAGTATAGTCGAACTACCCTTTAACGAAGTTTTCTACCTAACAAAATTTTCTGCTGAACCTTGACTTTGAACACCATTAGCATGCAAATAAATCTCCATTTTTCGAAAAATATATTCTATATAAAGAAGTTTATTCCACTTTCGTGCGTCTACAACATTCAAACGGAGAGGTTGTTTTTGCGACGTATGTATGAATTTATATCAGCGGGTTGTATGAAAATGATTTTATTTTAATCATTTGCATTCAAAAGAAGAAATGCTAAAAACCTTCGATACAATAAGAAGGGGATCCCTGTTTCATGAGAATGTTACAGACAAATTCTTCGGGTTCTTACAAAAATTCGAAAATTTTTGAACAATGTATTTTTTAAAAATAAACCTGTACAAAGTAGTACTGCAGACTTATTAAAATTAAGGAATTGAAATACTGAGAAAAACGAGAAAAGTTACGCTATGCTTCCGTTTTTGTTTACCTCTCTTTATTTATAGGATTTTTAGACATTATTCTAATTAAATTTTTCTCATGCATAAAAAAGTTACTGCCCGAATTAAAATACATTTTTCCAATATTTTCATTTTATGTGTTTTTTATTTTTTATTTTATGCATGCGTATTTTATTATACAAATTTCATGAATTTGAGTAGATTTCTGTTTAACGAATTTTCTTCATAACAAGGTGTTTAAGTATAACGATGAGACTTCGTTAATTGGAATTTTCACTGTATTAACATGCGTAACAACTTTTTAGCTCACAGGCTATCAAAGCCTGAGAGCTAATGTGCTCGCAGGTTCTGTGTGTACGTAACGCGATAACTCTTGATAGAAATATCTGATTTGTATCAAATTTTGTAAATAGGTTCATTCTGATAAGGTGCTTCTCCGATTACTTTTGGGGGTTCATTGGTTAAGTATAAAAGAGGGAA
This sequence comes from Maratus speciosus, assembly GCA_963932465.1. Taxonomy (NCBI): domain Eukaryota; kingdom Metazoa; phylum Arthropoda; class Arachnida; order Araneae; family Salticidae; genus Maratus; species Maratus speciosus. The sequence continues at coordinate 248,498,929 of OZ010799.1, forward strand.
CGGGGAAAAAATCCCCCCCTTAATTTAGATAAATGGGTTTTTCAGGCAGAATTTTCCGATTTGCATCAAATTTTGTAAATAGGTTCATCCTGATAAGGTGCTTCTCTGATTACTTTTGCGGGTTCATTGGTAAAGTATAAAGGGGGAACGGGGGCCTAAGCCCCCCTTTAATTTAGATAAATGGGTTTTTCAGGCGGAAGTATCCGATTTGCATCAAAATTTGAAAGTAGGTTAATTCTGATAAGACTGTTCCGTGATTACTTATGGGGGTTCATTGGTTAAGTATAAAGGGGGGCTCCGGGGTTAATCCCCTTTAATTTAGATAAAAAAAAATTTCGGCAGAATTACCCGATTTGCCTTAAATTTTGTAAATACGTTCATTCTATAAGGTATTTTTACTAGTTTTGGGAGTTCATTGGTTAAGTATAAAGGGCCAATGGATGGCTAATCCCCCCCATAATTTAGATAAGACTACATAAGGCTTTTTCTGTCCGATTTGCTTCAAATTTAGTATACCGGTTTATTCTGATAAGGCGCTTCCCTGATGGAATTTGGAGGCTCATTGGTTAAGTATAAAGATGGAAAACAGAGGAGTGGGGGTTATTGCCCTTTAATTTATTTTTCGAAGGAATTGTTTTTTGAAATTAGAGTATAATATACAATTAGTGTGAATTGCCTGTGAGCTCAATGCCATCAGTTTAACTGGGCAATTTTCTTTTTATTGAAATATTAACATGTTTGAGAAAGAAGAAAGATTTGAGATTGGTACACCCTATTACCTTGTTTCGTTTTTCAGAGTTTTTTATTTTTGTTTTATGGATTCTTTTATTTAAATCTAGAAATACTCCCCGCGTGGGAATTAAATCGGTTTAAAATACCGGGTATGAAAAGGATTCTAAACTATACTTAATTAAAATCGAAGGAATGTTTGGAAGTAATAATATCGAACGTGTCACTTTAGAAAATGCTCTGATAGTTAAAGAAATCAATTTTATTACTTTTGAATATAAGTTCGATAAAAGTTTTCATAAAATGTTTACGTTGAATTTAACTTCTAATTTATATGCAGACGCACAGATAGACCGGTTTTACGACTTCCTGAATATATGCAATATTATTTTTATTTTTAAAAGTTTTAGTTTACGAACGTGGAAAGTCCCATAAAAGTTTATATCTGCGATAAAAATAAACAAAGCGAAATGTATTGACTATAATAAAGAATATTGTTAAGGGATATATCTGCATGCGCGATAAAATATCAGTACTAGCATTACACGGCTCCAGGCTTTCTCTAAACTTCCGCTATAGTTTAATATTCCGAACTTGTTATAAATTAAAATTCATATAAAAAGCACAAATGAATGTACTAACATTTCCTTCAGGTGCATACATATATTGTAAAATTATGCAAAATACCGAGTGAGCCAAAAGTTCGTTACAACTTTAAAAACTCACAAAAAAGGAAGAAATTCTGATAAAGGAGTGCGATTTGCAAGAAAGGGCTCACAAGGTAGTCGGATTTATTTTTAGTAGCAAGAAAAAAAAGTTAAAAAATCACATGTAGAGGGTGCTGACGACCCGAAACACAATGAACAGGACAACAGTAAAACTTAAAATTACACTATGTGCAAATTACTTAAAATATGAAAAATATTTAAAAATGTGTTAAATTACTTTAATATTTCTTAGTACTTTCAACTATATGCATAGCCTTCGTCAGAGAATACAAAAATACTACCGTCTGATTTTCAAATTTCACGTGGCTAGTCACTCTGACGAAGGCTATGTATATAGTTGAAAGTACTAAGAAATATTAAAGTAATTTAACACCTTTTTAAATATTTTTCATATTTTAAGTAATTTGCACATAGTGTAATTTTAAGTTTAACTTTTCAAAGATGAATTTAGCATTCTGTTTATTAATTTGCTGAGGACAACAGTTGTGTCGTAGAATGTTCTGGAGGTCATGTTGAACATTTGTTATCGGAAGAACAAATGAATGGAGCGTATTGTTGTCCTGTTCATTGTGTTTCGGGTCGTCAGCGCCCTCTACATGTGATTTTTTAACTAAATTTTTTTTGCTGCTAAAAAAAAATCAGACTACCTTGTGAGCCCTTTCTTGCAAACCGCACTCCTTTATCATAATTTCCCTTTTTTATGAGTTTGTAAAGTTGTAACGTACTTTGGGCTCACCCTGTAAATTACAAATATTTTAAAATACATTAAAAACCACTAAAAAAAAACCCAAAACGTTTTCAGCCATTGCACGACCGTCATCAGTGGGGATTTAAATATTGTTATTATTTTTTCTTTGCGTTTATTTGACAATTGTCTAGAAGAAATCATTGTAATTTAAAGGTTGTACGTCAGATGATATGCCAGATAAAGGTATTCAAATTTCCAACAAAAAAACGAGTTTTCATCTAATATGTACCAGATCTTTCCACACTCCATGGATATCGTATGATAGTGCATCGTTGCAAGCTAATATCGTTATTAGAAAATATTTCAATGATGACGGCCGTATAATGGCTGAAAACTTTTTTTTAATGGTTTTTAATGTATTTTAAACTAATTTTCGGTGAAATTCGGAATTTGGGCCGGAAACGAAACCGAATTTTCGGTCGATCTCTAATGATATTTAAAAATATTGAATCACAAGCTTGTATACGTCACATTATGGCCACCTATTCCAGTGGAATTGTACCTGCTTCGTTTAGAGGAGATTTTTGTAATCTTGTAGCCCAACCTTCTGAAAATAGTATTCTACTTTTAAAATTATTGGATCGTACTTTAATGTTTTCGAAATCTGGATGTCGTCAGTATGTATTGGAAGATAAAAAAGTTTCGATTGTAAATTGCAGGATTTGTAAGTGTGTTTATGTTTTTCTAAGCGGATGTTGCATCATCGTCCAGTATAAACAGATACCAAAATAAACAGAGTCACACTTTTTACTTCTAATAAAGGAGGTTGTAATAATGCTTGAAACATCTACTATTTGGGTTTTCTTTATTATGTAATATTGATACGTTATTTTTAGTTTTATTAAATGTTTGATTTTAAATGTCTTTTTAGTTAGAAAAGGAGTTGGCTTTTCTATTACAGAGTTTTTTCGGTAAAAATAGCATGGTAGATGATAATTAATACTAATGGTATAGTAAACAATATTTTGTATAATTCACTGGGATTAGCAAAAAACTACCAATTCTTTTGACAAATTTTAAAGTCGCACCAGTGGCCGAGAGGTTCTGCTCTTGAAGCTGGTAGACGGGACGAAACCAATCGCGTCCATCGGCCTAATCTTTCAGAATTTTTCATGGTTTTCTTCGAACCTTCGATTTCCTTGCGTAAATACGTATTAGGTTCCCTTAGAAAGACCCCCACGGAGGGCACTCCCCCCCTTTAGGGCCTATATCCCTCGTGTTTATAATTGACCGTCATAAGACAATACAACACACACATGACAAATTTTAAATTTGAATATTTCTTTATTTGATTATTTGGGATACTCTTTAATTGGGATGCCTTATTGATTCTTTAAAGTTTGATGATAAGGACAGAGCCGCTACTACTCAGTGCGGTTGAAAAATTGCATCTGCCACTGCCAAAAAACTAATAGAAAAATGTGGTTTTTAAGAGCTTGACTATTCCTCTGGTAGTCCTAAACAGAGTCCTGCATTAGATCGGGTTACTGTATTTTACCAAACCCAACCCGACCCCGGGTGGACAGGATTCATTAATCGCCTGTCTCCCACCTGAATACACAGCACTGCTTTTATATGGTTCTTTATACTTTATTTGATTTCAACTGTTAATAATTATTAACTGTAAACATGGCATATCGTTTTATGGTCATTTGAATATCATTGCACTGATGAGCGGCTAAAACGTAGTCCGAAACGTTTGCATTTTTATTTGTATATGTATTTATGTAATTTTTTCTTGTATGTCTGATGAATTGCAATACAGTACAACCTCGATATCTCGAATCTGTGGGGAAGAGAAAAACATTCGAGATATAGAGGTTTCGAGTTATCAAGGTTTTGACAAAATTTTAAAATCTAATCTCTCAAACTGCTTTTTGCTGTAAAAAATAAGATTCGCCAAAAACTATACATAATCTACTAATAATTAACAAATTACACTTCTCAAAGTTTTAATAATTTTAAAATTGTGTTGTACACAAACCTGTTTTAATTAAATAATATTCAATTCGTCATTAAGAAATGCCGAATTGGGTATTATTCAGAAGTTTCTCACAATTTGGGCTCAATCATCAACTTTGAAGCTATGGATTATCTCCTAGTTGAATGTTTGTCCTGGTCGAAACTTCGAAGTCGTGTTTGGCGGCAAAAATTTAACAGCGATATTTTTTAGCGTTGGAAGATTATAGTGGGCTTTACATTTGTCTATGAAGAGGAGAACGTGTATTTTACTTCTAGCCATTAGTTTACCGATTCCTATCAGCCAATTAGCAAAAATTGCATTTGCCATCGAAGCCTTTATATTTCACCTGTACAGCATTAGAAATGACTTAATTTTAGCAAAGCACCTCGGCTTTTTAGATCGTCCTATCATAAGAGGAGGAAGTTTTCTTTACCACTTTGATTTGCTGCCAAAACCGCAATTACAAGAAGTTTATTTGGTTTGCCATGTCGGATTTCTTCACATTTAAATGCAGACGTTTTGTTGGGAATACTGTGGTACAATAATACAGTTTCATCTGCGTTAACCACATCGTCTGCTTTATAGTCTTATAAAAGAGAAGGAAGTTCTGAGAGCCACTCTTCACAGGTAGCTGAATCACCTGGTGCACTTGCATGGAAAGTTTCCAAAAAACGATGTTGTCCCTTTTTTCGGTTTCAAAATCCTTCCATTCTTACCCTTTAAGTTCTTTGTATCAACAAAGGGATAAAAGAATGTGAAACCCGCATCCAGATCAAACTAGTTCTACAGCTGACAATAGCCGAAAGTAAAAAGTCAAACTAATTTCTGTGGAAAATATTTCGACATATCAAGGGTTTTGGAAAATATATTTCGAGATAACTATGGAAAATACATAAGAATTTTGATGGAAATGCAGGGGAAATTTTTTTTTCGAGATATCAAGGGTTTCGAGATAAGGAGGTTCGAGATATCGAGGTCCGACTGTATATATCTAATTTTTAAATTTTGTATATCAGACGTTAAACAATGTTTAGTTATTTTAATATTATGCCTTTTCTTACGAAACGAAGTTTTAGCATACTATGCAGAATATATACAAATCTGTAGATTAAATACAGGGCTGCACAAAAGAATAGGACTACTTTTCCGGTTATGGACAGTAATTTCTGAAATCTGGTTTAAAAATGTGTTATACCTTTTTTAAAATGTTTATTTATATTTTTTTATTATATTAAACAGCAAAATTTCGTTAAAGAATTCTGGAAGTGCTGGAAAGTGTTTCACAATCTATGCTTGAAGCATGATTTTTCTTTCTTGTTTACTATTAAAGAAAGTTAAGTACTCTTTCATGAATTTATTATTATTTGTTAAAACAACGTTAACATTTTTAAATTTATGTAAAAAAAAAGCCTTAAAACACACATATGAAACAAATAAAAAAACCCCTCTCTTGTATTATTAAATAAGTTTTTACATAAGCTGTGATTTTCGAAATCTTTTTCTTTTGCGTTGCTTTATTTGCTTGTCGTGCTGATGATGATAAATGAGGAAATTTTATCCACTGACTTCTTCTAATTTATTAAGAAAAACATTCTTCTTGTAAAAATAGTAAAAATGAAAGTTTGTTGCTTGTGCAAAAATCGTGTTGCTTCGTTCTGTTCCTTGTATTTTCCCCAGCTCTCGTTAAGTGAATTAGATTTGAGCATCTTCAAGGGACAGTTTACCTTTTCAACATTTTTTTTTTTTTTTTTTTTTTTTAAATATGCTTCAAACGGTGAACTCATTGTATTTCAATGTTCAACAAAAAGTATATTTGATTTGGCAAAAAGAAAAAAAAAACTAAAAAAAGAACTGCATGTTTAATTGAAATTTTTAAAATTTTTAATTCCTTTTTAAATATTAATGTTTTTGCCCAATTATTTTTCTTTTAGATTTTCAAATGTGAATTACACAAGACTGCGCATGGATTTTTACATACATCTAATATTACATTTAATATAATTTTTTTAGTGATATTTGAGGTCTGCAGGGGCCGGAATTTCCAGGCCCGGGCCTGGCCCGGCCCGTGGAAAAATCAATTAAATGAGGCCCGACTCAATTTCTGCAAAAAAATTCAGGTTTTTCTAAACATACAATTAAGATTCTTTAGAATAAATAATAATAGAATAAACATAAATATTTATTAGAATAAACATAAATATTTATGTGATAATTTTACAGTATATTTTAAAATTATGTAGATTAGATTAAAATTAATGTAAAGTAAAGTTAGAATAAAAATATTATTAGAATAAAAGGAAAAAGGAGGGTTAAAAATATAATAACTTTTGAAACTTTTTAATTAAAAGCAGATTTATAAAAATATTTCCCTGCCATTTAATAAAGCTTTTCTCAAATCCCAAGAAGCTACTATCTGATACATTTTTAATTCACTTCTTTTCGGAAACGCATAAGATTGGAGGTGTTTTTATTCAGAAACTATGTAATCGAATAACGTTATCCATTTTAATATGATGGCAATATATCTTTGAGAAAATACTGTCAAAGTTAACCCTTAAATGCCTGATTTTTCAAAAATCATTGTAATAATGATTTTCGGCTTTCATTTTTTAAATAAATCATGAGAAAAATACTTTAAAAAATCATATTTTGTTTTAAGTATGGTTTACGGCTAAAAAGAAGTTTGTTACTAATCGGCAATACTGGTCTTTAATTGAAAAAAAAATTTCCTTGATAAAATTCTATAATATTAAACTCACAAGAATTTTAGGAACTATAATAAGAAATAAATTTTACTTGCTCACTGCAGAACAAAATAGGGTATTTCGCTAGTTTCCAAACAAAACAAAAAGAACAAGTAGCAACAATTGAAAAGATAAATCTATCTTTATTCTTAAACAGCACAAGTGTTGCCATCTACATGTTGAAAATCGATTTAATAATATTTTCAGAATGTATTTTATTGACAACATTAGGCATTATAGCTTCATTATTATTCTAATAGTATTTTAGAGCCGAAATTGGGTATGTTGCCGTAAAGCAACACCCGGCATTTAAGGGTTAAAGTTTTGAATCGAATTTCCAGAAGCGATAGCACGGGGAAGGAGAAAAACCTGCAGTCATGTGAAAAGAATCTCTTATATCTCGATAAGTAATTTATTTATAAAAAATGGAAAACACTATTCGATTCCAAATCTCTCCAATAGTCAGGCCTGTCAATTTTATGCCTTTACAGTAAAAAATGGGTCAGAGAATTTCTCATTATTGAGCAGTGAATTTGAGAATCACCTTAAGGTACATTTCCAAATATTCCGTTAACAGAAGCTCGTTATCGTTATTAATATTTTTACAAAACATATCGCCTTCTCTGCACATCCTGAGAAATAATAAAGTCCAGTTCCGGCCTTGCTCGACTATCTCTCTATTCTAAAAAAAAGTAACTACCGCTGTCACCGCCGCCGCCGCCGCCGGTTTTGAATTTTTTTTGACCGGAGGTCTTTCTTCGTTAATATTAAGAAAAATATTGCATACAAAAATATGAAAATCGGTGGTATTTTAGAGAAATGTTTGATAAACACGCTGATGCAGGCAGTTTTCAAACCGAAGAATTATTTTAAGAGATATTTAATGTTAGAGTTGGCCAAAATTATTCCATTAAAAAAGTTTTATAGGAGAAAAAGCTATACATAGGAAATTAATCATTTTTAGATCATTTTATACATTATAAGTTCCCGGTGAGCAGATTGCATTTATTTTTTTAATTTGACCTATTTTATGAGGTTTTATTTCTATTTTAAATTCAAATTTTCAGCATTTCGAGAGCTATTTTTTACATCTTTTAGAAAAAGATATTATTTTAAATTGTTGCCAAATTTGAAAACAGCGCAAAGTATAACATTGCCTTCAAATTAAAAATTTATTTACACGTGGCAATTATAAACAGAAAAAAAACTTTCAACTGAGAATTAAAGATTGCGCATTAAAAGCAAGAAAATATTGATAATTAAAAATTGATAATTACAGTATTAATAGAAATTGCCAAACCATAATATTGCTAAACAGCTTAAATTTAAAAATATACTTGCACGAGACATTTATTTCATACTTTGAGATAATCTTTTAAAACTAATCTATATATATATGTATTGCGCTATCGTATCAATGAAACGCATCTCATTGGTTATTGAACAGCATTTAATACATCTCTATACCTATAAGGGGGGTTACCACAGTGGGACCCTGTTCTGTCGCCAAATTCTCGCCAAGGATGTCGCCAACTTGGCGATATATCGCCAAATTTGTCGACCAAAAATAGTCGCCAAAAGTGACGCCAACTTGGAGATATCTCTAATATTTCGCCAAATTCCCGTAGACTTCTATTCTAAATCAATAGGGTTTACGCTTACAGAAAATCAACATTTTGAGGTATTTTGAACCAATGCAGATGTTATTGAAACGGCTACAAGACTCGCATTGCTCTCATATTGAGAATTCGAAAACAGCGCAAATAATATTTCCTTTCTAACAACTTCACGTGAATATTAAAAAAAGAAAGAAAACTTTGGTGAAAATTACGTCAGATTTAAAAGGATACATTTAAGCGATACATTTTAAAGTCGATCAAATTAGCGTGCTTTTAGAGTTTGCGGTGTCTGAATGGGGGTGGCGAGCGTAGCTCGTCCACTAGTGTAGAAACAAAATGCAGTTAGTTAACAGCAAAAGTTAAAATGCAGTTAGTTACTGTGTCCCCCTAGTGTAGAAACAAAATGCAAGCCTGATCTCGGCCCGGCACGAGTCTGCTGGAAAAATTAAGCCCGGGCTCAAACACCCTTTAACTGTCCGATGCTCATCTCTACGCTGGACCATCTTACATTTCTGTATTGATGTTGTCAAACTAGCATCGGCTCGTGAAGCACATTTATACTTATTCTCGCGAAAGTAATATTTGTTGAAAATGGTCCACATTTATCGGCTTCGATTAAGATTTTATAGCGGGCCGGCAGCCCCGCTTAATTTTTTTATCGGCCCGGTAGGCTCGTTCAATTTTTTTGCCGGCCCGGCCCGTTTGAAAATTCGCCAGTACTTTGCCGGCCCGGACAGGCCCGGGACCGTGCAGACCTCTAACCCATAAATGTAATGTAAAACGATGAAATCTATCACATCTTCATATACTTTTATTAAAAAAAAATAATAATAATAACCTAAAGGCTAATTCAATACGCAGATTTATCATGTATATAACAAAGAATATGTATAAAAAATTTTAAACCTCTATCTCAAATACAAAAAAAGCCTTAGCATTTTTAAAAAATGTAAGTGGAGAAAATGCAATCATGGAGAAAAGGCCATTTAAAGTTTTCATTTGTGTAAGGAGTTGCGCTGGGTCTATTAACAAAATTTACAATACCACGCGATATAATTGCCGTTTGTATAAAAATCATGTGTCAAAATATTCACAATTAAACAGGCTTAATTAATTTTTTAACACACTTTTAATTAAATTTTGCTATTACAACTCTGTGGAAGAAAGTTGCAAAATTGCTTCTCATTATTTAGAAATAAAATTTTTCGAAGATTCCGGTGTGAATTCAACATTACAGAAACACAATTACTTGCCCCTGAAAGGGTTAATAGATTGCGATTTTTTTTAACGTTCAAATTCTATTAATTACTTCATTTCGTTTGCAATTAGAAGCTTATTAATTCTTCAATTAAAAAAATTTAACAATTTACTATACGATGTATCAGCAGAATTTCAATAACCATTATTACACGGCAAAAACCACACGTTTGCCGAACACATTCCATTTTCCAACTGACAAGGAGAGGGCCAACCTTGTTAATCACAGATTTTGATTATTTTACTATATGTTGTAGAGTAGAGATCCCTTAGTGTCAGCTTCAACGAATTTTATCTAACGCTCCTTAGTTCTTGAGAAACCGGGGTGTCTAATAATAGTACACAACTTAAATACTTACTTTGCAACCGCAATGATAGGTTGGTCGTAGCTCAGTTGGTATGGCTTTTGCCGGCTGATCCGCGGGCCCGGGTTCGATATCTGAATGCGCTACATTTGTTTTTCTCATCTTTTGTTTTATAAATATACTTGTAAGTATAATTAATAATCTCATTGTCAATTAAAATTTATAATATTGTATATCAATTATAATTTTAACCTATTTAATTTTTTACTTTTAACTAAATAGTTGTATAAAACATCATAAAACTGTTAATTTTTTAAAAATCACTTTTAAAATGTATTTCATATATTCTTTATCGATGCAATGATATTGAGCAATTGTATCAATTCGTGATTTTAAAGAAACATCATTTACGCATTGCTTTAACAAAGGAAGTCAATGCGATAATACTATTATTCTGTTTTTAAAGTAACAAGCATAATTATATTAAAAATTAGCATTAGAATTAAATTAAACCGATTTTTGCATATTAAAGATTTTTAAATTTGTAATACGTATGCTTGCGCTTTCAATTATTTTGCTTTCAACTTTACCTTCTTTCTGCTTTTATTTTCATTTTATTTGAATATTCTTTTATTTTATCATAACTAGATGGCACCACAACAGATTTTGTTACGATTTTGGAATTTTTATCATTCAATAATAGATCCAATTTCTTTTTAAACCTCTTTAAAGGATGAGAAATAACAGTTTAAAAATAAAAAAAAATAATAAATTTTAGTTTGTTAACATTATAATTAATGTATGATATTAAAATTTGTAATTGAAATTATTAAATTATAATTACAAGTATATTCCTAAAACAAAAAATGAGAAAAACAAACGGAGCGCGTTCGAGTACCGAACCCGGCCCCGCAGATTAGCCAGCGAACGCCGTATCAACTGAGCTACGACCAACCTGTTATTGCGGTTGCAATGTAAGCATTTAAGTTGTGTACTATTATTAGACCCCCCAGTTTCTCAAGAACAAAGGAGCGTTGGATAAAATCCGTTGAACCTGACACTAAGGGGTCTCTACTCTACAACATATATTAAAATAATCAAAATCTGTGATTAACAAGGTTGGCCCTCTCCTTGTGAGACAAAAGCGTTACATCATCAAAGAGGGGAAAGTAAGGGAGAGACAGGTAGCGCCACCTATAGATGTAAATAATCATGGAGACTCAAACACACATAATTTTAAACGGGGAAATTATTTTCTCTCTTTTAAAAAAGTAATCGATTTTCGAGACAGTTGGATTTTTTTAAATGAATGTTTTAATTTTGTTGAACATCTAAGCAAAAAAGACAGAGAAGCTTGAAATCTTTTCATGAAAACAAAATTTACAAGAAACAATCAGTAAAATAACCTATTACAGAAGACTAATAAAAGAGCCACAAAACATTCGTAATTTATGTTTGAACATTTATACAAGGGTTAAGGAGGAAGATATTAGGAAAAATAATATGGGTGATAATGTATAGAAATATGAATATTGCTTGACAAAGAACAAGTGATGGCCGGTGAGCCAAATAAATGAAGAGGCTGAGACCGACAAGAAAATAGACACACACTGACACCATAGTGGCTACACCATTTCCAGTCGCTCCGTCTCTGAAAAAGAAATGTACACAGTTCTGATTCATGTTACCGGTTTTTAATAATTTATTTAAGTGATATAATGAAGTCTTTTATTAATGCATTTCAGTAATATAATGAAGACGCCTTTAATAATTTATTTAAGTGATATAATGAAGTCTTTTATTAATGCATTTCAGTAATATAATGAAGACGCCTTTAATAATTTATTTAAGTGATATAATGAAGTCTTTATTAATGCATTTCAGTAGTATAATGAAGACGCCTTTAATAATTCATTTAAGTGATATAATGAAGTCTTTATTAATGCATTTCAGTAATATAATGAAGACGCCTTTAATAATTCATTTAAGTGATATAATGAAGTCTTTTATTAATGCATTTCAGTGGTATAATGAAGACGCCTTTAATAATTGATTTAAGTAATATAAATAAGAGGCTTTTAATAATTTATTACATTCTTCTGTCTTTAGAAGAAGAAAGTATTGGATTCGTGAAGATTTTCGACTTCCGGTTTTTGACGGATTTACACATTTTAGGGGTCAGAGATCCTCAAAAACGTGTTCTTACAAAATATCTGTCTGTGACTCTGTCTGTCTGTATGTGACACAAATGTTGTGGGCGCTCTATCTCAAGAACTAATGCATGGAATTTAATAAAAATTTATATTCAGTTAGTCCCAGCTATAAATTGGTGCTGATTAGTTTTTGGTGTAAATCGCTCAACAGGATGCAGCATTTTTCACCATTTCCACAATAGCTCAATTTCCAGAAATAATGCACGGATTTTTATCAAACTTCAGATTCAGTTAGTCCTTGACATGGATTGACGTTTTATATATTTAGGTCTAAATCGCTCAACAGGTGGCGCTGCTATGCTGCATTTTGCAGGATTTACACGATTTCCTCAATAGCTCTATCTCAAGAACTAGTGCACAGATTTTCATCAAACTTCAGATTCAGTTATTACTTGATCTGACTTGGTGCTGATTACGTGTTGATGTAAACTGCTCAACAGGTGGCGCTGCTGTGTTGCATTTTTCACGATTCCCGCAGTTGTACTATCCCAAGAACTGAGGCACGAATTTTCATCTAATTTCAGATTTAGTTAGACGTTGGCACAAACTACTGCTGATTAGGTGTTGGTGTTAATCGCCCAATAGGTGGCGTTTCTATGCTGGAATGTTCACGATTTTTTGCAATAACTCTATTTCAAAAGCTAATCCACAGATTTTCCCCAAACTGCAGATTCAGTTAGACGCTGACATAAGTTGTTGCTTGGCGGTTTTGGTGTAACATAGGTTTTGGTTTAAAGCACCCAATAGGTGGCGCTGCTAGGCTGCATTTTGCTGGATTTACACGATTTAAGTGGTAGTCATATCTCAAGAACTAATACACGAAATTTCATATCTTTAGAATACTCATGGTGGGCATGGACTGCCATTTAATTTTGAAAGTGTGATAGTGAATTTTGAAGTATTAACATGTATGAGATAGAAGAAAGTTGTGGGATTGGTACATCCGACTAGTTTAAATAATAATGTAATAAAGACGCCTTAAATAATTTATTTAAGTGATATAATGAAGTCTTTATTAATGCATTTCAGTAGTATAATGAAGACGCCTTTAATAAAAAAGCTTTTAATAATGTATTTAAGTAATATAATGAAGGTGCTTTTAACTTTTATCAAGTGATACATTAAAGTGATTGACCGACTACATTTAAGTGATATAATGAAGAAGCTCTTAATAATTTATTTAAGTGATGTAATTTTCCATACTGTGATTTAAAATTAGATTTAGAACAGAAATGGGAGAATTTTTCAAAAATATCTCGTTTGCATTTCCACATTTTTATATGATTTTTTTTTTTTTTTTTTTTTTTTTTTTTTTTTTTTTTTTTTTTTTTTTTACATTGGATATACACTGTAAAAAAAAATCTGTAAAGTTACTAAAGTTTTTCTAGGAAAGTGAGATTCCTACAACATTTTATGTAACGGCAACAACAAAAATTCATGTAACAGACACACTTTTGCGCCGAAAATCAAAAAATCTGTAAGGTTACTAAGAATTTTTTAGGAAACTGGGATGTGGGATGCCTAGAACTTTTCATGTAACTGCAATCAGGGTTACAGATAAAATTTTGGTAAGATTATTGTAATTTTAGCAGATTCATTTGTAAAGTTACAGATTTATGTAGCGTTACAAAAAGTAGTTTTGTAGACTTGCAGCTTTTTTTTGTACAGTTATAGATGAAAGTTTAGTAAGCATGTAATTTTACATCTGTAGAAGTACAAATTTTTTTTTTACAGTGTAGTTCATGTCGATCTAGTTTTTTGCTTTTTCGATTTTGCTTGCAGGTATTTTTATGATCATTATATCTTTATATGATGATCATACCGGGTGTCCCAAAAAGTACTGACTGATTTTAAAATCCAATAACTTGCAAACGGTGACAGATATTTAAAAAATTCTTGCAGGAGGTTTATGCATAAGGTCAAAAGTTTTTTTACAGTGATTTTCGATTTTAGTTCGAATTACAAACAATAGATGGCGCTGTAAGCAATAGTCGCTAAATACAGGCTCGATTTCTGGTCCTTTCTCTTGTTCCATGCTGAAAAAGGAGATGGAAATGTATTATCCGGGCCACGAAGTACCAAAAATTGAGCCTGAATTCAGCGTCTATTGATCGCAGCGCCATCTATTGTTTGTAATTCGAACTAAAATTGAAAATCACTGTAAAAAAACTTTTGACCTTATGCGTAACCCTACTGCAAGAATTTTTTAAATATCTGTCACCGTTTGCAAGTTATTGAATTTTAAAATCAGTCAGTACTTTTTGGGACACCCGGTATGTATTTTCATTTTCAAACATTAGCGAGCGGGTGTTTTCGCGTGACTGAAGTAGCCCCTTAATGTAGCTTACGAAAGAAACTTAGCCTCCTTTTCTTTCCCTGGTGAGCCGCCCTTGCATAGAACTTAATTCGCAAAATCCACTTATTCTATCGAAATCTTAGGAAATATACAGAATGTTCCAAAATTCAACCGACAAATTAAAAGGGGTGTGATAGAATGCATCAAGAGGATAAAAAATTATACCATAGATCATGGGATCGCAAACTATGTATTTAGTCACAAATAGAGGGAGTTTCATCCTGACTGAACTTGCATTGACGGTAATAATTTTGAGAAAAATCAAAACATTACAATGGGAATGCAACGATATGTACTGTCGTAAAAAAAAAATCAACAATTCTACAGATATAAAGTTAAGAAATATGTATGCTTACTAAAATTTTATCCGTGCACTGTACAGGAATAAATGTAAATTCACAAATCTAGTTTTTGTAAAGTTACTGAAATCTGTAGCTTTACAAAAGAATCTACTAAAATTACAGTAATCTTACTAAAATTTTATCTGTAACCCTGGATGCAGTTACATAAAACGTTCTAGGTATGTAAGTTTCCTAAAAAATTCTTAGTAAACTTACATGTTTTTGGATTTACGGTGCAAAAGTGTATCTGTTACATAAATTTTTGTTGTTGCCGTTACATAAAAAGTTCTAGGAATCCCAGTTTCCTAGAAAAAGTTTAGTAACTTTACAGAATTTATTTTACAGTGTACTAACTCGAAACAAATTATTGCATAAGAAATTTACTGATATCAAACAATTGTAAATAAAGTCTACTTTTAAATGGTGTTAATAAAATTTGCTTAGAGGCCATCTACATGTCAAAACGAACCTAAACTTCACTTTTTTCAATAGCAATACCCAAGTTTCAACGCATAAATAGATTCTACACCCTTCAATTATCCTAAATCCAAATTTTTATAAAATTCGTATTAGTTTCCGAGAAATTAATTATTTTAAAATGAGTCTATTTTAGGGGCTGTATCGAAATTGAAGTTCGGTACTTGATTGTTGAAATGCTACAAAATTACATTGTCACTTCTGTTAATGGAGCATTTCTCGCCAATAAAAACATCTCACTCGCTTAATGTGTTTCGACTATTGCCAGACGAAATGTTTCATTAAAATCAGTAAATATATATATATTTTTTAAGTTATACTTTTCTGGACATCATAGACGGGACCTTAAATCGTCATCTTGACGTGTTTTGCACATAATTCGAAAGCTATTTGGAAGAAAAATTCGAAATTGAGAATGGAACAATGGAACAATATAAGCAGGTTCATGGATTTTCTAGTTGTGGGGCAACTTCACATCCAGTACAGAGGTAATGCGTGTGTCTATGCAATGGGAGCCATGAAAAGATGTTTAGACGCGGCTGGTGGCCACAAAAAAATTAAAGTTTAAGAGTAAGAGAACTTACAAAAAAAAAAAAAAATGTCAGTATAACAATAAGTTAGATAGTTAGATGAAAAACTATTTTTCATTGCTTTATTAGTGCCTTCTCACGTTTTTTAAATTGTCTTACCTTAAATTCTATTGTTCTATTATCTTGGAATCATTTTATCATCTATTTTCGTCGAGTTACCAGACTGTGCTGGCGCCGTCCTCTTTTTCCCATGTTCCCCTTAATATTATGCATTTTTCTGTTCAGTTAGTCTGAACTCTCCTCAGTTATGTTTTTTATTACTCTAACTTGTGTATTTTTATAATCTTTTTGTAAATATGTAAATTCTTTTTATTATTTTCCAAATTTGTTTCGCACTGTGCTTTGAATTAGGTTTTATGTTAATCTATGTATGGTCTATGTAAAGATTCTTTTTTTTATGCTGGGGCTTCCCTTTGGTAGCTTTTTCGCCTGTCCACGGATTGCTAGTTTTTGGATCATATGAAATTGAGAACGGAACATGGAACATGTGAGCAGGTGTATGGATTCCCTAGTTGCTTGGCAACTTAACATCCAGGCTAAATATATATCGTGTTACAATGCAATGGGAGCCTTAGAAAAAAAAAGAGAGTTTAAACGCGGCTAGTAGCCACATAATAAAAATAAAAAATATAAAAGATAGACAAATTTAAAAAAATTGTTAGTATAACTAGTAAAAAAAAAAAAAAAGGTTCCATAAGATCCAAAAAAGTCCATGACAGGCGGAAAAGCTACCAAAAGGAAACCCCAACGTAAAAAAAAGACTCAATTCAGAGACCATACATTAAGTTTATCAATAGAGAAAGAGTTAAACACAGTGCGAACAGAATAGAAAAATAAGAAAAAAATTTAAATATTACATATTTACAAGAGAGTTTATGATACTGCAATGAAAAATATTTACAATAATAAAAGTAAGCTACAATGAGGAGAGTTCTCCCTAACTGTACAGAGAAACGGAAAAGCCGAGGGGAACAACGACAGCAAAAGGACGGCGTCAACTCAGTCTAGTAGAATGAAGGTGAATAAAACAAAAAAATTAAATGGAAAATGCAAGAAAAACAAGAGTGCAATAAAAGAGGGTAAAAATAACATATTTTTTAAAAATTTTAAACAAACAGCACAAAACAAAAAAGAAAGAAAGCAAAAAGTTTAACAAGAGAAGAGCTTAATCTTCAGTAATGTTGAGTTCATTTGCAAGTTTATCAAATTCGGTTAAAATAACCATCAGTTTTTGCATCGGGTTATCGAATTTTTTATATTGAGTTGAGATGTTCTTTATACATTTTAAGAATTTAGTGATTTGTAAGACTTGCTTAACTTCATTGAAGGTATTAAGAATATCTTTTATCTCGTTAGTGTAATTTGTAGGAATTTTATAATTTTCTTTAGTAGTGGAGGAGTGGGTGTTTGCGTGGTGCTATCATTAGTTTCAGAGTTTAACATTTCATTATTGGTTGAGGGTTCAGAGACTTTATTTTTTTTGGTGTAATTGTAATCTTTAAATATATCAGCTAAGATTTGGGTTTCTTGGGAGAGATTGCTGACGCTATTACTTGTTTTACGGTTTTGCCTATTTTCTAATCTATAGGTTTTTTTTGGACAACCGCGGAAATTCGCTGGGTGCCCAAGTCCACAATTGGCGCAAGTGGGTTTAATACGTCCCTTGTGCTTACAGTCTGTGCTTAAATGTAGATCACCGCATTTTACGCATTTAGCATCGAAGCCACATACCTCTGAGGAATGTCCATAACCTTGGCATTTGTAACACTGTTTTACACGATTTTTGCTAGTAAAAGCTTCAATCTTAACAGAGATATAATGTATAACGTTGATTTGATAAATTTCCTCAAAGTTCTTACGAGGTATAACATTTAGCATAAAAATTGGCATTGGATACCCAGTTTTACGATTTTTGAGCATGGCAGCCCAAGTGACTGCAAAACCATGCTCTCTGAGACTATCTTCGATAATTTTAGTATCGGTATAACAGGGGAGGCCCCTAATGCATATGAAGTTGAGAATTTGCATAAAGCGGAACATAATAAATATAAAATAAAAATAAATTATAATATTCATATTTTTTAATACTAATTTCATAATTCATATTATAAAATTTTTAAAATTGCAAATTCGATGTATTTATGCTTGGGTTTTTTAGTATTATAATTTAAAAATCATATATCACATTAGGATTGTAATTTCAGGAGATATTAATAAAAATATGACAATGTGATTTAACATTAAAAGCTCTAAATTTGGAATGTTTATAATTCAAAAACTTATCTTCCAAATGACTTGAAATTTCGTTTCTAGGCATAGTTTGAACCTGAGTTTTAAAATATATAGTCAAAATTGAGTGTTGCCAGTGAAAAAAACAAGGTTTGGTCTGGTTTGATTTATAGATGGCCCCCTAATTGAATTTTATATACATAATTTAAAAGTAAACTTTATTTCCAATCGTTTGGTACCAGTAACTTTTTTCTATTATAATTAATTGCAAATTTAGTAGGGGGTGTTTACTTTTTTTCCCACGACTGTACCTTATTTTGTATGAAATATCATAACAGCACAAAAAGTTCTAGAAAAACAGGGTCCTCAAGCAATCTATGATACAGTATGAACCGGTAATCGCAGTCCAAAATGTGTAGCAACAAGTGCATGCTGCTGGCGCGCATAATGGAAACTTCTAGAACGCCGTCAACACAAATTAAGTTACGAGGAAACACCCTGTATTTTTTATTAAATACGTAGTTTGCGACCCCATGTTCTATGGTGATTTTTTTATCCCCTTGATGCCTTCTATCACACCTCTTAATTTGTCGGTCAAATTTTGGAACACCCTGTATGTCATTCTGAGCTTATTTTCGTTTACAACGTTAACAAAACGTATATGATAAAACGAAAATTTTACAACTTTCTTTGCTTTGAGTGAAATATGATGGAATCATGAGAAATGCTGCAAATACTTATAGTAATTTGGTTAGTTGCAATAGAAACCGATGCATATATACAGGATGTTCCAAAATTCGACCGACAAATTAAGAGGGGGTGATAGAAGGCATCAAGAGGATGACAAATTATACCATAGATCATGGGATCGCAAACTATGTATTTAATCAAAAATACAGAATGTTTCATCCTAACCCAGTTTGTGTTGACACGTTGACAGCGTTCTGGAAGTTTCCATTATACGCGCCAGCAGCATGCTCTTGTCGCCCCATATTTTGGAATGTGATTGCCAGTCCATACGGTATCACCGATTGCTTGAGGACCCTGTTTTTCCAGAACTTTTCGTGATGTTACATTATTTCACACAAAATAAGGTACAGTCGTGGGAAAAAAAGTAAACACACACTACTAAATTTAAAACTAATTGTAATAGAAAAAAATTACCGGTACCAAACGATTGCAAATAAAGTCTATTTTTAAATGATGTACATAAAATTTTATCGGGGGGGGGGGGGGGGATCTACAAATCAAAACCAGACCAAACCTTGTTTGTTTCAATGGCAACACCCAATTTTGACAATATATTTTAACATGATCGCAAACCATGTATTTAGTCACAAATACAGGGTGTTTCATCCGAACTGGAACTTGCGTTAACGGTAATAATTGTGAGAAAAATCAAAACTTTACAATGAAAATGCAACGATATGTACCTTATTTTGTGTGAAATGTGATAACATCACGAAAAGTTCTGGAAAAACAGGGTCCTCAAGCACTCGATGATACCGTATGGACTGGCAATCGTTGTCCAAAATGTGGAGAGTCAAGAGCATGCTCTTGAAAATGCCTCCATGGCGATACTTGCCAAATCTGTCAGTCGTTGCTGTGGCAACCCCCTTTTTATTGTTTTTCCGATTACTTTTCAAGGTAGATGTAAAATTTGACTTGAACCGTGCTTGTCGGTAAAAATGGAAGTAAGAATATATTAATATTACTGTTATGTAAATAAACATGTATATACGTTTTTAAGAAGGAATTTTGTTAATTGAAGCTGTCATCGTGTGTGCATTTCTTCGTGTTATAAGTGAAATCTTTCGAATTTGATTTATATTAAAGCTGTGAGTTTCGACACAAAGGAATATTATTAAGTTAGTTTCGAGCCTGAAATCTGAACGACGTAGTAGTATCACATGCATATATCCGGCATAATGGAAACTTCTACCACAACGTCAACATAAATTGAATAAGGGCAGAGAACCCTACATTTTTGATGAACACTAGAACACCCAGAAGGAGTAGAACTGACTCCAACCATATGATTAAATGTCGACTAAAACCAGAAATTCTTTCATAAAATAAGTTAAATTTAAACCACGCAGATTTACGTTAAATAAATCAGTCAAATAATTTTAAATAAAAATTCTGATGTCAAATATTTTTATGAAACTTGAGTAAAATTTCCGGGCGTTCTACTGTTAAATACATGGTTTGCGACCCCATGTTATATGGTGATTTTTCATTTTTGATGTCTTCTATCGCCCCCTCTTAATTTATCGGCCAAATTTTGGAACACCCTGTATATCATTCTGGGCTTATTTTCGTTTACAACGTTAACAAAACGTATATGATAAAAGGAAAATTTTACAACTTTCTTTGCTTTGAGTGAAATATGATGAAGTGCTGCAAATACTTATTGTAATTTCGCAGTTACACTAGAAACCGATGCATATACCAATACATATGGGTCATTTTCAAAATCTGTCTATGTTTTGGAATAACAAAATCGAATTTTTAGAGATTATCAGAAACATTTAATGTTTTGTAACTAATTACCTTACCTCATAAGCATCAGCAGAGACCAAATTACTAATTTAACATTTTAAAACTAATTTTTAAATGTTAATGAACTTGGTTAATGAGATAATTGAGCAAGGTAATGACAAATTAAGCAAAATACTTTTATTTTCCCCCAGGCATAAATGGCAGCCATTAGGGGAGACTAGGGAGGGTTGACCCACTTTTTAGAAAAAGATTTTCTGTTTTTTAAATACTGAACGTAGAATAAAGTTTTATACATCATTTTATTCGTTATATAATCAGTTATCAAAATAAAATTGTTACATAAGTGTAACATATAAGAAATTTGAAAAATTATTGATTTTAATCATGAAAAAATAATGGGTCAAGGCTTGAAAGGTTTGACCCACTTTGTTTTATATTGCACTATTTGTGAAGAGAAATAAAATCAGTTTAAAAAAAGCAAAATAACTTTATTCTACATGCTTTAATTATTATAAAAAAATATATTTTTTAAAAATATGAGGCTTAAACAAACTTGTTAACATCCAATCGTAAGTCAGAGGAGAAAATTTTTGTTTTAAACAGGATTTTGTCTGAGCAGGTATAATTGTAAGCAGGGAAAAAGAAATTTTAATAGTTAAGGCAGTATTCTGTTAGAGACAGGTTCCGTTTACGCAGTGTTTCATGTTATTATGTCCGGATTTATGAGCCACTTTTTTTTTAATCTCCTTGTTCTATTTTTTGTAACACTCGATCTGGCAACACTAGTTGTCACATAGCTTGGCTTCATCTCACTGTATTCACCATGGTGAAAACTTTCTACATACCTTCCTAAAGGTTTTCGATCGATGCTATGTTCTTTTGCAATGGCATGAGCACTTAACTCATCATTAACATGATTTAAACCTTTAAGGGGTAAAGTACTTTCAGTACTAAAATGTTGAAATAAATAACTAGCACCGGAATTTATGAACAAATTTAGTTGGAAATCAGAAAAAGGCTATCTTTCACATACATATTAAATGAAAAGATTTTAGCAAAATTCTGGTTTCATTGTGATGTTTCGGAATTAAAATTAAGTGGCTTTATAAACATACCACTGCCCCTCAAAGTGTTAAGACTGCTTCTTTCATCCTTTCTAGTTCTTTCTAGTCTTTCCCACTGTTTCTATTTACTTATTGTAAGCAGTATTTAAATGGAAAAAAGTTCCTATCAACTTTGCCATTTTCTAACAATTTTTCTCATTTTTCTATAGACGGTTTTAAACATTTTATTTTCCACCACACCATTTTACTGAAGCTTTACAGAAAAAATTTACATTCTTTTATGTATAAACCATTAACTTTTCACTATGCACAGTGTATAATAAAAAGATTTCCAAAACCACTTAATTAAGAGATCCTTGACCATCTGGTCAACCCTCCCTCACATTGACTGGGTCAAGCTTCCCTACATAGAACTTTTCTAAAGAATACCACGTTGTTATGTTAAGCCTAACTTAATGTACTGTCTTTATGCCTGGAATGAAAGGTCGATATTTCTGCATTGCTTTAAACCTACTTACTTAAATTTCTATCATCTAATTTATTTGAAAAAAGCTTACAAAATATCGCTAAAAAACAGAAATTTTAGGTTGAAAACGCCTCACAATTGATTTTTTCCACACCTATTTCGTTTATCTCTATGAAATGAAGATTGTTGTTTCAATATTCCAGTAGCTTTGGTTTACACCCATTGATAAAATCTGAAATTCTTTTAAATATGAAAATTGATGGGTGGGTCAAGCCTCCCGTATGGTCAACCATCCCTAGTCTCCCCTATATCTTCTGGCTCATACAATGATTTTCTATTTCTTATATAATAAAAGCAGATTAATAAATAAAAGCTCATTTAATTATCAATTAGAAGTGGGTACGGTAATGACGTGCAAAAAAAGTACTCACCAAAACATTCAAAGACTTTGCTTGTTTTATTGAAACTATAAAACTCTTTACTCTATTCACCTAAACCTGATAATGAGTTGACTTTTAAGGAGTATTTTTGCCTTGATAAAAAGGCATGTGCTGTCCTCTAAAAAATTCCAGATGAACTTTTTGTCAGAAGCATGGCAATGACATTCTTTCTAGGGACATGGTTTAAAATAATTATTAAGAATTATAGATAAGTTTAATTAATGAAAATAAATATTTTTTAATGAGTAGCATCTTAATAAATAAAAATGTATAAAAAAATTATAACCATCTGTTTTAAATAGAACATAGTCAAATCTTTACCAAATAAATTGCTTGTTGGGACAACCTACGGTAATGACATTTTGACTACAAAAGAATATATTTCTTATTTTAAATTTTTTTGTAAATAATAATGTATCTGTAAATTAACATTAAAAAAAAAACATGATATTTTAAATGCAATAATTAAAATTATGATATTTAACTATTTTTCTGTGCAAATGTGAAAGGACAGTAAATCACGACATTTTTTGAAAATCACCCACATATTTCATCTAATTGGTTAACCTCACTTTCATTAAAAAAGTTAAAAAATTAAAAGTGATAAGGGATTTCTTATTTCCTTAAATGGAACAGATGAGAGGTTTAGAAGCAAACAATCTTTAGAAAAATAACTAATAATAATTTTCGTTTTTTTTTTTTAACTTATATAAGTTTTTTAGTCTTTTTTTGTTATATGTTCAAACAAAGTACACGTTTTATACATATCCGCACTAATAAAAACGTAAACAACTCTGAAATTGACAGAAAAAAGCTCGCTTGTATTATCAAGAGAATTTACACATAAGCCCATATTTCTAAAGTTTTTTTTTTTCTCCATATTGTCTTGCGCTGATGAAGATAAATGAGGAATTTTTACGTATCGTCTTTTAGTATTTATTAAGGAAAACTTTTTGTAAAAAAGTAATAAAGTATAAATAAAACGAGAGTTTGTTTCTAGTGTGACCTTAGTATTGAACATTTCCTCAATTAAAAGGTAAAAGTATAATCTATTAAATAATCAATAAAAGAATAAAAATAATCAATTAATTAAAGGCATTTAGTAAAAAGATGCTGCTAATAGGGAAAAATGTTAAAATCATATTAACCCTTAAAGCTGCTATCAGATTCACCAACTTTTCGAGCAATTTTTGAGCCAACTCTTGATTTCCTCCAACTTTTCACGAAATATTGTCACAACACTCAGTGTGATAGCAAACAGCAATAACCCCAACTTTTTACCCACAGCTCAAAAAAGTCTGCGCGACTTTCCACCCCCAAAAGCCTCCGCGACTTCCCCACCCCCTACTTTCAACCTTTCAGCCAATCAGAGATAAGCGATTGATAAGAATAGGCGATAAATATTAACGGCTGGTACTAGTAGTACTGGTTTTCCTCCAACTTTAGCAACGACAATTGTAACCTTTTTCTCCCTTTGAACGGGAAAATGTTGGAGTTAAAATCGGCTGAAAAGTTGGTTGCTCGAAAAGTTGGTGAATCTGATAGCAGCTTAACGGACCAATGACGTCATATAAGCAGCATCGGGGCTAATGAAAAAGACGGGCTACCGTGCTTCTTCAATTTAGAGCAGTCACGTGACGTTCACGGTCTCAGCTGAACTAAGCAAATCTATTGACAAAATAGATTATTGTCCCGGCTTTAGATTGCTATCTCATCAAAACCATTCTGTAATTCAATAAAGTTCGTTATTTAATCAAGCAGCGGCATTCATGACTAGCAAATCTTATAAAAATTTCAAAACACTAGCATAAATTTAAGTATATTAAATAAAATCATTTGTAAACAGCTATAATGTTGTGAAAAGTGGAAAAGAATCAACTGAGCTTTTTGTGTTCTAGAAACAATTATTGTAAACACGTCAAATTCACGAACTACTTAAGAGTTATTTAATTAACACATAAAATTTCAAAGCTATAATACAATTTTAAGTTATTGAAAAAAAAGAAAAAGAAAATGATTGTCGAAAGAAAAGAGAAAAATAAGTGAGATTTGTTTTTTTCAAACAGGATCTTTAGTCACTAAATATTAATATACGCACGAACATGGTCACCAAATACATATTTTACTTAATCTTTTCGTAAAAATATTAAAATTTTGTGAAAACAAATTCTATTAAATTATTTAAAATTTTGAAAGCTTTAGTATAAAAATAAGTATTTAAAAATAATTAAATGTGTTTAATATTTACTTCTGGGTAGAAGAGTTAAAAAAAAACAAAAACAATTTTAACACCCAAAATATCTAAAAATTAAAAAAGAACGAAAATATTTTCCAGATCAATGAATTTTAAAATCTTACAAACATTCGAAACCACTGGCATCATTTTAAAAATAACGAATAAAATAATTTATAAACAGACATAATGTTGTAAAAAGTAAAAAGATCAACTGAGCTTTTTATACTCTAGAAATAATTATTGTAAATAAATGGAAATTTAAGTCTGACTGTTTAAGAATGATTTATTTAACATATAAAAATTTCAAAGCTTTAACACAAATTTATGTTATTAAAAAAAAATGCAATTGACAAAAACAGATAAAAAGTGAGAATTTTTTTCACAAATGAGCATTTTATACTTTAAATATCAATATTTCTGCACGAAAAATATACACGGTCATCATATACATATTTAATTTAGTATGTAATATAAACAGCTTTGGTGTAAAAATAAGTACTCAAAAATAATTTAATGTGTTCAAATATTTACTTCTGGGCCTAAGAGTTAAAGACCAAAATAAAACAATTTTAGCACACAAAACATCTAAAAATTAGAATCTTTTCACCAGAAGATTTCTCAAGCAGTAAAAGTATGATTGTAAAATCTCATAAAAAGTTCAATCCTGGGCAACAAACTAAATAATTTTTAAGGAGATATAATGTTGTAAAAGTGGGAAAAATATCGACAGGGCATTTTATACCCTATAAATAAACATTGTAAATATCGCAAAATTAAACACGGCTACTTAATAAGGATTTAAATAATTTCAAAGATATAAATATTTTAAATAATAAAATTAATAAAAACAGGAATAAAAATTTCGAAGTAGTACACTTTTAAGTTATTGAAAAAAACATGATCGTTGAAAGAAAAGAGAAAATAAGAGTTTTTTTTTTTTCAAACAGGATCTTTATACACTAAATATTAATATTTGTGCACGAAAATTATACATAATCATCAGATACATATTTCATTTAATATATAAAATTAAAAAAAAAATGAATACAAAACTAAGTAATAAAAAAAATGTGCTCGATATTTATTTTTCAACATAATAGTTAAAAACGGGAGTAAAACAATTTTAGAACACAAGAATATCTAAAAATTAATATTCTCGCATCGAATTTTTTTCCCAGGACGTGGAATCATGATTCTCAGATCTTATGAAAAATTCAAAACACTGACATAATTTTATTTATATTAAGTAAAATAATTTGTAACTAGGTATAAGTTATTAAAAGTAAAAAAAAAAAAAATAAACTGAGCTATTTGTCAGCTAGAAATAATTGTAAACACACCGTAGACTATTTTTTAACACATAAAAATTTTACAGCTGCAGAAGAATTTTAAGTTATTGGGAAAATTACACCAGAATCTTATTATTATCTACTTAAACATTTGCTAATTCCTCTAGATTACAATTTTACCGAGCTAGGAACTACTTTATTTCGCAAAAATAAAAGTTATCGTCAATGTGCTTGCAAGCGCTTCATTGTTTCATGTTAATTGTTTACAACTCCATTTCGACGTTGAAAAATCACATATAATATTTTATAATAATGGAAATGTGAGTAGAACCAGGAAAAAGTGGCCCAAAGTACGGTTGGCGGTACTTTTTAAAAGGCACCATTACATTTTGTATACTTCGCAAAGTTAGTTTGTAAAAAATAAAGGTCATAAGAAAGCATTTGCGTGAATAAAAATATTTTTTTCCTTAGGGTATGAAATTTTAGGCTCCTATTTCAGCTAAATATAAAAAAAAATGAAAATCTGAGGCTCAGGTGCATGAGAACCTGTCCTCGACTTTTCGAAACCAAATTTCCAAACCTCTACGTGTGATAGGTTTTCTAGACATTGCTAACAAACGTGAGGATTCACAGAAAAACGTCTTTCATTTATTATCATAGATTATTCTAAAGTCTAACTCTGTTTTATGGCTTTCAGAGAATATTCCGCCATCGATACGGTAGCCCCCGGTCTGAGAAATTTTCATGGAAAATACCAGAATTTCGTTATAAAAAAATTCGCCTTATTTACTCATTTACAGAATCATTTTAAAACATAAAAGTATGATACTTGCAGGCAGGATGTTTAAAGTAATTTGTTATCGAACAGTTGAAGACGTGGTGTCAAAACTCACCTTATCCAAAATTTAAATCCTGTTTTCTCTATCAATCTATTCTATTCGTAAATCTACACCAATACAAGGGCGGATCCAACCCTTCATTTAGAGGGAGTGTCATGGCTCCTTTTTTTTGTCGGGGGGGAGGGGGCATCGTATCTCTTAATAAGCAATTTTTATATTGAAGGTTGTTTCCCATATCCAAAATGGCTACTTTTCTGATACTTTTGGGAAGTCATTTTCATTCATAAATACAAAAAAATTGCATTAATATTTGTAAAAATATGAAATTTACATATTTTATTCAAATACCAAGAAATTGAAGAATTTCCCATTTTCTTATAAAGGCAAAGACTCATTCAGAAATTGAGCATTTGAAGCCAATTTTTAGGACTTAACTGTTACAAAAATTCCGTCATGGGAGAGCAATTGGCTGTTGCGGTCTGTAATCCAGTTTAAAATCCCACATTTTACGGAGATTTCCCGAAAGATTCTTTGTCTTTATCGAAAAATAGAAAACGCTAATCAATCACATTTTTTTCTGAATAAGTGCACCTGCAAATGTCTTGCATCTGAGATTAAAAATGACTTCATGGGCGTGTCAGACAGTATCTACTATGGATTTATTTAACGCTTTACAGAGTCAGAAAGAATCTCATTGTTGAGCAAGGAGAAATTTTTAAAGAATTTAATATATATTTCCTTTTTTAAATGTCCTTTAGAAATTTTCTTCGTTCAGCAAGGGGAGGGGTTAATGACCCCGTGACATCCCTCTTGGATCCGCTATTGCACCAATAAAACACAACAATCTGCAAAAAAAAAAAAAAAAAAAAAAAAAAAAAAAAACTAGTTTTATCCCATATTTCTGCCATTGTAAAGTCTTGGTTTACAATGAAAATCAATGAAAGCAGTCAGAGGTCTTTCGCGATTACCCAAAATTTGATTTTCTGGATAAAGAGAGTTTTGAAACTGACATTCTCAGTTTTTTTTTAAAATAATTTTTCGATAAATGAATTATGTTGAGTATCAAGGAATTTGTGTGTTACAACGGCTGTTTTTTTTTTTCTTTCCAGCGCTGTCGCATAGGAAAATTCTATTAAAAACGACATCTTTGAAAGAATTTTTTGAAAAATATTTTATCTTTATTGAAAATCGAAAAAAAAACTGTTCGATTATGTTGTTTCTGAATGAGTGAACCTGCCAATCTTATGCGTTTGAGAACACAAATGAATTGAAAAATATGTTAGAGAGTAGTCAGTTTAGATTTAAGAACATCCTTAAGTGTGCTTACAGAATAGGCAGAACACAAAGATATTGGTATACTATATCAAGGAAAAAAATGAGAATTTAAAAGCATCGAAAAGTTAGTGGTAATTCAATGACATTCAAACCGATCCACCATTATTAAACTAGTCGAAAATAGCAATCCCGAAACTTTCTTCTATCTCATATATGTTAATATTTTCTGAAAAATGTAGCATAGTACTGCCACCGGTTAGGTGATTTGCACCCAATTATAATTAGCAATAACTTATGTCAACTATTAACAGAATCTGAAGTTTATCCGAGCATTAGCTTTTGAGATACAGCTATTGCGGAAATCGTAAAAAATTCTGCATAACAGCGCCACCTGTTGGGCTATTTACACTAAAAACTACTCAGGGCCAATTTATGTCAGGGACTAACTGAATCTGAAGTTCGATAAAAATTTATGCATTAGGTCTTGAGATACAGCTATTGCGAAAATCGTGAAAAATGCAACATAGCAGCGATACCTGTTGGGCGATTTACACCAAAAACTAAACAGCACTGATTTATATCAGGGATAAACTGAATCTGAAATTTGATGAAATTTCGTGCATTAGTTCTTAAGATACAGCTGTTGCGATAATCATGAATAATGCAGCATAGCAGCGCCACCTGTTGGGTGATTTACACCAAAAGTAATCAGATTCAGGGACTAACTGAATCTAAAGTTTTATTAAATTCCATTCATTGGTGTTTGAGATAAAGCGCCCACAAAATTTGTGTCACAGACAGACATTTTGTAAAAGCATGTTTTTCGGGATCTCTGACCCCTGAAACGTGTAAATCCGTCGAAATCCGGAATTCGAAATTTTTTACGAATCCAATGCTTCCTTCTTGTAAAGGCAGAAGAAAGTAAAAACGATAACGACAAAACTACTTATGTAAAATTAAAGACTGGTTTCTTTTAAAAATACAACATAAAATATAAAAATGCTCAGTGTTTAGAATAAACGTTAAAAATTCAATATTCAGAAAGATCCTTCTGAAGAAAAATCGTTATAAGAAATGTATTGCAAATGATTCCAAATAATCTTAAATAAGAAAAAAAAATTAAATAAACGATTTGCGCTTGAAAGAATTTGAATAATTTCAGCATTCTTAAATCGGCCGTATAAATATTTCTAAAATGCACATTCATGACAGCCTTTTAAAACTATTTTAAAGGCTTAATATTCGGCAATAATTTTTTTATTACTTCAAAAGCCTACGTTATTTTTCGAAGGGAAAAATTTTAATGTCTCTGATGAATACTTAGCATAATAGCCTGATTAATTAACGCCTCGAAATTATATGTGTAATTTTTTCACAGGATAAATTGAAAAGGTTTCGAAAATAAAAATACTTTTCATATGTCTGCGCTCATATATATCTCCATTATTACTTTCAACAAAATAAGATAATTATTTTAATAATACGACGATAATTTGATTCCTAAAGTTTTAACTAAAGAACTGAAATATATACAATATTTTAAAATTAATTAGAATATATTTTAATAGTTAACTAATTTTGTGAATTGAAAATCCATTTAAAAAAGAATAAACAATTAAGTTTAGATAGAAAATATATTTCAAGCGCTTTTTTAAAGAAAGCCTAATTTAGAGATAGTGTATCTATACTTCAGATTGTTTTAGGTGAAATTAATCTTTAACTGATGTCACAGAAATTGTCACATAACTAATGTGAAGCAGTCTGCATCACTCCATCGAAAGATGAATAAAAGACGCGATTAGCTCACAGGATGGTGTTTTTGTACTAAACTTTTTGTACAGGACTGTTATAATTAAAATTCACCTATTAAAAAGTCTCTGGTGATAGTACTAAAGTTCCAAATGGAACAAAATTTCGGTGGTGTTTGTAGTTAAACTAAAAATTGCAAATTAAACTATAAAAATTGAAAAAAGCCGCGGTCTGAGAGACCGGTAACATCAGTTAAAGGTTAATAGGAGTAAATCTCATATTATTTAAGGGAAGACAAGGCTGGGATGCCACGTCCACTCACATTAATTTTACTCTAACATTTTATACTCATTTATTATATGTAACTAAATTTTATCCAAGGGTATATACAGGGTGGTCATAAAAAAACTTTGCCGATATATGGAACTCTAGCGGTCGTTCCGTTTAACCGATCGAGATGAGCTTTCAGATATAGTTATTCAGGGGTATGAGCTCGAGATTCTGTGAACGGCAACAAATTGGCGTTCACGGTTACGGTTATAGGTACAGAAACTCGAAATTTTCGAATAGCAACGCCCATTTTTTTTTTCGTCGCAAAATGCTCAGCGTATGCTCGTTGAGCTGTTTTTTGTGCGTGCATAACGCGTCCGTTTATTGCGATACACGTACCGTTCCAGCGCTATTTAGGGTTTTCGCATACGCTGAGCATTTTGCGACGAAAAAAAAATGGGCGTTGCCATTCGAAAATTTCGAGTTTCTGTACCTATAACCGTAACCGTGAGCGTCAATTTGTTGCCGTTCACAGAATCTCGAGCTCATACCCCTGAATAACTATATCTGAAAGCTCATCTCGATCGGTTAAACGGAACGGCCGCTAGAGTTCCGTATATCGGCAAAGTTTTTTTTATGACCACCCTGTATATACATTAATTCACGTATTTGATAAAACTGTGCGAGAACTTCACAGAAGTTAGAAGTATCTAAGTTTTTTAACTCTCCGAAAAATTGTACTTTTCAGCTAAAAACTCCATTAACTCCTAAAGTACTCAAGCGATTTTGATAAAAAAAATTTGGTTTTAGAGTATAAATATAAGATCATATGTGGCAAACAGTTTTAAAAAAAATTAATTAGTTTCAGAAAGAAACATTTCTGAAAATAGAAAATTTCTAAAAAATTGTCATTGCTCTAAAATAAAAAGTTTTAGTTGCAGAAAAAAAAAAAACTGTCTGTCATAAGTCTTGAGCATAATCCAGTGAATATGGATTCCAAATTTCATCAAAATCGGCCGGGTAGCTTCCGAGGTAGCGGGTCTTAAAGCTCGCATATTTCCCATAGGATTTCACCCAGTCTTGTCTTTCCTTAAAGTAAATGCTAAAGAGAGAAAATCGATGGATTACACTAACAAGGAAGGTCTCCATACGGGCATACTCAGAAAAATCTGAAAAAAATACAGAATGTTCTTCTCCCATGGGTATATATGTTTATAAAAAAATTTTGGCGGAACCTCTGTAGAACGTACGTAAAAAAATAATGAAAATTTCTCTTATTTGGCGACTTATCACCGTTTGGCGAAGAAATTAAGTTTAAAAAAAAATACGCTTGTCGAATACTCTTTAAGGAAAAAACTTTTTATGTTGAATTTATTTAAATAAGTTTAATTTAAATAACTTTAGCTTTGTAATTTTTAATTTGTTTTAACTATAGTTTTGTCATATATATTTATATGTACTTATAACGAATTTTAACTATCGTATTTTATGATTTAAAACAAAATTTAAATTGATTAAAATTGTTCCAAACTCAAAAATATGCCCCATCGATCACTGTCGATTCAACTTTGTTGCTATGGAAACAACTTCTTCGGTATGGAAATGTATTACGGCAGCATTATTCATCTGGCGTTAAAAGTTATTTTTATAACCGATGAAGCCGTTTACATTTAAAAAATTGTGGATTGGAGAATAAAACAATGGCAAAATTTCGTTCAAATCGGCAACAAGCAACAAGTATAATACAAAATGTAATAATAATAAAAAAATATTTCATGGTTTACGTTTAAATTCATTAAATACCGCATATTCTCAAAATCAATTAACAAACAATTTTCAGATTCATTAAAATCGTTTGCTTTTGGCGAGGAAAAGTGCTGCTCGCCAAATTGCGTGCCGCTTTCGTCTTTTCACGCCAATTATTCGAAAGTATTTTATATTTTTACATATTTTCTACTGTATCAGTGGTGTAGTCGAGGGGGGACGCGGGCGGACGGCGTCCCCCCACTTTTTTATTTTATCTAGAGCGTCCCCGTACTTTTTATTTTCAAGGGGGACGCTCGAGACACGGGAGGACGCAGACTTTCAATATCATTAATTTTTTTAAAGGATGAGCCCATCAATAAGTTGACAATCTACAGAAATAAGGTATTGATTTTTAATATTTCCAACAAAGTTGAAAAATGTTTGTGGTGTTGGATCGCTTGTCTGTCTCCATCTGTTCGTAATTTAACTTCCGGAAGTTTGTTTAAATCGTAACAAAATGCTATGCATATTTTTGAAGTTCACTGTAGTCTATCAGTATTGTAAATGATCTGTAAACCATCAATATTTCGTTTACAAGCGAACAAAAAAAGAGTTACTTTCTATTACGGTACTGTTTATGAGTAGAACTTGTTCGAAATACACATTAAAGAAGTTATTATATACTTTAAAATATAACATATGGTAATGGAATTCGTTACAAAATGTTCCCTATCGAAAATAGCATTTATCGTTCATTTACCACAACATTAAAAAATATTTGGAAAACCATGATCTATTAATGGCAATTATGTGAAATATATTTTAATGACTTTGCATTTTTTCAAACTGAAAATAATTCATGTGTACGTCAGTAAGGACCACTGCTGCATGTTTGCTGTGGAAAACGGCGCGTGAAACATTTATTCAAGACCACGCAAAAGAATACGCACATATTATCATCTATGATTTCAGTAGGTCTTTTAATTAATAACAGTAATTTAATTTTAATGAAAAATCTGTCAAATATTCTAATGCTAATCATTAATGGTTCACCCTTATTTAATTGAAAACACAACCTTACTCAAAATTTAGAAAGAAAAAAAATCATAGAATGGCTGCGGACACAAAATCTAGAAACGTATAAAAATTTGAGAACTGTGTGATAGCAAGTATTTCTCTGGAAATTTTTTTTAGAGAGGAAAAATAATGCATATTGGTAAACTGTGGCATAATTGAATAAATTGCCGTTGTTTTAAGCTTAAGTTACAGATGCACCCGAGGCATAGAATTTTAATTTTTTGATAATTAGCCGAGATATTAATTTAAAATCACAACGAAATCTCATCAAAAAATCATCGATTTCATTTCAAACTGGCAAAAGTGCTCACGCATGCCCAGAACCCGACTTGCACAGCAGAAAGAAATAAAGATCCGAATGCAGAGATTTTTTTTTTTTTTTTTTTTTTGGGGGGGGGGGGGGGGGGGTGTCTGAAATTTTTTTTTCAAAAAGGTTCATTTTTTCAGTTCTATTTTTCTTACGTACGGCACGCTTTCTTTGGGGCCCAATTTCAGAGGTAGCGGTTAACAAAAAATACGTATGCTTCGACGATGCAGTCGGTTTTCAAAAATACTAATGTTAACACTTTAAAAAAATTTGCGACTGCAGGTCACTTTTCGCCTTACGGAGGTGGCCTTTTTTCCTATGGTAAAAGTGACTAAACGATCGTTTTCCGGCACATTTTTTTTTTTTTATCTCTGCAGACCAGATTTACATCACTTACAAAAGTTCGAAACATTCGGACGACTAAAAGTATTTTTAGAAAACAAAATGCGTGAAAATTTTGACGAAAGCTGTATTAACCGGGGTGTTTCAGCATGGCTTCGCTCGCCTTCGGCTCAAGTTTTCACTACTAAAGATACATATTCTATCACGAAATTTTTTAAAAGGCTCGGATGTAGTTATACAGGGTGTCCGGGCTAAAAGTATCCAAAAGTTATGGCTTATTTTTACGGAACTACCCATTAGAATTTTTAAAAAAAATATTTAAATACAAAGAACAACTGACCAAATTTTAATATCAATAGATTTCGAAGTGTGCACCTTTTGTACAATGACAAATGTCTAAAAACAGTAATCCAGTTCTCTCCAAGTGTTTCGTAACATATCAGGAGTTATTAGACGAATTGCTTGAATGATACACTTCTTCAACTCATCCACAGTATTTTTTTGTTTATACACAACGTATTTAATGAATACCCAAGTAAAAAAAAAAAAATCTAATGAAGTCAAAACCAGAGACCTTGGCGGCTAGGCAATTGGGCCCCGTCTTCCAATCCAACTTTCAGGAAATGTCATAGTCGAAGACGCGGTAACATCTCTATCATAGTATGGTGGAGTCCCAAAAAATTCTTGGAGGGGTTTCCAATCCACAGAGGATCAGCCTATTATAATGTAATGTATAGTTCTGTAATAATAAGCCATAACTTTCGGATACTTTTAGCTCGGACACCCTGTATTTATAATATATTAAAATTTCAGAGAATTCGGGCGATAAAAACATTTTTTTTTGTTAACGGAACTGAGGCGAAAACAAAAAAACAAAACAATAAAAAAGAAAAGTGCCCCGCTAAACTGATGGCATTGAGCTCACAGGCTATTCACTTCACACTAATTGTATATTATACTCTTATTTTAAAGAATAATGGCCCTAAAAAAAAAAATAAGTGAAGGGGAATTAGCCCCCGTTTCCCCCCTTTAAACTTAACCAGTGAACCTCCAAATCTAATCTGGGAAGCTCCTTAACATAATAAACCGGTATACCAAATTTGGAGGAAATCGAATAATCCTGCAAAAAAACTCATTTATCTAAATTAAGGGGGGTGGACTAGCCCCCCTTTCCCCCTTTTATTCGTAACCAATGAACCCCCAAAACTAATCAGGGTAGTTCCTTAACATAATAAACCGGTATACCAAATTCAGAGCAAATCGAATAATTCTGCATGAAAAACCCATTTATCTGAATTAAGGGGGGGTGGACTAGCCCCCTTTCCCCCTTTATACTTAACCAATGAACCCCCAAAACTAATCAGGGAAGTTCCTTAACATAATAAACCGTAATACCAAATTCAGAGCAAATCGAATAATTCTGCATGAAAAACCCATTTATCTAAATTAAGAGGGGTGGGCTGACCCCCTTTTTCCCCTTTTAACCTTAACCAATGAACCCCAAAAACTAATCAGGGAAGTTCCTTAACATAATAAACCGGTATACCAAATTCGGAGCAAATCGAATAATTCTGCATGAAAAACCCATTTATCTGAATTAAGAGAGGTGGACTACCCCCCTTTTCCCCCTTTATCCTTAACCAATGAAATCCCAAAACTAATCAGAGAAGCGCCTTATCACAATGAACCTAGAAAATTTTTTTGAAGCAAATCGGATGTTTCTATCAAGAGTATACGTAATTATCGCGTTACGTACATACGTACGTACGTACGCACACACATACATACATACATACAGAACCGGCGGGCACATTAGCTCTCAGGCTTTGATAGCCTGTGAGCTAAAAAAAAATAGCGAGAAGATTTTTTTTTTCCAACTAGATATAGACGCATGCATACGCACATGCAAAGAAAATCGTTAACTCATTAACGCCGGTTGGTGCAAAAATCTGCCATTTAAGAAATACGAAAATTTTAAATATGAAGACCAGTATTTTAGTAAGGAAATTTCCGTATTACTTAATCTCAAATTTTGAGAGATCAAATAAATTAAAAATTACAATATGGGAAAACTGGTGTCAACTGGCATCGATGTATTAAAAATGTGTAAAATAAACTCGGCATTAATGGGTTAAGCTGATTCAGTGAACCTCAAAAAGTAAAGATATGCCAAAATTTCACAGCGTATTTTTATTGTCGTGATTTCAATACTTTCCATAAACCAAACATGTCTGTAAAGTAAAAATGTAATAATTTTCAATGCTCCCAGGGACAACAGTTATTCTACGATATTTTCAAAATAAATAATTCAAAACAAATTCGAACAAAAATCTCGCTGCATGAATTAGTGTAACTAAATTACGATTTCTATTCCAGAAATTTCCAGACACGAAACAAGATTTTTATATTTTTTTAATTCTGTGGCAAACTATTTGACGACCAATAGACAAAAAACTTTAATTAAATTAATTTAAATTAAATTAAAAAAAATTTAAGTTTTAATTTATTTTTTCAATTACTGTTCTCAGAAATTCAAAATATAAAGCAAGATTCAAAATCAAGTTTGCCTTATGGGTGATACAGATCCTAATATTTAAGACTATGAGCGTCCCCCCACTTTTTTTCCCAGGACTACACCATTCCGCCGCTAATTTTAACTGATCCTTTATTACATAGATGAGTACTTTCACTAGCATTTTTTTGAACATATTCTGAGTATGCCCAGAATGGAGACCTTCCTTGTAAGAGCCTGCGCTTGTCACGTTAAGACAAATCGCAAGTTAATGTGAAACAAATAGCAATATTCTTTCCAAATTTCTATCATGCATTTTAATACTTTTAAATGATTTTTGTTTTCTTTTTTGCATAGACTAAGTCGATCTATATCCGGTCACTTTTTTACTTTTTCTATTTTGGTTCCAGTTTTTTTTTTTTATGAGGATGTTTTCACTTTTGCTAACGTTTCCGAAATAGAAAGAAATCTCATAAAAAAATTCTGCAATCAAAATCAAACAGGAAAGAAAAATCATGCCGGAAGTATAGATTATCAAACACTTTCCAACACATTCAGAATACTGAAAAAAAAAACTTCTCTGTTAATTAAGGTGAAAGATGATGACAATTTGGAAAACGCATAACACTTTTGAAACGCAATTACAATGTATAATCGAAAAAAAAACCGAATTCTTTTGTGCAGCCCTGTATATTATCTATAGATTTTCACATGTAATACATAGTATGCAAAGCAGATATATATATAATATGCAAAAATTTAGTTCGGTTTAGAAACTCTAAAGCTGATAATACGCAAAAATTAAAACTTAAAAACGCGTGCCACAATTAAAAACGCGCTTCTAACGTTTATTTCTCTTAGGCAGTACTGAAATCAAAATCTTTTGTGTATCATTGTAAATGAACGACGTTTCAATACGCCTTTTTTATGATAAGCATCTTGTAGCGTGCCTCAGTAATGTATAAAAAAATTTCATTTTCTTTGAAATAGTGTAACGCCTTAAAAATACGTTTCAAACAATTTTCCCCAATAGACCATAAAGTATCGGAATTATTTTGAGTGCCCCTGGGAAATGCTACACATCTCCTTTTCAATACCAAACATGCCATGGTAAGCATCAATAACATATATCAATTACATGGTAATACGTGTATATTTATGGGAGATTGAGCTGAAACAGACGGACGGACAGACGACCAGGAAAACCGAATTTTTAAATACTTTTCGACTACGGTGATTAGTGTTAAAAAGTAGAAAAGTACGTGATTAGAGATAACCATCAACTATCTTATGGAGAAAAGAAGAAGAAGGAAAAGCACTTTAAAATATTGAAATGCAAACGAGAGATTTAAAAAGATTACTTCGATTGGTTTAAGATTAACTTTCGAGAGTCGTTGCGTGACTATGGTAGGCTTCTAATATTACTTCGGTAAGAACACAAAAATTGAAGCCACCAGAAACTTTGGATTGTCGACGTTTGATAGAATAGCTGGAGAAATAATTGACGAAAATTTCTTGAACATGTTTGAACATATGTTTTAAAGTGAAGGTTTAGTTACGAGCGCAATTTCGGGAACAACAACAAGTTGAATAAAAAATAGCATTTGCGATCATCATTAAAGTTTCGAAATGATCTGTAAATGTAACAAATGACTTCAGAAGCCCTGTATGCATTTGTGTAAAACTAGCAAGTATGTTTATGACGATATAAACGTTTCTTTTAAAAATACAAAAAAACTTCTACAGGTTTTTTTTTTGCTCAGTGAAATTTTGAGTTATTTTTAGTTTGCAAATTTATGATAACTAGGTGAACGAGGTTGTTTATGAGTTTTAAATTGTAAGGATTTCGCTGACTGAATCGGATTTTTTCAACTTACTGTCTCTGAGATGTGCCGGTGAGTTGCAACTTCTGCAATTGATTTTCTTTATGAGATTTATTCTGCTTTTGATCTGTCATAAATAGTCACCCAAGGAGAATAGCTTTCAAGAAGCTGTCGTAAGTGCGTCAGCGGTGATTAGAATTTTAAATTTAATTTATGCTTCAACATAAATTTTAATCAAACTCATGGATTTTCAGTAATTTACTTTCCGAATGTATTGTGAAAGTAAAGTATTGTAGTTATGATTTGTATGTGAATGTATGTGGTGAACAGGATAATTCTAAAACGGTACTTCCTACATTTTGAAAATATATTGTATACTACCGTTGCAAGGACGGCACAGATATTTATATATTTCAGCGGATGGATTAGTATTTAAACCTTTTTCAAAACCCTTTTCAAACCTTTTGCACCCGAATCTACATTTAAAATCACCAAGCAAATGTGACAGAATATAAATGATAAATATTATGCTAAAGTCATTAAGCATTAGTAGTACATAGGTAGTGTATGCAATTTTTAAACGTGAGATCCAGTGTTCGAATTGATTCCATTTTTTTTTTTTTACTTTCTGGAAGCATAAGATAGTAGTATTGAATTAAGTAGTATTGAAACATAAAGTAGTATTGAATTGCCATTATGGCTTTGATACAATTACTTTCTAGTAACCTTGTAACGGGCGTGTCCGCCACGTCACGTAAACGTTGCGACATAACAGATTTTAAGTTTAATCAAGTAACTTTTTAAAAACAAAAAACAAGTTTACTGACAGTGGTGCAGGAGGCTTTTACCAAGCTAGTTATATTTTGATTCAAATCTCCCTTATACCAACTCTTAATCCAATTTAAATGAACAACTATTAATGAAAACTTCACTCACGTGGCGCAAAATCGCTACTTCAATAAAACTTCACGAAGGCTGACACGTGCAAGCTTTAAATGGCTGCTCAATCTGAAAACACGCTTTCAAAACTACGTTAAATATCACTATCTGACGGTATCTCGTGGATACCAACTTCACTTTCATTCAGAATACTTAATTCGAACTCTTACCAAAGAAAGCTGATTCTTTCCAGGAACTATCTTTTTACTCCACTTCAATCGTTAAATCAAACAGGCACGATATATGATATCTGCATCGGAATGATAAAGAGCTGCTTCACCAATCCACAACGGCGAGATTCGGCTGATCCGCTCGTCCAAACTTTTATCTCATTTATAGTTCGCCAGCTCTTTACCACTGCCTAATTATTATAAAACCGAAGGAAATAACCGCGAAACTCAGACTGAGGAAGGCAGAATAGCATTTATGAAAATTAAAGAAAAATAACGGATAGATGTCGCTTTTACGTACACAGGTTAGCATCGTATAAAACGCTCACACTCAAAAGCTAAACTCCTTTTAGAAGAGAGTAGATAGTTCCTGCCGTAAGTTGTTCTTGTCATCTATAAAAATTTATACTATATCTGATTGCGTTTCATAGTGAGTTTGAAGTTGAAGTTGAAGATCAACCTCTCTTTTTTTATATTTTATTTTAAGTTAATGCTAACTGAATTATGGAATTTTACCTCTTTTTTCGCTATGTTTTGCCTTTTGATTGTTATGATAAATATTTTGTTATTGTGATTCTATAACAACTGTGATGCATCCTTCACAAAATGCTAAATGTACTTGAAGAGCACTTCACAATATAAGCGACTTTTCATCTGCAATAGAATAATAATTATGCCAGATAATAATATAGAACAATCGAAATACAATTAATTTGTATAAATGTGTATTAGCAATGATAATATCTTTCATATTCAACATGTCAGTCTCAAACATGGGACATATTTATCTGGGTTTCTCACGAATTGATTTGCTTTGGTTTAATTCTTATCCTTATATACTCATTACTCTTAACTCTAAAATGTTAATAGATTTCAAACTTTATAAACAATTTTACAGGATTAAGAATTTAAAAGAATATTCACTTGACTTGAAAGCTTTCCTTAATTATTTTCTAAATGAAAAATTCCAACGTCTCTGATAAATGTTTAATTTTATAATCTGATTTATTAGCACCTCAAAAATATATTTAGAATTCTTAACGAACACAAAAGGTAGACTTAAAAGTTTTGTGATAATTAAAAGTTGCTCTTTTATTGGGTGAAGTAAAATGCGCTGCCATTATTGCTTTCAGAAATAAGATACTGAAAATTGCAATTCACTTGATTGCAAAATTTTTTAATTGAAAAGCTGATAGCGATACATTTTAAAAATCTTTTGAGTTTTTAATAGCTTACATTAAATAATTTTGCAAATTTAAAAGCATTTATGAAGTAATATGTAATTATACTGTTTATGGTGCATTTAAAGTGGATTTTAAAAAGAAAACGTAATTTGAGAACAACATAAATTATAAGTTTAAAGTTGCTTGAGATAAAATTAATGATAAGAAAACTTAAAGAACATATGATATGATTTTAAAGAAAACATAATAGGGAAAATATAGTCAATAGGGTCAGTGAATTTTACATAGCAGCGTTACTTTAATAAGTTTTTTTTTTTTAAATACGTAAAAATAACGAATCTTTGGTTATATAACAAGCTGTTAGGTTATACAGTAGAACCTCTTTTATCCGAAACTCTTTTAGCTGAAACTCTCGGTTAACCGAAATCCATTTCGAAAGTTTTTTTCTTTTTTTTTTACTATCACATTCTTTGTGTGCAAAATCCCTTTTGAAAGCTTTTTTTTAAACTATCATATTCCTTGTGTGCAAGTGGTCCTTTCCGAAGTACGAGTACATATAAATATTTTCGATCCCCTTTGCTAGAGTTCCTTTGAATTTAACTTGAGCTCCCGAAAGCTGCGGAGTAGAACGAAGAAAACGAACAAATTAACAATTCTCAAGCTGTTGGATGTTTTGCAAAAGTTTTGACTTGGCTGGAGCAGCGGAAAGACTGTGATACTGGTGAACTAATAATATTAAAAAACTCCGTGATAGAAGCAAAAGCAATCGAAACTGCGACAAAAGACCATTTTTTTCAAACCCTTGTGATACATATGAAAGGTACTTAATTTCAAAATTAAAATTCAGGTAATTTATTCTTGTTTCTATTTTGCTATTGCTTTGTTTTTACTAAGCACTTATTACCATAACAAGAAATATTGCATATTGTATTTCTCCTTAATCTTAAAATTGAAGCATTTTCGATTTTCCGAAAGAGGGTCGGTCCCAATTACTTCGGATAATCGAGGTTCTACTGTATATCCCTAATAATAAAACAAGTGAGGATATTAAAATAATACAATTAAATTATAAAGTGAAAATAATAAAGCTATAAAACAACATTATTTGGCTGGGTAATTGTTACAAAAGGTATCTTTGTGTTAGCCGTATGCATGTCGTTAATAGCATAAATATTTGCAAAAGAATTCATATATACATTCATCACAGTGATGTATTTCTGTATGTTTGAATGTATGTAGATCAGGGCGCGAAATTGCCACTCGCCAGCTCGCCAATGGCGAGCAAATATTTAAGGATGGCGATTAAGTTTTGTCTTTTAAAATGTTGTGTTTTACATAAAACTATGTAAGCTCAGAATATCATGCCTCAATCCAGCGACATGCGGATCATCTTTTGTGCTTAGCTGAGAAATGCAAATATTTTAACAAAGTATGGTAATGAAAAACAATGCAGGTATTTTATCCATTTTATTGCTAAAACTATGAAGTTAGATTTAGTGGAAAAATTTAAAAAGCGTACATATATCAACATTCTGGTTGATGGTACCACAGATAGATCAGATGTCTAACATGTAAATGTGTATATTCGATACGTGGATGCAAAATATAATCATATCGAAGAGGACATTTTTGAAGCAATGGAGCTGCCAAACTGTACTTCATCCAGTTATTTTCACAGCCATAACTGATTTTATAGATAAGAATATAATTTCAAATGAATATAGAAATAGGTGTTATATTGAAGGCTTGGGTACTGATGGTGCTCTAAATATGGTTGGGTGCAAATCAGGACTGGTTATGAAAAAGAAATCTATTTGTGTTAAATTGATAAACATTCACTGGCTTGCATACCATTTGCAGTTGGCTGTTTTGGATGCATGAGGGAAGTTGAATATCTGAAAATATTTGATTCAGTGGTTAGGAATATTTTTAAATTTTCCCATGTCTCGCCTAAAAAACCTTATATGTTAAAAGAAACAAAAGAAATTCTAGGGGAAAAAATTCTTAAACTGAGTGATATTCACACTATTAGATGATTATCCATCAAAGAAAGTGCTGTGAAAGCTCTTTTGCAAGCCATCTTGAACAGAGGGTCCATGAAAAAGATAATGATAGTGCTAAAGCTAAGGGTTTGTTGAAAAGATTGAAGGATTATAAATTTTTTAAGCTCTGTACTTCCTCTTGGATTGCTACAGAAAATTGAATCCTTTAAGTGTGGCATTAAAAAACAAGGAACTTCTCATTTCATCTGGAAATAAAAATTGAACATTCCATCTTAGTTATCTCGAATCTAGTGTTGCACCAAAAGAACAGGAGTTTTTGGACCAACTATCCATCTCAGGGATAATCAAGGTTGTACAGCTAGCAAATATTAAAAATGGGGAGCGAGAGTTTCAGACTTTAAGAGGGAGATTAATTAAACATATACATCACAGAAAGACTGCAACCTACGTCAACAGATGTGTTAACATCTCTGACGTAGGGTTGGCCTCCTAAAGAAAAAAACTCTTGAATTTGGGTTAGAAAAAAAAATCTTGAATTTGGGTTAGAAAAAAAAAATTCTTGAATTTGAGTTAGAAGAAATAAAAAAGTTCTTCATGCATTTGAAACCAAGTCTCTTTAATGAAAAAATGGATATTGTATTGGAAGAGTGGGC
The DNA here is from genome assembly GCA_963932465.1 of Maratus speciosus. Taxonomy (NCBI): domain Eukaryota; kingdom Metazoa; phylum Arthropoda; class Arachnida; order Araneae; family Salticidae; genus Maratus; species Maratus speciosus. Next base: position 248,542,114 of record OZ010799.1, read on the forward strand.
AGAATTCAAGTTTATGTTCCATTCACTAACACTGAAAGATATGCTGAAGAAGTCTTACAGTGTAAAGTACTCAACAAGATTCCCCAATTCGCTCCAGATTCTAACAATTTGTGCTGCTCTACAAGTGAGCATACCTTCGTGCGAGAGGCTTCATCAATAAGCTGTCGCAACAGACTCAAGACTGCATACAAGAACTCTCTGAAGACTGACACATTGGATGATTTACTCAGAATTTCTATTAATGGATCCACCCTGACAGATTTTGACCCTACAGCTGTGACCATCAGCCCGTCATCAGCCAAAGTAAACACATGTCCGAAAGCGGACAAGGTAAAAAAATTGGTCTTTGCGACTTTGTCCGCTTTCGGACACGTGTTTAGTTTTCTTGATGACGGACTGTTAAAATTTCCTACTCGAAACGCGTCCTGCGTGTTATTTTGTATCTTATGGTCATTTTAACAAAGTTTTATCTTTCTAATAGTCTAATAAAACTATTTTTACTGTTTATACAGTTTTCATCTTAAACTTTTTAGAAATCAAAAGAAGTATATCAGTAATGTATTTAAATAAAGGCTGAAGTTTATTTAAAGCGATACTTTCGAATTAGCTTCACGACAGGAGTTAATAGCCAAAGAAATCGCAAACGATTGTAACTTACAGTAAGGATTTTGATTCTGGCAATTTCAGTAGTTTAAGTGTGTATTTAGATTATACGTGTATTAAATATGTTTTTATTTATATTAAAGTAAAACCTCCCTAAAGCGACCACGTTCCGTTCCAATAAAAATTGGTCACTCCGAGATGTGGTCTCTTAATGGAGGTCATGTTTAAATCCAGATTTTAATTGTTGAAAAAAGGTAACAATTAATGTTACTACATTTTATTTTTCACATTGGGTAAAAATTATGAAAATATAAGTATCAAAACAAAAGTTAATTACATAAGTTAATTACTGCAGAGTTTAAAAAATGAATACATTGACGTTTGCTTTGATTTTACGGTTTTATCTTTTATAACTTTTACTTCCAAATCCTATCGAAGTTCAGTAAATAAATGTAATTTTTTGGGGGGCGGGAACAAATAATGACTTATTAATCATTAATTTATCTATTTCTTTGAGAGTTTCCTGACAGAATAGGTCAGGGGAGTTTATTGACCGTCATTCTTAATCTGTCATCAGAGTTAAATACATTGCCTAAAAAGGCACAAAGGGGTTTAAACACTTAAAAGTTACCGGAATAGAAAAAAAATCTAAGCTTAGTTTAGAAGTTTGATGAATAATGCGCTCTCCGAAATTATTTTCCTAAAAAAAAACCTTCTTCAAGGGACCATGAAAAAACGAAATTTGTTTCTTTCTCTTCAAAGAAATGGGTCACTCATGGAGGGAATTCAACTGGGATGGTTTCTGAATGGACGTAAAATTAGTATTGAGCTTATGGGAATAAATTTCGTTCCATGAAAAATGGTCGTTCAGGGAGGTGGTCGCTTAATGGAGGTGGTCTCACAAGGAGGTTTCACTGTATTTAATTATTTTATTTATTGATGAAGTTTTAATTTCGTTAAGGAATATAAGCCGAATCAAATGCTGAACTATTTATATTGTTTTAAGTGCAAATGGGTTAATCTTTTGTAATTTGGCTGCACGCAAAAGAGATAGATTAAGAAAAGTTTCATGCTTGAATATTAAAATTGAATATTAAATATCATGCTTGAATATTAATATACATGCTTGCAACATAAAACAAAATAGAGAGACTGTTTAAAGACAAATTGCATTTGAAAGAATACTTTTATTCATATTCGACGGTGTAAAAATTGAAATTTTGCGATGTTTGAAAGGTAAAAAAATTGCACTAAAAGACAAATTTATTGATCAGGTCTTTCAACCGTTAGTATAACATCAGCGTTCATCACGGACATGTTTTTGCTTTGTAATATAGATAACTGAAGACTAAAATCAAACAATTCAAGTTCAAAATGTTAAAAAAATTATTAAAAGATTTCCACTTCAGTTAACTCCATAAATAATTCCAAAGTATTCATTGATTTCAAACTTTTTGAAATATTTTAAAATATTAATAACTTATTGGTTAATCTGAAAGCTTTCCTTAATTATTTTATGGATTAAAAATTTTCAACGTCCATGGGGAATATATAATTTTATAACTTGTGTATTAACATCATGGAGGTATACGTAGAATTTTTACAAAAGCTTTACAAAATGTAGATTGCAAGGTCGGTGAAAACTATTCTAGAATGAGTTAAAATTATACCATGTAATCATATATTATGCATAATTTACTAATTTAAATGTATTAAAATTTAATTAACTCTCTCATCTTTTAATGTTAATTCTCTCAGGCTTTCCTTTTTAAACGAAAATCCTCCTATCTTTTAGATTATTTTATCCTTGTATTTTCCTGGTTGACCAGTATTATCATTAACGTTTATTCAACATGGCCTTTCACCTGTTACACCATACACCATTATTTCATGAGAATTATGCTAACGATTTCAAAAATTTACACTCGCCATGCTTAAATGCGTTTTGACAGTTGGTATTTCTTGAAACCACTCAGTTTATTCTTTCTAAATTTCAAATCTATTCTTGTATTGTTTTAAAATTTTTAAATTTAATTTCTTTGAGAAATGTAACTTTTTTTTATCATTTCATACCACTCGTGGTTTTATTAAACGTTTAGTGATTAGTAGTCAAGCATACAATGTTGCAATTTTTACAAAATTTTTCCTTCTCTCTCGAGTATTAGGTAATTTTAAAAGTGACACTTCTACTTTGCATGTGTTTACTGTGTCTACAAGGGCGTACAATGTATATTTTCATTCACAAAGCTTTACGAGGTTTATTTTTCTTCACAGTAAGTTTGCATGCGGAATTATTCATATTTATAACGACATTCGCTTTTCGTTTCCGTGTATTTACTTTATCATCTCATTGTTTAAAATTTCTTTAGCATGAAATATTCAACGGTATATATTTTTATTTACATAGAATGCACGCATTCTTCAGAGAGTTGTTGTGGGTCTTTGCAATTATGTATAGTACTTATGTACCGGGTGCGCCAAAAGTTCATTACAACTATAAAAACTCATAAAAAATGAAGAAATTATGATAAAGGAGTGCGGTTTGCAAGCAAGGGCTTACAAGGTAGTTGGATTTTTTTTTAGCAGCAAAAAAAGTAGTTAAAAAATCCCACGTAGAAGGCGCTGACGACCCGAAATACAATGAACAGAATAAAAGTTGTGTCGTAGAATGTTCTGGAGGTATGCCGTTTTTATTGAAAGAACAAGTGAATGGAGCGTATTGTTGTCCTGTTCATTGTGTTTCGGGTCCTCAGCGCCTTCTACGTGGGATTTTTTAACTATTTTTGTTCTTTTTTTTTTTTGCTGCTAAAAGGAAATCCGAATGCTAAATTCATCTTTAAAAAGTTAAGCTTAAATTTACACTATGTGCAAATTACTTAAAATATGAAAAATATTTAAAAAGGTGAGAAACCACTTTAATTAATTACCTCTAACGAATTAAATTTCTCACGGGTGAGTATTTTTTTATGTTTATCCTTCAATTTTCATTGTAGTAACTGAAAAGAAAATTACATGAAAAAAAATCGCAGTAGATCATAATGCAGTAGATAAAGGGTTAATCGTTTTCATTAACTTATTCTGGGTAGATTTAAAACAAATAGAAGAATATGCAGTTAAACAGTTTAGATGAAGGATTTACTTGAAACGGATTTAGAAGCATTATAATACGTTTTTAAAGTGATTTTAGATAAAATGTATCACGAAAAAATATTATTTAAACTCATGCGAACTTAACGTACAGGTGAAATATAAGGCTTGATATTTTAAAAGACATTTTTCGTTAATCAGAAAGCTTTCATTAATTATTTTTCAGGTGAAAAATTTTCAATGTCTGTCGTGAATATTTAATTTTATAACTTGATGTAATATGATTTAGGAAGTATACGTATAATGCTTACAAAAGCTTTTCAAAAGGTATATTGAAAGACAGGTCAAAAGTAAAGTTTCTGTTTTCACGGTCGAGTTAAAATTTATTACGATTATCGTAAAGTACCGGAAGCAAGCTCCCCTTTAGCAGACGGAAAATTCTAATGATTTTAAGGGGGCTTATAATTGGAACTTTTGTGAAAAGGATAGGAAAATTCGGAGGGTGCGTGTGTGTGTGTGTGTGGGGGGGGGGGGGGGGGGTATATTTAGATTTTATGAAATTTCATAGGTTTTATACAATTTGCAAAATAAAATCAGATGAAATTAACATTTTTTGTATTTAAAATTCCTTTCCATAAAATCTAAGTAGTTTCCATTGGTAAAAATAATAAATTAATGAAACAAATTTACATAAAAAAAATTAATTTAGATATGAAAGAAATGGGAACAAAATTTATAAAACTTAAACTCAATATAAATGTCTATTAAATCTTAGTGCATAAGAAAGAAGGAAAACATTAATAGCATAGTATAGAGAACATGTGCCATTCTGATGCAGTGATATGTAAAGAGATTAGATAAAAATAAGTTCAAAAGATGTATTCATTTAGGAGATACGGAAACAAAAAGCTTAAGAAATGTCCTGAAAAAACAGCAGGATTGAAAGCGTCGGAAAATAAAACTTTAAGGCAAGGGCTTATACATGGCATTTTTTCAAAAAAGTGAAATCCACATCTATGAGGAGGGCTTATATTCGGAGGGGGCTTACTTTCGGTACGTCATGGTATTATTTTCTAATGTACTCTATTTGGAAAAAAAGATTAACCTTATTGAAAAATTATAACTGAAGAATTGAAATCGATAGTATTTAGCTCACAGGCTATCAAAGCCTGAGAGCTAATGTGCCCGCCCGTTCTATAGGTATGTATGTATGTGTACGTATGTATGTACGTACGTATGTACGTAACGCGATAACTCTTGATAGAAACATCCGATTTGCTTCAAAATTTTTTTCTAGGTTCATTGTGATAAGGCGCTTCCCTGATTAGTTTTTGGAGTTCATTGGTTAAGGTTAAAGGGGGAAAAGGGGGATTAGTCCAACCCCCTTAATTCAGATAAATGGGTTTTTCATTCAGAATGATTCGATTTGCTCCGAATTTGGTATACCGGTTTACTGTGTTAAGGAACTTCCCTGATTAGTTTTGGAGGTTGATTGGTTAAGGATAAAGGGGGAAAAGGGGGGTTAGTCCACCCCTCTTAATTCAGATAAATGGTTTTATCATGCAGAATTATTCGATTTGCTCCGAATTTGGTATACCAGTTTATTATGTTAAGGAGCTTCCCTGATTAATTTTGGTGGTTCATTGGTTAAGGATAAAGGGGGAAAAGGGGTGTTAGTCCAACCCCCCCCCCCCCCTTAATTCAGATAAATGGGTTTTTCATACAGAATTATTCGATTTGCTCCGAATTTGGTATACCGGTTTATTATGTTAAGGAACTTCCCTGATTAGTTTTGGCGGTTCATTGATTAAGGATAAAGGGGGAAAAGGGGGGTTAGACCACTCCTCTTAATTTAGATAAACTGGTTTTTCATGTAGAATTATTCGATTTGCTCTAAATTTGGTATACCGGTTTATTATGTTAAGGAGCTTCCCTGATTCGTTTTGGGGATTCATAGGTTAAGGATAAAGGAGGGTTAGCCCACCCCTTTAATTTAGATAAATGGGGTTTTTTGCAGGATTATTCGATTTGCTCCAAATTTGCTATACCGGTTTATTATGTTAAGGGGCTTCCCTGATTAGATTTGGAGGTTCACTGGTTAAGTATAAAGGGGGAAACGGGGCTAATTCCCCTTCACTTATTGTTTTGAGGGGCATTATTCTTTAAAATAAGACTATAATATACAATTAGTGTGAATAGCCTGTGAGCTCAATGCCATCAGTTTAGCTGGGCACTTTTCTTTTTTATTAATATTTTGAAAGTGCATTCAATCGTTTTAATTTATCTACTATGAAGAGATTTAAAACACATGAAAAGATACGCAGTTATAGTGTTTATATGAAGAATTTACTTAAAATGGCTTTAGAAATACTACATTACGTTTTTAAGTGATTATAGATGAAATGTATCACGAAAAAGTATTCTTTAAATTCATGTGAATTTAAAGTATAAATGAAATACAAATCTTAATAATAGTCCAGGCAATAGAGAACGTATAAAGGTTCTACCTAGCAAAATTCATGGTAGTTCTGGAAAAAGGCTTACTATATGTTTTTGGGTCTCTGAATCCGAATTTTTAACTTCCCTACTAAAATTTCCCCCGGCAACCCCCCCCCCCCCCCACATACACAACGTTTGGTAAAATGCCCCAAAAAAGGTTTTTAATAAAAAAATCAATTTTTTTATTGGTTTAGGGGAAAAGGATCTAGAAATTCAGAAAGTAGACAAAATTTGCAACAAATTAGATATATGACATTATGACTTAAGATGAAGGGGAAAAGGGGATCTGTCTCGGAGCATGCGCGCGGTGCTGCATGAACTAAGTTGCGCAATTCCACTTAACCACTCACACGTTTACATTCGCCCTCCCATCTCCCCTCTGAACTTTCACTATAAGGTTTACTTTAAGTTTTTTGGGTCGCTGAATCCGAATTTTTAACTTCCCCCCAAAATTCCCCCCCCCTCCCCCAAATAGTTGTTTTTAACTTAAATTTCTTATTGTTTTAGGGGAAAAGCATTACAAAATTAAGAAACTAGACAAAATTTGCAACAAATAGGATATATGACATTATGACGTAGGATGAACGGGGAGGGGTAGGGCTGCCTCTGACTTGCACTGCGGCGCTACGTGCATTAAGTTATGAAGTCCAAGCAATAAGGGATTTTACCTGGAAAAATTCATACTAGTTCTGGATTTCGACTCACTTTATGTTTTTTGTGTCGCTGAATCCAAATTTGTAACTTCCCACCAAAATTTCACGCGGCAACCCTCCAAAAAATTGATTTTTTGAAAAAATTTGGTTTTTGAGAAAAGCGCGCGGGGAATATTCCGAGGCAGCCCCCTTTCTCCCCATTTATCCTACGTCATAATGTCATATATCCTATTTGTTGCAAATTTTGTCTAGTTTCTGAATTTCGTAATGCTTTTCCCCTAAAACAATAAGAAATTTAAGTTAATAACAGTTATTTTGGGGGCGTTTTCGGGGCAGGGGGAATTTTGGGGGTAAGTTAAAAATTCGGATTCAGCGACCCAAAAAACTTAAAGTAAACCTTATAAGGAAAGTTCGGAAGGGAGATGGGAGGGCGAATGTTAACGTGTGAGTGGTTAAGTGGAATTGCGCAACTTAGTCCACGCAGCACCGCGCACATGTTCCGAGGCGGAGCCCCCCCCCTTCCCCTTCATCCTAAGTCATAATGTCATATATCTAATTTTTAGCAAATTTTGTCTACATTCTGAATTTCTAGATACTTTCCCCCTAAAAAAATAAAAAAATTGATTTTTTTAATAAAAACTTTTTTGGGAGGGCTTTTTACCAAAATTTGGTGGGTTTGCCGGGGGAAATTTTGGTGGGAAGTTACAAATTCGAATTCAGCGACCCAAAAAACATAAAGTAAGCCGATTTCCAGAACTACCATTAATTTTGCTAGGTAAAATTCCCTATTGCCTGGACTATAATGTAAAAAAAAATTTTCGTTAAGTTGAAAGCTTTCCTTGATTATTTTCTACATAAAAAATTTCAATTTTCCGGAGGAATATTTAATTTTATAACTTGATATATTACCATTTTGGAAGTATACGTAATATTTTTACAAAGGCTCCATTAGATTGAAAGGGTGGTGAAAACTAAAGTTTCTGTTTTCACGGCTGGATTAAAATTAGTTGCGGTTTTTATTTTCAAATATAAGCTATTTGTAAAAGAAGATTAACTTGATTGAAAATTTTTAACTTAAGTGTTCGAATCGATAATTTTTAATATCTTGAAGAAGTATTGTAATCATTTTTCTTAACTTATTCTGAGGAGATTGAAAATACGCGAATGAGTGCGCAGGAAAAAAAACAATTAGGGAATACACTCAAAATGGCTCTAGAAACATCATGATGGGTTTTTAAAGTGATTTTATATTAAATGTATTATTTTAAATTAAACTGATGTGAATTTAACTTATAGGTGAACACAGGTAATACTTTAAAATAAATTTTTCGCTAATCTGAAAGCTTTCCTTAATTACTTTCTAGATGAAAGATTTTCAGTGTCTATGAGGAATATTTAATTTTATAACTTGATGTATTAATATCCTGGAAGTATACGTAGAATTTTTGCAAAAGCTTCACAAAATGTACATTGAAAGGCTGGTGCAAACTAAAGTTTCTATTTTCAAGTCTGATTAAAATTTATAACGATTATTTCTTTGAAATATAAGCTGTGTGAAAAAGAAGATTAACTTCATTAAAAATTTTTAACTGAAGAATTTGAATAGATAGTTTTCAATATCTTGAAAGGGTATTTTAATCGTTTTCATTAACTTATTCTAGGGAGATTTAAAACAAGTGAAAGAATACGCAGTAAAAGAGTTTAGGTAGAGTATTTACTGATGGATTTATAACCATTCTCAGATAATGATTGATAGCGAAACAGGAAATCAAAGTAATAATTTTCGAGGACGCAAACTCTTTAACACTTATAAAAATAGATTTGACAGCAATCCATAATTGTGTAATCAGCGAACTTTCTACATTACCTAAATAATAATCATCGAAAATGAACAATTACAGCCATCAATAAATTATTATTATTTTAGTTGTGCTGTTAGATATTGTATGCTAAAAATGTAAGAAAATATAAGAAAAAGCTGGCGTAAGATGCAGCAAAATTTGTACCATTAAACACAATTAATATTATGCTAAAATATAGTTTACACATAGTTTAATAATCACAAAAGCCTCATCAGTTTCAATTCTTCATGTATTCTAGAATTTAATTAAACAAAAAATATTTTCTCCACAGCTTAGAAGCTATTTATCACTCTTGAATACGTAGCCAAATTTGGATTAAAGCGGCCCATACTTCATATCAAGGAATTGCTGAGTGACAACATAAAGGTAAGAAATTTACCTATATCATTATATTTAATTGCTTTATTTTGAAAGGCCAGATTTATACTGATTTAATTATCCAAATATTAGCGCGCGAGTCATACTGCGTATAGCAGAGGTGGGTTTTTTTTGCCAACAATTTGATTATGAAGACTGATACAGTCTGATATTTAGTAAATACTGTTAGTAGAAGAAGAAAAAACTACTGGCCGTAAAAGTGCGTGCAATAAATTGAAAATTATTGAAGATATAGTAATTTAGTTTCTTGATACACTGTGATGAAATAAATATTGTGTATTTTTGATGATATATATGAAATGTTATAAATCGAATGAAAACTAAATATATATAAGTTTTTATATGAAATAAAATAACAGCAGCAATTCCTCTCACAAACAAAACTTAAATAACTAGTAAATAGGCCACATCACGTGAGATACAGTTGGTTGAAAAACTTAATACTAGTAACTACAGTACATGGAAATTCAAAACAGAAATGTTATTAATTAAAAAAGACTTTTTCTATGTAATTACCGATGATAGGCCCACGCCGATCACAACTGATTGGGAGAAGAAAGACAGGAAGGCTAGAGCTATAATCAATCTGTCAATTGATGATTCTCAGATCATTCATGTAAAGGGCTTAATACAGCCAGAGACACTTGGAACGCGCTTAAAACAATACACGAAAGGGCAAACGTATCAAGTAAATTATTTTTGTTAAGAAAGCTTTATGGCGCAGAGCTCCAAGTAAACGGTAACTTAATCAAACATATAACATACATTCTAGAACTAATCGATAAACTTTCAGCAATCGGGGAAACAATTAGCGACTCCCATCTTTCGGCGTTATTACTGTGTTCGCTACCCTTTAGTTATAATACTTTAATCACCGCCCTTGAATTGCGAAATGAGGACGAGCTTACACCACAATTTATTAAAAGTAAATTAACAGATGAGTACAACAGAAGGGTTGAAAACACATACCAGGGTGAAAATTCCACAAAAGTGTTAGAAACGCAGAAAAGATTTCCTAATGATAATTTAAAAAAGAAAAAACAGTGTTCATACTGTAAATTGAGGAATCACACGTACAGAGAATGTTGGCAAATGAAAAATCGAAATAATCACCCAAATACACAAAAATAACGACAAACATACAAAATTAAACATTACTCATCATCGTTGTGTTATCAACAATTGGATAACCAAATAGGAAACACTGACCGCGAATCAGTAAACAAGAGAGATTATAGGGAAACAAAACCAGATCAAAGCAGCGACGTAGCCTTTCTAATAGACAAAGCAGGAAAACAAACCTGGATTACTGATTCTGGTTCATCTTCACATATCCTAAACAATAAAGATGAGTTTACTAAATTAAATGACTCAGAAAAAACAACTGTCATAATTGCCAACGGAAAAGCTCTAAACTCGCACGGTATCGGAGAAACTACATTCACGACAAAAACATCCGATGGAGGCATAAATAAAATTACGTTGAAAGAAGTGTTATATGTACCTGAGCTATAATCTAATTTAATTTCAGTCAGTAAAGCCACAAAGAATGGGTATAAATTATTATTTGATAAAGATCAATGCACGCTGTCCCGAAATGGGAAAATCTCTTTGGAGGCAAAAATGAAAAATAACCTATACGATGTTGAGTTATTAGAAAATGCAGATAGGAATACAGTAAACATGGCGCACGAATGCAAAAATAAAGATTGCCTGGAACTTTGGCACAAACGCCTAGGGCATAGAAATTATAATTCCATAAAGGAAATGGTTAAAGTCGATTTAGCCTATGGCATAAAACTAAATAATTGCAATCATGGAATAACATGCGAAACGTGCATACAAGCAAAAACAAGCGATGCTCCCTATCCCAAAACGTAGCATAAAAACAGAACAGGTAGAGTACTCGATCTAGTGCACACGGACGTATGCACAGCGATAGGAACCCCCAATAGGTGGTAAAACAATATTTGTCACTTTCATTGACGAGACGACTACTCTAGATTTACTGTAATATACTTATTAAAACACAAAGATGAAGTACAGGATAAATTAATCGACTACATAGCTATGGTTCGAAACCAGTTCGGGAAATATCCGACAGCAATAAGATCTGATAATGGGGGAGAGTACATAAATAGAGGGATAGAGGATTACCTAAGAAAAAGGGGCATTAAACATCAATTAACCGTATCGTACTGTCGGAGCCAAAATGGCATTGCGGAAAGAAAAAATAGGTCGCTATTAGACATCACTAGAAGCCTACTCAGAGAAGCGGATCTACCACAAAGATTTTGGGGAGAAGCAATTAACACCGCAAACCATTTACAGAATCGCTTACCAACAAGATCAACAAATAAAACCCCATTTGAGCTATGGTTTAATCGCAAACCGAATTTACAGTATTTGCGAACATTCGGGTGCAAAGCTTACGTATACGTGAATAAACAGCATCGAGGAAAATTGGACGACAGGGCTCAGGAAGGGATTTTTGTAGGATACGACAATAACTCAAAAGGATATCGCATATGAACTAAAGAAAACAAAACTGTAATTGGCAGAACAGTGAAATTCATAGAAAATAGCAAAATTTAGATAAAAGAAAGTAAAGAGACAGAAAACTCCTATGAAGACAAAAATTACATTGAAACAGAGATAAACAGCACAACCGAAGAACCAACCGCGTCCAAACAACCGACTAATGAACCAAGAAGATCTGAAAGATCGAACAGGTGGGTACCACCAGACAGATATGTCTGTTATGTAAAAAATATAATATGATAGAACCTACTAGTTTGAATGAAATACTGGAAATAAATAATCCCACAGAAACAGAAAATTGGCTTAAAGCTGCACAAGCGGAAATCAATTCATGAGAAAACACAAGACATGGGGGTTAGTGGGTCCTCCACCTAAGAAAAAGGTTGTAGGTTGCAAATGGACATTCAAAAAGAAATTAGACAGTTATGGAAACACTCAAAAGTACAAAGCACGTTTGGTAGCCAAAGGGTTTATTCAAAAATATGAGGAAAACTATGACGAGACTTTCGCCTCCGTAGTGTCACAAACAACTGTCAGAACATTTTTGGCAGCAGCCGCATATAAGAAGTTGAGCGTCAGACACATTGACATCGATACAGCCCTTCTCTATGGTGAGCCAGAAGAGGAAGTGTACATGAAACAACCGTAGGGCTACATTGAGAAAAATTCAGAAAACAAAGTCTGTAAACTAAAAAAATCACTCTACGGACTCAAACAGGCAGCTAGAACTTGGAATAAAAGAATCGAACAATCTTTGAAAAAACTAAACTTCCAACAAAGCACCGTGGACTCGTGCCTATACGCACGAAAAGAAACAGCATTTCTACTTATATAATAGTTTACGTCGACGACATTTTGATAGGCGGTAAAAATGAAACAACTGAAGGTATAATAAAAGCTTTAAAGCAAGAATACGAGTTAAAGGACCTCGGGGAAGTATCTCCCTATTTAGGCATGGAAATAAGAAAAATACAAAACGGGTATAAATTGAATCAAAGATTAAAAATAGAAGAACTCGCAAGAAAATTTAATTTAGAAAACGCGAAACCAGTAAGCACTCCCATGGATGCTGGTTTTTACAAATTAGAAGATGAAGAAAATTTAATGCCCAACAATACGAAATTCCGACAAGCGATCGGATCACTGTTATATATAGCAACCACTACACGCCCAGATATATCAGCCGCCGTCAGCATTCTAAGCAGAAGGTGTGAAACTCCTCGTTTCAAGGGCTGAAACTCTGTGAAAAGGATTATAAATTACTTAAACATTACGAAAAACCTTAACCTCACATTAAACACGAATCACGAACCAAAACTCATCGGATGTGCGGGCAGGGGACACAAAAAACGAGAAAATCGACCAGCGGTAACATTTTCATGCTGGAAAATAGTCCCATACAGTGGTACACCAAACGGCAAAATTGTATTGCCTACTCATCGGCGGCAGCTGAATTTGTTTCAGCAGCTAGTGCAGGGCAGGAAATCGCCTGGTTAATTAAACTCCTATCCGATTTAGACCTAAAACAAAATTTACCAGTGTTGCTGTACGACGATAATCAAAGCTGCATAAAGATGGTGGAGAATGAAAAATTCTCAAAACGGACTAAGCACATTGATGTACGTTATTATGCGATAAAAGAGATGAAAGAAGAAGGTATATTAGATCTTCGTTGCTGTCCGACACAAGACATGATAGCTGATTGTTTGACAAACCACAATTTCTCCAACACCGAGAATCCATGCAACTACTACATGATGCATCTGAGATGTTTAAGGAAGGGTGATGGATTTATAACCACGCTCAGATAATAATTGATAGCGAAACAGGAAATCAAAGTAATAATTTTCAAGGACGCAAACTCTTTAACACTTATAAAAATAGATTTGACAGCAATCCATCATTGTGTAATCAGCGAACTTTCTACATTACCTAAATAATAATCATCGAACATGAACAATTACAGCCATCAATAAAAGATGTTTATATTATCCCACGCATGAAGCAAGAGTTTGACGTCATCATCAAAAAAGAACTCAAAATGACTGAAAAAATTTATTATTATTATTTTAGTTGTACTGTCAGATATTGTATGCTAAACATGTAAAAAAAATATAAGAAAAAGCTGGCGTAGGATGCAACACAATTTGTACCATTAAATATAATTAATATTATGTTAAAATATAGTTTATACATAGTTTAATAATCACAGCAGCCTCATCAGTTTCAATTCTTCATCTGTTCTAGAATTTAATTAAACAAAAAATATTTTCTCCACAGCTTAGAAGCTATTTATCGCTCTTGAATACGTAGCCAAATTTGGATTAAAGCGGCCCATACTTCATATCACGGATTTGCTGAGCGACAACATAAAGGTAAGAAATTTACCTATATCATTATATTTAATTGCTTTATTATGAAAGGCCAGATTTATACTGATTTAATTATCCAAATATTAGCGCGCGAGTCATATTGCGTATAACATAGGGTTTTTTTTTTTTTTTTTTTTTTCCAACATTTACAGGGTGACAATTATTGAACTATATGAAATAAAACGTAAATTATTTAAAAACTACTCAGTGCACAAACTTTATTCAACGTGTAAACGTCAGTACAGATATTCGGATTTAGATTATGACGTGTCCGATATGGCTGCCATCATTGGCTATGATGTGGCGCAAGCGACCCAGCAAAGTGGAAATTGCTGGCCAGCATCAAGATAGGTGCTGGCAATGACGGAGAAGTGCTGGCTGATGGTTTACCACTGCATGACCACTGCTCGACAGCTTCAGTCAACTTTGCTGTGGGAAATCATCAGATAAAATTCTGGTGGGCATCCATTTTAACTCATGCGCTGGCCCACCACTACATAGAAGTGCACGAACTTTTGCAGTATTATTGCTGGGAACCCTTACGCTAGGTGGCGCTGCGAATATCCGAGACATTGAGTATTTGAACACACATCTGAAATGAATATCTTAACACAATTTAAGCTGTGAAGCTAATTTTTTTTGAAACTGTAAAAAATATAGCACCACTGCCACCAACAAAATAAATAAGTAAATGAATAAATAAATAAATTCTTTATTTCAACACACCTTTTTCTTTTTCTTCTTAAATCTGGTTTTACTAGGTTACAAAGGATTTCGGTTTTTATAATTTACGCAGTTCAGAATCAATAATTAAAAAAAGCGTATAAAATACATAGGATTTCTATTCAATAGAATAATTTCTATACCAGTTTAAGGATTGGGAACGTAAATCACAAAAGAAACAAACTTGAAATAGTGTAATGAGAGCTTGAAAACTACGTGCAGTCGTAGCGTACGCTGAAAGCACGTGTTCGTGTCTGATCACGAAAACCAAGCAGCATCAAGCGTGGTCAGTACTTGGGAGGGCGACCACATGCAGTTCAAATATTTCTATTATAGACACTTCTACAGATGTCTCAATAGGTCTTGGTGAAACTAGCTTATAGAAAAAAGAGCAATAATTATATAATACTCCGCTTTTTATAGAATTCTATAAGAAATTTTTGTAAGGGAAAGTGCTGGGCCAGCAAAGGAATAGCAGTGGGATAGGTGCTAGCACTGCAGGAAAAGTGCCGGATTGAAGTAATGTGAAGGCATACCAATGCTGGCCTGCTGTTGGCCATCACTGATGGGCCAGCTGCATTCGGCTTGGACACTTTTCGAGAGGTTTAAGTAATAGCACCCTTGCACTTTACCGCTGATAGCACTGCTGGCTGCCATCTTTTTTCCAGCTGATGGCCCACTGTTTCTTTCTTTGTTGGGGAATTGCAAAATTCTGCATGAGCCGCTGAAGTGCCGGAACATCGATGCTGTCGATGACCTCCTGGATGGCAGGTTTCTCTCAAGTATGGTTTTGGGGTTATTTCTGTATACATTGTCTTTAATTTAGCCCCACAAAAATGAGTCAAATATGTTCAGACCCGGAGAATAGAGCGGCCAAGCGAGCCCCATTCCAGTGGCCTCTGGGTACCCCAGAAGCATAATCCGGTCCCCAAAATGCTCCTCCAGGACATCAAACATTTTCTTTGTTCGATGGGGGTCGAGCTGCGTCATGCATGAACCACACCTGGTCGAAATCAGGGTCACTTTGGATAATGGGTATGAAACCATAACCTTCATGTATAGTTCAGTAGTCAATGAATATCGGACCGCATATTCCGTGACTGGAATATTGCACACCACACAGTCACCCGTTGAGGGTGGGGAGACTTCCCGATTGCGAAATGCAAATTCTCAGTCCCCCAAATGCGCCGATTTTGCTTATTGACGAAGTTGTGTACAAGTTGTGTGCGCATGCGCATACTAATTCCCATCATGCCCTGCGGCCAACCACGAAGTTTGAACTTCATCATGCAAACTGTTCAGAAGTTATGACGGTTTAATTTCATATAGTTCAATAATTGTCACCCTGTGCTTAGGCTTTAGAAACATTATAACAAGTTTTAAAGTGATTTTAGATAAAATGTATCGCGAAAAAGTATCATTTAAACTCATGCGAATTTAATTTACAGTAAAATAGAAGTCTTGATAATTTAAAAGACATTTTTCGTTAATCAAAAAGTTTTCCTTAATTATTTTCCCCGTGAAAAAATTTCAGTGTTACTTGCGAATATTTAATTTTATAACTTGACGTATTAGCATTTTGGAAATATACGTAGAATTTTTACGAAAGCTTTTCAAAAGGTAGATTGAAAGGCAGGTGAATACTAAATTTTCTGTTTTTACGGCTGAGATAAATTTTTTTACGATTATTATTTTCTAATGTAAACTATTTGGAAATTCAGATTAACTACATTAAAAAATTTTAATTAAAGAATTCAAATCGATAGTTTTTAATATTTTGAAGGTGTATTTAATTGTTTTAATTAACTTCTATGGAAGATATTTAAAACTAGCTGTTACCCGTGACGTCGTTCACGTAACATAAAAAGAAGAAATGAATTAATTAAGCAAAGCATTTCCCTTCCGATAATTAAAAAAATATATATAATAAACCAATTGTTCATCACATTTTATAAGAGACAATCTGTATATATAAATATGTATTACGCTATCGTACACATAAATCGCATTTATTTTTTAATTGTTTAATGGCAACGCCCAAATGAAATACATCTCATTGGTTATTGAACAGCATTTAATGCATCTCTATACCTATAAGGGGGGTATCCGTAGGGGACCGTATTCTGGTACCAAAAGTGAAGCGAATTTGGCGATATCTCTAATAATTCGCCAAATTCCCATAGACTTCCATTTTAAACCAATAGGTTTTACTTGCTTACAGAAAATCAACAAATTGAGATATTTTAATGCAACAAAAACTAATATTAGCTTAAGGGATTATATTAATTATATTTAACACTCTCGCTGCGTATTTTTTATTTATCAAAATAGGTTCAAAAATCATGCATTTGTTTATTACATATTTCAAATCTATATGTAGCTTAGAGTTTAAATATGTAAACATTTTTTGTAAAAGAGTTCAAGATCTTAAATGGGTTATGATATTAGAAATTAGGCGAAATTAGAGCTGTCCATGGAGACTATTTTTATAGTATCGCACCACTATTGCAAGAAAATCCATTTTGCAGTATATTTCTCTTGTAGATGTTGTTAAAGTGTATATGAATTTTTTCTATTTAAAAAGTGGTCCGAGTTGAAATGAAAAAATTGTCGCCAGTGGAAAAAATGAATCCCCGAGGAAATCTCGGATTGCGCAAATTTTGCAACTTTTACGTTGCCCGAGGTTTGCGCAGCGAGAGGGTTAAGGGAGTCCAAGTAAATTAAATTATGAGTAAAAGTAACAGGATACAATGCTTAGCATGCTTTTCCAAGCATAAATTTTAAGGGAGACCAAACTGGTCGCCAAGGGCGGCTAGTATGAGTAGTTTAAGGTATTTCTTTATTATAAGGTCATTGACATAACTTACGTTTATACTCTGAACCAGGATGTCTGTTTATATCATGAAGTAATAAGAAAATGGCAAAGATGTCATATACGCACCGGGGTACCTAATTGTCGCCAACATAGATTATTTTGCTTGGCATGGTAACTCAGCTATTGTTGTTTATTTATTAATAAATAGTTTATTTACTTTAATTTTCTTTTAAAATTATATAAATTGCTTTGTTCTATAGTTCTTAATGAAACTTTTTTTTTATTTATTGTTATTTCCTTTTTTAAGTAATAGAACATAATTTAAAAATATACATGTAACTGGTATTCGAAAACGATGTTTTCTCCAAATTGGTATCAAAAACAGATCGTGCCAAACCAAGTGCGTATATGGCATCTGTGCCAAGAAAATTATCGGATGATACTGTGTTATATGTTTTACAATCATACTTGTCATCAAAGGTGGGCGAAGAATTGGTCATCTGGAATATTATTAAGTCTTTACCAAACATAAAACAAACCTGTTTACAACTATGTATTTAGTTTTGCACCTAATTTCTTTCTCTAAAAAAAACTAAATTGATTACGAACCCGATTACAGAACATAACCTTTCTATCTAGTTAATTTTTTTTTTTACTTTTTAAGAATGAAAATACACATTTCCTACTAATCATTACGTCATAATCGAATTTGCTAATTTTACTGTGCATGTCATTGACATTTGCTATCCATTTGCTCCTCAAAAGTTCTTTTTTTAAATTTTAAATTGAAATTTAAATCTTTGTGTTAACCGTGCGCAGACGATAAACTGTAAGCCTTGATAAAAATTTTCTTTAAATAATAAGAACACAACACAATTTCATTTTAATTTTAACATCAAAGCATATCCGTTTTATATTTTCCATATATGACGTCACAGTTGCCTTCTTTCCGCACTTACTCAAAATTCATGCACCTTGTATTATTAAAAATACTTGAAAATTTCCGTTTTAATCTTTCAATAAAAATTTAATTATTATTCTAAGTTTTTATTTTTTGGCAACGAAAAAAGGAAGATGGTTAAATTTTATCGGATGTCAATTCATTGTGTATGAAAAATGATGAAATTTTGTATTATTAAGCAAAATATTTGAATAAAACAAATTAAACATACCCTATGTTCATTTCCGGGTTGTAATCCATCTATATGCAAAAATACAAAAGCATTAATTCATTCGTTTAGATGCTGACTTCATTCAAACATTCGGACACACATTGACATTTATAATATTATAAGGATACATGAAATAATACGCAGTTAAAAAGTTTAGAAAAAGAATTTACATAAAGCGGCTAAAGAAGTGCTACATTAGGTTTTTTAAGTGTTTATAGATGATATGTATCACGAAAAAGTATTCTTTAAACTCATGTGAATTTAAAGTATAGATGAAATGTAAATCTTATTAATTTAAAAGAAATTTTCAGTTAAGTTAAAAGCTTTCCTTAATTATTTTCTACATGATAAATTTCAACTTCTCGGAGGAAGAGTTAATGTTATAACTTGAAATATAACGATTTTGGTAGTAATACGTAAAATTTTTACAAAAGTTCCACAAAGGGTAGATTGGAAGGCTGGTGAAAACTAGAGTATCTGTTTTCGTTAAAATTTATTACGATTTTTGTTTTCAAATGTAAGCTGTATGAACAAGAAGATTAACTTGATTGAAAATTTTTAACTTACGTATTCGAATCAATAGTTTTTAATATCTTGAAGGAGTATTTTAATCGTTTTCTTTAACTTATTCTGGGAAGATTGAAAACACGTGAAAGAATGCGCAGTAAAACAAATAGAAAATATACTCAAAACGACTTTACAAACATTGTAATTTGTTTTTAAAGTGATTTTATATAAAATGTATTATTCGAATACAAACTCATGTGAATTTATCTTTTAGGTGATATACACGTATTAATAATTTAAAAGAAATTGTTAATCTGAAAGCTTTCCTTAATTATTTTCTAGATGAAAAATTTTAAGCGTCTCTGAGCTTAAGTTGTATAACTGTTTTATATTAATTTTATGTATAACTTTATGTATTAACATTTTGGAAGTATGCGTACATTTTTAAATAGCTTCACAAAACGTAGATTGAAAGACTGGTGAAAACTAAAGTTTCCGTTTTCACGACTGAGTTAAAATTTATTACGATTTTTATTTTCAAAGGTAAACTATTTGAAAAAGAAGATTAACTTGATTGAAATTTTTTAACTTAAATATACGAATCGATAGTTTTTAATATCTTGAAGAAGTATTGTAATCGTATTCTTTAACTTATTCTAACTTATTCTATTAATTTATTCTGCAAGAATGCGCATTAAAACAAATAGAGATATACTCAAAACGGCTTTAGAAATGCTATAATGGATTCTTTAAGTGATTTTATATAAAATGTATTATTTAAAGTTAAACTCTTGTGAATTTAACTTATGGTGGAAATACAGGTATTAATAATTTAAAAGATAGTTTTCTTTAATCTGAAAGTTTCCTTTAATTGTTTTCCAGATGAAAAATTTTCAATGTCTCTGGGTTATATTTAATTTTATAACGGGATGTTTATTCTAGAGAGATTTAAAACGAGTGAAAGAATACGCAGTAAAAGAGTTTAGATGAAGGATTTACTTAAACTCGTATGAATTTAACGTGCAGGTGAAATAATTTGTCTTAATAATTTAAAAGTCATTTTTCGATAATCGGAAAATTTTCCTTGATTATTTTCTAGATGAAAAATTTTCAATGTCACTGAAGAATATTTAATTTTATAACTGGATGTATTAACATTTTGGAAGCATACGCAGAATTTTTACAAAAGCTTCACCAAATATAGATTGAAAGGCTGGTAAAAACTAAAGTTTCTGTTTTCACGGCTGAGTTGTAATTTATTACGATCATTACTTTAAAAGTATTTGAAAAATAAGATTAACTTTATTGAAAGCTTCTAACTGAATAATCCGAATCGACAGTTTTCAACATCTTGAAGGAGTATTTTAATCGCTTTCATTACTTATTCTAGAGAGATTTAAAACGAGTGAAAGAATACGCAGTAAAAGAGTTTAGATGAAGGATTTACTTAAACTCATGTGAATTTAACGTGCAGGTGAAATAATTTATCTTGATAATTTAAAAGTCATTTTTCGTTAATCGGAAAATTTTCCTTGATTATTTTCTAGATGAAAAATTTTCAATGTCACTGAAGAATATTTAATTTTATAACTTGATGTATTAACATTTTGGAGGCATACGCAGAATTTTTACAAAAGCTTCACCAAAGATAGATTGAAAGGCTGGTGAAAACTAAAGTTTTTGTTTTCACGGCTGAGTTGTAATTTATTACGATCATTACTTTAAAAGTATTTGAAAAATAAGATTAACTTTATTGAAAACTTCTAACTGAATAATCCGAATCGACAGTTTTCAACATCTTGAAGGAGTATTTTAATCGCTTTCATTACTTATTCTAGAGAGATTTAAAACGAGTGAAAGAATACGCAGTAAAAGAGTTTAGATGAAGGATTTACTTAAACTCGCGTGAATTTAACGTGCAAGTGAAATAATTTGTCTTGATAATTTAAAAGTCATTTTTCGATAATCGGAAAATTTTCCTTGATTATTTTCTAGATGAAAAATTTTCAATGTCACTGAAGAATATTTAATTTTATAACTGGATGTATTAACATTTTGGGAGCATTACGCAGGATTTTTACAAAAGCTTCACCAAAGATAGATTGAAAGGCTGGTGAAAACTAAAGTTTCTGTTTTTACGGCTGAGTTGTAATTTATTACGATCATTACTTTAAAAATATTTGAAAAATAAGATTAACTTTATTGAAAACTTCTAACTGAATAATCCGAATCGACAGTTTTCAACATCTTGAAGGAGTATTTTAATCGCTTTCATTACTTATTCTAGAGAGATTTAAAACGAGTGAAAAAATACGCAGTAAAAGAGTTTATATGAAGGATTTACTTAAACTCACGTGAATTTAACGTGCAGGTGAAATAATTTGTCTTGATAATTTAAAAGTCATTTTTCGTTAATCGGAAAATTTTCCTTGATTATTTTCTAGATGAAAAATTTTCAATGTCACTGAAGAATATTTAATTTTATAACTTGATGTATTACCATTTTGGAAGCATACGCAGAATTTTTACAAAAGCTTCACCAAAGATAGATTCAAAGGCCGTTGAAAATTAAAGTTTCTGTTTTCACGGCTGAGTTACAATTTATTACGATTATTACTTTGAAATATAAGCTCTGTGAAAAAGAAGATTAACTTCATAAGAAGATTAACTTCATTAAAAAAATTTAACTGAAGAATTCGAATCGATCGTTTTCAATATTTTGAAAGGGTATTTTAATAATTTTCATTAACTTATTCTAGAAAGATTTAAAACAAGTGAAAGAATACACAGTAAAACAGTTTAAATGAATTATACAACCAAAAAGGCTTTTGAAAGTTTATAATAAATGAATTTTACATAAAATATGTCGCGAAAAAGTAATATTTAAAGTTAAACTTATATGAATTTAATGTATAGATAAATTACAGGAATTATTATGATGGAAAATGCCATTTTTGTAGAATTTGGATGACTGTTTTATATACTATATAGCCATTAATCAACGGGAGCTTTCAATTTTAGATATTTTGTTAAATGTTTAAAGATATACATTTTGGATTTTTCTGAAACTTCAGGATTATGAAGACTATGTTTCACTTCATATTTATCAACGGATAGTTGATCAGAAGGGCTATCAGGGTGCCAACAAAAAGTCAAAGAAAAAACAATATTTGGGATCACCCTGTAAAATCAAATCCAAGAAACGTTCTATTACTGTAGCTTACGAATATGTGGATATTGTATAATATGTGTATTCATTTGTGAAAGAATAGCTTATATATTTATGGAAATATATCGACTTTTTTAAAGAGTACAAAAGAGTTTTGCATATTTTTGTTTATATCATGCAGGTTTTTCTATCAAATTTAACGCAAGTTTCAGAAAATTTGACAAAATGTACGAGAAATAATATAGTGCTATTGGAATGTAAATATATGAAATATTTGATGAAATATGAGCAGTTGTAGGAAATATTTTTTATTTGCGCATACGCGAACGATAACAAATACTTTTTTTTTCATTATTTAATAGTTAACTCTATGGAGCAACTAATAAAAAAAATCTAGTAAAATAGCGCCAAAATTCAGAAAGATATCGGCAATGGAGTGAGCTGACTTTTAGTTGCTCTGCTGAATGATAACGGATTTTCCGTAAATTGTCATTTTTTATTAACTGACTTTCAGCAAAGGAGTTAGTATTTAATGAATGTGAACGAGTAGATTTAGAACTATTTGGAAAAACAACTAAATAATAAGGAATTTTCTATAAATTGTCGTTTTTAATTTAAATTTTTTCCCATTTTTTATTGATGCTTTAGTTCTTCTTGGAAAACCAGCAGAACGAGATTATTCTAAGAAAAAAAGAAGTATCAAAATCTCAGCATTTCTTCTACCGGATGTTCCAAAAATGAGTGATGGATTTTAAAATTCAATAACTTGTAAACGATGACAGATATTAAAAAAATTCTTGCAGGGTGTTATCTAAGACGTCAGGAGTTTTTATGCTGCGATTCTCAGTTTTAGTTACAAATAGCATCGATAGATGGCGCTGCAAGCAATAACCGCTAAATTCAGGTTCGATTTTTCGACCTCTCTCTTCTTCCATGCGAAAAAAGAAGATTAAAATGTATTGAATGGATCCTGAAGTACCAAAAATCGGGTCTGTATTAAGCACATAATACTCTCAGCGCCCTCTATTGTTTGAAATTCGAACTAAAATCAAGAACCACAGTAAAGAAACTCCTGACATCATGCATAACCCTCCTGCAATAATTTTTTTAATATCTGTCACCGTTTGCAAGTAATTGAATCCATCAGTTATATTTGGGACACTCGGTAAAAGAAATGCTGAGATTTTGATACTTCTTTTTTTCTTAGAATAAGCTCATTCTGCTGGTTTTCCAAGAAGAACTAAAGCATCAATAACAAATGGAAAAAAAATTTAAATTAAAAACGACAATTTATAGAAAATTCCTTATCATTTAGTTGTTTTTAGAGAACAACTAAAAATCCGCTCACTCTCTCTTCAATATCTTTCTGAATTTTAACTATATTTGACTAGATATTTTTCATGAGTTGTTCCTATGGAATTGACTAGTAAATCATGAAAAAATATATATATATTTGATATCGTGCTCGCATGCGCAGATAAAAAATATTTCCTACAACTGCTCATATTTCATCAAATATTTCATATATTAACATTTCAATAGCACTATATTATTTCTAGTACATTTTGTCAAATTTTCTGAAACTGGCGATAAATTTGGTAGAAATCTTGCATTAATATAAACAAAAAATATGCAAAACCGTTTTGCACTCTTTAAAAAAGTTGATATATTTCCATAAATATATGAGCTATTCTTACACAAATGAATGCACATATTGTACAATATTCACATATTCGTAATCTATAGTGATAGAACGTTTCTTGCATTTTATTTTACAGGGTGACCCCAAATATTATTATTTTTCTTTGATTTTTTGTTGTTGTTGTTTAATCGTCCTCCTGTTCAAATGATCGTTGATAAATATGAAGTCAAACATATTCTTCATAATCCTGAAGTTCCAGAAAAATCCGAAATGTATATTTTTAAATATTTCACAAAATGTCTAAAATTGAAAGTGTCCGATGATTAATGGCTATATAATGTAAAACTTTATGCAAGTAAGGTCTGTTAAATAGCGTTATATTATGTGAACAGGTTTCAGTATTGTATGTTTAAATAAAAATAGTTTGAAGGGACTATAAAAGAAGAAGTCGTTCCGGCATGTATCGGCTGGAAATGGTAGCTTCCCTATTTTTTGTTTCTAAGAATCCAACTAACGTTATTCAAGCACGCGAAGATAAACTGCGTGGAACCCGATTGTAGAAGAGTCCCAGTTTCTTCAGTACTGCATTGGAATGGGAATTTCAAAAAATTAGTCAGCTGTCGTTAAGTTGGTTTCATTTATTGCAACCTTTTTTTATTGAGAAATTTGGTGATATTTGGCCAATTATCGTCAAGCTTGGCGAGAAGTAGGCACCAGCGTATAGGACCACACAGTTTTAAGCGTATGAGAGTAGCAACAATGGCTATAACAATTAAAGCGAATTTACGTGAAACCTCGTTTTCTAAATCTCATAAATGGAACCTGATTATAAAAAAATCAACTACCCTAGATTTTCAAACTGCTATATATAAGCCATTATTATAGATAGAGGCAAAACGAAACATACTCCAGAATCCTTGTTTCGAGGCCGAACACTTAAGGGTAAAAGCGTCTTATATTTCCTTTTTCTTTTTGTACATTTTTTAAATTCGAAATCTTTAAGTGTCCGCCATTATGAAACAAGATTGCGGATAAATCTGGTCAAAGAACTTAGTTGAGACCTTGGTATTTCCTGTCCACATTCACAATTACATACAGATCGGTTCATAAATAGTGCTATCGCATATATATATATGCGATAGCACTATTTATTTTGGAAATATTAGTAGTGAAACGTGAATGCTGCATAAAGGTTTCTGTACATTATAATAATCTCTAACAAAACGTCAATATTGTAAAAATATTTACTTTATGTTGGAAATATTAATAGTGAAATCGCAAAATATTTTTTGAAAGCACTGCACAAGCATGTACAAACTGTAAGTTGAAACATTTGACAAAAAGTAGGTTTTATTTTTATAAGTTTTATTTTATCTCATAGAAACAAATAAAATATATAAATTTTATTAACTTAAATGAAAATTTTGCACATTGGGAAAAAATGAATGTAATGGATAATGAATTCAAAGGCATTTAATCATCTATTCACATGTATAAAATTATTAGAATTAAAATACTATCATTACAACATGGAGATAATGACAAAACTAATGGTTAAGGCAAAATAATACTAAATGAAAAGACGTTTTCTTTTAACTGCTTGAGGCGCGGTGAAATATATTATATCCCACCTAATTTTAATCAAGATTGGCACCATGTAATTACAGATTTATTTTATAACTTTGGTGGAAAGAATTTGTAAAATAGGTTTTCCTTATTTAGATTTTTTTGTATATTTCGGTGTGAAATCAACATTACGGAATCACGATTATTTGCCCCTGAAAGGGTTAATGGGGCACTTCACACCGAACGAGTCAAATAACAATTTCGTGATTCCATGAATAGCGACCGGCTTCATATCATAAGTACTTCATAATATTCAATATTTAATACCAGAAAAATAAACTGAGAAATCCGAACTGAGTAAGTATTGTGAAAAGAATTTGGTGACAGACTGTAGCCTCTTAACACAGCTTCTCTTTTCGACCTCCACCAGAGCATATCTGTGTTTGTCGACACTCACCGGTGATGGTCCGAATGTACTTTCACCAACGTTTTTTGTATCTGTGGACATTCTCCAATTTCGGTCTTTCATGGCAACATAAGCATATATATATATATATACAGGGTGATTCATAAAAGATGGGCAGAACTTTAAGGGGTTATAGTACACTTAAAGACAAATAATATTAAATAGGAGACTAAGGGTCCCAGACGTATTCCCAAGGAGATAGGGGGCATTAAAGTTTAGGGTCCGAAATTTCAAATGATTATAAAACATGGAAAAATTGGTCGATTCGTTTGCGGTTTTTGCAAAAAATTTTCTTTATGCCAGTATTTTCTTGAAATAAAATTTTAAAGTTCAATTTCAAAAAATGCCGATAGGGGGCGCTTTAGACTTTGAAGTAACAAACAACTATTTTTTAACGTTATTTTTTGTATTTCTTTAAATGATTTCGAAAGCTTAGACTTAAACTTAAATTTTGATCTAAAAATCTGAGTCCTAACGAGTAGTTAAGTAGCGTAAACTGAAATTTGAAATTTGAAACCCTTCTCCCCCCCAGAACAAAAATCAGTTATTCCCGATCTTTGTGTCGTAGATTAGGCTCTAACTACTGCCGCGTTTTGCTAAAATTATTCTTTATGTCAGTATTTTCTTGAAAATAAATTTTAAAGAAAATTTTCAAAAAATTCCGATAGAGGGCGCTTTAGACTTTGGAGTAACGAACAACTATTTTATACTGTTATTTTTTGTGTCTCATTAAATGCTTTCTAAAGCTTAGACTTAAACTTAAATTTTCAGCTCAAAATCTGAATCGCTGAGCGTGGTTCAGTAGCGAGGGGAGGGGGTTCAAATTTCAACTTCTGAACATAGTTCAGTTTGCACTACTTAACCATGCCCAACGATTCTGTGCTGTGATACGAGGCAAAAATACAACTTTCGTCAAGGACTGCATAGTCGGAATTCACTCATAAAGGCACTGGCACAGTTGGAAACGTCGCTCATGCAAACGTTAAAGCTCCATTCCTGACGCTAGTCACCGGGTGAAGAAGGAAACAGAAAGTATGCAAATGTCAAATGGGGAAGAAGAAGAACACGTATGCAAAATTTCGACACGATTCAGGCATAAAAACCACTGAACGGTGAGTCAAGTGTAAGTCGCTGTAGTAATGAATCGGAAGATGGTGCCCTTCACGAATAAGGAAAAGGCTGAGATGCATTTAATTTACGGAGCGGCAGATGGAAATGGTGCAGAGGCACAACGAATGTACGGAGAGCGATTTCCCAACAGGCGGTTGCCTAACCGCAAAACTTTCGAGCGCTTGCACAGACAGTTGTGTGAGACGGGATCATTTCTCGCTTCCCGGTCGAATGCAGGTCGTGCAAAAAAGGACGAATCAGTAGTTGTTGCAGAAGCCATTCTGGATGTAGTAGCGGCGCAGCCAAGTACAAGTACACGAACAGTGGCTAGGCAGGTGGATACCTCACAGTCCATGACTTGGAGGGTACTGAAGGATGAACATTTGCTCCCGTTTCATGTGCAACGAGTCCAGAAACTGTCTCCAGGGGATTATCCAAATCGTATTGAATTCGCCCGCTGGTTTCTGCAGCAGAACGCGCTAAATCCACATTTTGGACGAACTGTGCTTTTCACCGATGAATGTACCTTCACACGTGAAGGTACATTTAACACACACAATGCACATGTATGGGCGGATGTCAATCCACATGCTACGTATCCACATGCTCATCAGAGACGCTTTTCCATCAATGTTTGGGCAGGAATCCTCGGAGACCACCTAATCGGACCGTACCTTCTTCCTGAACGCCTCAACGGTAAAACATACCTCACATTTCTGCAACATGTGCTGCCAGACCTGTTAAACGTTGTTCCTCCACGCATCCGGCGGGCCATGTGGTTCCAGCACGATGGAGTGCCAGCCCATTACGTACGAGACGTCCGCAACTATCTGGACATCACATTTCCGAACAGATGGATTGGTCGAGGTGGTCCTGTTGCTTGGCCTACTCGCTCGCCAGATCTTTCACCCCTCGATTTCTTTTTTTGGGGACGATTGAAGGCTCTTATGTATGAGACACCCATTGAATCCCCCGAGGAACTGGTCGCCAGACTTTCCGCCGCTGTAGGGGAAGTGCTCGAAAAGCCTGATGTTTTCGCGAATGTTCGCCGTTCCATTCTTCGCCGTTGTTCTGCGTGCATAACATCTGGTGGTCACAATTTTGAACATTTATTGTAATTACATGTTAATAAATATGCTTTGGTAACATAATCCTAATTTGTGTCTTTTTACCTCGTATCACAGCACACAATGTGTGGACATGGTAAACTGAACTGTGCTCAGGAGTAGAAATTTCAAACCCCTCTCCCCAGAAACTTAACCACGTCTAACGATTCAGATTTTGGGCTGAAAATTTAAGTCTAAGCTTTAGAAAGCATTTAATGAGACACAAAAAATAACGGTATAAAATAGTTGTTCGTTACTCCAAAGTCTAAAGCGCCCTCTATCGGAATTTTTTGAAAATTTTCTTTAAAATTTATTTTCAAGAAAATACTGACATAAAGAATAATTTTACCAAAACGCGGCAGTAGTTAGAGCCTAATCTACGACACAAAGATCGGAAATAACTGATTTTTGTTCTGGGGGGAGAAGGGTTTCAAATTTCAAATTTCAGTTTACGCTACTTAACTACTCGTTAGGACTCAGATTTTTAGATCAAAATTTAAGTTTAAGTCTAAGCTTTCGAAATCATTTAAAGAAATACAAAAAATAACGTTAAAAAATAGTTGTTTGTTACTCCAAAGTCTAAAGCGCCCCCTATCGGCATTTTTTGAAATTGAACTTTAAAATTTTATTTCAAGAAAATACTGGCATAAAGAAAATTTTTTGCAAAAACCGCAAACGAATCGACCAATTTTTCCATGTTTTATAATCATTTGAAATTTCGGACCCTAAACTTTAATGCCCCCTATCTCCTTGGGAATACGTCTGGGACCCTTAGTCTCCTATTTAATATTATTTGTCTTTAAGTGTACTATAACCCCTTAAAGTTCTGCCCATCTTTTATGAATCACCCTGTATATCAACATTTGAGTTGAGGGTGGTTTTGCGCAACAGCTGACATTTGTTGCCTAAAATTACCCTAGTTGCTTAATTGTGTACCGATTTTTCTGCAGAATTTTCTGAATAATATATCATCCAGATCTTTCCATTAAGGCAGTTCTCAAATCCTTTGCTCAACGCGAAAATTTCTGACACATTTTCTGGCTCATTTTTATTCGTAAATTGGCAGGTCTGACTATTGAAGCAATTTGGAATCGAAATGAGTTTTCCATTTTTTAAATATAAATTACTTTTCCAATTATAAGCGATTGTGGTCACATGACAACCGGTTGTTTTGTTTTCTCGCGGTGTCGCATCTGAATTTCGTTTTTTTTTTTTTTTTTTTTTTTTTTTGACCGTAATTTTTGATAGATCTTTTGCCTTTGCCAAGGGTTGGGTTGATTTTTGACGGCCAATTATCTACACGAAGGATGTAGGCCCTTTGCCTTTGCCAAGAAATAGAAAATGTCTTTCAATTACATAGTTTCTGAATAACAATACCAGCCAACTTTATGTGTATCCGAACAAAAATAAATTTAAAAAATGCCAAAAAGTAGCCATCATGGATTTTAGAACACCCTTAATCCATTTGCGAGTGTCACGTATACGTGACGCATAAGGTGTTCAAAATCCTTGGTTATTCTTACCAGTTATTTTTTATGGTAAATATTGCCTCTTTAAAACAGATTTAAATAATTAAATTAGGCGAAAATTTTATTTATAAAAATTTGATAATAAAAGAAATTCTACAACGATATTTCACGTGTAGCGGTTAAGTTTCTTTCATCATAACATGGATGTTTATAATTCTATACTGTAAAAAACCCAAATGTTTCCTAATTCTAGAAACATATAATATAACCAGAAACAAAAATGTAAATAACCTACACCAAATTACCTACTATTTCGAAAAACGTTCTTTATCAATATACATATCAGAAACTCGTTTTTTTTTTTTTTTTTTTTTTTTTTTTTTAAATTTAAAGGAGAATTTATTAAAAACATTGTTTCTTTTATTGCTATTAGTTTTCGGAAACGTTTCTCAGTAGTTTTTGGTGTGTAATATTCGGTTTTCTCAGCCTGGAATATAGGTTTTACGAATGTTATCAATCCTCAATTAAACATTTTCCTGTTTAACAGACATGTTTTAAAGATAAACATGATAAATTAACAACATTAAAATTATTTTATTTTGTTACTCCTTTGTGTATCTCAAAATATTTAACTAATAATTGATAGCATCAGAAAAGCATATATTTCAGTTTAGAAAAACTGATTAATTCACTCTAAAACTATTCGTAAACATTTCCGAAAATCGGTAGCAAAAAAATAAACTTTGTTTCTATAAATGCTTCTAAAAATCTACAAAATAAATTGGCTTTTGAGGTTTCTAAATCTAAAGACCGCATTTGGGAACCGCAGGTAACTCGAAAGAGTATATTTTCGTATGTGAGTATATTACATTTTCGTAGATTAAAAGAACGTCTTTTTTACAGTCTATTAAAAATGTATTTAAAACAATAAACTGGTATAATAAAATATTTTAGGAAAAACTGTTATATTTGTTTTCAAAAGGCACGTATCGATACCAATTTTTGAAAAAAAAAAATGTTTATTTTTCCCAGCTACAGATGGAAAGAATAAAACAGAAAAGGATTGCTAAGTTACTATAAGCATCGTAAGTACCGCGGAATCAGCCAGGTGGATATCGCGTTTGTTCAGGCAACCTTGTTATTTTCCTGCATCATCTCTTTGCTACATAATGGAGAATTTGCACGTTTTCTAACTTTATCACGAAACTATAGTACATGAAAAAATAAGAAGGATACCCTGCATATTTTTTTTATTTTGAGCTTTTATTACTGATTTATGATTGTTTTAATATCGCACTATTTACCGTATCCCGAAAACGCTCCGTAATACATCTGACGTCACAGTTCATGACAACAAACGACTGTTATTCTTTACGTGTGTCGCTTTTCAACTTGTTCATTTTAAATATCGCTGTTTCTAAAATTATTATGACTGAGAACACAAAGTCATATTATAAATACAGTGAAACCTCTCTGTGCGACCACCTCCATTAAGCGATCACCTCCATTAAGCGACCACCTCCCTGAACGATTAGTTTTTCATTGAACGAAATTTATTCCCATAGGCTCAATACTAATTTTACTTCCATTCAGAGACCATCCCAGCTGACCTCTTTCCATGAGCGACCAATTTCTTTGAAGAAAAGGAAACAAATTCCGTTTTTCCTGTCACTTGAAGAAGGTTTTATTAGAAAAATAATTCCGAGGGCCTTTAAACTTCTAAACTAAGTTTAGATTTTTTTTTTATTCCGATAACTTTTAAGTGTTTAAACCCCTTTATGCCTTTTTAGACAATGAAGTTAACTCTGATGACGAATTAAGAATGACGATCAATAAACTCCCCTACCCTATTCTGTTAGGAAACTCTCAAAGAAATAGATAAATTAATGAAAATATCATTATTTGTTCCCGTCCAAAAAAAAAAAAAAAAAAAAAAAAAAAATTGCATTTATTTATTGAATTTTGAAAGGACTTGGAAATAAAAGTTATGAAAGATAAAACCGTAAAACCAAAGCAAACGTCAATATATTCATTTTTAAACACTGCAGTAATTAACTTATATAATTAACTTTTATTTTGATACTTAAATTTTTATATTTTTTCCTAATGTGAAAAATAAATTCTAGTAACATTATTTCTACTTTTTTTCAACAATTAAAATCTAGATTTAAACATGACCTCCATTATGAGGCCACCTCTCGAAACGATCAATTTTTATTAGAATGAAACGTGGTCGCTTTAAGGAGGTTTTACTGTACTGTATTGTACCACTCTGCTCTAATACAACCAGTAACTTCTAGCGAAAAGTTGTTTTTCAGTGTGCCAAAAGACCCTGCCATTAGAAAAACATGGACTAAAGCTATGAAGAGAGATGACAAGAAAAATCCTAATTTATCTAATACATCATCTCTTTGATCTTGTGAAGATCATTTTTCAGTAACTTTATGTTTGATTTTGTTTAAATATTACTATTTTAGAACATTAATTGATTGGATAAATAGTTACTCAAGAGAAAAAAAAAAGCATTCATATTTATGATGTACTCATTCGTATTTAAAAACAAACAAAACATTCTGTAGTACATTTCATACGTATATTGTATCTGTAAAGATTAATAAGCAATAACCCTGTTTTATTGATGATTAAATAGGTAAAACGTAGAAACGTCTAAGATATGACACACACAAATATGTTGGTTTTTATTTAGGAAGTAAATAAAAATTTTATTGCGTAAGTGTACATTTTTATTAAGTTAGGGACTAGGTTTAAAAAATAAAGGATTTATTTCGAAAAAATATTTTGTCATGTCTTAATAGATAATATAAAACGTAAAAATATTGAAACTACTCAAAAAAATTTTAATATTAAATTTTTACTTTTCAACATAAAAATACTTTAGCTCCCGCTGCCTATGACACCGTGTAGCAGGTGTGCTTCGACAGTACTGTATAATCTAAAAAAAAAAAAAAAAAAAAAAAAAAATCAACTGGAAAAAAAACCGCGAACCACATCCCCGCTGTCTGCGGCATCGTAGCGCACGCACTGCAAATTCTTGTAAAAAACCTAAAAATTTACAAAAGTGTCCCCAGGGGACGAAGTGGGGGGGGGGGTGAAGGGCACCGGATGTGCATAATATGAATAAGTTTTCATACACCTTTCTAACGATATGTCACATGAGGCGCGTACTCAAAATTTAGAAAATAGCTCCTCCCCTGATGACCCTTCCCTCCCTCTGCATTTCCTACTCTTTCAAATATCTAATGTTAAAAAATAATATTTATTTGAGTGTTAAATGAAAAATCGCATTTAAAACGCAATAAATAGTTGATCTGAAGGAAAAAAGAGAACACCCCCCCCCCCCACACACACACACACACCACCATCACCAAAAATCAACTCATCTTAAATTTATAAAATCTTTATTATGCGTTAAAAACAACGTCAAAGTTTAAAAGCGATCAGTTCTTTATTTTTCCTAATTTTAACAATATCCCGTCAACTTTCTCTAGGTGAAAAGACTTTTAATGAGTTTAAAAATCGATTTTTTCCTAAACTTAGCGTTCATTTTTTTTTCAAATTGACATTTTATAAATCAACATACAAAATAACATCCAGATGCGAAAGAACCAAATTTGTAAAATCAGTAGTTTAAAAATTTCGAACCTTTATTTCCAAAGCCTAGTATCTCTTTTCTTTGCGTTCCGCTTGCCTGTCGTGAACTGTGACGTCATAGTAAGTCACGCCCCGATTTGAAGCGACGTGATTTTAGCTTACTTTTAGGACTAATTATTTAATAGTATAGATATTTTTTTCGCGTTTTCGAGAACATTTTTGAAAACTGTGGATGTGGAACTATCAGAAAAATATATAAATGATCAAATCCCCCATGTGTGCAAATTCCTCATTGGGTTTAGAGGAAACTTTCGCTTTCGAAATATGATTTTTATTTTGTTATATATTTTCTTCCCGTATAATAATTGCTTTAGTTTACAGAGTTCAGGAACAATGTTGTCTTCTTTCAAACAGAGTAAAAACTGAAATAGCTCATCATCATGCATAGAGGGAGTGGCTGAAAAAAATATGTATATTGTTATGGCTGAGTTTCTTTTTACTTTTACTGCCCGAGAGAGACTGCTCAGACTAGGAAGTGAGTCTGCAGAGCATAGATTGTCCCTCCCGGTCCCCTTTATTGAGGTCTTAAAAAAAAAAAAGAAATAAATAAATAAATAAAAATAAAAAAATAAATAAATTGAAATATTTAGGTTTTAGGAATGATATCCATTCTCAATTAAGGGGGAACAGGACCTTTGAGTTCCTCGAAGCTATCAAAAACATCGCCTTTTGTAGAGTACCAAAACACAAATAATATGCATTTAAGATCTTTTCTCCCCTTTATGCCTAAAATGTATATTCTTAACGATATTATTTGGGCCTATATCCCACGTGCAGATAATTGGCCGACATAAATACAACCAACCAACCAACCTTAACGATATTATTCAGAAAAATAAATGTTGTATATACAAAATTAATATTCAAATTTTAAATTTAAAAATTCATTTAACTAGTGCGTGAATTAAAATCTTTAAGTGCTGCGTGCATGATAAAACTCTAAATTTTGTATATAGATAACAATTTTTGGACAAAATAGAATCATAATATACCTGCTTCAAAGTTAAAACCGAAATATTCATAAAAAGTTTTGTCTAATATTTAATTTTACAATAAAAAAAATCGAATTTTTTTCAAGTTTTTCAAGTGCTAAATAATAACAATAATAATAATAATAATAATAATAATATAAGTTTTTTTTTTGTTGTTGTTTTAGCATGTAGACTATCAAGAAACGCATATTTGTTTAATTTTTTAAAGCTGTAGCTTACATAATTTGAAAGTAACAGTGAGCACAAACTTCAAATTTATAATTCTCAGAAAACGCGTTTTAATGTTTGGATATCGACGGCCCCTCAATTATACTGATTAAATGATTATAACTCAAGAAATAATGCAGATTTTTCAATGGTTCTTTGGCATATTGTTGAGAAATTTAAAAATATTCAGAATAAAACAAAAATCGAAAACTGATTTTTTGAAACTTTAAAGGTCCTGTGCCCCCTTAAACATTTTTCTGTTTAACGAACATGCTTTAGAGACAAACATGATAGACTAACAGCATTAACATTAAGATTAAAATTATTATTATTTTGTTACTCCTTCGTGTATCTCAAAATATTTAACTAATAATTGATAGCATCGGAAAAGTCTGTACATCAGTTTGAAAAAACTGATAAATTCACTCTAAAAACTATTCGGAAACGTTTCCGAAAATCATTAGCAGCAAAAGAAACTTTATTTTTATAGATGCTTCTTTAAATCTACAAAATATATTGTTTTTTGAAGTTTTTTTCCGCAGGCAGCTCAAAACAGTATATTTTCCTACGTGGGTATATTATATTTTCGTAGATTAAAATAACATGTCTTTTTTTACAGTGTATGAACTATTAAAATTGTATTCAAAACAATAAAATGGTACAATAAAATGTTTTAGGAAAAACTGTTATATTTGCTTTCGAAAGGCACGTATCGATACTAATTTTTGAAAAAAAAAAAAGATGTTTATATTTTCCCAGCTACAGATGGAAAGAATAAAACAGAAAAGAATTGCTAAGTTTACTATAAGCATCGTAAGTACCGCGGAATCAGTCAGGTGGGTATGGCGTTTGTTCAGGCAAACTTGTTATTTTCCTGCATCATGTCTTTGCTATATAATTGGGTTTAGAGGAAACTTTCGCTTTCGAAATATGATTTTTATTTTTTGTTATATATTTTTTTCCCGTATAATAATTGCTTTAGTTTACAGATTTCAGGAACAATGTTGTCTTCTTTCAAATAGAGTAAAAACTGAAATAGCTCATCATCATACATAGAGGGAGTCGCTGAAAAAAATATGTACGTATATTGTTATGGCTGAGTTTGAAATATTTAGGTTTTAGGAATGCTATCCATTCTCAATTAAGGGGGAACAGGACCTTTGAGTTTCTGGAAACTATCTAAAACATCGCCTTTTTCATAGTACCAAAACACAAATAATATGCATTTAAGATCTTTTTTTACCCTATATGCCTAAAATTTATATTCTTAACGATATTATCCAGAAAAATAAATATTGCATATACAAAATTAATATTTAAATTTTAAATTTAAAAATTCATTTAACTAGTGTGTGAAATAAAATCTTTAAGTGCTGCGCGCATGATAAATCTCTAAATTTTGTATATAGATAACAATTTTTGGACAAAATAGAATCATAACATACCTGCTTCAAAGTTAAAGCCGAAATATTCACAAAAGTTTTGTTTAATATTAAATTTTACCATAAAAAATATCAAAATTTTCTTCAAGTTTTTCAAGTGCTAAAAAAAAAAAAAAAATAATAATGATAATAATAATGTACGTTTTTTTGGTTTTAGCATGTAGACTATCAAGAAACGCTATTTGTTTAATTTTTTTAAACTGTAGCTTACATAGTTTGAAAGTAACAGTGAGTACAAACTTCAAATTTATAATTCTCAGAAAACGCGTTTTAATGTTTGGATATCGACGGGCCTACAATTATACTGATTAAATGATTATAACTCATGAAATAATGCAGATTTTTGAATGTTTTTTTGGCATATTGTTGAGAAATTTAAAAACATTCAGAATAAAACAAAAATCGAAAACTGATTTTTTGAAACTTTAAAGATCCTGTGTCCCCTTAAACATTTTTCTCTTTAACGAACATGCTTTAGAGACAAACATGATGGACTAACAGCATTAACATTAAGATTAAAATTATTATTTTTTTGTTACTCCTTCGTGTATCTCAAAATATTTAACTAATAATTGATAGCATCGGAAAAGTCTATACTCCAGTTTGGAAAAACTGATAAATTCACTCTAAAAACTATTCGGAAACGTTTCCGAAAATCATTAGCAGCAAAATAAACTTTATTTTTATAGATGCTTCTTTAAATCTACAAAATATATTGGTCTTTGAGTTTTCAAAATCTAAAGAAAGAATTTCGGAACCACAGGTAATTCGAAAGAGTATATTTTCGTAGATTAAAATAACCTGTCTTTTTTTACAGTCTATTAAAACTGTATTC
This sequence comes from Maratus speciosus, assembly GCA_963932465.1. Taxonomy (NCBI): domain Eukaryota; kingdom Metazoa; phylum Arthropoda; class Arachnida; order Araneae; family Salticidae; genus Maratus; species Maratus speciosus. Next base: position 248,579,002 of record OZ010799.1, read on the forward strand.
AAAACAATAAACAGGTATAATAAAATATTTTAGGAGAAACTGTTATATTTGCTTTCGAAAGGCACGTATCGATACTAGTTTTTGAAAGAAAAAAAGATGTTAATCTTTTCCCAGTTACAGATGGAAAGCATAAAACAGAAAAGGATTGCTAAGTTACTATAAGCATCGTAAGTACCGCGGAATCAGTCAGGTTGGTATGGCGCTTGTTCAGACAACCTTGTTATTTTCCTGCATCATCTCTTTGCTATATAATTGGGTTTAAACGAAACTTTCAGTTTCAAAATAAGATTTTACTTTTGTCATGTATATATATATATATATATATATATTTTCCCCATATAATAATTGCTTTAGTTTACCGATTTCAGGAACAATGTTCTCTTCTTTCAAACAGAGTAAAAACTGAAATAGCTCATCATCATATATAGATGGAGTGACTGAAAAAAAAATTATATATTGTTATAGTATAATGATGGCGGAGTTTAAAATATTTAGGAGATTTTTTTTTTTTTTTTTTTTTTTTTTTTTTAGAAAAAAAGGTAAATTTGGAATTTTTTGGTTATCTATTTTAAGTTTAGATTAAATTGCACATGTTTTCTTTTTGCAAATATAAATATTTTTATTTACTAGGGATCTGTGTAGGAAACTTATGGGTTCTTATAAAAACCCTTCTCGAAAATTTTCATCCGAAAACAGGACCCTTAAGAAAATACTTCACCTTAAAAATAGCCTTTTCACAAAACTTTTCAATCTTCAAACAGAATTTTTCACAAATTTAATCATTTAAAAATAAAAACTGAACTGTCAAAAAATAACTGAAATGATCAAAGATTATATTACTGGCTTTTTAAAATGAAACATATAGGTTCACTTGATGTAGTACATAATGATAATTTCAAATTCACAAAATTATGAATAGAAATTTCACAAAAACAAACAAAAAAAACAAAAAACAAAAAAAAACTTCTCAATTTCAAAAAAAAAAAAAAAAAAAAAAAAAAAACTAGGACCTTGTGAGAAAAATCTCGACAGATCTCTGTTTAGAGTTAATGATAATTAGATTAAATAGCATAACATTTTTATTTCATTGTATTTTACTCGTTTAAAAATTGTTTTAATTTACAGATTTCAGAAAACTTGTCATTAAAAAAAAAAAAAAAAACAGAAAAAAAAACAGAGTGAAAACTGAAAAAGCTATTTATCATTCTTTTGTGAAATAGAATTATTTTTATATCCAGTTAAAGGCAATTAAATTAAACAACATAAGATTTTTACTTTATTATATTCTTCTCGTGTAACAATTGTTTTAATTTACCGAATTCACAAACCTTGTCAACCTTTTTAAAACAGATTTAAAACTGAAATAGCTCTTTATCATATACATATAGAGAGACAAAATAATATATACAATGTTATTCTGTAATGACAGCTGAGTCTGTGAAGTTCAAAAGATTTTTTTAGGAAAAAAAGGTAAATTTTAAATTTTTTAGTTGTGTGTTTTAAGTTAAGATTAGATTTCACACGTTTCTTTTTTGAAATGTAAATGTTTCTATTTCCAGTTAACGATAATTAAACTATAACAAGTAACAAAAATCATACGTTAAGCATAGATTATGAAACACTTTCCAACTCTTTCTAAATACTTCAACAAAATTTCGTTATTTAGGTAAATAAGGTATATAAGAGAACTAAGTAAACGTTTTCGGAAACGCATAAAACATTTAAAAAACTGATTTCAGCAGTTACCATACATAGCAAATATGTATTCCAATTCATTTCATCTGCCCTGTATTTGATCTGTAGGTTCATAGACATAATATATAACGGGGAAATTTAGTTTAGCAAGAAAACGCATAACAGGTTGAAATTACTTTTTCAGCAATTTATACTAATAGATGGAAACATATTTGTATACTTTTGTATAACCCTGTAGTTAACCTAGCACCTTTATTACACGCCACTATTTAGCTATTGTTTAATTCAAAGTAAAACACTTTTAAAACTACTGAAATCACATTTCCAGAAATTATAATTTATAGACGGCCATGTATCCAATTCTTTGCATGACCCTGTATATCATTTTATCTATATTCGACAAACATTTCTTAGTAAACTAAATGCATTTCAGCGTAAAAATGCATAACTCATTTAAAAGCCACATTTAAGCAATTTGCAATCATACCCAGTAAACATTACGAATTCCTTTGTGTAGCCCCGTACATGAATTAAAGCTTTTATACGCATCATATACTATGCATAGTGAAACATAAAAGCACATAACATAATTAAAAATGCATTTCCAGCAATCATCGCTACTGTACAGTACTTCGGATACAATATAGTATCTGAAATTTTGTGTGTCCCTTTAAATGCTTTGCACTTCGTATTATACATGAAATAAGTTATAGTAAACCTCAGCGACGTATATAAATTTCATTATACATGAAATAATTTAACATAATTAAAATACGCCGCAAACGATTCCCTCCACCCCTGTATCATTATGTAACGGAATTCTTTTGTGTGGCCCTGTAAATGAATAATAATTATATTCTACAGAATGCATATTTTAGTGCACTTGATAAATGCATATCAATTGTATTATGTTTGAAAGCATGTAACATCATTAAAAATCGTTTTAAACGATTTTCCCCCCGTAGGTCGTAATGTAACGGGAAACTTTTGACTGTCCCTGTAAATAAACTAAACATGCTAGAAACTTCATTTGAAATAGGAAACGTGCTATGGTAAACATCAATAACATCCAAAAATTTCAGAGCAATCCAAGTATATTTACGGGAGTTAGAGCGCGGACAGACGGCCAGACAAACCGAAGTCATAAACACTTTTCAACTTTGTTGGAATGTGTTAAAATAGGTAAATTTAGAATTTTTATCTGTCTGTTTTAAGTTAACTCTTAAATGCATGATTTTTTGTTTTGTTTCGAAAAAAATATATATGATTCTAAGAAAGCTTTATTACACAGGAAAAAATAATGAAAAAAATCAGAGATATATTTTTCGTATAATCCGTTAACTTTTTCTTATGTTGCACCTCTGCAACGAAAGCAAAAACTACTGTTATACCTAAAATGGTGCAAAATTAGTAATTATTCAATTCCTACTATTAGCTCACACTCTCCCTATATTTATTTATTTATTTATATATTTATCTTGTTCAAATTTTCAATCGTTAATAAAATACTCATTATTCATCCTATCAAGTTGAAATACATTTTTTTAAAACTTGTACTGGATGACAATTGATGTTAATACAGCTTTTTCAAATATTAATTAATTAATTAAATTTTAATTAATTAATTTTAGTTTTGCATGGGAAACAAAACGGCGGCCATTGGTTGTTGAAGATCAGTGAAAGTATTTTCAATAAGGGGTTACCATAGGGGGGACCCTGTTCTGTCGCCAAATACCGCCAAGTTTGTTGCCAACTTGGCGATATATCGCCAAATTTGGCGGCCAAAATGAGCCGCCAAAAGTGACGCCAACTTGGCGATATCTCTAATATTTCGCCAAATTCCCATAGAGTTCCATTGTAAACCTACTTGCTTATAGAAAATCAACAAATTGAGATATTTTAATGCAACAAAAACTAATATTAGCTTAAGGGATTATATTAAATTTTTCTTTGATGACCTAAGTAGGAATTGACTTTAAAAACAAAATTTTTATATTACTTGTTTTAATAAGTATGAACCTAGGTAACTTATTTTATATGAAGTTTATTTCGTAAAACGTAATTCCTAAAAGCATGAATTATTCTTTTAGAAATGTATATTTTATTCTTATATTATGTATTAGACGACAGAAATATTAAGATAGATTTCGAACTTTATTTAGTAGCATATTTTTGTAATTGTCACAGGATTAATATTTCTGTATAAATATAGTGGTTGATAAAAGTTTAAAAAAAAAGTGATGCCGATATGCACCACTGCATTTAAGGGTTAAGATTAGATTTCACATGTTTTCTTTTTCGAAATATAAATGTTTTCATTTCCAGTTAACGATAATTAAACTAAATAGTGTCGGAATTTTTATTTTATTTAATTCTTTTTTCGCTTTTGAAAGGGACTCTTTTCATTGTCGTATCGATTATAATTTGTAAAAAAAAAAAAAAAAAAAAAAGAAAGATGTTTATCTTTAGTCAGCTAGAGATGGAAAACTGTAAAAATAAAAATGTTGCTTAATCTAAGAAAATAAAAAATAACCACAAAAGACATTGTACAATAACCTTTTCTGACTTACTCACGATTCTAAAATGCGTTTTTCATCTTTAGAAACAGCAAAAGCCAATCTATTTTTAGATTTAAGGAAGGATATATAAAAACAAAGTTACTTTTACTGCCGCTAAATGCAGGAAACGTTCCCAAGCTGTTTTTAGATTGTATCAATCAAATTTCTCAAACTGGAATACAGATATATTGGATGATTCCAATTTTGAAGTAAACATTCACATGTGCCACTAACATGTATTACATACACACATGATAAATTAACAACATTAACGTTAACATTAAAATTAATATTATTATGATACTCTTGCATGTATAAATTCAATTACGTAGCTGAAAATATTTAACCAACAATTAATATTACCGTCAACCGGGCTACTTTGGTCGTTCGTGAAAAAAGTTCGTGAATCGGACCATTTTTAAGGGAACTATAACAGGGGGCTCAAACGGGCCCAACTGATAGTTGAGAGCAGGGCCCTAACATGAAAACTTGTTTAAATGTTTTAGTACTTAGCGTTTTAGATCTTCAATTAGTCAAATTTAATCATAGGGTATGAAATAATCATTAGAATAATATTTTAAAGAAATGCGCAATAAATGGGGTAAATGCTTAAAAAGGGGCCCTAGATCCCCAATACAAATATGAGGGTGTTGGTCTAGGAGGAAGAGTCCAAGACTCAAGTTTAAAAGTATGCAATGAAAAGGTGAGAAAATTAGGGTGTAAAAAATGGCCCATCACATAAAAAAGTTTTTATTCTTTGTATTGAACAAACAACACACGATAATTTGGAGTTTTTGCCCTTGAAAAATAGTTTATACCCTACTATAGGATATTTCAATAGCTTGGGGGTAATTTAAAAAATTTTTAGTGGCAACACTGGATGTCTTTGTAAACAACTGTTTTTGTGTGTAGATTTTAACTCTCCAAACTTTCTATTGTGAAACGATCTGGATAAGAGCTGCATATAAGGTAAGTGTCAAAATATCAGCTTTAGTAATCTGTACCCCATGTGTGATCATAGTTTTTCCTTTAACTTTTTATTTTGACAGGAAATTTTTACGTTTTCATAAAGTTAACATGAAAACTAGTTTTTCGAGGCTACTTTGTGCCAGACCTGGTTTGGTCCGAAGTAGCCCCAGTTACTTAGAAATGCCTTTTATACAACCAAATCTCTTAAAAAATGTTTTAACCCTTAAATGCCTGATTTTTCAAAAATCATTTGTAATAATGTTTTTCGCCTTTGATTTTTTAAATAAATCATGGGAAAAATACTTAAAAAAATCTTATTTTGTTTTAAGTATAGTTTACGGCTAAAAAACAGTTTGTTACTAATCGACAATACTGGTCTTTAATTGAAAAAATAATTTCCCTTGATAAAATTCTATAATATTGTACACACAAGAATTTTAGGAACTATAATAAGAAATAAATTTTGCTTGTTCACTGCAGAACAAAATAGGGTATTTCGCAAGCTTCCAAACAATACGAAAAGAACAAGTAACAACAATTGAAAAATTAAATCTATCTTTATTCTTCAACAGCACAACTGTTGCCATCTACATGTTGAAAATCGATTTAATAATATTTTCAGAATGTATTTTATTGGCAACATTAGCCATTATAGCTTCAATATTGTTCTATTAGTATTTTAGAGCCTAAATTGTGTATGTTGCCGAAAAACAACACCCGGCATTTAAGGGTTAAGAATATTTTTTTCAAATGTTACTGTAGCAAAATGTTACTCTAATTGTATTTGTTCCAGTTGTTGAGGATAACATGACGAAAACTATTTCTCGTGCCTTTAATATTTAAGATTGGTTTATTGTGTTTAAATGTTAAAATAAAATATTTGTTTATCGAGTTTGCAGTGTTAATTCATTAGCAGATCCTATTGCAAGCGGGTTTCAATAGTCCAACATATGAAATGTATTAAATTTGTATGAAACTAAGTGAATGGACCAAAGAAGTCCCCAGGAGGGGTTACTTTGTTCCAAAACTTTAAAGATAGTTAAAAAGTAAAAAAATAAAAAAATGCCTCTTTAAAACCATACAGTTTGCTTCATTGTTTCATGTTAATTTTTTACAACTTAATTTCGACGATGAAAAATCATGTATAATATTTTTAAATGATGGAAATGTTAGTGAACCAGGAAAAAGTTGCCCAAAGTAGCCCCGGTTGATGGTATTGGAAAAGTCTATATTTCAGTTTGGGAAAACTGAATAAATCACTCTAAAAACTATTCGGAAACGTTTCCGGAATGCAGTAGCAGCGAAAGAAAGTTTGTTTTTATAAAAACTTCTTTAAATCTCAAAAATATATTGCTGTCCAAATGCAAAGAAAGTTTGTTTTTATAAAAGCTTCTTTAAATTTCAAAAATATATTGGTGTCTAAATGCAAAGAAAGTTTGTTTTTATAAAAGCTTCTGTAAATCTCAAAAATATATTGCTGGTCAAATGCAAAGAAAGTTTGTTTTTATAAAAGCTTCTTTAAATTTCAAAAATATATTGGTGTCTAAATGCAAAGAAAGTTTGTTTTTATAAAAGCTTCTCTAAATCTCAAAAATATATTGGTGTCCAAATGCAAAGAGAGTTTGTTTTTATAAAAGCTTCTTTAAATCTCAAAAATATACGGGTGTACAAAGAAAGCATTTCAAAATCGCACGTAACTCAAAAGAGTATATTTTCGAACGTGGGTATATTATATTTTCGTAGATTAAATAAAACATTTGTCTTTTTTAACAGTGTTATTAAAAACTATTAAAAACATATTAAAAGCAATAAAATGGTATAATAAAATATTTTAGAAAAAACTTTTATATTCGCTTTCGAAAGGGTCTCTTTTTATAGACATATTGAACCTAATCCGTGTAAAAAAGATGTTTATCTTTTCCCAGCTACAGATGGAAAGAATAAAACAGAAAAGGATTGTCAAGTTAATATAAACAAGGTAAGTATTGCAGAATCAGTCAGGTGGGTACGGCGCTTGTTCAGGCAACCTTGTTATTTTCCTGCATCATCTCTTTGCTACCTAATTGGGTTTAGAGGAAACTTTCGCTTTCAAAATAAGATCTTTCTTTTGTTACATGTAAATTTTTTTCTGCATAATAATTGCCTTAATTTACAGATTTCAAGAACATTATTGTCTTCTTTTAAACAGGTTAAAAACTGAAATAGCTCATCATCATATACAGAGGAAGTGACTGAAAAAAATTATATATTGTTATGGTGTTGATTGCAGAGTTTGAAATATTTAGAAGATTTTTTTTTTCTAATAAATAAAGGTAAATCTTGAACTTTTTAGTTGTCTATTTTATATTAAGGTTAGTGTTCACATGGTTTTTTCCAAATATGATTTTTTTAATTTCCAGTTAACAAGAATTAAACTAAATCCTATAAGTGTTTTATTTTATTATTATTATTATTAGGGTCCCATACTTAAAAACGGAACCATTATAAGATCACTTCTGTATCTGTCTGTCACAGCCATTTTACTCGTATACTATGGAACGTGGAAAGTTTAAATTGGAAGAAGTAATAAAGGCCACTGACCCACATACTTATAGATTATTAACCATTCACAAATATATTTAGGAAAAATATAGAGGAGCTCCTTGAAAAAACAATCTTTTCTTTGTATATCGTGCGGGGTATCGTTTGAAAGCTTTTGTAACGCCGAACACAAAAATACATTTCTTTTAATTTTAGGTATTATATTTTCAGAGATATCGTCGATAATGTAATGCAAAAATATGTCCCTTCGTCCCACTCTATTTCGGAATCTACCGAAACTAAATTTATGAAAAAATTAAGGGTACTAGAAGTTACTTCAAACCTTGCAGGAAAACTATAGCGATTACCCAGGCGGACTCGGATAAGCGGGACCCTTCTATACATGTTTTGAAATGTCTTTCTATTTTTTTTTTTTTTTTGCAGATTTTTTTTAAAGAAAGATATTGTTTCACCTTTAAAAACAGATAACTATGGAAATGTCCACTTTTGTTAAAAAAATGGAGGAAAAATATTTATATAGTTCGGTGTTTTATTGTTTTTAAAAAGGCATTTTTAGTATTTGTTAATGTTACGTTTTCGACAAAAATAAAATAAAATAAAATAAAATAAAATAAAATAAATAGAATAAATTTAATAAATCAAAATGAATTTTACGAAGTATGTACATTCTGACCATAAAAAATTATTTTCACATTCATTAAAACTTGGTGTAGTGAGGATTGGATTAGTCTTCCTCTTTTCTCATTTTGTAAACCGTTTCATAATATGGAGTTATGGAAAAGAGGGGAGACATATAGTGTAGTGTCTACCAGATGTGAGTGAAGTAACTGAGGAAGAGGAGGTAGTCGTAAGATGGTGGCTGTAGGTTTTTTTTTTTTTTTTTTTTTTTTTTTTTTTTTTTTTTTTTTAATTAAACATCGGATTAACAACTTCTGATTACCGTCGGAGGAACTTCCGCCCGTAAATTTGAATAGAAAATTTCGCCTTATTCATGCGACATTTCTACCAGAAATATCGTAAAAATGTCTATTCGTTTTTATGCGTGTAAGTTGGACCGGTATAATAATCTCTTTCTCTGACACCGGTCAAGAGGTTGTTTAGGTTCTCACAATATGGTGGAAACGCAGGACCTGACTACCGCTGGGGTAAACTTCCATCAGTAAAAATGAATGTATCTTTTTTTCCATAATTATAACTGAAATTCTGCATCAAAAAGGCGTTTAACCCTTTGCCTGTGCAATATATTTGAGAAAAACGTGCCAAAAATGGAAGAAAAAAATTTATCTCTAATTTTGGTCGTTATTATCATCAAAATGTTAGAACTAGATTATTAAAAAAATTAATAAAATTTTAGACAAAATAACTATTATATTCCATATTATCTCATAGATGGGAAATGTTGGTGGATTACAGTAATTTTTGCTCAAATTATAGCAAAATAAATCAAATGAATAATTTTTAACATATATAAAATGAACTAATACAACAATATTGTTATTTATATCAACTGTCATGAATTACATGTCCCTCAGATTCTTTTGAACTTCACAAATCCTTTACAGTATGGTATATACGAAAACATGGCACGGCCTACATCACTGTCTTTACAATAAAATCGAGACTCGCGTCGTATCCTCTTTCCCTATTCGTCAGTTTTACGACAACAAAGGAAACATTTGCACTATATATAAAAAAAAATCTGTAAAGTTACTAAAGTTTTTCTAGGAAACTGGGATTCCTAGAACTTTTTATGTAACGGCAACAAGAAAAATTCATGTAACAGACACACTTTTGCGCCGAAAATCAAAAAATCTGTGAGATTACTAAGAATTTTTTAGGAAACTGAAATGCCTAGAATTTTTCTTGTAACTGCAAACAGGGTTACAAATAAAATTTTAGTAAGATTACTGTAATTTTAGCGGATTCATTTGTAAAGTTACTGATTTCTGTAGCTTTACAACAGCTAGTTTTGTAGATTTGCAGCTTTTTTTGTACAGTTACAGATGAAAGTTTAGTAAGCATGTAACTTCACATATGTAGAACTACAGATTTTCTTTTACAGTGTGAAAATACCGAATGAATTTGAATTGACACATCGTTTTTCTTTTGCCTGAACTCAGGTCAGACATTCCAAAAGTGTCGTATTTGCGTTGCCCGAACTGAGTTCGGGCGTCACAGGCAAGAGGTTAAATAAGAAGTTAATTTCTATTGAAATTAATGGTGAAAGTTTGCACCGTCGGTCCCTTCCTAAACCAGTTACTATTGCAGTTTCACTATTTTGAGGATATCTCAATTCCTTTTTATTTATAGTTCCATGTACCATACTTTTATTTCCTCGATTTTCGATTTTAAAATATCCTTTTAGCTTAAAAATAAGATCCCATTGCAACAAATTGTATAAGTTTTAGTTGAAAGGTCTCGAGTTTAGCCACAATGCTGACAAATATGACTAATTGGTTGAAAAAAAATTATTAAGTTAAGGAGTCTCAGGGCTCTTAAAGCTTAAAATTTTCGAAATTTTAAATTTTTTAGATGTTAAACTGCTATCATTTCTGAACATTTTGATGTAATTGATTCCTTGAAATTCCCATTAGAACAGACGTTATGGTTTTTAGTAGAATTACACTGTTAAAAATATTTACGGGCAGAGACCGGCAGCAGAGATTCCAGTCATACCCCGTAAAAAACAAACAAACAAACTAAAAAACAATTCGTGCCCATCATTTTGTGTCAACGTGTACACACTAGCGGAGTAAAATGTATTGGGTCGTACCGTATTTGATGGTTTTTGATTTTACCGCTGACGTAACAGATGGGCTAGAAGTGCAAGAATATGTGGATTGCCCTTAATTTTCTAAGTATCTAAAACAATCCATGTAAAATTACGGGCAGAGGCCGTCGGCAGAGATTCCCGTCATACCCCTTAAAAAAAATTCCATGCCCATCATTTTGTGCAGCCCGTAATTTTACGGGGCAAAGATATAATGCACTTCAAAACACAATAACATTTTACTTACTGTTCCGTAGAACGTTAGACAATCATCACAGAATCGCTTTTTTGCGGGTTAAAAAATATGTTACGGTTGCAGTTAACTACATTATTTTTCGAAACACGACTAAAACGAAGGGTTACACCCTAGCGGAGGAAAATGCATGGGGTCGTACCGAATTTTTTTTAGTGTATCTGACCATTTTCACCAAATAAGGCTGTTGTCCGTGAAAATTGAACGGCAAAGGCTCGTAAATTTACAGTTTTTTTCTGATAGTGTATACTCGCTCAATAGCTAAAGCGGCGTTTCCGAAAATTTGAAGTCATTTTTCTCCAAATGACGTTTTTAGTCATAACGCGCAGGATGTCTGTAAAACTTTTGAATATTTTTTCATGAAAGTTTCAAAACATATCTTACATGTTAGTCTGTATAAACTGAACCTAAAATTTCCCTTTTATTATCCAAAAAATATATTTTTCAGGTGACTATACTGTTGAAATTTTTAAAATTTTGTATTAGCTAAATACAACTTGGTATTAAAAATATAAAAATGCATTAAATACAAATTTACTTAGGTTCAGGGTAATTATTACAGTCTGAAGTATAAATACGCAACAAAATTTTCATTCTGGTTGTAAAATTTATTTTTTAATCTTGCGCGTAAACTGTGATGCTAATTTTCTGCTCGTCAAATGCCTGCCAGTTTGGAGCACACTATAAATACTAATTCTGTATCTAATTCTGTAAATTCTGTTTAAATACATGAAATGAAAGGACATACTTGTATCTTTTAATCCCAATAAAAATTGTGTTTTAAAATCATATACAGTTTAAGATATTAAATGTCAAAAATTGTCTCTTTTTCCATTTTTCCCAATTTTAAGAGTCCTGAGACCCCTTAAACATCATATGTAGATGATAGAAGGAAGGCAATTAAAATTTTCTTTCTTTTTTAATATTTTAGATAACATATCGAATCTTTAAGATTTAATAAGAGAAAAAAAAATAGGTAAAGTGTAAAATATGTGATTCATGAGATATGTGATATGATATGTGAATATGTGATATGAGATATCATCACAGTTTTGAAATTATGCATGGAAATACATAAAAAATGTACTGACGAATTGTATAGCGTCCATTCTTTGAAGTTGTTAAAAAGAAATACCAAATAGAATTTCCATTCTCCTTTTCTATAACAAAGAATTCTTTCATCGTATAAATTCTGTTTCATTTCATTAATGCTTTTCTCTTTCTAAGTAACTTCAAAAGCAACAACAATACAAGCAAAAAGGAACAGCATTTCTTTTAATTAAAGGAATTTTTAATCTCTTGAAAATTTTCTTTGAAGAAAAAAGGGTTTTTTGATATACATTATAAGCAATAAAGAAATTTATCTGATTAGTTCTCGTTTTCTTTTGAAGACAAAAAGAAAAAAAAAATATATATATATAGGGGAGAATAGCCGAATTTGGACCACTTCACTTATTTTCAGGTGTAACTCACTTAATTTTTTGAATATCTCCAAAACATCATTACACGGGGTCAATCTATTCATCTACTAACCAAAAAAAATCTTTAAATAAATTTCTTTTTGAAAATATTATATTTTATTTTAATTTGAAAAATTTGTCAAAAGTGGTCCAAATTCAGCAACTGGTCGCCTAAGTTGGACCCGTCTCCTAAATTGGACCAAATAATATCAGGTTGTTTTAATGACTAGGGAATATAACTAATTTTATTAAAAGCAAAGTTTGCAATTAATGAAACGGTCAAACAAAATAACAGCAATGAAATATAATGAAATCAAATATCTGAAAATAAGAGTAATTGTTTTAAATGTATTCAAAATATAAATCAAAGTTATCAGTAATTAAGAATAGAAATTATTCAACTAATTGACTGTTACTTCAATATCATGTAAGGAGCGATGCAAAGCTTACACATGAATTTCGTTTATTGATTTTTTTTCCAGCGCACACAACAATTAACCGTATTGGGCAATCTGAACACTGAATGATTTCTGCCATTTGATTTTTCTTACAAATTAGGCAAAACCAATCATCACTGTCTAGATCTTTCATTTTAGATTTCGAATTAATAGACTTTTTTTAGACAGAAGTTTCTTTACATTATGTTTGTAGTTTTTCCCTTCCATCATTTTCTTGCTAATTGCATTACGCCTATTTTTTAAAGCTAGATTTCCAATTTTTTTTTTTTTTTTTTTTGTGCTGTGTGCTATGATAGCTTCCTTTTTGTCGTTTTTTTTTTCATTTCCAGGTTTACTTTATATGGCGAAGATTTTACTATTTTGTACTGACACAACTGTTTTTTGGCTCCCTCTTTACTTTGATTTAACTGAATTTAGCAAGGGAGATAACATTTTTAATGATTTTCTGGCTTTTCGGGAGGATTTGTAGCTGGAGCCTTCTTGCAGGTCAATTTTTTCACAACTTACTCCCTCCTTTTTGTTTCCTATATCTTTAACAGCTTTTGTTGTCACGGTGTTTTTCTTCCAGACAGTTTTTCTGTGTCTTTCTCAACATTTTCAACATTACATTAAATAAGTGTTTAAAAAATATCCTCTATTGAAAAATACGCTACGATTAAGCAAACGCAAACATTATATATTCAAACAGTGTTGAATTGAGCCCCCCCCCCCCCTCCCCCCGTAGCCTTGAAATAACCACTCCCCTCGGAAGATTTGAGATTTTATGCGTTTAAATGGCAAAAACTGTAATTCCACCCTTCAAAACTGTAAAAAGTCCTCCAGGAGAAAAATATTTGAATTCAACTCAGTAAACCAAATACGCCGTAGGAATAAGTAATTCAAAGAAAATAAATTCAAATACATACAAGAAAAAAGAAATTGCAAACAAAATTTATTGCATAAACATGTAAAAATATTTTTATGTTTATATAGGCCTAAACTGTATAAAAAAATTAATCCAGATATATATATATATATATATATATATATATAAAACCTTGCATGGAGATAGAAATCCATTATGAAATATTAAAAAAAAAAAAATTAAAAAAAAGTGTACAAAACATACCGTGCTTGAAATTCATTATTTACTTTTCAAATTTATGATTGCCTATATGGTCCAATTTAAGCAACTTAAATTGCCCCAATTACAGCAACTGCGCCATTTTTCAAAACAGATAATCTCAAGACTAAGAACAAAAACGAAATGAAACAAATCTGCGTGAAAAATATGCGCAATAAACAGAGGAATTCATATATCTATTTGAAAACATCACAACTTACCTCAGTTTTAAAGTAGTCACTTTCGTTTAGTAGGAAAAAATTTGATCAAAACAGCTAACTTTAGGTTTTTTGAAATTGTCTGAAAACAGCACGTGGGAGACGGTTGCTTCTTCTAATTATGAGTGACGTCATTCTGATGAGTAGGATTTCAGTGGTAGATGGCGTCTCTTTCTGTAATTAACGGTCTAATTAAAGCGGCGGTCCAAATATGGCTACTCTCCCCTATGTGTTGTACATAATATCAAAACAGTTCAATGTGATAAATGATTTTTTGTTAAGCTTTCAACTTTTCTACCTGTGAATGTTCGTTTAATCTTTATTTAAAAATTTTTAGGTAAATTAAATGTTACTAATTGTTCTCTGCCGTCTTTTTATGTATTTTTAAAACAATGCAAAAATATAACACAACCAAGAACAAAAATAATTCAATAATCCTATTCCGAATTACCCATGATTCCAAAAGGCGTTCTTTATCATTAGGAACCTCAGAAATCAATATACTTTCGAGATTTAAAAAAAGCATTTATAAAAACAGAAGTTTCTTTTTTGTGCCGCTGATTTTCGGAACATGTAATCGGAATTCGCAGTATAAACAAAAAGTTTTACCTTCAACAATTGAAGTTCAGTGAATTCTTGAAAATTTAATAATAAATTTTAAATATATAGGGTGTTCGGACTAAATTTGACAAATGCTGGTCTAAGACAGAAACGTGAAATATTTGAATCAAGAGATATTTTAACAGAAAAGTACGCAAGTGATGTAAATATTAAAAGAGTATAAAGAAATGTTAAACAAAAAACCACGCTCAGCAGCTATGACGATATCGAAGGATCTACGGAATCTGGCACAATCATAGGACGCAAGAATTTGTCCAATTCTGCTGTAATTCTGTCGATTAGTGATACTGTCAGTGTGTTTGGTTACATACGCCACCCTCTACACACATAATAATCCTTAGGATTGAAATCACGGCAGTAGAGGACGGACATTGGGATCAAGTCATTCCTCTAAAATAAGAGTTATGATGAGGATCGATCATATATTGTTAGATTAATTTATTTAGATATTAATTTCTTTCTTAAATTTTTAAATTTTATTATTTTGTACTATATTTTCCGGATTACTTATTCGTGTGTTCAAATTAAATCCTGTATTTCAATGCTTTATCTGATAACTTTCATCTAATTTATCCCCGCTAAAACTTTATTTGGTGGATACATGACAGTATATATCAGCAGCGATTATTTGGTTTTAACAGCTGCATTTCGCTCTCACAAAGATCTTTCATACCTTTTTTCATAATTATAACAAAAAGACACTCCTATCTAATTTTGGTATTTTCTCTGTCCTAACTTAACAGTAAATATATGCGAGGGTAGGGTGAAAAGAAATGCACACATGCTTGTAGAACACGAATAAAAACAAATAGCAAGATCAGACAAGAAGTACATTAGAGTACAATTCTTAAGCTTCAAAATCATATATTTATTTTTCAACATAGTCACCGTTAAGGCTAACAAATTTCTCCCAATGTATAACAAGTTTGTTTATTCCGCCACTGGAAATTTCTTCCTACTTTTCTCGAATCCAAGACTTCACAGCTTCCTTCACCTCATCGTCCGAGGTGTAATGACTACCCTTGAGGTCTCTCTTGAATAGAGGAAAAAAATAAAAATCGCAAGGCGTAATGTCGTGGAAGTAAGGAGGGTGTAGAATCGATTCAAACTATAGGTTTCCCAGAGCCTATGCAGTTATGGATTTTACGGTATCACAGTTGTTCACTAATGAAGACGACAAGTTCCTTGGATATTCCAATATAGTTTGCAATAGACTTTTAAGTGATTCGCCGGTCATTTTGGATCAAATCTTCGGCGAGTTTGGGATGTTTATCGTCTGGGCAGTGATCGAACGTCCGCTGAATTTTTATCAACAATTATGGCTTTTCTAGGCTCGCAATCACAAAATTTTACTGCCGATCGATTTAATTTAATTTAATTTAATTTTAAGCTATGAGGTATTCGCTACAGCTTTTGCCGGCATGACCTCAAATGATCTCAAAATGGCGTTATTTCCTTGGAACAACCTTCTTTCACGAGGAAAAAAGGCAGCACCGGCCGATCGATTTACAGCAGACTTATCAACAATATTGTCATTTCTAAACGACGATAAATCTCAGCATGAGTCACTTTTTCAGCAGTTAAAAATTCGATAGCAGAACGCTGTTTAAGCCTCGTTGACATAGGACTAGAATACGTCTCCTTAATTCCGCTTCTAAAAACACACTGGATGAATTCAGTGACTTGAAATTTGCACATGCATATACAGGGGGAATGTTACTTCCATATCTACATGCCACCAGTTGCGCTTCTGAGGGTCCTTTCGTTCGCGTTCTACAAGTATATGTGCATTACTTATCAGTCCACCCTCATACAATAAAAGAATATGAAAAACACGAATTTTGTATTTTCGTAGCTGCATTTACAGAGGTCTTTAGGTTTATTATTTCATCTCATCTATTTTATTTAGTTGCCAAGTATGGTAATCCCTTGGCAGGTCTGCCGTTCAAAATTTAAATTGCTTTATCCCTAATCACTGTTTTCTAAATGGACGCCTTAGCTCGGACCGCATTTTATGTTGATGTTATAACCAATATGAAAAGGTAATGAGATCACCTCTGACTCTCCTCCTAAAAGGATCTAAAGTTTGATTGCATAATGGAGAACCACCTACCTAATATCTCTGGCTACAAAATAAGCGTCAAAGTTTCGTTGGTTCGAATGGTTTCGAAGTTCTGCGTGTTTATTGTGTCGTATTTTAGCATTTAATCGGAGAAGAGCATCTGGGTTCTTCTCTTACATTCCGCAATTGTACTGAAACCGACCTTAAACCATATTTTAATATTTCTGCAACAATCCAACAATTTCTGAATCAAGAGAAACGTCATAACTGTTCTTGAAAAGGGTCTTTTGCAATAAACATTTTGCATTAAATCATTCGCCCGCACAAATTTCGAAACATAATCTTCACCTTACTCAATTACAATACTACCCCTCGATACACAAGTAGCACTAAATACTTGGAGTACCTTTACTAATTGTCCGTCCACGTTGGCCAACAATAAGAAATGCCCGTCTTGTCGTATCATTAGCCAACAAACCACTTGCTCGCAAAGACCTAACTGTGGTTCAACCGTTCACTGCTCAAACTTCTGGCCTGATACGCTCCAAATTAGGAGGATCTCTGCAACTACCATTTACCAATTATTTGTCTACTCTACTGTTACTAATCATACCATTTAACAACTGTTTCCACAAACTACAAACGATGGACCAACGAACTGTGCTATTTGGGCATTGCACTTCCTATGATTTCTGCAGTGTTCAAGGATCATTGTGTAGCAGTCTTCATTGCGGAATTGGGTTACTCACACGAATCATCACAATGACATAATAACCAATCTTTTCCAATATTTTGATGACTTTCATCATTACCTTTAAGTTACTTTTGATCTCAAGGGTGTATCTGAAACCAAAGAGTATAGAAGTATGTAGTAGGGGGGGGGGGGGCTGGGGAGGGTTGACCATAGGGGATGCTTGACCCACCCTTCAGGTTTCATATTTAAAAGAACTTCAGAGTTTTGCCAATAGGTGGTTACCAAAGCTACCGAAATGCTCAAACAATAGTCTTTCTTTCATGAAGGCAATAGGAATAACTGTGAAAAAATCGAAATTTTTTATTAAGAGATTTTGATTTCATACCAAAAATTAAGAATAGTAATTTTCATTTAATTAAATTACAGAATATCTGTCATTAAATAAAGCAAAAATTACTATTTGCTTTCTGATATGAATTCGGAATTTCTGAATTAAAATAATTTGCTAAATCAGCGATGCAACCATTGTGTACTTTGTTAAATAAAGGGTTAACTATCTCCTTATTCTAAAAACAAGTTACTAACAACAAAATTTTAATCTACCATATCCTTTACATTTTCTCAGTTTACACTGGAATAATTATTACATTTAAAAACATGAAAACTGGCAATAGATAAATGTAAACATGCTGAAGCAAAAACGTTTTTAAATCGAAGAATGATTTTAATGTTGAAAACGGTCAAAAGAATTCTGTTAAGTTTTATAGGATCTATAGTAGAGTTCAGCCTTTTAAAATATTCGAAGATCGATATTAAGGACCAGGTGTTCAATTTGTATTCATTCGCTGGATATCTTATAAGGCTGTAAGCTGTAATGATCATGGAAATAAATTCTCTAAAAAAATCGCACTTTACGATGTTTATTCGGTAGAAATATAAATTTAAACAGTCCATACATAAATGGATAAGGATGATGCCGGAGGTAATTTCTAAGTACAGTAGAATAAGAATTAACCGGGACGGTAAAAATCTTAGTTTTGGATGCGATTTATCATGATGATTAAAATTAGTAAAAACCATCACTGTTAAGAAATCATAGAGGGCAATTTTATCGGATGGAGAAAATGAATTTCTTAAAGCAGACGACGATACTACTAATTGAAGAGTTAAGTGGAAGAACATGTTAAGTAACAAAAATTACATTTGAAGAAATTTGATGTGAAAGTTTTTGTTGTCAATTTTAATGATTTATTTTCTGTTTGATACCATGTGTTTAAAATATAAACAGGTGTGGTACTGAAATCTATCAAAAAAACTTATTCATATTTAATTTTTAAATATTAAAATATATTAATATTATTTGCATTATTAAATACTAAAATATTAAATATTAATGAATAATGTATTAAATCTTCAAGGCTAAATAGAACTTTGGTATTTTAGCTTTACTATGTGACAGAATACCTGATAGCACCTTCGTCCAAAAGATAAAATAATTTTTAAGAAAATGTAGCATAACATGTTCTTCCACTCAGCTCTTCAATTATCAGAGGAAAATCATAGAATATTTGAGAAAGTTAAAGTGTTTTGAAAATGTGGACGAAGAAGCAGTGCAACAATGGATTAACGAAGATTCAAAATTGCAATGTTAAGACGTTTTAAGTGACGATGTCGCGTGTGGTTCAGAGGAAATAAGGAATTTCGAAAAAAATACACTGAAAGTGATGAAGAAAATCTTATAACTCATCAAAAATTAAGCCACGGTGACACATTTGTACGCACTGAGGCGTTACATAATTACTTGGAGCTAGACGATGAACGCGCATCTGTGAAAAAATGGTGTTGAGCAATTTGAGCAGTAAAATTAGCGAAGAGTAAATGAAAAACAAACACACCTTTATCAATTCATTTTTCACAAAACAGTGAGGTAAACTACATTTCTATTTTTTTTATTTTGTACTAATTGTAAATCTACATAACATTAAAATGTATGTTCATTCTCTTTCTTTTATATTAATTAAATTATTAATACTCTGTTGTATAATAATTTGACATTTTCTATACGTTTTCTAAAAATGTTCATCAAAACTTGCAAAAATTCGATTATCCGGGGTATTTCCTTATCCGGGAGGAGGCATTCTCGACACGGTTCTCATCTCGTTTAATCGATAGTCTAATGTATACGTTTACATGAGTTACTTCGTAAAGCGGGAGAGTGCGATTGAATGAAGGGTTCTGTAATACATAAACTCACATCACACAATTGGCGAACAAAGAGCACATGAAAAATGAATGACATCATATAAGCAAAATTATCTATTTCCATTTACACAATTAGGAGAATTTTGAATTTCATGGCAGGGCAGCCAGAATAGCAGTTCCAAAAAGTAAGCTAGGGACGAATTCGAACACCGATTCGTATGTTAGCAGCAAAGTTTTGGGAACATAGTGTGAAATACACAACAGTGACCATATGTACTGGAAATGTTTGTGATTTAATGAGGGAGATAAACTAAAAAATTAAGCGGACCAAAGAGATATTTCTACTGAACGTTGGACGGAATGAGAATAAAATTGCAGACCGAATAAAAAGTCAATCTTTATTCTTTTTTTATTTTGTATCTAGTAAGAGTGAATAATTATCTAAATGAATTCTATGTCGCAGCTGTTTTAGAGATAAAAGGCATATGTTAAATATTTTTTTTTTTGTTGTTGTTGTTTTCTTTTGGAGAAAAATTACAATGGGAACTGAAATAAAAGTTGGGATAAAGTAAATAAGTAATTAAAGGTCAGTTATTAGTGAAATTTAGAAAAAAGAATAACTTAAGAACAATATATGTGATGGCACATAACAGGATCAAAAGCAATAGATAAGAATTTTACATAATAACTTTTTCGGTAATGTAGTATTCGACAAAAATTTTGAGTTGAGTTTCTAATCATTTTTTAAATGTGGCAATTTTTCAGTTTTCTAAAAAAAATTATTCATAATTTCATTATATGAATGTAGAATAATTCATATTTTTGTAATAGTCTTTTTCAATTTACAGTTTCCACATTTTAAAAAGTCTGAATATTTCCAAGCAACATATTTTTATCTGAAATATACATGGCGACCCAAAAATACTGAAACTCCTTTGTTACTATGATGGAGGATAAAGCAATGATATTTATTAAATTAAAAGCGCTTGTAATTCTTACTTTATTCACTGAGTCCATTTCTTAAAATAATATTGATCTAAAATGGCAAGTTAAAAGAGTTTCTACAATGACAACCATTTTTTTAAACAAACCAAATTAACATGTTTTTACAGACTACGGGGTTTCAACGTGGATTGGCGAGCGTAGCTCATTGGAGAAGAGCCCTTATTAAAGTATAAAAACTGCATTTTATAACAGTATTTCTGAAATGCTTTAATTAAAAAAATTCATAAATAGAGTAAACCCTGCGAAAGCGGACTGCTGCCTTAAAGGAAAAAATTACACATTTCTGACATAATGAATGCTCCCTGGCTGCTCAATTTTCTGTTCTACCTCGTTTTATCAAATTGGTGACAAATTCAGGAGAAGAAGCAGTAAAATAAAGGAGTTACCAATATTGTTTATAGCAAAATTCGTCTTAGTTAATCACGAGATTAAATAAGGTTACTTTTCCTAAAAGAAGATTTTGGTAATTAACTTTTTTAACTGCCTTTTTCCCTGACCTTTTGCCACCCCATTTATCGTCTTTCCTTGATTCCTCAAAATAATATTTTGCAGTCCTACTGTAATCTATTAGTGTAAAATTAAACTTTTATTAAATTTATAAAATTTAATTTTTATTATTCGTTATATCTGTTAATAATTTAGAGGTAAAGAATTTAATATCTAACGGAGATAATAAATGCATTCAGTGGAATAATGTTATGTTGTTTAATGAATAATTAAAAAAATGAAACAGAAACTTTTATAAGCATGCATTCAGAAGAATTAGATGAAGAGCGTATCTTTACAAAAGTAAAAATTAATTACAATACAGGTGATCATGAAATATCGTATCCCCCCCACCCCTTTTTTTTCTAAAAGAAACAAAACTGAAAAATAATCAATGAAAACAGCCTGTCTGAAATATTTCTATGCTTTGAATACCTCTTCTCAATTATATTTTCTCTTTAAAAAACTTTTAAGAGATTTAAATTCCATTTTTCAAGTTCATTTTCTTCATTTAATGCTTTCCTTTATTTGTTTAAACAAATTCAGGAAAAAAGTAAAATGAAATGAAGCCGAAAACATATTTTAAAATATTCCCTTTTCATTTCGTTTTCATTCATTCTTTTTTATTTCAAAGAAAAAAAAATAATAAAGTAAACCTTTGTTGTTAGATTTCCGAAAGAAAAAAATATAATGGCGATATCTAATGCAAAAAACTGAAGGACAAAATTTAAGAAGTATTAATTTTTCTTAAGATGTCATGCATACATTTTGCTTTAGGTTTGTTCTCGCATAGACGGAAGTACTTCTAAATAGAAATAAATTCTTTTTATGCTATTTTACACATAGTTCCCGCATTGGAGCGTATAAATAATGATTAAATTATTTGATATGAAAATAATACGTATTCAGTTTTTAGAATCCGCTGTGAAAAAAGCTATTAAATTTGATGCAGTTCTTTCGCTGAACTATTCGATCAAAATAAATACATTGATTATGCAAGTAATATATATATATATATATATAGAGAGAGAGAGAGAGAGCAAGCAGGATTCCGAAGTGGATTCAGCACAATGGATCATATCCAAACGGTAAGGGAGCTCATAGAAAAACATAAGGAATATAATTTACCTCTTTGTCTTGCCTTTATTGATTATGAAAAAGCATTTGATTCGGTCTACACATCAGCAGTAGTAGAATCTCTGGAGGACATTGGTATAGACAAACCTTACATCAATATTATAAAGAAGATTTACAAGAAAGCAACAGCAACCATCCGCTTGGACAAAGGAAAAGCAAAGATCAAGCTTGGAAGAGGGGTAAGACAAGGAGACACCATTTCGCCTAAGCTTTTTACTGCTGTCTTAGAAAATATTTTCAAGAAGCTGGATTGGGAAAACAAAGGCATTAGAATAAATGGGGAATATTTAAGTCATCTCCGATTCGCTGACGACATTTTAATTTTCAGTAACAGTCCTGAAGAATTGGAAAATATGCTAAAAGATTTGGCAGAAGCTAGCATTAATGTGGGATTAAAAATAAACTTGGAAAAGACTAAGGTGATGTTCAATTCATTTGCATCAAAAAAGAAAATCGTCTACAACAACATTGAAATTAAAGAAGTGCAAAGTTATGTGTACCTTGGGCAAGAAATATCATCTGATAATAGTATCATGAATGAAATCAATAGAAGAATAAGAAATGGATGGAGTGCTTTTGGGAAGAACAATAGTATTCTGAAGAGTAGCATGCCCCTGTGTTTGAAAAGAAAGGTATTTAACCAATGTGTTTTGCCTGTCCTAACTTATGGAGCAGAAACATGGACGCTAACAAAACGGATGGTACAAAGATTACAAACAACACAGAGAAGTATGGAAAGATGTATGCTAGGTATAACTAGAAGAGACAGAAAAAGAATAACCTGGATAAGAAGTCAGACGAAAGTTTTTGACATCATTGAAAGAATTAAACGGCTAAAATGGAAATGGGCTGGGCACATCGCAGGAAGACAAGACAATAGATGGAGCACAAACACCCTACAGTGGTATCCCAGAGATGTAAAACGGCCAAGAAGACGACCTCAAGCAAGATGGAGTGATGAAATCTGAAAAGTAGCCGGTGTAAATTGGATGACTAAAGCACTAGACAGGAAACATTGGAAAAATCTGGGGGAGACCTACATCCAGCAGTGGATTGAAAACGGTTGATGATGATGATGATGATGATGACATACATATATATTACAAATATTACATAGAAGTTGTTTTCTGACGTAATCTAATATTTGGTCAACATTTCCAGTATCAATTTTAGGTTGTGTTTTAATAGTCATTTGTTATAAAAAATGCAATACTTATTTATTTATTTCCAGTGTCACTTCTCAATGTTAATTTAACATAGAAAAGCATATGGAGGTCATAAATTTTTCATTTTTTCTTCCCACCTTTTTTGTCCCTGATGCCTCTCATTTTTTATTCTTTACTAATTCTAATGATATTGTAAATTTAAAGTATAAAAACGTTTGTCTGACTTCAGGGTCAAAACGAATGGTAAAATGCCTTTGCATATGGGTGAATTATAACCCAGAGAGAATCATGGGCCAATTTTTTTTTTACATTATTCAAATATTTTTCTTAATAATTCCAAATTTCTCTTTTTTCATTGAGAATCAACGGACATTTTTCATAGAAAATTTAAAATTTTTTCTTCATTGTTGCAAAAATTTCAAAAACCGTAATAATAGTTTTTTTTCTTTTTAGTTGAAACGGTTCCACGTGAAACATTAACTTGAACTAGTTTTTTTCTTCAAGAATTAAAAAGGTGAATATGGCGTCATAGTGGAAATAAAAAGAATATTTTCAGAATAAGTTTTTGCTTTGGTCAAGTTTATGCTTTAGTAAATAGTTTCAAATGGATAGCTATTTTTACGCAGATAGCGAACTTAGTGAGGAATTACATAACTTAAATTTTAAAATGTATTTTTTTCCGAGATGAGAACTATTTATACCCCAAGTTAAACTTAGGAAATAATTTTCTGGTGTGTTTACATCACCCCTTGGGAGAGAATAAGGTAACAAAATTTAAGTAAAACTTTTATTTTTTATTTTTTACTGTATCACAGCTATAATATTGTTAAATATTAGCAGTAACGATTCAACACAATTTATTTTTGCATTTATAGTGTTCCTGAGTGGGAAATAGGATATCTAAATTTAAGTGAAGTTATTTTTTTATGTTTTGATTATAGATTTTTTACGTTCAGATTGGAAGTTTTTGTCCAAACTACAGCAATCTGCACTAATACAGTGGTGAAAATTTTTGAATTATATATTGGTAAACTGCATCACACATTGTGATGCAATACCGCATACATTAAAGCCTGATGATGATACCCTCTATTAATTTTGAAATGAGTTCGTGTGAATGCAGTAGTTATTAAAAAACTTGACATATTAAACAAAACCATAATTTGAAGAATAAATAAAAAAAACAAAATTTATTTCCTACATTGTTTAAGCCCGAGAAGGGACAGATATTAAGATATTTCATTCAATTAGTTCTACATTTAATGTTAAATTTTTGTAAGAAATTAGTTAAGCCAATTGAAGATTAAAAAATAAAAATAAAACTCATACAATTACGATACTTAAAACACCCTAAAAAATTAGATTCCGTTCAAATGAAATCGAAATAATTAATAAATCGAATAATCTTAGATCGATAATCGAAATAATCTTAGACTTCTTCCATTTTTAATTGAAAATTTTTGTATTGCAGATTTTGTATTTTGTTTATGACAATTGGACATAAAATGATAAGATGCATGCAAAATACAAAACTTTGAAAAAAAAGTCTAAGATTTATTTCGATTTCATTTGAACGGAATCTAATTTTTTAGGATGTTTTAAGTATCATATTGTATGAGTTTTATTTTTATTTTTTTAATCTTTAATTGGCTTAACTAATTTGTTACAAAAATTTAACATTAAATGTAGAACTAACTGAATGAAATATATTAATATCTGTCCCTTCTCGGGCTTAAACAATGTAGGAAATAAATTTCGTTTTTTTTTCATTTGTTCTTCAAATTATGTTTTTGTTTAATTATATATATATTCCTTCTCTGGATTTGAGATAAAAGCATTAAACGTTCATTTTTCTCTTACCAGTTTGGGTATTTCTTACATATACTCGGTGTCCTAAAATGGAATGACTGTTTTTAAAAATCAATAACTTGCAAATAGTGACAGTTATTAAAAAAGAAATTGCGGGAGGGTTATACAGTGCGTCCTAAAAGTTCCCGTACTCGAATTTAAAGAATTCATTGTCCGCGATTCTTTTTTAAATATCAAATTTTTTACTCTGAATATCATTGCATCAATTAATGAGTTTTTATCGTTTGATTCTTTTCGCACTTAATTGGTGCGAGAATAAAGTTCTATCTTATTTTGTTCTACATAGTGGAATAAATTTATCACACATTCAGAGAATTGCGCTGCTCGAAACTTATTTTGAATGTTAATCGTTTGAATGGTGCAAAGACGATTGGCGAAATAAATATCCAAATGATACAATAACGAGCAAAAATATGTTATATCGGTTCATTCGACGATTTCGTAATACAGGTTCGGTGGTAGACAAGCACAGGAGTGGATCGCCGAAAGTTGTTACACCAATCTTTCACATTCTCAAAAAATTGGCGTACGGCGTGGTGTATCACGCAAAATGATAGTTGGACCTCAGTTTTTCGTATCAACTGTTGATATTTTTGTATACAGGGAACTTATCCAGCAGTTTGTTGTATTGTTAGAAGTGAATGAATGAAATTCTTTGTTTCAACAGGATGGTGCAACAATCCATAGAAGTGATGAAACCATGTACATGCTTGAAGAATTTTTTCGCCGATCGACTCATTTAAAAAAATCTTTTGCCAGCTCAATCCCCTGATCTGAGCATCCCGTACGTTTTCTGTGGGGATAGTTAAAGAAAAAAAGTTAATGCAAATAATCCTCAAACAATACATGATCTGAAAATTGCCATTACTCAAAGGATACAAGAAGTCACTCCCAGCATGTTAAAACGCGTTTCTACAAAAATGCGCAAAAAAGTTCATCTTTGCTTCCTAGAAAACATTGGATATTTTGAATATTTATTATAAATATAAATTCAGTATTTTTTCCTATGTGATGTTAAAAGTTCTTTTTAACATTAGCATAAAAGGAATCTTTTTAATGTTTGTTCTTTTGTGAATAATAAAAACATATGTCGTCAGTACGGGAACTTTTAGGAAACTCTGTATAAGGTGTCAGGAAATTATAGTTCCAAACAGCAGCGATAGATGGCGCTGCAAGCAACAGGCGCTAAGAAAAGGCCCGATTGTTTGGCCAAGCTCTTCTCACAGCCTTGATGCGAAGAAAGAAGGTTAATTATATGGAATGGATCCATAAGAAGAAGATTGTACTGGCGATTGAGACCCACTGGATATATTTAATCTCCTTCCTTCATACCAATGCTGTGAGAAGAACGAGACCAAAATATCGGGCCTTTTCTAGCGCATATTTCTTGCAGCGTGATCTAGCGCTGCTATTTAGAACTAAAAATGAGAATCTCAGCAAAAAACTGATATCTTAGGTAACCCTCCTACAAGAATTTTTTAAATAGCTGTCACCATTTGAAAGTTATTGAAGTTTAAAATTAACCAGTTCGTTTTTGGACACCCGGTATATAAAGTATAAAACCAGAAAAAAATTATGGACTGTTAAAAAAATTATAAAAACGTATTAAAAACCACAAACACACAAAAACGTATAAAATTTGTTAAAAAAAAATCATAAAACTGAAATATCATTAACCCTTTCCGGCACTAAACAGTTATCTACGTAAAATGATGAAATGATTGACTGACACCGGAATTTACAAACGACTTTTTTAGAAATTAAAAACTTGTTACTTTAAACTTTCATTGTAAAAGCAAAATTTTATTAAAATATTCTTGGTGCAGTTTGTAAGTTTGGAATTAAAATTAGGTGGTCCCGACGTGGCCCCACTGCGTCGAAACGGGTTGTAAAGAAGGTTGCGGGCTTTTTTTATTCAGATATTCCGAATTCTTATCAGAAAACTTTAATAGTTATTTTTGTTTTATATAAAGATAAACAATCCGAGAATAAAATTGTCAAAAAATACATAATAAATAAATAGTTAAAAATACTATTCAAAATTTTCTGGTGTGAATTCAGAATCTCTGAATAAAAAACCCGCCAGATTTGGCAACAATGTCTTCCTTACATATATACTAGGATATTTTCAATAGATATTTACTAAGAAGAAAAATATTTGTGTGTAAATTGTGTTACGGTTGAATATAAAAATAGTCGGCAGTCCTGGTCGGTAATCTTAAGGGTTCAAAAGAAAGAAAAATCAAAATTCACATAATTGTAATTAATCGTGTCTAACAAGTAAACATAGCAATTAACATGAATGGAGTACTGTACTTGCAGCACTGTACATAAATTATTGTACATGTAGCTCTTATTATCTCTAAGTATCTATGAAATCTGACCTAAAACAGATGGCTCACTGCTATTGTCCTGGCGACCTTGCACCTCTTTTTAAGTGCGTTCGTAATCATACAAATACGTAGCACCTATAGCCGCCGTCTGGTCCGTGCGCCTGTCTGTCTGTCCGCATATAACAGCACAAAATCTACCCAACCGAATGGTTTGAAATTTAATATATATAATCGTTGCAGAATTTTGACGAGTCACTTAAATTTTATGAAAATCGAATCAAAACTTAAAAAGATATTACTGAAAGTTTTCTTCATTCTATTAAATACTATCATACGAAATTAATTCAATGATAGCCCATGATAGCTAATTATTCTAAGTTGCCATGGTGATGTCGTCCTATTTAAAACGGAGTCTTATTATTTCCGTATTACTGAATTTAATATATATAATCGTAATAAATTTCGTATTCAGGCATTTTTGCATTACGTAGCACCTCTAGCCATCGTCTGGTCCGCCCTTCTGTCCACCTGTCCGCATGTAAAAGCGCAAAAACTAGCTAACCGAATGGTTTAAAATTTAATGTATGTAATCGTTGCAGAATTTTGTCGAGTCATTTGAAATTTTATGAAAATCGAATCGAAATTTAAAAAGATACGAGTATTATTGAAAGTTTTCTTCATTCTATTTAATACTATCCTACGTAATTAATTCAATGGTATCCCATGATAGGTAATGATTCTAAGTTACCATGGGGATTATGTCATATTTAAGATGGAGTACTATTATTTCCGTATTAGTGAATTTAATATATAGACTCTTAATGAGTTTTGCATTTATGCATTTTTGCGTAAGAATGCAATACCTACGGTACCAAGATCTTAATACTTATAAAACTAGTTACAGTACGAACGCACCTCATTTACCACGTTTGACGTACAATTTCCGACTTGTTAAGAGGTGGAAAAATATTCCAGTTTCGTTCAGACTATAACCATCAAATGACTGTTAACTTTATAATTATCATTAACCCTTTGCACTCGAGAGGTGATTCTCACTGACCACTAGTGTTCCGCTTAAATGGGTGCTCCAAATGCTCTGGACACCAGTTTTTTAACCTAATTTTGTTCGCCTTATCTAATAGCCGAATAATCTGTGATAAAATATGGCGAAATAAACTATAAGATATTAGTGGTGTCCAAAGCATTTGGCGTCCCTATTTACGAGGAACACCTGACAACACTAGCGACGAGTGAGAGTCACCTCTCAAGTTCAAAGGGTTAGTAAATAAACTTCAATTAAGAATAATTTATAATTGTTGTTACGATTTAAACAACAATTAGTTTCTATACATAAATAGACGTTACTTTATTTCTAATTGAGTTGTTTTTTAACAGAAAAAGCCCATCTGCTTGTCCAGTAGTTTGAGCGCTGTCTATTGGAAAAGAGATGTAGGATTCGAATTCCGTGTCAGACTCGTATGTTTGTAGTGAGTTGAATTCCAGTTTAAATAAAGGTCTTGGTCTGTTAAGCCATCGTGTGCAAAAGATGACCGTAGTGCTCGTAAACAACCAACAATTTTATCGTTGTCTAAACTTTTTCTTGAGAAATATTCCAGCAAAATTCAAACGCTACGTATATGTTCAGCAAACCAGATCCAAAATTTTGGATACAACAGTATATCAAATTACACGTTAATAAGGAGTACAATCTATCGATAAAAATCAAAACTGTTTCGATACAACAGTAGCTCAAAATACACGAAACCATACCATGAAAATATCCGTGTTGTTATTACACGAAATCTTTAAACGGCAGCTCGGACAGTATCTGTCTAGCTTTAGCACGTGCTATTGAAAGAGCCGCTGTCAAATGTTAATAGGGAGTACTATCTATAGAAAAAATAATCAAAACTGTTTGAATATAGAAGTAACTCAATGTACAGTCGTGGAAAAAAAAAAGTAAACACCCCCTACTAACTCTTCAACAAATTATCGTAGAAGAAAGTTACGGGTATCGAACGATTGGAAATAAAGTTTACTTTTAAATGATGCATATAAAATTTGCTTAGGGGGCATCTACATATTAAAACGAACTATAACTTTTTTTTTTTTTTTCAATAGCAGTACACAATTCTGACAGCATTAATGAACTTTACACCCTTCAATTAGTCTAAAAACAAATTTTTAAGCAATTCGTACCATAAGTTTCTGAGAAATTAATTATTTTAAAACGAGCGTATTTTAAGGGCTGTATCCAAATTGAAGTTCGGTACTCGATTGTTAACCGAGAGAGCTCCCTTTTTGATCAAGGCATCCTAAGCAGTCAATTAAGCATGTATAGCCCAGGATAGCATAAGAAATTTCAAAATATTTAGTCACTTCTATCATAGACGGCCCCTTAAACCATCATTTTGCTGTTTTTTAAGCATAATTTGAAAACTACTTGGAAGAAAAATGTGAAATTTTGGATTTCCATAAAGCAGGACTTAATAAATCTGAATCCATCAAAAAAATTGCAGGTTGCAATTCATAATTTTTTTTAATATTAATTTAATAATGTGTATTAATTTAATAATGTGTAATTTAACATTAATTAATATTATGTTTGGGTATATTAGTATTATTGCTACACAAAAAATTAAAACTTTAGGATCATAATTTCAGAAGTTATAAATAAAAAAAAATCCCTGCCGGCCCGGCCTGCAGGCAGAGGTAGATTTCGAAGTTAAGTATGCTAATTTCACCAACAAAAACTAAATCATTATTAGATATAAATCCACTTTACCAGTTTTATCTCTCTGCTTTTGACGAGTTTTTATTTCCTTTTTATAAAATAGCTGGTTTTATCAGAATCATGTTAAGGCGATATTAAAGAAATATTTTTCCATACTCAACAACTCGAAATTTTCTGGCACATTTTCAGATTAGTTTTTAATAAAAAAAAATATGAAACATGCTGACGTGATTTTTGAAAAGATTTATAAGCGATTTGTGTTTTTATTTTTCTTTCAATTAATTAAAACTTGATTAATAAACAATTATTTTCTCAGTAGGGCAATATTTTTCGTTTCTAACACAATCGTTTCGGGAAATTCTGTTCAAAATGCCCACTTTGACATCATTTTTTGAAATATATTCTGCCTCTATCAAATAATCGATCATTACTGTACATTATATAGTTTCTGAATAAGAGAATCTACCCCCCCCCCCCCTTTTTTTCGGGTTTTTTATTTATTTATTTATTTATTTTTTTTTTTTTTTTTTTTTGCGGTACGAATTGGTCCTATCAAAAACTTGTGAATATAAAAGTTGTAGATAATATTAAGGTGATGTACAATAAAATTACTGGATTTGATATCTTGAGAATTGAAGAAGTAAGGAATTTTTTTCTCCCAAAAACTATTTTTTGCGCTACTTGAGCCTATTTTAAATTTTATCAAAAATCTGTGATGCATGAATTTTTGGCGATATTTTTAGAAGTAATAAAAACTTTAAACTGATATGATATGTACAAAAATTAAGAAGTTATGGGGTTTTTTCGGTTCTCACAAAACCCCTCCCTATTTCCATCCCCTTTGTCTGCTTTTGCCCATTAACGAACTTGACCGAGATTTTATGTATCAGTTTGGAAGAGATTTGCGCAGAATTGCGGAAGTTATCGTGTCCAGAAGAAAGTGATAACACAATTGCTTCGGAAAATTTCGTTCAAAATGCCCACTTAGACATAATTTTTTGAAATATATTCTGCCTCTATCAAAAAATCGATCATTGCGGTACATTATAGAGTTTCTGAATAAGCGAATCTACCAATTAAATGCGTTTGAGAGCAAAATGAATTTAAAAATGAGTCAGAAAATAAGCAGTTTGGATTTAAGTGCATCCTTAATGCAATGATTTTTTCAACACAATCCGCTTCGGGAAATTCGGTTCAAAATGCCCACTTTAACAGCATTTTAAAAAATATATTCTGCCTCTACCAAAAAATGGACCATTACGGTACATTATATAGTTTCTGAGTAAGAAAACGCACCAATTGGAAGCCTTTGAGAGCAAAAATGAATTGTAAAATGAGTCAGAAAATACGCAGTTTGGATTTGAATACACCCTTACTTATATGATTTTTTTCTTCAACCGCTATGTATTTTTAATTTGTTTTTGCTGTAAGAATGGGTCCTATCCAAAACTTGTCTATATAGATGTTGTAGACAATATTAAGAAGATATGTGATAAATTCATGGCGATTTTATATCTTTTGAATTGACGGAGTTATGGATTTTTTTACTTCTTCAAACCCCCTTTTTGTTTTCGTTTTTAATTTTTTTTTGCGGTACGAATTGGTCCTATCAAAAACTTTTGAGTATAAAAGTTGTAGATAATATTAAGGAGATTTATAATAAAATTAATTGGAATTGATATCTTGAGAATTGACGAAGTTATGAATTTTTTTCTCCCAAAAACTCTATTTTTTGCGCCCCTTGAGCCCATTTTTAACTTTATCAAAAATCTGTGATACATAAAATTTTGGCCCTGTTTTTAGAAGTAACAAAAACTTTAAACTGATTTGATATGTACAAAAATTAAGAAGTTATGGGGGGTTTTCGGTTTTCACAAAACCCCTCCCTATTTCCATCCCCTTGGTCCGATTTTGCCCATTAACGAACTTGACCGAGATTTTATGCCCTTTGATTTTATGTATCAGTTTGGAAGAGATTGGTACAGAATTACGAAAGTTATCGTGTCCAGAAGAAAGTGATATGTATATATATATATATATATAGATAGATAGATAGATAGATACATAAAGTTTTTTACTGAGGATGGTTTTGGGTTCTAGGAGTCATGATCGGTGTAGATCTGCAAAAATTTTTCAGAAATTCCAACATAGGAACGATCCCAATAGGTAGTATTTCATACGAAATCCACCTAATATGAAAAAGTAATTTAACATCAGAAGAACTAAATTTTGAATGTTTATAATTCAAAAACTTATCATTCAAATGACTTGAAATTTGGCGTCTACGCATAGTTTGAACCAAAGATTTGAAATATCTCATTAAAATTGGGTATTGCTATTGAAAAAAATTAAGTTTGGATTCGTTTTAATATGTAGACTAAGAAAATTTTATATACGTCATTTAAAAGTAGACTTTATTTCCAATTGTTCGGTACCAGTAACTTTCTTCTACGATAATTTGTTGAAGAGTTAGTAGGGGGTGCTTATTTTTTTTTTCCATGGCTGTACACTAGTTAACAGAGAGTACTATCTATAGGGAAAACATCAAAAGTTTTTGGAAATAGTTGTTAAATAGCTACTAGGTAACATTGAATATATTTTCCTGTTTGATGTAAAATACGGACTGTGTGTGCAATGTAATACCGGATTACGGTATCACATTTTAGAATACCATGTATACTGATGCTTCTGAGGAAAAAGAAGCTTTAATTATAACACATTCTGAAATAATGAAATTATCGATAAGATTTTTTCAGATTAATTTTATAAGTACTGTTCGTCTATATTTTATTGAGATGTGATTTCATTACACTGAATGATATCGAGGACACACTTCTAGGCAGAATATCGTATCTCCCGTGCCTTTGATGACAGCTGATATTCTCAAGATTGGTTTTAAGATCCATATATTAGAGCGTACAGGTATGCTTTGCAATAATCTAGAGTTGTATTGTTCTGCAATTAGTTGTGTTGTAGCACTTTTGTTGCTGCATACAATGCGTATTATTCATAGCACGTTACTTACACTCTCTATTATATTTTTCGAAAGAAGCTTTTTGGTTTAGTTGAGGTTCTTTGAAGACTAATGGCTGTGGAACTATGAAAAGAGAGGAGTAAATATATCAATCTTCCATGGTGGAAATCTTTGTAGCCAAAAAACGAGTTCGTTCATCTTGTCATGCGTCCACCATATTTGACACTTACCGAAGGCAGTGCAATTAGAAGTCTCCAGTGCAGGACGCGGCTAAAGAAGCAGAAGGGGGGGGGGGGAGAAACGGCTTCAAGTGACATCATTTGACATCATTTATGACTATTCCACCTGTTGGATCCTCCTTGCTAGAGACACTGGTGAAAAAGAAAGTCAAGAAGGTTGACGGCTTGATATATACAGAGGAACCGGCCTTACTGCCAACCACAATCATGTCGAATACTAAGTTACTGATATCTTTTGTTTTTCCCATGAATAGGTAAATTGAAACTTTTACTTGTGCTTCTGACCACGGGCAAGCATTTTATTAAGCCAGTTTATAACATCAGCGCTGAACCGAAGTGTCGAAGTTTAAAGCTGGAGTGTTCCTAATATTTTATCGAATCAGTTCATCAATATCATCGTCAACAATATTTATTAAACTAGACCAAATATCCTATAATGTGTCAGTGTACGACAACCAAATATATCATTGCAAGTGCTCAGGGAAACACATAACAGATCAAACATATAAAAACTTTGCAAATATTTTAGGAGAGATTTAAGAGGGTAAACAATAAAAAACTGTATTTTCCTACCGATTACTTTGCGTTTTTAAGTGTGGTATACATATATATATATATATGTAAATCCTCGGAAACTTGTTATAAGTGAGGGATATCAAAAGAAAGTGCTCAGAAAATGTGTTATAAGTTTGGTATCTATACATGTAAGGGCTTAAAAAATGTGTTATAAATGTGGTACATGTGTACAGTCGTGGAAATAAAAAGTAAACACACCCTACTAACTCTGCAACAAAATATTGTAGAAGAAAGTTACTGATACCAAACGATTGGATATAAAATATACTTTTAAATGATGTATATAAAATTAAAATTTCTTGGGGGAAGGGGCATCTACACTTTCTTTTTGTCAATTGCAATACCGAAGTTTGACACCATACATAGACTCTACACCCTTCAATTAGCCTAAATTTAAATTTTCATGAAATTCATATGATTAGATTTCAAGAAATTATTTTAAAATTAGCCTTTTTTAGGGGCTGTATACAAACTTAAGTTCGGTAGACGATTGCTGAAGTGCTACAGAATGACTATGTGATTCTACTAAAGTATTATTTCTTGCCAATATGACCATTTCACTCGTTTAATGTGTTTCGTTTCGACTGTTGACAGCTCAAATATTTCATTAAAATGAGTAAAATATATATTTTTTCAAATTAAGCTTTTGACGTTTTTTACTTATAATTCGAAAACTGGTTGGTAGAACAATTTGAAAGTGAGAATTCGCATACCGCAAGACATAATAAACTTATCAAAAATATTGTAGGTTGCAATTCATATTTTTTTCGAATATTAATTTCGTAATTCATGTAATAAATTTTTTAAATAAATTTTTAATATAACATAAGTCAATAACTAATCGCTTGCATTTTTTTTCGTACAGAACGTATAATGTCACCACTGTCACTTTCGGTTGCAGAAGTGTCAACATAACTCTCACTGTTCTCATCACAAAACCTTCTTTTTGAAAACATCTTGTGGGGATACTGCTCTATTATTTAAGAAAATATATTTCAAAGTGCAAACGTGACAAAGTAATCATGACCATGTAATCGATTATGATACAAAGCGATAATAATAATCTATCACGAGCCTGGTCTGTGCTGTTTGTTATGGGCAAATTATAATCCGTGAACGTCGCACCATGGGCTATGCCCATAATATTTACATTTGGCCCGACTGATGTACTACGAGCCAGGCCAGTGATAATCAGCTTTGGTCCGAATACAAGACCACGTGTCTCGCATGTAGTTGTAGGTTAAGGGGTTAAGAGTGTAATCTACTAAAAGTCGTATCTTCCTATTGTTTACTTTGCATTTTTAAGTGTGATATAGTATATATATATGGTGTGTTCACAAAGTTTTTATAGACTGGTATGAGAATACAAAATGTATTAAACATTTTTGTACAGCGAACTAAAATTCTTCGAAATATGACCCTTGAGCATCAACACACCGCTGCCAGTGTTTTTCCCATTATTCATAGGCTCCCTAAAAGTCTTCGAGCGCAAGGCTGTTAATGGACCCCGTCGAAGCTGGAATTGTGTCGAATCGCTTCCCTTTCAGGTCTTTCTTGATCATGAGGACCAAACAAAAGTCGCTGAGAGAGAGGTCAGAGCTGTAGAGGGGTTTGTGGCAGTATTGCCACGTTAAGCTTAGCCGAAACTTTGGCGGCTGCGAGCGACGTGTGAGAGGACGCATTGTCGTGGTGAACAATCCAATCGTCTGTGATGTCTGAGCGAACGCGCCGAGTCACGTCAGTTTTGTGCTGGAATGCCCCACCATTTGAAGTATCGAGTCTGGCACGTCCACCCAGACATCAGAAACGATTCGAATGTTCACCACGACAACGCGCCCTCTCACACACCGCTCGCCGCCGCCGAAGTTTTGGCTAAGTTTAACGTGCAATATTTCCACAAACTCTCTACAGCCACGACCTTGCTCCCAGCGACATTTTTCGTTCCCCTGGATCAAGAAAGACCTGGAATGGAAGCGATTCAACTCGATTCCAGCGATCCAGGCAGCTTCGAAGAAGTCCATTCACAGCCTTGAGCGCGAAGGCTTCCAGGGAGCCTATGGACAATGGAAAAAACGCTGGCAACGGTGTGTTGTTTCCCAAAGGTCATATTTCGAAGAATTTTAGTTCGCTGTACAATAATGTTTAATAAATTTTGTATTCTCAGACCAGTCTTGAAACTTTGTGAACACACCCTGTATAAGTAATGTAAGTGCACAGGAAATTGCTACTGACCAAAGATATGAAAATTTTCCAAATATTGTGAAAGGGATTTAAGACTGTATACTATACAAAAACTCATTTTCCTAATTAGCCCAGTGGTAGAGGACCAAAAAAAAAGGCCCCATTCGGAAATAATTAGGGGAAAGCTGGAAATTATTTTAATCCCTTCAGTTTATGTTTAGAATGAATATGCTACATTTTCCACTTCCTACTAGGTGAGCGTTAGGAATTATACATTGATTTATAGTAAAAAAACACGGTTTTTTTTTTGTTTTTTTTTTCTTAAATACCATAACATTATCTCGAAATCACTAACGTTTTCAAAAACATTGTCAATACAAATGTTGTAGAGCTTAAAATTCTGAATAAAATGATTACCTACACTTAATACTTTTGTTGAATATTAAGGGCACAATTCTACTTTAAAGTTTTAGCACCGTGGTCAGAGGGTTGAACTGAGAATTAATTAGGTGAAAACTGGAAATCGTTTTAATCCCTTCAGATTAGGTCTACAATGAATAATCTATGTTCTCCACTTCGTACTAAGTGAGCGTTAGGAAATATGTACACATTTACATTAGAAAACACGTTTTTCTTTAATATTTTTAACAATATCTAAAATTGTGACCATAATTTTGAACAAAAATATTAATGTGAGTATTCATTTTATTCAAAATTTTAAGCTCTATAACATCTGTATTAGCAATTTTTTGATATAGTTAGCTGTTTTGAGATATTGTTCAGGTAATCTGGTCTCTCCGATCTTCAAGCTCTTGATTAGTGATTAAGGCAAAATTTTGAAATGGAATTGCGACCTTAATTTTGAACAAAAATATTAATGTGGGTGCTCAGCTCATTTTATTCAAAACTTTATGCTCTACAACATTTGTTCTGACAATGTTTTTGATAGACTTAGTTGTTTTGAGATATTCTTAGGTAACTTGGTCTTTCCGGACTTCAAGCTCTTGATTAGCGATTAAGGCAAAATTTTGAAATTAGAATTGCTATCTTAATTTTGAACAAAAATACTAATGTAGGTGCTCATTTTATTCAAAATTTTAAGCTCTACAACATTTGTATTGACAATATTTTTGATATAATTAACTATTTTGAGATATTGTTAAAAATATTAAGGAAAAACATGTTTTTCGAATGTAAATACGTACATATTTCTTAACGCTCACTTGGTATGAGGGGGAAAACATAGAATATTCATTTTAGATCTAATCTGAAGGGATTAAAACGATTTCCAGTTTTTCCCTAATGAATTCTGAGTTCAACCCTCTGACCACGGGGCTAAAGCTATTTAAAGTAGAATTGTGACCTTAATATTCAACAAAAGTATTAAGTGTAGGTACTCAATTTATTCAGAATATTTTAAGCTCTACAACATTTGTATTGACAATGTTTTTGAAAAAGTTAGTGATTTCGAGATAGTGTTATGGTATTTAAAAAAAAAAAAAAAAAAAAAACGTGTTTTTTGACTGTAAATCAATGTATAATTCCTAACGCTCACCTAGTACGAAAAGGAAAACGTAGCATATTCATTCTAGACCTAAACTGTAGGGGTTAAAACAATTTCCAGCTTTTCCCTAATTATTTCTGAATTCAACTCTCTAACCACTGGGCTAAATGTCTACTTTGCGTTTTTAAGTCTGGTATATGTGTAACATACATATGTGAGTGCTTTGAAAAACACACATACAGATCAAACATATAAAGACTTTGCAAATAATTTGGAATAGATTTAAGAATGCAAATTATTAAAAGAAATATTTCCTATCGCTTTATTTGCTCTTTTATGTATGGTATAAAAAGTTTATTAACCAGAATGATTAATGCATCATACAGAATAAAAATACTTCGTTTAGGTTACTTATTGGTGTAATTATTCAGCAATCAAATGCCATGTCTTTTACGCTTCAATCTAGTTCTTTATAATTATCTCCAATTAAATTAACGAGGAATTTTGAATTAATTTAATATGTAAACTATTTTAAGGGATTCATTATAACTGATGCATAAATAATCTCTACTTCATTACTTTTACGCTTTTACAAATATTCTACTTCAGTTATTCATTTAATTATCCGCAGAGTCATTTATCAAATCTACGTCTACGAAGAAGATTTTCTTTAATGAAAAGACTGATTAATGATGTTTTTGTTGGATGCATTTTAATTTTAATGAAATAAAAATGCTTCATGAAGTAGCAGCATTTTTTAAATAAATCAAATAATCTTTAAGAAAAAAAGATAAAATCGACTTCAAGCTTGACGAACTGTAGAAGATTATTAATTTTTTAACGTATTCCTATTAAAAAAGCTACATACGACAGGACGACTATTTCAAAAACGTAACGTAATACTGTGTACTGTAATAAAATATTCAAATTTTGTGACGATTGTCTAATCTTTAAAAACATCATTCAGGGCTGTACACGGATTGAAAAGAAGATTCTTTATTTCTTGTTTTCAAGAATTTAGCTGATTTTATTCAAACATACAAAGCTAACATGCGTAGAACAGAATTAAAAATTCACAGTTTTCCTCACTATTGGATTTGGTTCTTCAATATTGGATTTAAAAAAAAAAAACTTGTCAGCTATCGCCAAGTTAGCTTCATTTATTTATTTACTTATTTTTGTTGCCAAATTTTTAGATATTTCGCAAAGTTTTGTAATAACTTTGTATACAACCATGCATCTGAACACTGTTATCTATTTAATTTTTCACAAAATTTTAACCAGTATAAAACTAACTAATTTTTATTCACATGCAAGTAAAATTGTGCATTTTTTATCTCACAGCCATCAGATATACAATGGCCTCTGCAAAATTTAAATGATAGTGACCAGATGTTTTTGAATATACACCGTTTGTAGAATATTTATACTTTAATTTTTAATGTATAGTCCTTGAACTTTGAGGATGTAAAGAACAAGATTGACTTCATTTTTTCAGTGAAGATTTAGTCCAGGGTACAATTAAGGGGCTAAAAACAAATTTAAGAATACAGAGCTGGAAATTTGGCGCAGAGGTGGAGCCTACTGACACCACTAAATTTTAGTAGTATATTTCGGCTTATCTAATGACAGAATTTCTGAGTTTTTCTTAAGGTGAAGAATACTATAAAAATTTTGTGGTATCAATAGACTCCGCCTCTGCGCCAATTTTCCACCACTGAATAATAAAATAATGCGTGCAATCACTCATCTAACAGAAAATACTAAAAATGGCCTGTAACTTCAGAAAATTACTTTGTCTTGTTTAAGATTTATGTGCACTCGTGTAAGCACAGCACGCATATTCGTGAAAGTGTTAATATCTGTATTAATCACAGAAATATTTCTGTGAAAAATTCAAATTTTTTTATTTATAGCATACAGAGTTTTCAACGAAATTTAACACGAATTTCCGAAAATATGAAAAAGAGCAGTAGAAATAATATAGGGTAACTCCGGGAGAGTATACGGGATAGATGCCGCACCCCATGTATTGTTTGTAATTATCGAGAAATGGTCGTCAAACTTACAGTATAGGTGCTCAATGAGATTATTTTATCCAGTGTGTAGCGTGAATCCCATTTCGATGTTTACTTGTAGATGTACAATCCTTAATTTGACGTAAGTGCATGATTTCACTGTCTAAACTTTTAAACACGTTATGTTTAAACACTTTTCATATACTAATTACTAAATGCATGCATGATTTCGAAGTCAAAACTAAGTGTAGAGTTTATATAGAGTACTAGGTGTATGGTTACGCCATTCCCCTTAGTGATGGCAGGTAATTGTGATGGCCGACATCTGCACCATGCAAAATGGGATACATGCCGCACTTTTATTCCGGTATACATGCCGCAGTCTCTTTTGTACGGGATGATTAAGTGTTATTAACTTTTCCTTTTCTTTTTACACAGACTAACCATGCTGGGCATCTCATCAAGTTTACTAAAACCAAAGGAGAAAAATGGGAAAATAAAAAGTAAGAAGGGCAAGATAGATACAAGTCAAGATGATAATAATAAAAAAATTGGATAACGCGTAACGCAGACGTTCTTTGCAAAATGCTCCATAAAAGAGGAAGTGTAATTGGCTTCGCTGCCATAATGTGTTTAAATGTAGTTACATAAAGACTGTACTTTTTCGACACTTTTTCTGTAGATTGTAGTAAAAAAAACAAGTCTCATAACCCATTCGGGACCATAGGTGCATATAAGCGCCTTTATAAAGAGCTTAAAAAATTTGTTTCTCGTACCAGTAAAAAAGAAAAGTAATATTTGCTTTGTTTAATTAGAGCATTTTCATGATTATTTAAGTAAAGGTGACTCCTTTTAAAAAAGTGGTACCAACCGAATAAAATTTGTGTAAAAGCCACCGGTCGCGAAAGGGTTAACAAAAAAATTATTTAAACACAATTTCAATTTTTTTATTTTCCCTTTCTAATGCATTGATGTCACGTTATTGCTGAAATAATAATTAAAATTTAATGTAAAAAAAATAAGTCGATAATTTTAATAGTGAAAGTAGGTAACAATTATTAGTTTGAATCTATTAATATGTTTCATTGTACTCATTTAGTTTCATTTTGTTATAACATCGTTAATTATAGTCCAGATATAAATATTTCTTTTTAAATATTTTTATTTATAATTTTATTCAGTTCTTATTAGAAGAGCAGCATAACTACCACACAAGTGCGGCATCTCAGCCTGAATGTACGGGTGACGCGCCGTAGTGTAATGTTTTAGAAAATTAAAAAAATATATATATTAATAATTTGTTTTGAATTTTTTTGTCGCAGTACACGTGTTGTATATTTAACATTAAATAGCATAGCATAATTTTTTTTATTTTATGTCCACCATGGGACTTTATACACAAATTCAAAAAAATGTGCGGCATAAATCCCGGAATTACCCTACTACATATAAAAAGTCAAGTCAAATATCGTAAAAATTCCGAAAGATAGGGGCTATATAGTGAGTTGCTTTCTAAAGTTGCTTTATTATAAGCGATTTTTCACAATTTGTCAATCAGCTTACTGCATCTTGTCATGTATCTGTATCAATCATAAAATATATAATGCGAACTTTAAAAGTTCATCGTTTACTTAAAAGGTAACCAGAACAATACAGATGTTAAATGTTTAAAATATACATTTTATTTAACTTCTGTGTACTTTCGGCTTGCATTCCCAGCCTTTATCAGGGAAAAAAAATTCATCGGGTGCAGTCCTATTCATACAAATGCGTCTCCTGGAATTTGTATGAATAACTGACGTGTGGAAGTCTATTGTTCTTGGATTAAAACCAATGACGAGGAAAAAATTTATTGGGTGT
This sequence comes from Maratus speciosus, assembly GCA_963932465.1. NCBI lineage: Eukaryota > Metazoa > Arthropoda > Arachnida > Araneae > Salticidae > Maratus > Maratus speciosus. The sequence goes on from OZ010799.1 coordinate 248,620,687, forward strand.
TTAACTTTACACATTTTAGGATATTTAACCATTAGGGATATTGCATGATGCTGCATCGTTACATACTTGGTTGCCTTTACACAGAATTCCTGTGGATTCTCTGATAATGGATGTATAGTAATAAGATGTTCGTTATATATTTTTTTAATTAACAGCACCTCTTATGATATTCTGTTTGCAATTTAAACGTAGCAGGCTGTAGATTGGCGATAAAATATGATAACTGCTTTGTGTTCTTTGATTCTTTTCTTGAATTTTCTTTTTGTCGTTCCTACATAAGGTAAATGCACATATAGTTTGCCAATAGTGAGCCACTAATTTTTAAAGTTTAAAAGCAAGCCCAAAATGCATTTCTGAAAAACGACATAAAGAAATATGATGGAGTAACATCTTTAAATGTTAATTTTCCATAAACTGGAATAATTGTTTCTTTTTTCTGCTGGTACATTTCTTTTATTTTCTAGAGTGCCTTCAAAAGCAGATTTTTATACTTAGAAAACACTTAGAGATTTCATTAAGAGATAAGTCTTTGTTTAAAACATTGTTTATTTAACATTATGTTTTATTTTAAATTACTAGGGGTTTCTGCCACCTATGAGCTACCCCCCAACATTGCCAATCCCGATCAGACACCGCAGGTTCTAAAAGCAGGCTAATTTGATCGGCTTTAAAAAGATTTCGAAAGATTGAATTATAATTTAAAAAACAGTCGCGATCTCCCTATAAACGGGTTTATATTCATTTCTCTTTAATTGGGGAATTTTTAGGCCAAATCAGCTGCTGTTAAAAGATACAATGGCTGTTTTTGTCTTTGATTAGATAAAATCAGTTAAACATTTCAAAATAATCTAATATAAAATGAATTAAGTAAACAGAGTCTTTGTCTCCCGGTATTTTTTATCAAAGCGAAAAGAAAGTTCTTTTAAATAAGACATTTTAAATGTATCGTTTTTAATTTGGCGTAATTTTCACCAAGCTTTTCTTTCTATTTTTAATATTCACGTGAAAATACGTTTGTTAGAAATGGAGTATTATTTGCGCTGTCCTAACAAAAATAGCTGAAAGATCATCTCATACTATCAAATAAATGTCTCGCGTAATTTTTAAATTTAAACTGTTTTGCAATATTATTTTTTGTTCCATTTTACGTAATAAGTGGGATGTGACGTAAATTTGTCGTAATTTCTCCTATGTAAGACTTCTAACGCATGTTAGTGAATTTTTTATTTTACGATATCCTTTCTCTTTTAAAACTCACGTGTAAATATAGTTTTTATGACGTAATTTTTAATAAGTTCCTGCTTTTTATACGTAATTATCTATTTCTAATTTGAAAATTCTTTTCCATTTATAATAGTCACGTGTAAATAAATTTTTTATTTAAGCAAACATTATTGTGTGCGCTGTTTATAAAGTTGGAAACAGTTTGCATTAATACCATTTTCTAAAATATGTAAAAAATATCTCTCAAAATGCTGAAAATTTGAATTTAAAATAGAACTAAAACCTCCAAAAATGAGTCAAATAAAAAAAAATAAATGCAGTCTGCACACCGGGAAATTATAACGTATAAAATGATCTAAAAATGATTAAATTCCGATGTACAGTTTTTGCTCCTATAAAACTTTTTTTTAATGGAACGATTTTGTCCAACTTTAGCATTAAATATCTCTTAAAATAATTTTTCAATTTGAAAACTGTCTGCATCAGCGTGTTTGTCAAACAATTCTCTATAATTCTACCGATTTTGACAGTTTTGCATGCAATATTTTTCTTAATATTAACGAAGAAAGATTTCCGGTCACAAAAAATTCAAAACCGGCGAAGGCGGCGGTGACAGCGTTAGTTACTTTTTTTTTTTCTATAATAGAGAGAAACTACTGTTGATATACTCTATTACACTGTAAGTAATTTGTTGGGTATGCCGAAAACTTCATCAGAAATTTACTAATCCTGCTACTGAAGCACAGAGGAAGGTTGTTTATTCTGATACATGAAGGTTAGTACTAGGCTAAAAGTAGTATGTTGTGGCCATCACAAAAATTTCTCCTCTATAAATCTCGTCAATTAAGTCATTTAAATAGTACAAGAAATTGCATCAATTTAGCACCAATTCATATCAAAGTATATCTGAATTTGAAGTTTGATGAAAATTTGTGCATTCGTTCTTGAGAAAACGCTATTACGGAAATTCTGAAGAATGTAGTATAGCGGTGCCACCTGTTGAGCGATTTACACCAAAACATAAACAGCTCTAAATGATATAAAGGTATACTTGAATCTGAAGTTTGTTGAAAATCTACGCGTTAGTTCTTGAGATAGAGCTATTGCGGAAATAGCAATAAATGCAGCATAGCAGTGCCACCTATTGAGCGATTTACACCAAAATATATAAAACGTTAATTCATGTCAAGGACTAACTAAATCTGAAGTTTGATGAAAATCCGTACATTAGTTCTGTAGATTGAGCCATTGGGGTAATCGTGAAAAATGCTGCATAGCAGCACCACCTGTTGAGCGATTTACACCAAAAACTAATCGGCACCAATTTATATCAGGGGCTAACTGAATATAATTTTTTATTAAATTCCGTGCATTAGTTATTGAGATAGAGCGCCCATAATATTTGTGTCACATACATACAGCTAGACAGAGTCAGAGACTCTGATGAGAGAGACAGACATTTGTAACATTTTTTTTTGGAATCTCTGACCCCTAAAACGTGTAAATCCTTCGAAAACGGAAAGTCGAAAATTTTCACGAATCCAATACTTTCTTCTTGTAAAGATAGAAGAAAGTAAAAATCCATATATTTTTGAATTCACGAACACTTTAATAATAATTAGTAGATAAATGTCCTTAAGTGGACCACTACTGGTGTGTTTACCTTATTCCATTATACTGTTTTTGTCGGTTCTGAAAAGAATAGAGAACACACCAGTTATTTTGTCCGCCCAAAATAAACCAGCGAAGGTTAAATTTTTCCTTTCGTCTTATGATTTTATTTGGAAAAGAGTCATTTTAGAAAAAAACAAGAAAGAAAAAATCATGCGTCAAGCCTATATTATGAAACACTTTCCAACACATTCAGAATAATGTAACAAAATTGCAATGTTTAAAAAATTAAAATATTACGTCTAATTCAACCATATGGAAACTCATAACACATTTCAAAACCCAATTTCAACTGTTCTGATCGACAATCGAAAAATTATCGGAATTCTTTCAGCAGCCCTGTATATAGTATATAGATTTGTATCTACTAACTGCATGCATACCAAAATTTAGTTCACTTAAGAAATACAGTTCGCTCTCTGTTTAACGACTTTCAAGAAACTTCGAAAAATCGTCCTTAAATAGAGATCGTCCTTAAACAGAATTTATGGAAAATTAATATTTGAAAAACATTTCCCTTACAATTTCCAGGCTTAGGGCTGTCAATACATTTCTCAATATATTGGCGTGTTTAGAAATGTAATTATACTGCGTACAAGAACGGCATACAACATTACAGCATACAATGTTACTTAAAGTACAATAAAAATATTTATAATACATTTAATTAAACAATGTTACTTGCAGTACAATAAAAATATTTATAATACATTTCATTGAACAATGTTACTTGCAGTACAATAAAAATATTTATAATATATTTAATTAAACAAATTAAGTTTTTAAAAAATCAAAAAGCGTAGAATTGTTCCAATGGTGGTTTAGTTTTTAGTAACCTTGCCTCAAGCTTCTCAAGAAGGTTGAATGAGTTATCTTCCATATTTGATGAAACAATGTACTGGCGAAGAATATCCAGGTCACTTCGCATCTGAGTAAGAAGGAGGTGGTGTCTCGCTTTCTGTATCATCAAATTCATCACCATTTTCTGCATCTGAAGTTGTATTTTCATTTGCTATGTCTTCATAAATTTGATCTAAATTTATGAAGTCGGTTGTTAAAACGTCTCCGTTACATGGGTAAAGTCTATTATACCCTTCTCCTTCATCTGTACTCATATGAGTTGGAAGAAAACTTGTTTTTCTATCATTGGAATTTTCCTCATTTAACATGTTTAAAGCGATCGAGGAAAAAACAAACTACGCGAAAATCGTCGTTAAATAGGAACAATTTCGTCTTTAAATAGAGATTTTGTTTACTTAAAGGAGCCGGGATCGGAAAATATTGTCCATAAATAGAGATCATCGTTAAGTAGAGCGACGTTAAACAGAGACGCGACTGTAAATATACTTCAGTTGAAAATTCCCCTTCAGCAATTTCCTCTAATAAGGAGAATGGTACATGAATACTTTTGTGCAGCCCTGTATACGAGGTATAGAATGTATATATAGTGAGAAACATGCAAAAAATTAATTAAATTAAAAAGCACATACCGAATTTTAAACCGTACACTCCAGAAATTATTACTCAAAGACAGTATTGTAACGGATTTATTTTAGCATTGTAACGGATTTATTTTAGCATTGTAACGGATTTTTTTTGTGTGTCCCTGTAAACGAATAATAAAATACTATAAATGCCCTGTTCTAACGTGATCGTAGTGAAATTCAGTGTTTTATATAAATTTCAATACATTTGAAATAGCTTAATGTCCTTAAAATACTCTGCAAACGATTTTCCCCCATATACCATAATGTAATGGAATACTTTTGAGTGCCCCTGTAAATGAACGATTAATCTTACATACATCATATACAATACCAAACATGCTTTGGTGACTCTAAATAACGTTTATCAATTTCTTGAAAATCCGAGTATATTTACGGGAGTTAGAGGGTGGGCAGACGGACAGACAAACCGAATGCATAATTGTTGGAAAGTGTTAAAAAGAAAATCTTTTAATTATTTTATAATTCTAACTTTCAGCTTTAATTTCGTAAAATTTTATAAATGTTGAAATAGTTTATTACAAAAGAAAAATATAACTATTTTCTACACATGATTCATACTAAATATTTTAGAAGTGATTTCAAAAAAATAACAATAAATCTTTAACTATATATAAAAATCCCTTGAAAACATCAACGTAACTTAATATTTGCTGTAAGTGATAAAAATAAATTTAAAAGGCAAAAAATACCTTTATTTATTCACATTCGACATGTTTCATTGCATCTGACATCAACATTCTCAAGAATTAAAATGGTAGAATTATTTTCGCAAAAAATTTTAATTGGAAAATTAGTAAACAGAAATTACGCGAACAATAATTTATCCATCAAGGTTTTATTTGCCATCCATTATCAAGAACCAATAGAGATCTTCTTACGCAGTGAGAAAGTATGCAATGACTCAGCCTCCATGGAGCTTTCTAAAATTTGGAAAGAGATGCTATGCAGAATTATGAAACAGTAATATAAAATAATTCACCTTCACAAATATCCATTTTTAGGTGCGTTCGTAATTATATAAATACATAGCACCTATAGTCGTCGTTCAGTCCGTCTGTCTGTCTGTCCACATATAACAGAGCAAAAACTACCCAACCGAATGGTCTGAAATTTTGAATATATAATTGTTGCAAAATTTTCTCGAGTCTTTTCAAATTTCATAAAAATCGGATGTATAGTTTAATGGCAGCGACAGTCAAAAGTTTTTAAGTTACATTGCGGCCCATGGAAAAAAAGTATTGCAAGTGCATCTAAATAAAGTTAAAGCCTTCCGAATGGTCTGAAATTTTAAATATATAATTGCTGTAAAATTGTGTCGAGTCATTTCAGACTTTATGAAAATCGGCTGTATAGTTTAATTACAGAGAGAGTCAAAAATTTTCCGTTACATTAAGGCCAATGGAAAAAAATTATTTCAAGTGCATTTTAATGATGTTACAGCCTTTCGAACAGAATAAAATTGATATGCACTTATGAAGTGCAGTACAATATACGGTGCAAAAAATTATTATAAAACTAGTAGTTGTACGAACGCACCTCATTTGCTACGTTTGACGAGCAATTTCCAACTTGTTAATATTGCAGTTAATTTTATTATGCTTGTGTTCGCGTGATTTTTGGTTACTAGTTTTTCAATTTAAAATTTTTTGGGAAAATAATTGTATCATTTTAATTCTTCTGAATGTCGCAGCCGAATGCAATTAAACATGTTGAATGTGGATAAATAAAGGTATATTTTGCCTTTTAAATTTATTTTTATCACTTATAGCAAATATTAAGCTACTTTGATAAATCTTAAGGCAAAATACAGTGTTGATTCATAAAAGATGGGCAAAACTTTAAGAGGTGATAGTGCACATTCAAACAAACAACGTTCATTAAAGAATGTATGGTCGGAAATAAAAAGCAAATGTGCTAGAGGGCACCAAAGGTGATATTGTTATACGACAGGATTACCAACGTGGTCTCCATTTTAATTCAGAAAATCCGAATTCGTTCTAGAAATTAAAAATAGTATTTTTTTCTTTATTTAATAGCAAAAATTTTGTGATTACATATAGTACAGGTTCGTTGTTTAAATTTTCTGGTATGAATGTTTAATTTCGAGATAAAAATGGAGACCAAATTAGCAACCCTGTTATAGGAGGCAAAACCACAGAAAGAGCGATTAAGTGGCAAAAGCAAGGTTGGAAACCGCTCTCCGTATAATCGTTGAGCCTCTGAGCCATTTTCATACATAGTCGGAAATAAAACGCAAATGCTCTGGTGCATTTGGAAACTTGGTCGATGCAAACGTAAAAACTCCATTCCTGTTGCAAGTTATCGGGAGAAGAACGACACTAATGCAAATGTGATACGGGGAAGAAGAAGAACGCGTATGAAAAATTTCGCCTCTACATAAGAGCCGCTGATCCGACTGTGCAACCGTCAATCGCGATAGGAACGTTGTAGTAAAATATGAAGTAAATGAAATAAACTGAATTATTCTTATTAAAAATAATATTTTATCAGCATTTCAGGAACCTTTATATACAAAAATAAATTGCGTTCAGAATAATAACACAGACCATTCTTCCAACCTATAATTCAATCAAATTGTGAGCTAAGAATTAAATACAAGGGGTGATCAAATGAAAAGGTACGAAACGACGTAAAAGCGTAACAGTTAAATATTTGCATATTCCGCCATGGGAGAACGTAGCGAGACATCTCGAGATGCGATTGGAGTCTCTGACTGGGATCGGAGCATGCGCGGGTGCCCGCATGCGCAGTAGGGAGTAGAGGCTCTTATCAAAATTGGCGTCCAAATGATGCGGCAGTCCGTATGAGGACAGGATGGCGTTCGCGTTGCAAAATTCGACGATTGAGGAGCAGAGAGGTGTTATCCGATTTCTGACAGCGGAAGGTGAGAAACCGGCAGCTATTCGTCGCCGGATGGTGACAGTTTACGGGGAGAAATGTGTCTCTGACAAGTCTGTCAGAAAATGGAGTGTCCATATTCGTGCAGGCCGTGAGAGTCTGGGTGATGACCCAAGACCAGTTCAAGTGGGAGACGTTGGACCATCCGCCCTACAGTCCGGACATGTCGCCTGCGATTTCCATGTGTTTGGTCCACTGAAGAAACACCTAAAAGCAAAGCCATTCAACTCGGACGCCGTACTCAAGGACGCTGTGAAGGACTGGGTCTCGTCACGGCCACAGGAATTCTAGGAACAAGGAATCCTGCGGCTTGTTCATCAGTGGGATCGTTGTGCTTAGTACTATGGTGAATATTTTGAATAAAGTCTACATTTGTACTTACCGTGTCGTTTCGTACACTTTTCATTTGATCACACCTTGTACTTTTTTTTTATTCCTCAGAGGAATTAATGCTCAAACGCAAAAAAAGAACAACTTTTGGTGTCTCATTTTACCTAATATCTTCAAAAATGTAAAAGATAATGACTGCCGTACCTAAATAAGCTACACATCACATATGTAAATAAAAAAGGACAAAAAAAATCACTTATAGAATTGTTTATTCATTCATCAAACAAAAATTGGAATTTCCTTTTTTTCGTTCCTTTATAATGGAATAACAAGAAATGTAAAATTTCCAACACCATTTTTATCTAATCATGAGCAATGTTTTTTGGGAACAATTATTATTCATACAATCATAAAAATTTTCTTTACCAATGTAATAATATTACACGGAAAATACATAAAAAATATTTATGATTGCTGGACTCCACTCCTTGTCCTTGCACACAGGAAGAACAATTTATCGTGCATACCATCATGCACTTTTTCTTTATTTTTTACGAATAACAGAATGTGCTTATAATTGGAAATTTATTGCCGAAACGTCAGTGAAGGCTTACTGTGGAGACACGAAAAGTTTTGGTTTCTGTTAGTCTGTCTGTCTGTTAGTCTGTCTGTCTTTGCCGAAACGTCAGTGAAGGCTTACTGTGGAGACACGAAAAGTTTTGGTTTCTGTTAGTCTGTCTGTCTGTTCCGCGATAACAGCCGCAAAAAGCATCCGATCGGCTTGAAATTCACTGGGCATGTTGATGAGGTACCCGGACTTAGCTGTATAGTTTTTGGTTAAATTTGGTTCATTCGTTCGGGAAATATGGAACATTTTATTTTGCTCTATAATGCTTTTCAATGGCAAGTCAGACGATTTTCAGATTTTCATTTGTTGAAAGAAATGGCTCATATGAAAAATGGATTTAAATGGTAAATTTTTGATGCTGAAATTTTTAAATAACATTAAATTATTCCAATAAATTATGTCAATATATTTGCGAGATTCTTTTAATTAGGTTTATAATATTGGGGGGAATTTTATGCATGTTTTCCAATAATATAAAGGATTTTGTTTTATCAAATTGACATAATGCATATTTCATTTTTTTCCTTTTCTTTCTCTGTTGCCTAGCAACGTATTTGGTCCTAATAATAGTAGTATAATTGCGTGTATAATGCTTGAGTAAAGCCAACGTCAAAGCAAATGAATTAATGCATCTGTATCTTTGCATATAGAAGGATTTTAGCCCAGAAATAAAAATAGGCAATATTTCATTTATTTTATTGAAATATTTTGCTTAAAAATACAAAAGTTCATTATTTTCATAGAGAATAACGTAACATTTTCCCATAACATTTACCAATATTTCTTTAATTGTTGCCAAGAAAATAAAAACCTGGAATAATATTTTCTTTTAAACAATTTTCAATTGAAATGTTTTGGCGTGAAAAAGGAAAATGAAAAATAAAATTAAGAATAGAAAAATTAATATGGCGGCATATTAAAAATAAAAAGAAAACTCTCGAGTATTTCTTAATATAACAAGATGAAAAGTTTTGAGTAAGTACGCATAGCAAGTGAATTAGGCGTCATTTATGGAAAACAAAGATGCTGGAATAAAAAGATCTTGGGTAAAATAAAATTAACTATTATTCACGGAGGAAAGAGATAGATGGAGATGCAGTATGCCGTAAAAACAGTTTGCAATACGATGTGCGTTATCGTTCAGATTTAAATGCCCTCATTCGGCCCAAACAAAACAAGCACGTGGAACAGGGACCAAATTCTTCAACTTCATCCGTTTTTTTTTTTTTTTTTTTTTTTTTTTTTTTTTTAAAGCACGTCGTTGTGTTGTGCCGAATGTAGCGGATTTTAGGGTTATATTTTTGGCGTCACTTCAAGATTTATTGTCTGTGTACGGTTAACATGAATATTTTATTTTAAATTTAAATTTTATTAATTTATAAAAAAAAAAACTTATGCTTATCCTTATAAATCACAGCGTAAAAAAAAATCTAAGATATACTATAACCATCCGCACAATCAATAAAAAATTACGAATGTAAATTTAAATAGACTACGGGGGGTTCAGGGGGCAGAGCCCCCCTGAAGAAATGCAATTTTTGATTTAAAAAGTTACCAGAATAAGTAGCTCATAAGAATTTCAGAACATCAATGTACAACCACTTGTTTAACACTTTTAATATCTGAAACTTTACGAAGTATCTTGTATGCTCATAAATATTTATGTGATTTGAAAACTTTCAAAAGCGATTTGTAGGAAGTTGAATATTAAGCAATGAGTGTTAAAAAACAATGACTTGCAAAGATGACGTTGAGGCTCCTGATCTGCAGATTTACTAGTTCTAAGTACCACCGTGAAACGATTCTAGCTCATTCCGATGCTTGTTTTTACTCCGCTGCTGAACCAAACACTGCACATATCACTTTACGTGCCAAAGCCTCCGATATTACATGACATTCCGTCATTTTGATACATAAAAATGTATATATAGAGCTCAACTACCTCCACAGCCTGTTGAGACTCTGTCCACGCATATCTTCAGCCTCGTACTCACAACGACCTATATGCGAATCCGTTCGAAAACGAAAAACAAATGCAGTTGACACTTGGCGAGGGAAAAAGGGTTGCAGGACCACGAAAAATATGCCAAACAGAATGGGCATGAAACCGAAACAACACCTGAGAGTGTAAGAGGCTGCGAAAGCAGCAAAATATCGAGATACCAACAAGGTATAAAAGGATGCCAACGGGAGAAATGAAGTAATTTAAATGAAACTGACAAAGTTATTTTAAATCTGATTTGGTACCAAAGTCAGTGACGTCATGTAAAGACAAAAATGAAATAACCGAACTGAAATAATGTTTGAAGCCATCGGGCTAAATAAAAAACTTAGGAAAATGATTAAATAAATAAAGATAACGATGACTGTGCTAGCAGGGAAACAAAATAACAAGGGGTACAGAAAAAGGAAGGGGGGGGGGAGAAAATGAATTAAAATTGCTTAAGCGACCAAAAGAAGGAAAATAAAAAAATGAAATGTGGTAAAATTACCACAAACGTATAGAAAGATATTGTCCTTCACTAATAGGAAAAAGACTGATTTGCATTTCATTTACAAAAGAAAATGGCTCAGAGACTCTACGATTGTACATAGAGCAATTTCCTACCTTGTTTTTACCACTTAATCGCTCTTTTGTGTTTTGCCTTGTATAACAGGATTGCCAGTTTGGTCTCAATTTTTATTTTGAAATTTCGCATTCATACCGGAAAATTAATATAAAAAAAAAAAGAATCTGTACTATATGTAACCACAAAATTTCTGTCATTAAATAAAGCAAGAAATACTATTTTTAATTTTTGGCAGGAATTCCGATTTTCTGAATAAAATGGAGGTATAACAACAACTTCACCTTTGGTGCCCTCTAGCACATTTGCGTTTTATTTCCGACCATGCATTCTTTGATGAAAGTTGTTTGTTTGGATGAGTACTATTACCTCTTAAAGTTTTGCCCATCTTTTATGAAACACCCTGTATAATTCGCCTTTCATTGCACCAATGTAGTATGCCCAGCGAAACATATGATAAAAGTGGTAGCTGGCTCTTTTGTTCATTTTATTTGTTTTTGTACTCTACAAACAGTGGCGTTCGTTAAAAATCTGCAAACAGCCAATTAGTTTCTTTTTTTACTATTAATCTTAGAGAAGTTCTCTTGAAAATAAAAGTATTTAAGAACCCTGCAAAGTTACATTCTATTCTTATTACTTTTTAATACGTATCATTATTTCTTCAATAAATTATAACGAATGTATCTCTCTTGAAAAAAGTATTTAATACTTTATATAACTGCGAACTATTTTTCAAATATTGCTGATTGATGTCAAAATTTAAAGAAAATGACAAAGTTTGTGTATGTTAAAACAGAGTAATATGTTTAAGAAATAAATTACGAGGATAAACTAGTATGTTATGGCCATCACAAAACATTCTTCTATATCAATCATGTCAATTAAACCATATAAATAGTACAAGAAATTACATCAATTTAGCATCAATCCATATCAAAGTATCTCTGATATTGAAGTTTGATGAAAATTCGTGCATTAGTTCTTGAGATAGAGCTATAGCGGAAATTCTCAAAAATGTAGCATAGCAGCGCCACCTGTGAAGCGATTTACACCAAAACATAAACAGCAATAATTTACATCAAGGGATACCTGAATCTGAAGTTTGTTGACAATCCAAGCATTAGTTCTTGAGCTAGAGCTATTGTGGAAATCGTGAAAAATGCTGCATAGCAGCGTCACCTGTAGAGCAGATTACACCAAAATGTATAAAATGTCAATTCTTGTCAAGGACTAAATGAATCTGAAGTTTGAGGAAAATCCGTGCATTAGTTCTGGAGATTGAGCTATTGTGGAAATCGTGAAAAATGCTGCATAGCAGCGCTACCTGTTGAGCGATTTACACCAAAAACTAATAAGTACCAATATGTACCAGGGACTCACTGAATATAAATTTGTATTAAATTTCGTGCCTTAGTTCTTGAGATACAGCACCGACAAAATTTGTTTCACATACATACAAACAGACAGACGGACAGACAGATAGACTAACAGACAGACATTTTGTAAAAACATGTTTCTCGGAATCTCTGACCCCTAAAATGTGTAAATCCGTCGAAAACCGAAAGTCGAAAACTTTCACGAATTCAATACTTTCTTGTAAAGATAGAAGAATGTAAAAAACAGACATCGATTACACGACACGTAACTAAATCATGTCACTGATAAATTTAATTTGAAAAAGTTTATTACTTCCCTTTAACTTTACAAGTAGAAAGTATTTGATTCGTTAAAATTTCACACTTCCGTTTTTTGACGAATTTACACGTTTTAGGGGCCAGAGATCCCCAAAAACATAGTTTTACAAAATGTCTGTCTGCGACTCTGTGTGTCTACACAAATTTTGTGGGTGCTGTATCGCAAGAACTAGTACACAGAATTTAATAAAAATTTATACTAAGTTAGTTCCTGATATAGATTTGTGTTTGATTAGATTTTGATGTAAATCGCCCAACAGCCCGTAAGGCATGGTGACGTCACGGCGACGTCGTTGAGAAGTCACACTGTGATTTTGTGACCGTCGATGTGACGTCACGCGACGTCGATGTGACGTCATAGTGACTAGAATGCGAGGTCGTTATGGCCGTTTTAGAGGTCGTTTGTGACGTCACATTGTGACCACTCTGTGAAGTCACGGTGTGACGGATTTGTGAAAAGTGTGTCATTTGTGACTATTTTGGCATTAACTTTGTGACGAACCTGTGACGAAAGCGACAATGCTTTGAAGTCACACTGTGACCAATTTGTGAAATATGTGTCATTTGTGACGAACTTGTCATAAACACTGTGATTTCAAATGAAAATCAAATTTCAAATTAATTTTAAAATAAATAATCATTGTTTAACATCTGATATACGAGTTAAAAATAAAAAATATATTACAATTCATCAGACATACAAGTAAAATTACATAAATACATTTAATACAATTAAAAAGCAAACGTTTCAAGCTAAATTTTAGCCCCTCATCAGTGCAACAAAACATTCAAATGACAGAAAACTATATATCATATTTACAGTTAAAAATTATTAGCAGTTAAAATTAAATAAAGTATAATTTTTTTTTAAAAAACGTTCGAAGTCGTTCAAAGCCTCAAAATGTTTTGAAAAACTTACTTTGTAAATCTAAACCTAAAATTCCCCCTTTATTAAGAACCGGTTCAATTTACAGTATACCATGTAAAGGTTGCGACTCAGTATATATTGGCGAAACTGGTCGCACTTGCGCCATTCGCCTTGCCGAGCATAAACGTACTTACAAATCTGGAAACCTACAGTCTAAAATTGTACAACATTCTTTGGATACCGACCATATCCCAGATTTCACGAATATGCAAGTTATCAGATCCGGTTGCAATAATATTAAAAGTAGAGTTTTTCTGGAAGGTGTGTTCACTCGTAAGCAAACGTCGCCGATAAATGAATCATGTGCACTTCCTCCTGAATACTCAGCATTGTTTAAAAAAAATTTTATACTTTATTTAATTTTAACTGCTAATAATTTTTAACTGTAAACATGATATATAGTTTTCTGTCATTTGAATGTTTTGTTCCACTGATGAGGGGATAAAATTTAGCTTGAAACGTTTGCTTTTTAATTTTATTAAATGTATTTATGTAATTTTACTTGTATGTCTGATGATTTGTAATATATTTTTACTTTTATTTTCAAATTAATTGCTTAAAAGACGCAAATAGTGAAAAAGATTCCATGCTGGGACTCGAACCCGGGCCATCAGTAGAGCGCACTGACATTCTACCGACTAAATCACATGGAACGATACCCAGGCTGGAAAATTTCTCACTATTACATGTTGGCAAGGCTACAAACGCAGCACAAGATGGAATATTTAGCGTGAGCCACCAACATGATGCAAACACGAAACTTAATTAAATCCAGCATCGATTGAAATTATATTAATACTTGGAAATTTTTCCAGAGAGAACCATTCGCCTTGCATACAATATTTCAAATGAAAATCAAATTTCAAATTAATTGCTTAAAAGGCAATTTTAATTTGAAATGTTGTATGCAAGGCGAATGTTTCTCCCTGGAAAAATTTCCAATTATTAATATAGTTTCAATCGATGCTTGATTTAATTAAGTTTCGTGTTTACCCCATGTCGATGGCTCACGATAAATATTCCATCTTGTGCTGCGTTTGTAGCCTTGCCAACATGTAATAGTGAGAAATTTTACAGGCTGGGCGTCGTTCCATGTGGTTTAGTTGGTAGAATGTCAGTGTGCTATATTGATGGCCCGGGTTCGAGTCCCAGCATGGAATCTTTTTCACTACGTTGGCCTTTGCGCCTTTTAAGCAATTAATTTGATATTTGATTTTCATTTGAAATATTGTATATAAGGCGAATGATTCTCTCTGGAAAAATTTCTATGTATTAATACAGCGATGAATTTAAAAAAAAACTTTTGCTGTAAATATAAAATCTTATATATTTACCGTACTTTTTAGCAAAATATCGCTATTTTGGAGTCCTATTCTTCTAAAACATTTTAAAATTTTCCACTTAAAAAACAATGCTTATCAACTGACATATTTTTTTATTAAGTTCTATGCTTGGTATTGAGTTCAAGCTTGATATTTAGAATGTGTAAGTTTTTTAATTTGTTGTGATTTGTCATTGCTTTATTAAATCTGAACATGGAGAGTAACGGATATTAATACAACTATTATTTATAGAGCGGCATGATAAGCGATATTTATTTAAATTTTTTATTCCCGTGTATATTGTATTTTGTGAATATGAGCTAAATAGATTTGGTATGTTTTATAGGAAAAGACTGATCTGGGAAATAGAAAAAAAACGAGTAAGAAAAATCATGCGTTAAGCATAGATTATAAAATACTTTCCAACACTTTTTGAATGCTTTAACAAGACATCGTAATTTAAGGAAATGACGTAAATAAGATAACTAAGTAAACATTTTAGAAAACGCATAAAACATTTTAAAAACTGATTTCAGCAGTTACCGTCCATAGCCAAATATGTTTTCCAATTCTTTTGAAAAGCCCTGTATTTGATCTGTAGGTTGATACACTGAAAAAAATGAAGTACTCAAAAATGAGTAAACCGACGTACTCATATCGAATTGAATATTTTTGGATCAAAAATGAACCTATGTTTTCTCTATTTTGAAACATTACATGTTATCAAACCCAAACAAATGAATAGTTTTGTACCCTGTAATGGTTCATTTCATTTATAGCGGCATAAATGATGTTTATTAATGTAAATATTAAATTATGCACAGCATTTAAAAAATAATTTAAAAGTGCTTGGGAATAATGCTCTTGTCATAAAAATGTTTGATTTGAGTATCTTGTTAAGAATTTTGCTATTTTTCTTAATAAATAATCAATTAAACATTTCTTGTTAAGAACTTTGAACGGGAAATAAATGTCAGTACATTTTTACTTTAAATTTTAGTTTTTTTTTTTTTTTGGGGGGGGGGGGCAGTACATAACGATTCATATTTGATCACAACCATGGAATAAAAAATGAGTACATGTGTTTCTCAACTTTGAGTACATTTGAATCGGAGCTATTTTGAGTATGTGACGCATTTAAAATTGAGTACTTTTTACTCAATTTCAAGTACCCATTTTTTTTAAGTGTATATATACTATATAATGGGAAAAATTAGTTTAGCAAGAAAACGCCTAACAGGTTGAAATTCTTTTTCAGCAATTTATACTAATGTATGGAAACATACTTGAATAATTTTGTACAACCCTGTACTTTACCTAGAATCTTTATTACTCGCCACTATTTAGTTAAAATTTAATTCAAACTAAGACACTCTTAAAACTGCTGAAATCACATTTCCAGAAATTATAATATATAGACGGCCATGTATCCAATTCTTTACGTGACCCTGTATATCATTTTATCTATATTCTACAAACATTTCTTGGTAAATTAAATGCAGTTCAGCGAAAAAAAGCATATCTCATTTAAAAACTACCTTTAAGCAATTTGCGCCCATACCCAGTAATCCTTACGAATACTTTTGTGTAGCCTTGTATAGGAATTATAGCATTTATATACACCATATACTATGCATAAATATAGTGAATCATAAAAGCGCATATCATAATTAAAAATGCATTTCCAGCAATCATCGCTAATGAACAGTACTTCGGATACAATATAGTATCTGAAATATTTTGTGTGTCCCTGTAAATGCTATATACGTATTATTCGTATTATACATGAAATAATTTATAGAATGTAAACCTCAGAGACATATATCAATTTCATTATATATGAAATAGATTAACATAATTAAAGTATGCCGCAAACAATTCCCTCCACCCCTATATCATTATGTATTTGAATTCCTTTTTTATCCCTGTAAATGAACAATAACTATTCTTTGCATCGCATAGTCAACAGAATGCATATTTTAGTGCACTTCATAAATGCATATAAATTTTATTATGTTTGAAAGCGTGCGTAAAATCATTAAAAATCATTTGAAACAATTTTTCCCATAGGCCGTAATGTAACGGAAAAGTTTTGGCTGGCCCTGTAAATGAACAAAGCATGCTACAAACTTCATTACAAATAGGTACCGTGCTATGGTAAACGTCAATAACATCCAAAAATTTCAGGGCAATCCGAGTATATTTTCGAGAGTGCAGACAGACTGCTAGACGGACAGACGGAGAGACAAACCTAAGTCATAAGCACTTTTCAATTTGTGTCCTACATTATGTATCCTGTATTATATGAACTTTAAAAAAATATACACTAAAGCAGTTTAATCTATAACTTCCTATCAGGCATGAAAAACACTTTATTTCAATGCTTAAATATCATATTTTACTTTTTAGTGCCGATAATTACGCGTATCACAAACGTAGAAAATGAATTTACAATAGAAGAAAATCTAATAACCGATTCAGAATGTCTATAATTAAATGTTTGATTAAAATCACAAGCAGAAAAAATGCTTACATACAATTTAAAAAAATAAATATACCAATTTGAAAAACACTAAAAATAATAATTAGTATTTATAATTGTACTATTAAACAACAGCAAACTACAATAGATAAATTAAATGCATTATTAGATTTAACAATATCTCAAAAATATTTCCATATGGTATAAGGAATTCCTATTATTTTATAATTTTGGCAAATGTTAAATCTGAAAACATTGGTTTGAAGATTTAGGATTTTAAAAGATAATTTAAAATATTATTAGCACTAAAAGAAAATTCTTTCAAATGTTTCACTACTGTAATATGTAAAAATACATTTTCCCAGTATAATGTTAATTTCTAATCTGAAACAGTTTCGTAATCTCATGATAATCGAACATCATATTTAACCCCAAAATAATAGTAACTATAAGCGTTAGTAATCAAAAAATAGTAAGAATTAATGATTCCAAAATGATTCCAAATCATTGTCGTTCCATACATTTTCAATCTCAAGTAAGAATAAATTAATGTTTATATTAATTCCAGTATGAATGTAGGCATGAATAAATCTCTGCGCAGTTTTTTTTTTTTTTTTTTTTTTTTTTTTTTTTCAAGCGATGGCAGATTAAGATATTTTTCTTTACAGTTATCGAATTGGAAAATATCGCTTCTGACAGTTAAAGATCAGTCTCTTACAAATATAACATAAAACTATTTAACTCATAATATACAAATCAGGAACAAAATATTTAAATTAAATAACACTTACATGTATGTTCCATTAATATCCGTGTATCCTAAAATGGTCATTTCCTTATCTTAAAGTGTTGTAGACGTGGTGATGTTCTATAAACAGTGAACTATTTCCCGCGTCTTCTGATATTTATTTTTCTGTGGGCAGACAATTTTCAAGCAGGTGGTCTGTTACAGATTATTTGTTTTGTATACAAGAAATATAGAACTTGAATGCGCAGTAATTTTCTGAAAGTATCGTTAATTAAAATTTTGTATTTGAAGAAATGTCCGATGTATTTAACCTTTTCTTTTTATCCGTACCAAATAATTCAAGTTAAAATGTACTATAAAGTTCCTTTTTTCTAAATAATTATAATAATAATATTCATAATTAGAGTTTATTAGATAAAACATTGTTTAAATTTTTAAAAGGTGCAAAAATAAATTTAATGGTAATAACGACCCGCCTCTTTTTTTTTCTTTTTTTTTTTTTTAAGTAAAATTTGTTTTGCACAAATTTTGTATATTTCTTTTATTTTCGGCAAATGCTAATTTTATTTAAAAAGTCTGAAAGAAGTAGAATTTATGACTTGAATACAAATTATAAAAATATTCTAAAGCAAGAAATGAATAGATGACTAAACTCTGAAAACTCTTTCTACGTGCTCATTAAAAGGTGCAGATTTAACTGTAATAGAAAATTTTTAGTTTGAAACCACAGAAGTGTTTCGAATAATCCTGGTCGGTAAAAAAAGAAAGAAAGAAAGAAATTTCCCCCCAGCAAACTAAATATGTAAAGTGTATAAATTTAATATTCCTAATTCTAAATATATTATCCAAATGCTAGATAAAATTGAAATCATGAAAAAGTATACATTCACTGTCTTAGATATCAAATTGATAAAATATAGCCTGAAAATTTAGTTTATTAATGCTTGTATCGTGCACTTTATTTATTATGCTCCCCCCGCCCTCCCCTTTAGTGACAGAATTTACCATTTGCTATCCACTAATATATTTTCATTCCTTATGCCGCTGTAACTCGTGACTGTTTAAAATATTTCTCTTCATTTTCAAAGATTTTTGAAGTTCATATTTTTGTCACACTGTGACTTACAATATAGTGTTTTTTTTTGTCACATATGTGACGTGACGTACGGTACATAGCAGTGACATAACAGTGACGTCACAATTTTTTTTTTAATTGCCAGAAAAATATAATTTTACAGTAAATAACATGTTTTGAAGAATTTTCGTAATTTTTTAAAGTTTTCTAAGAAGTTCACATCTCAGTCACAATGTGACATCACTGAGTGGTGGCATTTTGGTCACATATGTGATGTGACCACAGTGACGTCACAACGACGTCACCGTGACCATGCATGCTATGAGGGAGGTGTTTGACTATGCTACATTTTTCACGATTTCCGCAATAGCTCTATATGAAGACTAATGCAGGAATTTTTATCTGATTTCAGATTCAATTAGATGTTGAAGTTGTTGCTGATTAGATTTTGGTGTTACTCGCCCAATAGGTGACGATGTTACGCTTAATTTTTCACTATTTTCGCAATAGCTCTATATCAAAAACTAATGCACGGATTTTCATCCAACTTTAGATTCATTTAGACTTCGACATAATTTGTTGCTGATTAGGTTTTGGTGTAAATGACCCAACAGGTGGCACTGCTATGCTGCATTTTGCAGTACTTACACGATTTTAGCGATAGTCATACCTCAAGCACTAATGCACTGAATTTCATATCTATAGAATCCTCATGATGGGCATGCCATTTAATTTTAGCACTGTGATGGCGAATTTTGAAGTATTAACTTGTAGGAGCTGGAAGAAGGTTTTGGGATTGGCACATACGACTAGTTTCTTTTTAATTTCAGCGAAAAGGAAACTTGAATATAATAAAGAATATGCAATACTCAGCAAAAATTCTAAAAATGTATGAAAATAGATTTTTTTAATGCATTATTACACATAAAATTATCGCTAAATCTACTTTTATACATGAACTTAAGTTTCTTGAAGCATTCCATATCTATATAAATCATAAAAATGTTGCGATTATGACTTCTCTACTCCCCCATTACAAGATTGTTGGAAATGTTACATAAAACCTCCTTTTTCTAAATTTCTGCTAGCATTTTTTCGCATCACCAGTTCCAATCCATATGCAGTTTTCCCATTGGCTGTCCCCGTAATTTCCTGCGATGCTATTGGTCAATAAACCTATCAATCGAATCCGCTTCCCTTTCATATATATGAGCAAAATTCCATCATTCTTTGCACCGATGACGGTATTCTGAATACTACCAGAACTAGTCTGTTATAGTTAAAAAGTTCTGGTGCTAATAACGCTGTTTATCTGCTTATATTGTACTGCGCCAAGCATCATCTTAGTTGTTAATGTTATAGTATTAAAAATTAATGTTGAATTCAGACATTATGAACTGCGACACATTATGAAGTTTAAAAGTGAAACGATTTGCCCTTTCAGACTATTAATAGGTAGAACATCTGCAGACTTCCGTGGAACATACTTTAATGCTTTAAAGAGAATTTCTGCGTCCCAGTTATCCCCTGAATTAATCACCGATTATAAAAAGTTTTTTTTTATAGCACATAATTAATTCATATATTTATTTAAAGTTCTTTCATGCCGATTAATTTTTCTGATCAACCTAAAAAAAAATTCTCAATTTAGGTTCTTAATTGGCATCAAACAGTTGATTTTATTTTTTTTTTACACTCTTTTAATTAACACAATCTGGATTTTGCATGTAAAGATGTAAATTCGCAATCGTTTTTTAACCCACTTCCTATACACTAAAATTATAAAAATTATGTATCCAGGTTTTTCCGATGAGACTATAGCATTTTAATATTTTTAGAAATCAATTATAATATTAAAAAAAGTACAGTTTGTGTGTTTATCTGCAGGGGGAAATCTCTGGAACTACCGAACCTATTTTAAAAGTAATGGTGGTAAATTGATGGCGATAGTCCATGTTCCAACATAGGCTATGTTTTATGACTGTGCCACTACCTCAAAGGGGGTGGAGGAGCAAAACATGTTCTAAATATATGATTTTTGTGTTACTGGAGGAACTAGAAATTCGAAATTTGGCATGGTAGTAATTTATAAGCTATAGCTGGTATCTAAGAGCTGTTCCTAAAAAATTCGAAATTCAAAAGGGGAGAAAATGCGCGAAAAGCGTTCTAAATTACGTTTTCGATGGAATCTCAAGAAATACCAAATCGATTTCAAAAGTAAAGGTTGCAAATAGATAGTGACAGTCACTGTTCTATCATAGGCTATATTTTATGTCGATGCCACTTACCACCTGGGGGGTTGCAGGAGCAAAAAACGATCTAAATTGCGATTTTTTGCGATACTGAAGCGGCTAGCTTTTTGAAATTTTTCAGGGTAGTACTTTATAAAATATAAAAGATCTCTACGAACAGTTTCTAAAAAATTCGAAATTTAAAAAGGGTGAAAATGCGCGAAAAGCGTTCTAAAAACGTTCTAAATTACGATTTCTACGAGATATCAGGAAATACAAAACTTATTTCAAAAGTTATGGTTGGAAATTAATGATGACAGTCCCTGTTCCAACATAGGCTACATTTAATGTTAGTGCCGTAACTATCAGGGAGTTTCAGGAGCGAAAAACGTTCAAAATTTTGATTTATCTGATACCGAATGGGCTGCCAACTTAGAATTTGGCATGGTAATTATTTAAAAGATATAAATTCTCTTTAAGAACAATCGAAATAAAATTCGAAATTTAAAAGGTGTAAAAATGCGTGAAAAGAGTTTTAAAGGCGTTCTAAGTTAGATTTTCTGCGCAACCTCAAGAAATACCAAACCGATTTTAAAAGCATTGGTTGAAAATTTATGGGACAGTCCCCGGTCAAACATACGTTACATTTTATGTTGGTGCCGCTATCACCTGGGAGTTGTAGTAGCAAAATACGTTCTAAATTGCGATTTTTCTGATACTGAAGGGGCCAGCAACTTGAAATTTGGCATGGTAGTTATTTATCAGATTTAATCCTCTGTAAGAATAGTCGAAAAAAATTCGAATTTTAAAAGTGTACGAAAATTATTCTTACAACGTTCTAAATTACGAGTTCTAGGAAATTGTTAGAGATAGAAACTGGAAATTTGGCGTGGTAGTTATTTATAAGATATAAATACTCTGAAAGAGCAGTCGAAAAAGAATTCGAATTTTAAAAGGAATTGCAGGGAAAAAATCCAGGTTTAAAAGTATGAAACGAGTGAAATGCGTCCTTAAAAGGTTCTAAATTATGATTTTTATGCAATTGTTAAAAATAGAAACTTGAAATTTGGCGTGGTAGATACTTATATGAATGCTCTCGGAAAACTGTTTCTAAAATATTCTAGGTTTAAAAGTGTGAAACGAGCGAAAAGCGTTCTTAAAACGTTCTAAATTATGATTTTTATGCAATTGTTAAAAATAGAAACTTGAAATTTTGGCGTGGTAGATACTTATAAGACATAAATGGTCTCTAAAAACTGTTTCTAAAATATTCTAGGTTTAAAAGTGTGAAACGATTTAAAAGCGTTCTAAAAATGTTCTAAATTACGATATGAAATCTCAGAAAATACCAAACCTATTTCGAAAGTAATGGCTTCAAATTTATGGTGACTCTCTGACCTAGCATAGACTACATTTTATGCCGGTGCCACTATCACCTGGGGTTGCAGGAGCACAAAACGTTCTGAATTCCCATTTTTGTGATACTGAAGGGAGTAGAAACTTGAAATTGATCATGATAGTTACTTATAAGATATAAATATTCTGAAAGAGCAGTCGAAAATAATTCGAATTTTAAAAGGATTTCCAGGGAAAAATTCCAGGTTTAAAAGTGCAAAACGAGCGAAAAGCTTTCTTAAAACGTTCTAAATTATTTTTTCTATGCAATTGTTAAAAATAGAAACTTTAAATTTGGCGTGGTACATACTTATAAGAAATAAATGATCTGTAAGAACAGTTGCTAAAACATTTATAATTTAAAAGAATAAAATGATCGAAAAGAGTTTTCAAATTTTTCAAAATTACACTTCTATGGTATCTCAAGAAATACGAAACCGATTTCAAAAGTAAAGGTGACAAATTGATGGTGACAGTCCCTCTCCATGATCCAACATAAGTAATATTTTATGTCGGTGCCAGTACCAAAAAGGGGGAAAGATACAGGAGCGAAAAACATTTTAAAATTTCAATTTTTGTGATATTGAAGGGCTAGAAACATGAAATTTGGTATGATAGTTACTTATTTGATGTAAATGAACCCTTAGAACTGTTACTAAAAATTTCAAAATTTAAAAAGATGAAATAAGTGAAAGGCGTTCTAAAAATTATTTAAATTTCAATTTTTATAGAATTTTTAAGGATGAAAACTTTAAATTAGGCATGGTAGTTAATTATTAGACGTAAATACTCTCTAAGATCAGGTTTCAGAAAATTAAAATAAAAAGTAAGAAATGAGCGAAAAGCATTCTAAAAATGTTTTAATTTACGATTTCTATTGAATTTTTAAAGATAGAAATTTAAAATTTGGTATAATAGATACGTATATGATGAAAATGCTCTCTAAGGACAGTTTATAAAACATTCTAAGTTTAAAGGTGTAAAATGAGCAAAAAGCCTTTTAAAACATTCTAAATTATCATTTCTATGCAGTCTTAGGACACACCAAACCAGTTTTAAATTAGTGTTGGCAAATTGATGGTGACACTCCATGGTCCAACAAAAGTTACATTTTTTGTTGTCGTTATAATTTTTTATGAGGTTTTTAGAGTTTTTCTAGTATTTCGGCAATTGTTTGGCATTCATAATAAGGAATTTTCAGGAATGAGAGCACTCCAACCCAAATGGATGATATTCACTACAAAATTTTAATAGTATTCTTTGCTTTATTAAATCTCAGAAATACTGTCATTAAATACGGCTAGAAATACTATTAAAATTTAGTAGTAGCAATCAGTCACTTGGGTCGGAGCGCTCTCATCCCTGAATATTGTTAGGAATCTCAATACCACAAATTTTGTTCTCTGCATTTCTGTTATTTTTTTTTTTACATTTGTAAAAATATCACGGTTTCAATCTTTTATCCAATTTAGTAAATTATGTCCTTGGTGAGGTGTTCGCGATTTTGAATTTTTCGCGAGTTTTTTAAGCGATTTTTAGCGTTTTATCTCATTGTTCAGCGATTTTTTAACATTCATAAAATGAGTCCGGTTTTATTCTTTTAGCCCAATATAGTAAACTTTATTCTTTGTTATTTTTGAATTTTTTCCGAATTTCGCATGTAATTTTTTACGTTTTTCCCGTTTCCCGGATAACAATTTCTTTCTGAAACGTAAAGAACTAACTCTTAAGTAAATTTTGCTACTAACGTCATTAAATCTAAGTTGGAAGAATACGAAATCAGCTCTTATAACGACATGAACGGTGATACTAAAATTTTGAATTCAATCTGAATAGGAATGAAAAATTACAATAATTTAATGTTCGTTTGATTCGAGGCTGGGATGGATGTAGCCTGCACAAATACATGCGCCGTAGACACTGGGGTCCTTTTCCCATGCTCGTTTAATTCGAGATTCATTCCGGAAAAAACGCACTAGCACAGCTTCGCTAGTCCTTATAATGAATGCGAATGCGTGTCTGAATGTTTGAATGAAGTCAACATCAAAACGGATGAATTAATGTCTTTGTATCTCTGCATATAGATAAATTTAGCTATAATTGGGCTATAGATAATAGCTATAGATAATAGCTCGAAAGAAAACATAGGATAATTTTAATTTATTTTATTCAAATATTTTTATTAATAATTCAAAATTTCGGTATTTTCATAGTGAATTCAATTGAAATTTTCCTTTTAACATTTAATTAGCTTTGTTTTTCGTTGCCGAAAAATAGAAATCCGCAATAATAACTGATCTTTTTAATGCTTTTTTATAAATAGATTTCTGTAGCCATGTTAGACTCAAAGCATACATACACCAAATACCACCTAAAATACACTGTTCTAATAGAATTCTCCCAGTATTGTTTTTTCTTTCTACGAAGAGAAATTCGTCGATTTTCAAGATTGAGCTTAGCCTTCCTTTTTTCATTGATTGCAGTTTCCTTTTCGCGATTGTTTATATTATTTGGCACAAAATTTCACTTTTATTATGACTGAGTTATGTCAAGGCCCCCTATAAATAAAGAGTACCGTATCGTCACCTATAAAATGTGATAAAGAGTTGATTAATTACATACGTATTTCATTATCTGGAGTGAAATATTTTTCTTAATTGATGTATTTATACTTCTTTCATACTACGTGAACGAGGCCACGAGTAACTGCTAGTATAAAATAAAATTGATTTGCAATTTGAAAACATAATGATCACCGCCGTTAAACTTTCTGTACGTAACGTGATAGCATTCTCAGAAAGCAAAAGCAAGCCATCTATGTTCTTTAAATAATTAATACAAAAAAATATTTTTTTATTTAATTGTCTTAGTTTATGATTGTGACAAAATGACGTACCTAATTAGAAATTAATAATATTTTTATATTTATAGAGATGCATCATTTTCATTTTTTTATAAATTTAAATTAAAGTGTTTTTTATTAAATATTTAATTTAAAATAACAAATACTCTGTTGTTGATATCCATTAATAATAATAATAATAATAATAATAATAATAATAATAATAATAATAATAATAATAATAAAATGTTTAATAATAATACATTGAATAAAGTTTGACAGAATATAATTTGACATAAGTTCGTTAATTAATTCGTTATCTATGACAAATCTCTCTTTATTAGACAGGTCAGGGTATAAAAATAAACAACAAAACGCTATTTATTAAATGTATTCTACAACAAAATTACAGTTACGATAATAGCTATCCCAAATGTCGCTCTTCCGAAACCTATTTCTATCCGAAATTCTGAAAATGGCCAAAACGCTCTTTTAAAATTATTTACATCAGATATTTCATCAGAAAATCGTCTGCGATTTCAATTCAAGCATAGAAAGAAAAACGACTTGTATGCCTGCGACAGCAAGTTCCAAATTTAACCTCTTACGAATGGCAACACTCCGTCATGGAACATTAATTCCGAGATTACGTGGAGCTGGGTTTCATTTGTCATGATCGGGTAAACAAAGTTAGGATATAGAGTGGCGTCTATGGTGTTCTAATTGCAGTTTGCGGGGAGAAGATGCGCCTCATTGAATTCCTTAAAGTTTCTGAATATTCGGTCGCTTGCGGTTCGTTTGACGAATTTTAAAAAGGCGAAAGATCAAAGCTAAATATATTTAGATAAGTTAGTTTGAATGCTTCAGTGGAGTAGTTTAAGTTTATTCGTAGATTTGCTTTCCAAATAATTTTGATTTCAAACTTAGCTGCAATTAACTTTAAATTAAGAGTTATCTTATATTTTGTTTTACGAAAACGTTGAATTTCCAATTATGAGTACGATTAAAACTTTCTAATTAATCCTTTGATGTCAAGTGCAAATTTTGATAACTTAAAAACCAATCGTATAAACGTAATTATTAAGACGTGTTGCTCCGTGCACTTTTATAAATATCATTAGAAGAACACATTTTTGTTTTCCATTTACGTTTAAGAAATGAATGATAAAAACGATAGTATTCGGTTGATTTTTGAAGGAAATCTCATATCCTAATAGATAACTAGCTGTTTAACCTGTTCTACGCACGTGAGTTTATGAATTTAATTCTGAAACCAAAATTAAACATAACTATTCGATTTAGAAAAATATTTTTCTTCTGTGCATTTTTTTAATGAAATTTAATTTATCATGTTGCTATGGCAGCAGACGATAAAACGATATCTTTGGAATAAGGGAATAAATAGAATATTTTTTTTAAAGTTTATAATAAGATGTTTTACTTTATTTTTTTTAAACCTTGCGCAATTAAATAATCTCTAATTATTTGCACGGGAGGTAAAAGAGTTATCGTAATACCCGCAACAGCTTCTTAGTATTGCGACGTGGCGTACATAATATGTATACCTCTAATTATATTTGCATGTGAGGTAAAAGAATTATCGTAATACCCGCTACATCTTCTTAGTATTAAAGAGTGGCGTACGTAATATGTAAATCTCACATTGCAGTAAACATTTAAAACTGATTAGAACTCGCCCGATTACGGGTTGAACATAAAAAAGGCAAAAATTCTTCAAAAACACAAAATAAAAAAAATCTATTTAAGATTTTCGAATTTTTTGCCCCAATCGATCATGGGCCCCCTACCAGCAACCCGTGTGCCAAATTTCGCTCCCTTGCGCCCTACGGTTTCAAAGTTTTTGAGGTTACATAGATACGTGCACGGATTTTATTTGGGAAAATGTGCCTGTGACGTCACGAAGCAGCATCTCTCAAGTAAAGATAACTTTTAAACTCTATAGCAGAATGCAACAATTTTCGCAGACCTAATAATTCATAATGCATTATTCCTTACACATAACATGATGTGTAGTTTTCCCATAACTACGTGAAAATTACAATCAATTTAGAAAAACTAAGAGCAATTTACCTCGTAGTTTTGCGTACGGTGAGTTGAGCAGACACCCAGCAAGCCTATTTTTGACACTGAGCTCAACAATAGTACGGAGCGCTAACTCCACATTCTGATACATTGAATCCAGCGGTCCGCCCATGAATACAATGCCAAAGATTTTCCGAGGAAAATTTTTTGGCAAAACATACATTTCCTCCCATAGAGTAGTATGGGGAAGGTATTCTCACATTGGATTTTCTGTTTAAAATTTCACGAAATTTTACATTTTTTACTGATATATATTTTTTATTAAAAAAAACTATAGATTTTATTTAAATTAATCGCAGTTTTTTAGTTTGATATCAGTTAAAAATGTAATTTCAGGTAAGCTTAACGAAAATAAAAAGAAATTTTTTAAGTATTGCTCATAAAGATATCAAAAAGATGTTGAAAACACCAAAATTAATAAAAAAGTATGAGAAAACTTTGAAAAAATGCTTCTAATATTAAGAAAAGTGCACGACTCATTACTTGCGCACATTGAAGGTGTAATGGAGTTGCAGCAAAAGTGGATTAGTGACTTAACTCATCGTATTATTGTGGAGCTCAGTGGTTTTTAACAAACATGTACCGGGTGTCCAAAAAAGGACTGACTGATTTTAAAATTCAATAACTTGCAAACGGTGACAGATATTTAAAAAATTCTTCCAGGAGGGTTATGCATGAGGTCAAAAGTTTTTTACAGTGATTTTCGATTTTAGTTCGAATTACAAACAATAGATGGCGCTGCGATCAATAGACGCTAAATTCAGGCTCGATTTTTGGTCCTTCGGGATCCACTCAATACATTTCCATCTCCTTTTTCCGCATGGAAGATGAGATCGACCAAAAAATCGAGCCTGCTTTTAGCGCCTATTGCATACAGCGCCATCTGTTGTTTGTAATTTGAACTAAATCGAAAATCACTGTAAAAAAAAACTTTTGACATTATGCATAACGCTCCTGCAAGAATTTTTTAAATATCTGTCACCGTTTGCAAGTTATTGAATTTTAAAATCAGTCAGTCCTTTTTATGACACCCGGTACATGACCAATACAAATTTCCGTATGAAAGGAAAAATTTTGATTTAAAATTTTTTGGCATTATGATTGCTAATTTGGGACAAGCGTGAATCAATGGGTTACACCTATCAACTATCATCAAAGTACGTGTTTTGTCCTTAATTACTACATATTAAAAGGGATTTATCTACAGTGGCTAATGCTTTTTCACGCGCATTTGCGAACACTTCTTTTCCGCAATGTTTTTGTAGTGATTCGAAATGCACTTTAAGCTAGTGTTGGAAATGGAATCCTACAGCTAAGCACCATTGCAGTGCTTGCAGTAATTTTTAAAGCGTCAAAAAGAAAACTTTACAGTTTTCGTAAATATCATAATATTTATGAAAATATAAAAAATATCCGATATTTTGGTATATATATGCAATATTTTTTATAGATGTCCGATATTTTCAAAATAATCAACTTACTGCTGATTATAAATATAAATATTTTAAGATCAAATATAAATTAGAAACTGAAACACGTTGCATTTTGCAGGAAAAATTAAAAAACAATATTCTAAATATCTTTCTTTTCCCACTTACGTTTAGACCGGGAGCCGGCTGCACAGACAACCACCTCATCGAGTTCACGGATGAAATTCTAGGATTATATAAATCTTGATTCGCATATTAAAACGCAATCGGTCTGCCAAGTCCTATCTTGGTGGAAAACCCCTGAAAACCCGATTTTAGCGGCTGACTCGTAGGTTTACCATTGTGTTTTCCTGCTCCCAGTCCTACATGTTTTCATACCTTTTGGTGCAAGAAAACCCAATGGTGATCTACCGGCAAGAAAAGTGACATATCTCCACAAAAGTAAATTTCACAGGAGAAGCAAAAGAAAATTTGCATAACTTTATTGTAACATGAAATTATAGCACTTAGCTTTGCATGCAGGAAAAAAAACGTGCATAAAAGCATAAATACCTTAAAAATAAAGATGTAGGATGAGGTTTGGAGTGTTGGATAATTTTACCTCCATACACAATCCACCCCTTTTCTGTGGTCAGAAATGGACATATCGCGTAATAAAGCGATTTTCCGCATAGCTACACTTATGAAACTGTTTGTGTAGTAAGACCTATTTGTGGAATAAAACGCAAAATGAATTTTTGCGAGATGTGTCACTTTTCTTGCAGCGGAGCGAATGATTGTAATTTATTAGTCGCATACTTTACGGATTCAAGAAGTCAATAAAATTTCAATACACGAAATAAATTTATATCAAATAACATTTAAAAGAGTTAGGTACTATTTAAAAGTATTTAATAATAGCTTACTTATTGTTACTTAACCCTTACCGGCGCGGAGTACTTCTGTTTATAAACTGATGAAATAACGCACTGACATCGCAATTTATAAACGAATTTATTAGAAAATGCGAACTTGCGTATTTTCATGTACATTATAATAGGAATATTTTAGTTAAATATTCTTGGTGCCTCTTGTCAGTTTTGGAATTAAAATTAGGTGTCCTTTTTTAAGGACACCGCGCCGGAAAGGGATAATGCATTCAAAAGTAATATTGCCTTCTTACAGTTGCTTCCTGCCCGGGGAAGTTAAAAGTAGAACTTATCAACAGTGAACAGTTCTGTATATTTCTTTACTGGTACACGCAAGTATCATTTCTTACATATTACGCTCCTGATTTCTCTAACACTGAATTATATGCGTATATGGAAGAACAGGAATGCCAAACGGGGGTATTCCACATTTTGGAATGAAATGGTTATATAAACATTTAATGGCTCTAATAATAGCTTTGTGTTTCCATAAAAACATATAATAATAATAATAATAATAATAATAATAATAATAATAATAACAACAATAATAATAGTAATAAAACAGGTGAGAGACTATTTCGATGAAAAGAAAAGTTTTGAAAAAGGAAAAGTTTGATTGGATCAAAAATGATAACGATATAAAAAAGCAAACATCCCTCCCCCAGAGATATCTTACGATATCAAGTGCTAGACATCCCCTCCACCTAAATCGAAAACGTTATATATGCACAGCTGCTAACCCGTATTTAACGATTTCCCGCATATAATGTCATTTTTCATTAGTGCCAATTATTGTCCTAAACTTTTAATGGTAAAAAATCTCTGATTTAAACATAAAATTACTTAAAAGGTGCTAAAATTTATAAAGATGTTATTATATCCCGAGATCTTTCAAACGCACACGCGTTCATTTTCAAGGGAAACTAGTCGAATGTGGCAATCCCAAAACTTTCTTCTATCTCATACATATTAATACTTCCTAAAAAATGCAGCATATCAGCGCCACCGGTTAAATGATTTACACCAAAATCTAATAATCAACAACTTATCTCAACTTCTAACTGAATCTGAAGTTTAATGAAAATCCGTGCATTAGTTTTTGAGATAGAGCTATTACGGAAATCGTAAAAAATTCTGCATAGCAGTGGCACCTGTTGGGTGACTTACACCAAAAACTAATTAGGACCAATTTATACTAGGGAGTAACTGAATCTAAAACTTGATGACAATTCATGCATTAGTTCTTGAGATACAGCTATTGCGGAAATCTGGAAAAATGCAGCATAGAAACGCCAGCTGTCGGGCGATTTACACCAAAAGTTAAACAACATTAATTTATATCAGTGACTAACCTAATCTGAAGTTTGATGAAAATGAGTGCATTTGTTCTTGAGATAGAGCTATTGCGATAATCATAAGTAATGCAGCATAGCAGCGCCACCTGTTGGGCGATTTTCACCAACACATAATCAGCATCAAATTATATCATGGACTAACTGAATCTGAAGTTTTATGAAAATCCGTGTAGTAGTTCTTGAGATATAGCTATTGCGGAAATCCTGAAAAATACATCATAGCAGCGCCAACTGTTGGACGATTTACACCAAAAAGTAATCAGAACCAGTTTATATCAAGGTCTAACTGAATCTAGAGTTTTGTGAAATTCCGTGCATTAGTTCTTGAGATAGAGTGCCCGAAAAAATTTGTCACATGCAGTTTCACAGAGTGATAGACAGACATTTTCTAAAAACCGTCAAATCGTGTTCAGGACCTTCTAAAACGTATAAATTCATCGAAAACCGGAAGTCGAAATTTTTTACGAATCCAAAACTTTCTTCTTGTAGAGATAGAAAAAAGTAAAAAGTGACTGACTGAAATATAAGAAAAACACACGTAAAACAAGAAGAAAAAGTACGCATGTGCAAGCGAGGTTCACTCCAGTGCTTCAGAAAGAAGGGGGGGGGGGTGAAAAAAAAACTAAGTCAGGTTTTTATGATCCCTCGAAATACCTAGAATGTTAAACCAAATAGCGGGAATATTATACGAAGGGACATCATTACAGACAGTATCATTTCTAAGCAAAATCTCTATGGATTCACAGATTATTGAACAGTAATGGTTAGATGTAGGAATGATAATTTTAGCTTTTCCGAAGTCTGTCTTAATGTTTTCTTTCTGGTGCAATCTGGATAAAGCTGCACTTGGTTTGTTAAACTTGATAACAAATAAATGCTCTTTTAGCATTTCTTTAAATTTTCGAGACGTCATGCCGATATAGAATAAACTTTTTTGATGTTCTGTGTTGAATGAGATTATGTAAACTCCTGCTTTTTCACCATTTGGAACTCGATCAATTTTACTGTGAATCAAATCTTTCATTTATTTCAATTTTGCTGGAGGTTTAGCTATTAAATTAATATTATATTTTAGTAATGCATATCTCAGTCTTTCATAAAGTAGTGGGATATATTGAAACATGCAAAAAATAAACTTGTTCAAATTTAAATCATTCTTTCGTCTTGATTGTTTTGCTTGATCGAAAAGTCTGTTAATGTATTTAGGAGGGAAACCATTCTCAATAGCAATCTGTTTAATATAACTAATCTCATTTTTTAGGTATTTATCTGTACAAACTTCGAAGGCACGTTTAACGTAAAACCTGTAGGCTGCAATTTTATATGAAAATGGTGAGTTACAATCAAAAGAAACAGTATTGTTAGATCTGCATTGTTTTCTATAAGCGATATGCTCCAATTAATTTTCATAACTGTTCTTTATCAATTTAACATCAAGAAAGGGTAAAGTACCTTCATTTTCAATCTCCAAAGTAAACGGTTTACTTTATTATTATTTTTATATCGTAAAATATATTTTTCTTTCAAAACAAAGTAAAAATATTTTAATATCTCTATTCCAAACAAAAGTGTCTAACGCTGTCACCGCCTCCGTAAATGGTTTTTTGTGACTAGGAGTTTTTCTTCGCTAATATTAAGAAGCTATTCCATACAAAAATGTGTAAATTGGTAATATTATAGACAAATGTTTGTTAAACACGCCGAAGTAGGCAGTTTTTGAATCGATAAATTATTTAAAGGGATATTTAACGCTAAATTTGGTCAAAATCGTTCCATAATAAAATTTTTATCGGAGCGAAAACTATATATAAAAAATCAATACTTTTTTCTAAGGATATACAGTGGGTTGCCAAATTATTAGGGACAGTCATATTTTTTGCTAGTTTTATACTTTGGGTGCACTTGACTGTGGATCTAAATGGTTTAAGTGTTGCAGGAATGCATTTTACCATTGCCAACATCTCTATAATTCATCTTTTATGTACTTTTGGTATGTTAAAAGGTTTGTTTGCTTTCCATAAATATTTTAATAACATGAGAGACGCTGAGTCTTTTACACACGCAATAGTGGAAGACGCTTTTCTTTAATTTAAACAAAATTCTGTTGATTTTTTTTGGAAAAGTTAAGAATTATATGTGAGTATTATCTTTTTTTATTGATTAAATATTTGATTTTAGCGAAATTATTTACGATTTTAATTTATTTTTATTTTTATTGATTTCAGTATGAGTCGAGAGGTTGATTTGTCCCCAAAGAAAAAATCTGAGGTAAAAACCCTTCTTCTGCATACGAGTCGTTCCCAAAGGACGATAGCAGAACTTGCTGGAGTTTCCAAGTCAGTAGTCAACAGGATAAAAATAAATCTGGACAAAAACCAGCCACTTTCGCCCAAACGAAAAGGTAAATGTGGAAGAAAACGCATAACAACTCCACGTAAAGATAGGAAATTCCGGGATATCTGTTTAGGAAACAGAAAGAAGAGTGTGGGACTCCTTACTTAGATCGTTCAAGAATCTGGCATACCAGTTTCTAAGAGAACTATGCTGCCGATATTAGCGGAGAAAGGGTTGACAGGTCATCGTCCAGCCAAGAATCTCCGGTTCACAGAAGCGATGAAGAAGAAGCTCCTTGCCTGGGCTCGTGAACACCGCCAGAAGACAGTTGATGATTGGAGTAAAGTCAGTTGTTAAGATAATTATTATTCATGTCATTTAAAATCATTTATTTCTAAATTATTAACATATTTAAATTTTTTCAGGTAGGTTTCTCAGATGAATCAACCTTTGAGATTTTAGCCGATAAAAGCAGCTTTGTCAGGCGACTCCCAGGCGAAAAATACCGCCCAGACTGCATCGTGGAAAGTGTTAAACACCCTGATAAAATAATGGTGTTGTCTATCATAAACGCTAAAGGAGTTGGACGCCTCTACATTGTCCAGGGAATCATCAGACAAGGCCAGTACAGGCAAGTTCTGGAAACTCGGATGCTGCTGCATGTTGAAGAATGGTTCCCAGGTGGTGAAGAGTTCATGTTTATGCATGATTCAGCCCCTTGTTATAAAGCTAGAAGCTTTACAAAATTTTGCAGATCACAATATCCCAGTTTTACCTTGACCTGGCAATTCTCCTGACACGAACCCCATAGAAAACTTATGAGAGATCACCAAGGCGGAAAACGGCAAAGATATGATTACAACCAAAGTACAACTCATCGAAAAATTAATAAATGTATGGCATCACAACCCTAAAATAAAAGAAAGTGCCAGAAATTGCATAGAAAGAATGCTGAGACGCATCGAAGCACTCCTCGAAGCCAAAGGAAATGTCACCAAACTTTAATATTCTTTACTTAACATTAGTAAATTGACTGTATTATATTTTTGTTGGGTTTTTTTCACATAATATTGCATAAATACTTAAACTAGTATAACAATAATGTTTTTAAACTTAAAAACAGTGTTTATTTTCAAACTATATCCTAATATTGTACAAAAAACCTATAATTCATGACTGTCCCTAATAATTTGGCAACCCACTGTACATTAAAAGCTCACGGTGTGCAAACTGCATTTATTTTTTTAATTTGATTCATTTTTGAGTTTTCTTTTTAAATTTTAAATTCAAATTTTCAGCATTTAGAGAGATATTTTTTACAGACTTTAGAAAAGATTATTATTTTGAATTGTTGCTAATTTTAAAAACAAGGCAAGTAATAATATTTCTTTTAAATTAAGAATTTATTTACACTTGACTATTAGAAAAAAAAAACTTTCAAATTAAAATTAAATGATTACTTGTTAAACGCTGGAAAATATTGAAAATTACGTCATAAAAATTGTATTTACACGTGAATATTAATACAGAAAGAAAACTTTAAAATAATAAAATCATTAATCTGTGTTAACACGTTGAGTGCCATGGTGACTGACACTGAAGCGCTGAAAAATTTACAATGTTTTAAGTAATTTTTAAGAAAGTATAATCCTGTAATAAATAAAAGGTAAGTAAATTTTAGATAAATTTTCAGTAATTACTTAAAACAATATATAATAAACAAAAACATAATTTGAAGAACAAATTAAAAAAACAAAATATATTTCCTGCATTGTTTAAGCCCGAGAAGGGACAGATACTAAGTCATTTCATTCAATTAGTTCTACATTTAACGTTAAATTTTTGTAACAAATTAGTTAAGCCAATTGAAGATTAAAAAATCAAAATAAAATTCATACAATATGATACTTAAAACACCCTAAAAAATTAGATTCCGTTCAAATGAAATCGAAATAAATCTTAGACATGTTTTTAAGTTTTGTATTTTGCATGCATCTTATCATTTTATGCACAATTGTCATAAACATAATACAAAATCTGCAATACAAATATTTTCAATTAAAAATGGAAGAAGTCTAAGATTTATTTTGATTTCATTTGAACGGAATCTATTTTTTAGGGTGTTTTAAGTATCATATTGTATGAATTTTATTTTTATTTTTTAATCTTCAATTGGCTTAACTAATTTGTTACAAAAATTTAACGTTAAATGTAGAACTAATTGAATGAAATGACTTAATATCTGTCCCTTTTCGGGCTTAAACAATGCAGGAAATATATTTTGTTTTTT
Source organism: Maratus speciosus (assembly GCA_963932465.1). Classification (NCBI taxonomy): domain Eukaryota; kingdom Metazoa; phylum Arthropoda; class Arachnida; order Araneae; family Salticidae; genus Maratus; species Maratus speciosus. The sequence continues at coordinate 248,656,674 of OZ010799.1, forward strand.
TAATTTGTTCTTCAAATTATGTTTTTGTTTAATATGGTCAAGTTTTTCAATAACTACTGCACTCAGACGAACGCATTTCAAATTTAATAGAGAGTATCATCATCAGGCTTTGATGTATGCGGTGTTGCAGCACAATGTGGGATGCAGTTTACCAATGTGTAATTCAAAATGTTTCACCACTGTAGTAAAGCAGGTTGCGGTAGTTTGGACAAAAACTTCCAATCTGATCATAAAAAATCTATAATCAAATCATAAAAAAATAACTTCACTTAAATTTAGATATCCTATTTCCCACTCAGATAAGGCTATGAATGTAAATGTAAATTGTGTTGAATCCTTACTGCTAATATTTAACAATATTATACCTGTGATACAGTACAAAATAAAAAATAAAAGTTTTGCTTACATTTTTAAACCTTAATCTCTCCCAAGGGGTGATTGATGTAAACACATCAGAAAATTATTACCTAAGTTTAACTTGGGGTATAAATAGTTCTCAGCTCGAAAAAAAATTACATTTTAAAATGTAAGTTATCTAATTCCCCACTAAGTTCACTACCAGCGTAAAAATAGCTATCCATTAGAAACTTTTTACTAAAATATAAACGTGACCAAAGCAAAAACTTATTCCGAAAATATCCTTTTTATTTCCACTATGACGCCATATTCACCTTTTTAATAATAATAATAATAATAAAAAAAAAAAAAAAAAAAAAAAAAAAACTATCTCAATTTAATATTTCACGTGAAAATTTTTCACCTAAAAAGAAATAAATTATTATTACGGCTTTTGAAATTTTGCAACAATGAAGTAAAAATTTTACATTTTCTATGAAAAAATGTCCGTTGATTTTCAAAGAAAAAAGCGAAAATTGGAATTATTAAGAAAAATATTTCAAAAATGTAAACAAAAATTGGCCCATGTTTCTCTCTGGGTTATAATTCACCGATAAGCAAAGGCATTTTACCATTCGTTTTGACCCTGACGTCAGGCAAACGTTTTTACACTTTAAATTTATAATATCATTAGAATTAGTAAAGAATAAAAAATGAGTGGCATCAGGGACAAAAAGGTGGGAAGAAAAAATGAAAAAGTTATCATCTCCATAGGCTTTTCCATGTTAAATTAACATTGAGAAGTGACACTGGAAATAAATAAGTATTGCGCTGCCACGCAATACTTAAATATATTTAGTTTTATATAATTTTTTAGACCGTCAGTCATCGGATTCTAAACGGAAAGTTCAGTGTCAGTTACCGGTGACTGGCGGGGTGCTTAACGTGTAAAAGCCAATAAATGCGGGGGGGGGGATATATGTTGTATTCAAAACGGCCAAATATTAACATTACCAAACAGTCTAAATTTAAATATATATTTACCCGGGACATTTATTTCATACTTCGAGATGATCTTTTTAACTGTTACTGCCAATTCTAAGACAGCGCAAACAGTAACATTTACTTTCTAACAATAAAAATATTTTTCAAGTGAATATTAAAAAAAGAAAGAACACTTGCTGAAGATTACGTCAGATTTAAACCGATACATTTAAAATGTCTTATTTTAAACAATTTTCTTACAGTGTTGTTAAAAAATACTGGAAAAAGACTCTGTTGACGTAGTTCTTTTAACATTAGCTGATTTTCTAAATGTTTAACTAATTTTATTTAATCATGCTCGAAAACAACCATTAACAGCAGCTGAATCGGCCTCAATATCTCTTAGTTAGTTAAAGGGAAATGAATGGAAACCTGTTTACACGGAGATTGCCACTGGTTTTTTTTAATTATAATTCAATCTTCCGTAATCTTTTTAAAGCCGATCAAATTAGAGTGTAATTAGAGTTTGAAAGGGTATTGACAAGCGTAGCTATCGTAAGCGGAAGAGCCTAATAGTATGAGTAAAAAAAAATAACAAAAAAGATTTTACAAAATTAAGTCATGTTATGGGAGAAATATTGGCTGTTGTATCGACATAAGATGAACGTAAGCAATAAAATTAATTTAATTAAGATATAAGAGAAACTGTTCGTCAGTTATCGCAACAGAATGGCAAAAAAATGTTGTGAAACGGTTTAGATACTAAACGCGTCGGCCGATTTTTACCAAAATGTGTTTTTACAGTGTCCTGTAACATATTCACCAAATGAAAGCTCAATCGAAAACATAGTTTGTGCACTATGGTGTTCACGTTTACTCACCGAAATATATAGATAGCGACATCGTCGAAAAACTACCCAAAACGAACCCTGGGGACATACAAACGAGAGGAAATCTTAATATACACTCCTGCATGCACACATATATGTGGAATAGCTTTAAAAATAGCAAGAGCGGATTCAGAGAGCCGCAAAATGTAACAAGAAAATACTAATATTTCCATTATCGGGTAATCATAATTACAATACTTTACTAACATTGTATCTGCCCGTAAAGGAATAATGACCGTAGCAGCTCAGCCCCATGGACGCTTTCAATGGAGGATATTCCATCTACGTCATGATCATGTGGTCAAGACAAAAACTTCTAGCGTAAAGTAGGGAAAACTCCATAGACGCAATGTAAATACCTGCCAGCCAGTGAAACAGCTCATGTGGAAAGCAACAGTAGCTTCCCTTTTTATCAGTTATTAGAAGTTCTTTGGGTAAATTATCGGTACCACGTAACTTTTTTCAACCTCGAACACAGATCTGGAATATAGTCCATTGTAACATCAGTCATGACGTCTCGAATGGAAACTGTCTCCAAACAAACGGTTGCTATGCTGTATTTTTTTTTAATATGGCCATATCTTATAGCTATATCTCACAGTTTTTGAATGCTTTTTACGCAGTGGTGACCTTTTTCTATGATTTATATTTAATAAGAAATACAATATTGCAACCGTTTGTTTGGAGTCAGTTTCCAACCAAAACGTCGTGACTGACGTCACACTGAAATTATCTATAGTAAGGAATCTATTTCCAAGCTAGTAGGCTACGCCCGCTACGCTGGTCCGATTTTTCCAATTTGAATCAAAGAAAATATATCTGTGGAATGTATTTCCTGATATAGGGAAATGATGTAAGCGATGTATCATTGCAATATTGTATTTACTAATGTGTTGGCACAAACTTTGAGTTATTAAGCACCAATAACTATTTTTTTAGTTGATCAATTACAGTGTGATTTAGCAGGAAAATGAAGCCGTTATGGCAACAGGAATCAAAATGTCCTTTAATAGCTACACTACTGAAATTACACTGAAATTACTGCATTACAATGATAGCAGATATTGTCCGTCGCATCGAAATAATGTTCAGGCGATTCATTCTCATTTGTTATCTTTTAAATTCCGAACTTTTCGGTTGTGCGTAATGTGCGATTCTAGTAGTTTAAATGCTATATCGCCCTATGTTCTGTTATATTTCGTAAAACACAATTCTGCCACAGTTTTTCATATTTCCATTTTATCAGAAAAATGCAGTTAAAACTGTAATAGCAGTAAATAGTACTGTAGCTTCCATCATCAGTTAAAATGCAGCCTTCTTTTTAGTACGTCTCGAAAAGCTCTCTCAAAAAGAAAAAAACTTCTTTTAATTCATGAAATTCTTATAAAAGGTAATCTTTAATAATCGGGGTCACAGAATTAAGAATTTTCTCGGTAATTCTATGACTAAGCGTTGTAGAACAATGTATTGTATACCTAACCCCCAAAACTAAGATTGTAATTTCTATCAACATAATATAAACCGTTCACTTGAAATGCAAATGAAATATGGTAAAAGATGATATAATTTTCTGTAACGGAATACATCATGAAGGTTTTGCTTCAAACAAAAACGATGTTTTCAAAATCACATTTAATACGTCAATTTGCGAGATATCCAGCTAAGAAATATTAGCCCGGAATGCTATGAACGGTACTATACTTGATTATCTCGTCGACCAAAAACTGTCGCCAAACTGTAAGATTAAATGCCAATAATGAATGGTCGTAAATGCCACATTCACTTGAGATTAAACACGATACACGTGTTTGTTACGTCATCAAGTCTTTTTAATTCGACGTTTTATTTGCATTTTTGTTGTATCTGGCAACGAAATATTACTCTAATACAAGTGGCAACAGTTCCAGAAATTACAGAAAAGAAACAGACGATAATGTTTATTCGAATTCGAATGGTTGAATGTAAATAAGTTCAAAGTTGTTTATTCTTTCTATGTTTATAAATGTTGTGTCCGCGTCATAATAAATGTAGTTTGTGAATCCCCATATCAAATGTTTTTCCTGCCGCCTCATAAACCCGGTCACCACATTGGCGACGAGGTGAAGTTTTTTTATTTGATATTTTTCCAGACTGAACTTTCAAATTACGTTAGCTCTTAATCGATTCAATATTGATGCGCAACAGTTTAAAGATTTTATGACAGCATTTTCCACTCAGCAACAACAGTTTTTTGAAAGATTAATGCCTGTAATATCTTCAAATACTTCAACGCAGAATTCAGCTACTGAAACAAGTCAGGTAAATCCAATTTTATTACAATCTTTTGAATGTTTTGATACTCGGAAAGAATCATTTACATACTATATTCAGCGTTTTGAAAATTTTCTAAAAATGAAAGATATTTTTTCTAATAAACAACACTGTGCACAAATGCTTTTAAATTCTATCGGAGCAACTAATTACAATATGTTGTCAGCATTGGTATCTCCTAAAATACCATCAGAATTAACTTACACGGAGCTAGTAAAGGCTTTCGAAGAACACTTTTGTCCCAAGAAAAATGTTATTGTGTCGCAACATAAGTTTCTTTCAACATATCAGGGTAAAAACCAAACAATTCCAGATTATATTGCTACACTTAGACGCGATATAATTAACTGTGAATTTATTTCTCCTTGTGATTGTAAAGTGTCTATCGCTGATATATTTTTACGTGCTCAATTTATTCGTGGCATTTACGATGCTTCTATTCGCGAGCAACTTTTACAGTCAGACGTTAGTACATTTGATGATATAGCCAAAAAAGCTATAGCTTTGGAAGTTTCCAGATTTGATAACCGTGAATTGTCGAAAAATTCAAATATTATAACCAGTATAGGCGAATCTAGTGCAAGTGAAATTAAAAAGGTTTCGAAATATCGACGTTCCAGGTGTGACGCAAATAATTCATCGTCTTTTCAACGCTCTAATTCGAGACCGAAAAATAGTTTTAATCGAAGATCAAGTTCACGATCGCGAATTGATTACGAAAAATTGGGCATAAACAATTTATATCTTCGATGCGGTAAAAATAATCATACTGCAAAAACATGCAGGTTGGATCGCAATTCTCTTAAATGCAGTGCATGTAAAATAACAGGTCATCTTGCAAAAGTCTGTATTCGCACACTGTTAGGCGGAAAAGGAAAAACTAGCACAGATAAAGTAAATACAGCAAACTATATTACGGAAAAGGAAATTTTTCTCAGTACGGTGTGAATGAAATAATAGATGTTTTTCAAAATAAAAAGGGCAAAGCTAAAGACCTCGAAAAATATTTTGCTACAGTGAGCATTGAGGGCCATAACGTACCGTTTGAAGTGGATTCAGGTGCAGGATTTACTTTTATTCCCCGAGATAAGTTCTACAAAATGAAAATTTCAGTTCAACTTCAAGATTCAACTATTGCTTTCCGATCATACACTGGTGATGTTTTTCTACCAGATGGAAAGGTTACAGTAAATGTAGAATATCAGGGAAGACCCTCACGTGAAGAACTTTATATCGTGCCGGAAAATTTCGATGCTTTGTTAGGTCGTGTATGGATTCGACGTCTTGGAATTAGCCTTCAACAGATTGATTCAAATGAGCCAGACAACTTAAATACCTCACAAGTAAAAACTATAGAAAGCCTCGAACATGTTATTTCTATGTATCCAGAAATTTTCGAACAGAAAGTAGGATGTATTCCAGGTGTCAAAGTTTCATTAAAACTCCGTGAAAATAGTAAGCCAATTTGCCATAAGGAAAGAGAAGTACCGTATGCTCTTCGTGAAAAAGTTGAAAGGGAATTAGATTCACTTGAATCTCAAGGAATAATCTCGAAGATAGCTACGAGTGATTGGGGGTCGCCTCTGGTAGTAATACCAAAAGCTGATGGAGGTGTACGACTTTGCGTCGATTACAAGGTTGGTGTAAATGAAAGACTTGTAAGTGCTAATTATCCAATTCAACGAATAGACGAAATTCTAAACAGTCTCAGAAATTCAAAATACTTTTGTCGACTAGATCTGTCTAAAGCTTATCTACACGTTCCAGTTGATGAAGAAAGCAGTATTATTCAAACTATAACCACACATCGAGGAGCTTATCGCATGCATAGATTGTCGTTTGGAATAAAAACCGCTCCTAGCGAGTTCAATCGAATTCTAGATCAGATCCTCCGAGATTTACCAAAAACCTTAAAGTATTTCGATGATATTATTGTGCATGGAAGAACGAAAGAAGAGTGTAGAAGAAATCTAGAATTATGTCTTCAAAGATTAAAAAAATATGATCTGCATTTAAATCGTACCAAATGCTTGTTGTTTCAAGAGAAAATCGAATATTTAGGTCATGTTATTGAATTTAATAAAATTTCAAAAAGTCCTGAAAAGGTAAGGGCGATTAACGATATGCCAAGACCGTCAAATGCGGAAGAACTACGGAGATTCTTAGGAATGGCAACTTATTATTCTCGTTTTTTTCCAGATAATTCAACAGTCACATATCCTCTTCGACAGCTTCTTCGGAAAAATTTCAGATTCCGATGGACAGCAGCATGTGAAGCAGCCTTCATCAAATTGAAAAGCGAAATTTCTAGTGAACGTTTTCTTGTTCCATATGATCCTAACTTACCAATTATTCTTACATGTGATGCTAGTCCTGTAGGAGTAGCCGGTGCTCTATCACATATTATAGAAGACCAAGAACGACCCATTGCATTCGCATCAAGATCTTTAACAGCAGCGGAAGAAAATTACTCACAACTTGATCGAGAAGCTCTAGCCATTGTATTTTCAGTAAATCACTTTTTCAATTATTTATTTGGAAGACATTTTAAGTTAGCTACTGATAATCGACCTTTAACAAGAATATTCCACCCACACGTAAAATTATCTCCTATGACTTCAGGACGATTGCTAAGATATGCTACATTTTTATCAGCATTCGATTATAAAGTGGTTTTCAAAAAGGGTAGTGATAATGTAGAAGCAGACTGCTTGTCTAGATCTCCAGTTGCTCAAAAGGAAATATCAAGTGATATGGTTATTAACAGTGAAATAAATTGCATTTGCATGTCATCTGTAAATGCGATTTCAACAGAATTGCAGAATTTCGAAACTATACGAAAGGCAACAGATGCAGATGAAGAATTATCAAAAATAAAGAAAGAAATTGAAGAAAATCCAGATCGTTCATATGGATTTACACTTGAAGAAGGAATTTTGTTTAAAGCACAAAGAATAATTATTCCAAAAGCACTTCAGAAACCAGTTTTAGAAGAATTACACAAAATTGGAATTACTAAAATGAAACAGTTAGCACGCCGTTATGTTCACTGGAAGGGTATAGATAGAGATATTGAACATCTGTCAAGAACATGGGAAGCGTGTGCTGAAATTAAGAAAAAACCTTCAAAAGTACCAGTACATCCCTGGGACGAGCCAGAAGAAAATTGGGATCGCATACATATTGATTATGCAGGACCATTTCAAGATCATTTCTTCTTAATTGTCGTCGATGCAAAATCAAAATGGGCTGAAATCAAAATATGCCGCAATGATACTACTTCTATTTCTACAATTGAGCTATTATCCGACATTTTTGCATTTCATGGTTTTCCAAGGGTCATAGTCTCAGATAACGCAAAAATTTTTGTAAGTCATGAATTCCAGTTATATTGTGCTAAAAATGGAATTTTTCACAAACTAACTGCTCCAGGTCATCCAGCCACAAACGGATTAGCTGAACGAAATGTGCAAACACTCAAAAATCGTCTAAAAGCAATGTCTTCTGAACCGTTATCAATGCTCGCAAAGGTAAGACAAATACTATTCAGATACAGAGCAACTCCACTGTCCAGTAATCAAACACCAGCAGAACTGTATTTGAAATGAAATATACGAATTCAACTTGATGCCTTACGTCCAATGAAACATATTCAAAACAATGATTACTCAATTAAAGGCAGAAATTTAAATGTGGGAGATCGAGTACAAGCGAGATGCTATGCCAGAAATAGAGAACTGTGGAAGTTAGGTACTGTACTTCAAAAATTTGGTAAATTGCATTATCAAGTAGAATTAGATAATGGATACATATTCAAGCGCCATACTGATCAACTCAAAAAAACCGAGATTCCAAAAAAGACTGTCACATTCATCATAAATTCAAAAAACGATGAGTGTAAGGATCCAATAAATGAAAAGGAATCTTCTCAACCCCAATGGATAGCACTACCTCGAAACTATTTCCAACAACCCGATGCAAATGTGCAGAGACCACCAACACCAATTGGACATGATGTTCAGCTACGACGATCCACTCGTCAACGCAAACCTCCATCATACTTGCAAGACTTTGTTGTACATTAACAAACATTATAACTGTTGTGTACGTTCCATTTTAAGCGTGGGAGAATTGTTGTATCTGGCAACGAAATATTACTCTAATACAAGTGGCAACAGTTCCAGAAATTACAGAAAAGAAACAGACGATAATGTTTATTCGAATGGTTAAATGTAAATAAGTTCAAAGTTGTTTTATTCTTTCTATGTTTATAAATGTTGTGTCCGCGTCATAATAAATGTAGTTTGTGAATCCCCATATCAAATGTTTTTCCTGCCGCCTCATAAACCCGGTCACCACAATTTTTATTAATGTTTTACCTATTTATTTGTTCTTTCGTCATTTAAAATTGCTGCAAATTTCGATTTTTTTTCTTCAATTCTATATCTAATGTTTACATGCATGTTTTAGCTATATCCGTCTACATTTTTTGTCTAAATAAAGAACATTAGGTTCGTTACAATTTTCCGTATCGTTGATATTTATTGCGGTTTTTAATATATTAGATTGTTACATTTAAGGGTACAGATGTCATATTCGCCCCATATTGGCGCGATTTTTTTCGGTTGCCAATTTGGCGAAATTATCAACAGCATAAACAACATAATCCGGGTTACCACACCAAGCAAAATAACGACACTTTGGCGCCAGTTAAGTACCTGTTGCCTATATGATATTGGCGACAGAAAAAAATCGCGCCAATATGGGGCGAATATGACATCTGTGCCCATTTAAGTTACTTAAATTTTATTCACAAATACAATATCTTAAAGTTATCGTTTTGTATGTGGTTTAATTCAATAATTATGCATTTAAATACGTAAACTATTAGTATTCTTTTGCTGGAAGTCATCAAAATAAATCAAATTTTATATTTGGTATGTTGCTGTAGCCGTCTGCTATTTCTCTCTCTCTCTCGCACGCGAGGAGCCAGCCAATAGCAATGAGGCGCATTTCCTCCCCCCGCGTTTTCTGCGGAGAGCTTTTGAAGTCACGTGACGCAGTAACATTCGAACTCTGCAGAGAGCGGAAGTTTATTCTGTCAGTGACGATGGCGAATATTTGACTATGTGGTGTTATGTTAATAAAGTTTATTTTTCTACAAAACCTTCTGATTATTTGAGTCACCGAGATATTTTTATCATCTCCCTTCAATCCATTCTCTAAAATGGTGACCGCGGATTTTTGAACCTTCAACTATTTCATAGACCGTCGAACTATTCAACTGTTTCATGGAACGTTTTGTTTAACTAGCAAAATGGCAACTGCTGAAACATCTGCCGTAGTCATTCCACCCTATATCCCTGTGGACCCTACATTATGGTTTCATATGCTGGATAGCACATTGGAATTAGCTACTCCTAAAGCTATCACTGAGTCGAAAACAAAATATAATTATGTTGTAGCGCATCTACCGCCTGCTACTGCTACTATGGTTCGAGATATAATTATGAGTCCTGATCCTACTGATCCTTATCAGATTTTGAAAGCAAAAGTTATCGAACGTTGCGGAGAAAGTCGTACTTTAGAAATACGGAAACTGCTAGCTGGAGAAAGCCTGGGTGACAGAAAACCAACTGAATTACTTCGATTAATGAAAAGACGAGCTGAAAGCCATAATATTAGTAACGATCTTCTTTTAGAACTGTTTACTCAACAAATGCCAACCACTGTGCAAACGATTCTAGCTTCCATTGAAAAAATTACTCCAGATAAAGCGGCGGATATTGCTGATAGAATAATTGAATTAACGCCTTCCAACATTAGTTCTGTTTCGATTCGAACACCAACAACTGAATCTCAGACACCACCAGCCATTGATATGCTCGTAAAAGAAATCCAAGCATTACGCCAAGAGGTCGGTCATCTTCGTCGTTCAAGAAGTGTATCTAGAAGTGATAACCATCAGCGTAATCGTTCTCAGTCCCGCCATAGGGATGCAACATTGTGTTGGTATCACCAAAAATATCAAGAAAAAGCAAAAAAGTGCCTAGCGCCTTGTTCTTATTCGGAAAACCAGAAGCGGGAAGAGTAGCGGCGACGGACTTCTCCCCAGCACCTTCTCGTCGCCTTTTCGTTAGAGACAGAAATACAGGTATGTGTTTTCTAGTCGATTCTGGATCTGATGCCTCACTTGTGGCCGCGAATAAAAATGACAAAACTAAGCCTGTTCTCCAAACCTTTCGTGCTGCTAATGGCACAAAAATTAATGTGTATGGTCGTAAATGTATTAATATCAACTTAGGCCTACGCCGAAATTTTGCATATTCTTTTTATATTTGTGATGTTTCATGTGCTATTTTAGGAGCTGATTTTTTGCATAATTTTAATTTAAAACTTGATTTACGGAATCGTCGTCTTATTGATTCCACTACTAATTTAAAAGCTCCTGCTATATTAAGTACTTGTAATATATTTTCTGTGAAACCCAATGTTGTAAATGATATATATGGTAAATTATTATTTAAATTTCCTGAAATCACGAAATTACCGGATCCCAACCAACCGGTTAAGCATAATACTGTGCATTATATAAACACTAAGGGGCCTCCAGTCACTGCTAAGCCTAGACGGCTAGCTCCAGATCGGTTAAAAATTGCCAAAGCTGAATTTCAGCACATGCTACAACTCGGTCATATGAGACCTTCTAAAAGTAATTACTCTTCGCCTTTGCACCTGGTGCCGAAGAAAGGATCTGTCGATTGGAGACCTGTTGGTGATTATCGTGCTCTAAATGCACAAACTGTTAAAGAAAAATATCCTATCCCTTGTATCGCAGATTTCACTGCTGAATTACATGGTAAACAAATTTTCAGTCACATTGATCTTGTAAAAGCTTACCACCAAATTCCCATAAATCCTGATGATGTACATAAAACTGCAATTTGCACTCCATTCGGACTTTTCGAAAGCACTCGTATGCAATTCGGCCTTTGTAACGCTTCCTCAACTTTTCAACGATTTATTGATGACGTATTTCGTGACTTAGGATTTGTTTACGCATTTCTTGATGATTTTCTAATTGCATCAAATAATGAAACTGAACATTTAGAACACCTTGAGTTGTTGTTTTCTAGACTTAAAGAGTATGGTCTGTGTATTAATGTTGATAAATGTAAATTTGGCCAATCCACTATCGATTTTTTAGGATTCAAACTTTCAGCTGAAGGAATTGAACCCTTACCTGATCGTGTAAAATGCATCCTAAATTTCCCCCAGCCCTCTACCTTAACTCAACTAAGACGCTACTTAGGTCTTTTCAATTTTTATCGACGGTGCATTCCCAAAGCTGCCGATATTTTAGCTCCACTCGTTAAATTCTTAGAAGGACACAAAAATAAGAAAAAACATCCCCGTTCCAATGCTAACAAAACTGAGCAATTACAATGGAACGATGAAGCCATTCTTTCCTTCACTGCTTCAAAAGAAGCTATAGCTCGAGCTACATTATTACGACATCCAATTCCTGGCGCCCAGCTAAGCTTATGGGTCGATGCCAGCAATGTCGCAATTGGTGGATCTTTAATGCAACTCTCCGAAAACCAATGGGAACCAATAGCATTTTATTCCTGTAAATTAAATAAATCTCAAAGAAATTGGTCTACTTATGATCGTGAATTATTTGCTATTTATTGTTCTATAAAAAAATTCAGACACATGCTAGAAGGTCGGAATTTCATTATTTATACTGACCAAAAACCCCTTACATTCGCATTTCAACAAAACCCTGATAAATGTAGCCCACGTCAATTGAGACATTTAGACTATATTTCACAGTTTTCTACTGATATTAGATATACTAAAGGCTCTGACAACATTGTGGCCGATGCATTATCTCGAATTGAGATAGATTCAATTTCTCCTAATGTGTTAAATTTTAAAGAGTTTGCCACTGCTCAGACAAATGATGAAGAGCTAAAACAACTTCTCGAATTTGACACCACTTCATTAAAATTAGAAAAACATTATTTTCCACTCGAAGATGTACATTTATATTGCGATATGTCACAAAAACATCCTCGACCATTTGTTCCTAAAAGTATGCGACAATCAGTTTTTTCAACCTTGCATTATTTCTCGCATCCTGGTATCTCAGCTTCATTAGATTTAATTTCTAAACGATTTGTATGGCCTCGCATGCGTAAGGACATAAAATCTATGGTTCGCAGCTGTACGAAATGTCAAAAAGCTAAAATCTTTCAACACACCAAATCACCAATTGGTACATTCTCTGAACCTGATGCTCGTTTTGCCCATATTCATATTGATTTTATCGGACCTTTACCATCATCCGATGGCAATCAGTATTGCATGACCATCATTGATAGGTTCACGAGATGGCCCGAAGTTATACCCACATCTGATATGACTGCAGAAACAACTGCTCATACATTGATACACAGTTGGATCTCCAGATTTGGAACCCCTGTTACCATCACTACTGATCAGGGTAGAAATTTTGAGTCCACTCTTTTCAAAGAGCTTACAGATAGATTAGGATGTAAACGCATCAGAACTACAGCATACCATCCACAGTCTAACGGTTTTATTGAAAGATTCCATCGCCATCTTAAGAGTTCTCTTAAAGCTCACAATAAAATTCAATGGACTGAAATCCTCCCCATTGTCTTACTTGGTTTACGCACTGCTCTTAAAAATGATATCCAAGCGACCTGTGCTCAACTTGTTTATGGCACAAATATCAGACTACCCTCTGATCTCATAAACACTGAAACTATAAATCCACCACCTACTCTTACATACGTCACTGAGTTAACTGAAAAAATGAGAAAGTTAAATCCCATTGCCACTGCAATGCACGGCAATCCTAAAATTTATGTCAATCCCTCATTAAAAACCTGTTCATACGTGTTTCTTACATCAGATAAAGTCAATCCTCCCTTATCACCCCCTTATACAGGACCTCATCGAGTGATTGACAGGTCTGAGAAAACGTTTGACTTGGAAATAAACGGGAAGCGCTGTACTGTATCTATTGATCGCATTAAACCTGCGTATCAATTAGCAGATTCTATTCACATTCCCAACCTCAAAAACAAAATGAGCCCATAAATTTTCCAACTACTCCTGTTGAAGACCCTACCACCAAATCTGGTCGTAAAGTTCGTTTTCCGAAACATCTCGTTACGGATTATATTGTTTAAAACATTTGATGTTTGTAGTGTGCATACTATTTCCTTCTCAAAAGTATTGTTTTTCATGTAATGCATAATATATTTTCTATTTTTTTTTTGCATCATATGTACTTTAATTTTACTCAAGACCTTTCTTATGTATCTTATCAATTGCTACCTTTTTGTAATCGCGACTTCGTCACTGGGGGCATACTCTGTAGCCGTCTGCTATTTCTCTCTCTCGCACGCGAGGAGCCAGCCAATAGCAATGAGGCGCATTTCCTCCCCCCGCGTTTTCTGCGGAGAGCTTTTGAAGTCACGTGACGCAGTAACATTCGAACTCTGCAGAGAGCGGCAGTTTATTCTGTCAGTGACGATGGCGAATATTTGACTATGTGGTGTTATGTTAATAAAGTTTATTTTTCTACAAAACCTTCTGATTATTTGAGTCACCGAGATATTTTTATCATCTCCCTTCAATCCATTCTCTAAATTGCTATGGCATAAGTGAACGTCACTATTAAAGTAACCCTATTCTTTAGTATCTTTTTTTTTATTTTAATTCATTAATTTACAAAAAATTAATTAGCAGATAATAATAATAATAAATAAATAATAAGCAAAGTTTTAGAATCATTCTATACTTCCATTTGTATAATTTGGCTAAATAGCTTGGCGATTTGTATAATTTGGCGAAATTGGTCGGCGGGATAATCAAGTATTATCTAATAAACATATGATCCAAGCTTTCTTAAGGAAGCATATTTTTTCTTTTGCAAAATAGCAATATATTTATGAAAATGATATTAATACATAATTGCATAAATATCCGTAACAATAATCTTGAATTCCGAATTACTGAGATGTTAATACAAACATAAAACTAAAAAATTTTCAAGAAAAGAAAAAGCAAAATAAAGGGCATGAAATTTTATATTTTGAGGAGAGTTTCGTATCTTGTCCCGGTTGGCGTGATTAGCGAAGGAATCCAAAATGGCACCTCTACAGGCCGATTTGGCATCTTACCAAAATTTTCAAGGTGTTGGAAAAATACGTTTTTTAAATATTTATAATTATTTATTTTTAAATAGAAAATAATATGCATATGTATTAGTTTCATGTATATTTACATAATATTACATATACAGAAAAATATCGTTTAGAAAATCTACGGAAAATTATAGATTAAAAAATATAAATATTAAAAAATGTATTTATAAAAAAGTATTCAAAATTGTTACTTATCCACCAGTAACATTCAAGTAATAAAAAAAAAGCAGTCCCAAATGCTGGAGATGGCAACAACCACATCGAAAAATTCATCGCCAAAATAAGCTCGCCATAAAAACGGAAACAGGATATGGAACTGTTCCCTATATTTATGTAACTGGTTTTAGAAGTTTAAAATTTTTAACGAAGGATATTGAGATATGTTGTAGCCATGATGAAAGAAATTCATTTTTGGAAACATTTGCTCCCGCATAAGAGGAAAAAAAGAAAATTTTATTACGTAAAATCATAATTATGCATATTCGAACCCGCGAATAACGATCCAAGCTTCTCAATTTTTCGCTCTCAGCCAGATTGTTCATTACTGCATTGAGTGTGCCAATGTGAAAACTGATTAAGTAAAAAACCATAAATTTCTAAATAATCACTAATTTTGAAATCGGTTCATCTTTTGTAATAGGATTCATCCTGAAAAATTATCTTCAAACATGAAAGATGTGCTTCCAATAACAGAATCTATACGCCAATTGTGTGGGGGTACTCAATTACGGAAGATTTTTCAAAAATCCTGTAATCACCTATCAGGAAAATGGGGGTGTGTACGCAGTTATACTAAAAAGTAATGAAGTTAAAAAAAAAAAAAAAAAAAAAAAAAAAAAAAAAAAAAAAAAAAAAAAAAAAACCGTAAAAAAATTATTTCACCATGAATTTTTTTTAATAATGCGTAATTACACAAATCACTTAAAAATAATTCTTAGTTCCCTTTCGGGTTTTTTTTAATTATATTTTAAATAAAATTACGGCACAACTTAGTTATCCCATCGACCAAAAATCTATCGCCAAACTATAAGATAAAATGCCAATAATGGTTGATCGTAAATGTCACATTCACTTGACTTTAAGCAAATTACACATGTTTACGTCATCAAGTGATTTTTATTTCGTCGTTTTATTTGTATTTTTATTAATGTTATACTAATTTATTTGTTTTTTCGTTATTTAAAATAAAAATTATGTCAATTTGTATATTTGGCGAGTACTTTGGCGATTTATATAATTTGGCGAAATTGGTCGACGGGATAACTAAGAACTACCAAAATTACAAACAGTGGCACAGATGTCATATTGCCGCGATTTTTTTTCTGACACCAATGTCATATACGCAGCGGGTACTTAACTGACGCCAAAGTGTCGTTATTTTGCTTGATATGGTAACCCGGATGATGTTGTTTATGCTGTTGATGTTTTCGCCAAATTGGCAACGAAAAAAATCGCGCCAGTGTAGGGCGTATATGACATCTGTGCCCAAACAGTTTTCCCATGCTGTTCGTATTTTCTTGCTAAATAATATAGCCATTTCAATTCCTCAGTAAAAGCATAACATATCGTCGCCAAGATGAGTAACAATAACCAACAGTAACCTTTACGCACGAAAAAAAAAAGAGAAACACAAAATTTTAATTAACTAATAATAATAATAGTTATATAGGTAAATCATGCGTACAAATGATTCCGAAAACTTATCCAATTGTGTAAATGATAAACAAAATGCATCCTGTACTTTTGAAATCGACGCTGACAAACTTTAAAAAAAAGAAAAAAACCCGCTATTTTATTTAAATAAAAGTTCAATAAATATTTTCTTATCCAGGTGCGAAATATAAACCACAAAGATGATAAATCGCCAGTTATTGTGTCAATGGACCAAATTAGAAAATGAATCTCCTTTTAAGCCGTACAAACACATTTCTTTCATATTTAAAATAAATATTTTCTTTTTATGCTATTATTTTTCATTATTATTTCACTGTATTTCTTTGTATTTTTAATAAAATCAGTAATAGTTTTTTTTTTTCGGGCTGTTTGTTTATTTTAATTTCTAAATGATGTAGACGTTTCAATTCTTTAACAAAAAGATAGCTTAATATGCCAAGATGAAAATCATACGCCAATGACAACCTTTTCGTCCAAAATAACAGAACTTTCGATCATAATTCTATAACTATTCCACGATGAACAGTGTGTTATAGCTTAAAACCTTCCCTGAAACGATATCTGTCTAACAGTGTAAGTTCCGTGAAAATCCATGCAGTAGAACTCGAAATATAGATGTTCGGAACGAAATTTCCGTTTGGATTTTATATATACTAGGGGATCGTACCCGGGCTTCCCGGGTTACAGAATATAGGTAAAAACCAATTTTTTTAAATGTAAAAGTAATTTTTTTTTTTTACATGCAATATGTATTTTTAGACTGCCCACTAAAAATAAAAAAGCATTTTTCATATGAAAATATAAATTATTCAATCAAATAAACTTTTGAAATTTATCAAAAGCGATTTTTTCGTATTAGCCGCACGCTAAGAGTTATTAGCCCAAGATTTTGCTGCTTGCGACATCCTTTTATTTCCTGATAATTTCAGAGCTTTAAGCGCGTAGTTCAATTATATGTCTGTTAAATTTGTGTTTTATTTACATCATTTTATTTATTTAATCACAGAGGAAGTTTTATTTTTGTTTACGGAATATTAGTAGTAAGAAAATGATGAACTCTTTATGTTGTTTTAAGGGCAAACGGATTAATCTTTCTTTATCGAGCTCCACGCGATAGAGATAAATTTAAAAATTAACCTCTCATAGCCGCAATCACCCTTTTTTTAAAAATTGGTATTTTAATTTGATCATTTTAACTCAAAACGTGATGTCACGATTGTCAGCAAAATCTTTGCATGTGAACAGTCGCACTCTTAATTCGAGATCCTAATCTCAGTACCGGAGAGTAAAAATTGCCGTAATTTATGTTTTTTTTTTTTTTTTTTTTTTTTGACGCGTTTGTGTTAAAAAGTTTAGTTTTATCTAAGAGAATCATCCATTTCAAATTTTTTTCAGTTTTTATGAGAAAATGGCAACTAAAAGATACAGCAATTTACTATTTTCTTTTTCCCCTTCACTTTCAACAGAAATGTAGTACTCCAGTTGCCACAATTACAAAAAAAGTAATAAAAACTACAAAAAGATTAATATCTTAAAATTAAATTGAGATACAGCTTTCAAACAAATTGCATTTAAAAGAGCATTTTTTTCCTCATACGACGGTGTAAAAATTTAAAATGTGCGATGTTTAGAAGTTTAAAAATTTGCAGTAGAGAAAATTTCAAAACCAAAACTTTATTTCAAATTTCAAATTGTTGCCATTCGCAAAATGACTTATGCGTTACGCACAGATATGTTTGTCCTTTATAATATATATAGATAATAGATGATTTCGATTCAGGCGATCTTTTCACGAAAATGAATTTAATATATGAATGAAGAAGGATTTTTGATTCGATACTTACAATCAACGTTAACAATTAAAATTATTTTTATTTATGCTTTCAGAATCAAGTAAAGCATGATGATTTCCCTGCTGGAAAATCTCCAAAATGTTGTCCAGTTTTCAGATATAGCGACCATACTTAACACGATATTTCTTCTTTTCTCGCGTTTCACTACATCATCCTCATTATTCCGTGTTATACGACTTCAAATTTGAACACTTCTCACTAATTAAATAAAAATAGTAACGTCCCGTTTTCCACACCGATAAATCTCCGGGGCTTTATTCCAGATTATGAATTTTCATTACATCTTAAACTTTCCGGAAATAATTCATTACTCTCATTTATTTTTCACACCCAATTAACTATTTGGAAGTATTTTCCAAGCTGCTTATTTAACTTTTGGAGTCTTTTATAAATACAGTAATTATGAGTTCGAGGTAAGACTGAAAGCGACGTTTCTGTTCTTGACTTGTTGCCAAAATACATTCCCTAATCATGAGATTTCCAGGATTAGTAAAACGTTTGTTAGTGAGTAACAATGAATTAATTCCATAATCTTTACGCTAAAGCTCTCGAAGCATGGCTGTAAGGAAAAGTACACAATTAAGACATCTTAATTAGCGAACTTTGCCATGATTTTACAGATTATAAAAAGATTTATTTAACTTGTTCTTAACTGCCGGAGAAATTCGCCATTTTTCTTTTGAGAAAGTGTATTAACTTCCGAATTAATTGGTACACGCATGAAAAGAGCAAATTAAGAGGATGAACTTTTTTTCCTGAAATTGATTAAAATTGAAAGAATTAATTAGGAAAGCTGAATTTATTTTAGAAGCCTCAAGAAAAATTCGAGAATTTTTGATTTTCAGAAAAAAAAGCTCATCTTTTATATGGCGTTTTTAGAAGAATGATTTGAATATATATATTATAAAGGACAAACATAGCTGTGCGTAACACTTCTATCTATCTATCTATCTACATTATAAAGGGCAAACATATCTGTGCGTAACACTGACGTCATTTTGCGAATGGCAACACTTTCCGATGAAATTTCGGTTTTGTAATTTTCCCTACTGCAAATTTTTAAACTTCTAGACATCGCACATTTTCAATCTTTACGCCGTCGTATAGGAGATAAAATGTACTTTTAAATGCAATTTCTTTGAAAACTGCATCTTAATTTATTTTTGAGACATTAATTTTCTTATAGTTTTTAATTCTATTTCTCTAATGATGGAAACTTGAGTACTACATTTCTGTGGGAAGTAAAGGGAAAATTGCAGATTAGTATATTTTTGAATAGTATATTTTTGTTGCCATTTTCTCATAGTAACTAAAAAAAAATGTAATAAAATACCTGCTGCGTCAAGAATGTCGTCGGCTATAAAACCTGGTGAATTTTGGTTCTATTTCGTTTTTATACATCAATTAAATAATTTTTAGTTTATTGCAAACTTATTTTGCAAAAAATACATCGATTTCTCTTTAATAAAATGTATTTTAAAGAATATTTGTGTGCCTCATTTTCTCAGCATTTATTTAATTTGTATCAAAAAGCTGAAAGAATTCAATTTTATTAAGGGGACCGTGGAATTTTATTTGAGCAAAAATCAGCCCAAATATCAAAAATTATTTTTGTGTTTCACTATTTTCCAGTTTGTTCTGAGACATTTGCGAAAAATCGCACGCAGATGCGATTATTTTTTGCAAATTTACAAGCACTTGGATGTTGTACACAAACAGATTTTCGGCCCTTTAATATACTTTAAATGTGTTTTTCTCAAAACTGATTTTTCAACGTTTTTCGATTTTTGAAATGCTTCATGCGTCTTATTTTTTTTTCTTATTTTTTTTAAATATATATATATATAAATTCATGAAATTGATAAGGAAGAATTATGATATTCTTTACAAAGAAACTGCGCATGCATTTTAAAATTCGACTTTATTAAGGGGGCTCAGGGCTTGATCGATACCGAAAAACATGTAAACAGAGCCCTCGCTTCGAAACCATATAAAAACAGAAGTATTCAATGTAACTAGTTTAAACTTTCTGATACTTTTAAGGTACGTTTGTAGTCTTATAAAATTATAAAATGAAGGGTGTCATATCACCACCAGCAAGATATCTTAACGTTGAATTGACATAAGGACCTAATTTTTGCTTTAAAATGATCAGGAAACTTTACTCTATAGAATGAATTAAGGATATAATTATTACTCAAAGGAAACCTTATTAAAAAAACTCTAAAAAATAAAAGTTTTTTCCTTTATAAATACGCAAAATATTAAGCTATCTAAAATATATTAATTCATTCTATAGATAATGATGTTATACGCATACAAAAAAAAAAAAAAAAAAAAAAAAAAAAAAAAAAAAAAAAAAAAAAAGCTATTCCATCAAATAGTTTTTTTTTTTTTTAAATCTTACGGATAGTCGTCAAAAATCAAGTTTTGAGAAAACGCGAGTTAAATTGTGCAATTAAATGTGTGCGGCTATGAAAGTGGTTGTTACATAAATGCTTATAACTCCGTTAAAAATGCAAATTTTTTTATGCGGGTTTTTGCGCTGTGTTCAGAAGTAATTGAATAATCAAAATAGATACTAAAAAAAAATCAATTCTTTGAAAAGTTTTCAAGCCCTGAGCCCCCTTAAGATAATTAAATTTGATTTTTAACTTATTAAAAGGCAAAATTCTGATGAAAATCGATATGGAATTCAGAAAAAAATCTCTAAAAAATTACCTATTCAAGAGACTAAAAATTTGATGCACAGATTTCTTAGCAATAAAGTTTTAAATGATAAAAATGCAAAATCCAGGAAATTTTTCAAAAATTAGACGCATGGAACATTTAAAAATTTCTTTTTAAAATTAAAAATTTTTCAAAAAGTCTTAAAATTATACTAATATTGAAAATTTCTTTTAAGGTGTTCTACATATTTATGGTGAAATGTAAATTTCGAAAAAATTTCATATCTCTGTGATGAAAAAAAAAAAAATATGTTAATGTCCACCGTCCCCTTAATCCGTGTGAAATAACATTTTCCGAATTTTGAAAAAAATATAAATGAATGATTTCTGACAAAACATGGAGCTATTATAAACAAACAAATGAAGGCATATGAATCAATATATAATCGGTTTGTTTTGCCGAATTTCTTATATGACGGCATTGTTTTTTGTTGGGTTTGTGTATTATTCCACTATAGTGACGTCATATGCAGAGGCTAACGAGAAAAACAGGCTACCGCGGTGCATTCCATGTATCTTTTTTTACAGACGGGTGGAGTCACGTGATGCTCGAATGCACCAATGAAAGTGTGTGAAAAGAGCATCACGTCAATCTAGCGGTCTGTAAAAAAAGACACGTGGGATGCACCGCGGTAGCCTGTCTTTTTCGTTAGCCTCGCGTACTTTTCTATAAATGTCGTTTAAGACTGCTTCGTAAAAGTCGAATGTTTTACCGGATACATTTTATATATAAAAATGTGCGTATTTAAATTCTTAAAACTGAAATATGTTTTGTAGAAGTGCGTCATTTTCATTCCAGTGACTTTGAAACTTTTCACAAGTAGAAATGCTTCACTTTTGAAAATAACGTAATTGACATAACTCACTGATAAAACGCAATGTTTTACAAAAATTTCGCGCGTCTTTATAGAAAAACAGTGACACGTGCCTGCTCAGATGGGAAATCTTTGTCCAAAAAATTGCAATTCATATTACAGAACTTGACGATTCTTGGCCGGATGAATTCCCTTCGCCAAGTTAGTCAAACAAAAAATTGAGATCTTGGCAATAATTTCAGGTTTAAAATAATGTCACGTTCCCCAAGTTTTTGACCAAAAGTCTTTCAACTAATCGAGCTGTTATTAGTATTCTTTAAGACATTCTACTATAATTTTATCAAAATAACATAATTTGCTTAATGTAATTTTTCATAATTTTCATTTAACTCGAATTGTAAATATGGCTCCTTATTGCAATGAAAAAAAATATATATAATTATCTATATATTTAAAGCACAAGGCTGTTTTTTAGTCATCTGCTCTGAGTTCTCTACTGAACCAATTTTACTAATAATTATTTTATCTGAAAGCTGTTCATTTGTAGATGTGCCCGTACTAGCTGTTTTTTAAAATATCCCCATTTTTACTTTCTTCTATCTTTACAAGAAGAAAGTATTGGATCCATGAAAATTTTCGAATCTCGGTTTTCGACGGATTTACACGTTTTAGGGGTCAGAGAACCCGAAAAACATGTTTTTACAAAATGTCAGTCTGTGAGTCTGTCTGCCTGTGTGTGACAGAAATTTTGTGGGCGCTCTATCTCAAGAACTAATGCATGGAATTTAATAAAAATTCATATTCAGTAAGTCCCTGATGCAAATTGATGCTGATTAGTTTTTTTGTGCAAATCGCTCAACAGGTGGCGCTGCTATGGTGCATTATTTACGATTTCCGCAATGGCTCTGTCTCAAGGACTAATTCACGGATTTTCATGAAACTTCAGATTCAGTTAGTCCTTGATATGACTTGATGCTGATTACATGTTGGTGTAAATCGCTCAACAGGTGGCGCTGCTATGCTGCATTTTTTACGATTTCCGCAATGGCTCTATCTCAAGAAGTAATGTACGGATTTTCATTAAACTTCAGATTCAGTTATGACTTGATGCTGATTACGTGTTGGTGTTAATCGTCCAATAGATAGCGCTGCTATGCTGGAATTTTCATGATTTTCGCAATAGTTCTATCTCAAAAACTAATGCACGGATTTTCCGCAAACTTCAGATTCAGTTAGACTTTGACATAAGTGATGTACGGAATTTCATATCTTTAGAATCCTCTTGGTGGGCATAGATTGCCATTTAATTTTGGCAGTGTGATAGCGAATTTTCAAGTATTAACATGTATGAGATAGAAGAAAGTTTTGGGATTGTTACATCGGACTAGTTATATTTTTAATTTAAAAGTTTTGTATGGAATTCCTTCAAAATGGTGGCAACTGGATCGCTTTCATTGTTTGAATGGCTGAATTCCTAACGATCAGTTTGTCGTATATGGTTTAGTGGCACAAAATCCTATTAGGATCATGTTACCCCAAAATATTTTGAACGGAAAATGACGCACTGCTTTTAAAAACTTACAATTTTCGTCATAAAGTATTACAATTCCATATTTTTTTCATTCTGCTGATACTGATCTTGAGACACTAGACGAAGTGCTTAAGTGAACAAACATGAAGTAATATTTAAAAGAAAACAATAATTTACTTAGATAAAATTAAATATTTTACCACAAGTGCGTCAAAAAGAGATAAATTACAGCAATTTTTACTTTCAGAAACTGAGATTAGAATATCAAGTCAAGAGTGCGAAAGTGCAGATACAAAGATGTAGCTAACAAACAAGCCTTCAAGTTTGAAGGTAAAATGATTTTAAAACGATCAAATTAAAATGTCATTTAAAACAAAATCATGAATACTGATATGAGAGATGCGTAGTTAAAATTTGAAAAGGTTAAAAGTATATAAAGATTAGATTTAATGGGGAAAAAATTCTATGACAGTGTCAAAGTGGAATAAATTTGGGGTTTTTTTCATTCCGGAATACCAAGCATAAGAGTCTCAATTGAAAACTTCGTCATAATAATTTATCTTTATTATATTTAACTGACTATGTATACGATTAAAGTTTAATTTTTCAATAATTTGGACTACTCTGCATTTTATAGAAATAGTATTTTATAACTTTAGGTTAAAATAACATTTGTTTGAGAGTTAAATTAACCAATACAAGATGCATTTTTTATTGTAAGTGATTTTGTAGGTTTATTATAAAATCAATGAAAAAGTTCCTTCTTAAGCATTTTCTTTCGTCGAAATTCGACGGGTTGCACCTCGTAATCATTAAAAAACTAGTATGCTGCAACCATCACAAAATTTTCTCTCTTATATTAATTAAAATAGCGCTAAAGTTACAAAGTATGGTGCATATCTTACCACCTAACCCTCTCGTCACCCTGAACCTCATATGCGGCTCCTACTTCAAACAGCAACATTTCAAAGAAAAAAAGGCGGATTTTTTTTCTTTTTTATTTAGTAAGACCATTAATTCATTTAGAACACATACGACGCTTCTAAATAGTTGCATTAATCGTATTTAGATGTCAGTACCAGACAATTTCTTTCATTATTTGCAATTGTTGCTTTATTGTTTTAGAAGAGAAATGAACTAATTATTTTAGCTGTTTTATTAATTTTTTTGCGAGGTAAAAAATATTTTCTTATTCTTTAACTTTCACTTAATATGTGCATGCTTTAAAATTAATTATAAACATAACAGATTCCTTAAAAAACGTGGAATATTTTTAGGCCTCATATGAGGCTTACAGTTACTAGTGGCTTCTTTCATACTTAATGTTCTAACGTTTAGGATTTAGAAGAATAAGGAAATTGTAAGTTAATATAAATCTAATTACAGCTTAAAGTTAAAAATTATTTGATTTAAAATATAAAAACTTGTGATTATATTTTACGATTATTATAAATATATTGTTTTCAGTAAATATTTATCTATCGACGAGATGATTGTTCCTTTCAAAGGAAGGGCAAAAATAAAACAATATATTAGTCGTAAGACACAGCCTTGGGGTACAAAGACGTGGGCACTTGCGGGAATTTCACGATATGTACATGAGTTTGAAATGTATGAAGGGCTGAATCAACTAGCAACCGAGTTTTCTACTGAATTTGGATCTGTTAAAAATGTTGTACTAAGGCTTTGTGACCATATCAAGAAAAAATTCATAAACTGTTTTTTGATCATCTTTTTACCGATCCCACTTCTAAATAAACTTGTTGAGTGGAAGATTTTTGCTACCGGCAGAATACGTGGAAACAGATTAAAAGAAGCTTATAGCAAATTGAAGCCTATAAATGTGCTGAAAAGAGATCCTAGATGTTCATTTTTTCTAGTAACAAGCAATGAGAACTTAATTATTACTAGATGGTATGATAATTCTGCGGTCCGTGTTGCTTCCTCAATTTTAGGAGTAAGCCCTATAGGAACTGCCAGCCATTTGTGTCGAAAAAAAAATGCATTATTCAAATTTTCTAGACCAACCGCAATAGGAATGTACAATACAAATATGAAAGGTGTGGATCTAATTGATTCTTTACTTGGCCTTTTCCAACATCCATTGCGACACAAAGGTGGTATGTACGTATTTTCAATCACATATTAAACGTAGAGGTAGTCATTTCCTGGCTTTTGTGGAAATGGATCCAGGTAATAAGAACTTGGATTTGCTTGAGTTTAAATCCTTTATTTCCACATCACTTTTTTATCAAGTTTCATCAAATTCAAACAAAAAAATAGTTAGACCATCAAAATACTTTGAGAAGCAGCAGCAAAAAATAGGGTAAAAATACAAGCTGCAACCAAACTTCGAGGAGATGGGAGTAACCAATATCCTGCCAAACTCAAGGAAAATATGCAGCTAAATGCCATCTATATGTGGATGTCTCAGAAAAATGAGGTACATTTGAACAAGATGCAAAGAATGAGGTACATTTGAACAAGATGCAAAGAATCATTATGTCTTGAATGTTTCGAATCTTTTGAATCCCGATAATCATAATTCTATACAATTATCGTTAACTTTGTAATTGTTATTTTTATTTCCTTTTCGTTTATTGTACTTGTTTTTAATTTAATAATTATCTAACAGAATAAAACAAGCATTAAAAAAAAATAGAAATATTGCTATTAACTTTTATTTTAATCATGTAATGAAAATGTTCTTATCTACATGTGCAACTCTTAGTTACATTAAGCCTCATATGAGGCTTACAGAAAAATTAGAAAGAGGAACGTTACAAAAAAAATTCTTTTTGCACATGATTTAGAATGGCATTTTAGAAGTATTAAACGTTAGAAAGAATTTTTTACTCTACTTTTTCCATAATTTGGTGACGAGAGGGTTGAATTCGGATTAGAGTTGTTAATGAATGAAATAAAAGTAAAAATAGTTTTAGAAAAAAAATCACTCTTTTATAATCATTCAATGGTCATCTTGAAAATACCTCCTAATACTTGACTGAAATTCATATTTTTTCCTACAAATTCTTGTTATAATTAATTAATTTGTCAAGGGCAACGAACTCAAAGATAAAAAATTCACTACTTTTTTATCCTTGGTTGAAAACTCAAGCAAATGAATTTATTAAAAAAGTTTATAATTTTTGCTCAGTTTAAACATTTAAGAAAAGGAAGAGGAAAATAAATGAAACATTACTTATACTATCTCTTAAAGATTTCTAAATCGATTTTTCAACGTATGATGGTAAATTAATTATTTTTTAATTAATTAATTTTTTAATTAATTTTAATTAAAAAAATTTTAACAATGTGATTTTTTTTCAAAAGTATCTAAAAAATGCAAAAGAAAAAAAATGGGTCCAATTTCGTCCCCCCCCCCCCACCACCAAGAAAAAAAATCCAGTACGCCGAGTCTTAACTTATAACTAAATTAAAATTCCTTTCTAAATGAATCGTAATTTAATTTACATTAAAGTAAGGCAGAAAGAAATGTACTAAGTGGAAGAATAACATAACGAAACATTAGCCTTCCAAACATGAGGAAAAAATTGAAAAAATTGACATGGAAAAGTATTCCTAATTTCGTCCCCGGTACGAAAATAAGAACTGCAAGAGGGACGGAATTGGGACCACGCTACTTCCCACCCGTAAGGCATGGTGACGTCACAGCGACGTCGTTGTGAAGTCACACTGTGATTTTGTGACCGTCGATGTGACGTCACGTGACGTCGATGTGACGTCATAGTGACTAGAATGCGAGGTCGTTATGGCCGTTTTAGAGGCCGTTTGTGACGTCACATTGTGACCACTATGTGAAGTCACGGTGTGACAAATTTGTGAAAAGTGTGTCATTTGTGACTATTTTGGCATTAACTTTGTGACGAACTTGGGACGAAAGTGACAATGATTTGAAGTCACATTGTGACCAATTTGTGAAATATGTGTCATTTGTGACGAACTTGTCATAAACACTGTGATGATTTCAAATGAAAATCAAATTTCAAATTAATCGCTTAAAAGGCGCAAAGGCGAACATAGTGAAAAAGATTCCATGCTGGCACTCGAACCCGGGCCATCAGTATAGCGCACTGACATTCTACCGACTAAACCACATGGAACGATACCCGGCCTGGAAAATTTCTCACTATTACATGTTGACAAGACTACAAACGCAGCACAAGATGGAATATTTATCGTGAGCCACCGACATGGGGCAAACACGAAACTTAATTAAATCGAGCATCGATTGAATCTATATTAATACTTGGAAATTTTCCCAGAGAGAACCATTTGCCTTGCAAACAATATTTCAAATGAAAATCAAATTTCAAACTAATTGCTTAAAAGGCAAATTTAATTTGAAATTTGATTTTCATTTGAAATACTGTATGCAATGTTTCTCTCTGGAAAAATTTCCAAGCATTAATATAGTTTCAATCGATGCTGGATTTAATTAAGTTTCGTGTTTGCCCATGACGGTGGCTCACGATAAATATTCCATCTTGTGCTGCGTTTGTAGCCTTGACAACATGTAATAGGGAGAAATTTTCCAGGCTGGGTATCGTTCCATGTGGTTTAGTCAGTAGAATGTCAGTGCGCTATACTGATGACCCGGGATCGAGTCCCGGCGTGGAATATTTTTCACTATGTTGACCTTTGCGCCTTTTAAGCAATTAATTTGAAATTTGATTTTCATTTGAAATATTGTATGCAAGGCGAATGTTTCTCTCTGGAAAAATTTCCAAGTATTAATATTGTGATGATTCTTGTCATAAACACTATGATAATTTTAAAGTAAAGTTTTGTTTGAAATATAAAATCTTATCTTTTTACCGTACTTTTTAGCAAGATATTCCTATTTTGGAGTCCTATTCTTCTAAAATATTTTTAATTTTCAATTTAAAAAACAATGCTTATCAACTGACATCTTTTTTTATTAAGTCCTAAGCTTGATCTTGAATTCAAGCTTAATATTAAGAATGTGTAAGCTTTTTAATTTTTTGTGATTTGTCATTGCTTTACTAAATACGAAAATGGAGTCTAACGGACATTAATACAACTGTTATTTATGGAACGACATGATAGGCCCTATTTATTTAAATTTTTTATTCCCGTGTATATTGTATTTTGTGAATATGAGCTAAATAGATTTGGTATGTTTTATAGGAAAAGACTGATCTGGGAAATAGAAAAAAAACGAGTAAGAAAAATCATGCGTTAATCATAGATTATACAATACTTTCCAACACTTTCTGAATGCTTTAACAAGACATCGTAATTTAGGGAAATGACGTAAATAAGATAACTAAGTAAACATTTGAAAAATTGATTTCAGCAGTTACCGTCCATAGCCAAATATGTTTTCCAATTCTTTTGAACAACCCTGTATTTGAAAAAGACTGATCTGGGAAATAGATACAACAAGTGAGATATATCATGCGTTAAGCATAAATTATGAAACACTTTCCACCTCTTTCTGAATGTTTTAACAAGACATCGGGGGAAATAACGTAAACAAGATAACTAACTAAACATGAAAACGCATAAAACATTTGAAAAACTGATTTCAGCAGTTACCATCCATAGCCAAATATTGTTTTCCAATTCTTTTAAACAGTCCTGTATTTGATCTGTAGATTGATATATATACTATATAATGGCAAAATTTAGTTTATCAAGGAAACGCATAACAGGTTGAAATTCTCTTTCAGAAATTTGTACTAATATATGGAAACATACTTAAGTAATTTTGTACAACCCTGTAGTTTACCTAGAACCTTTATTACACGCCACTATTTAGTTAAAATTTAATTCAAGCTAAAACACTCTTAAAACTGCTGAAATCACATTTCCAGAAATTATAATTTATAGACGGCAACGTATCCAATTCTTTGCGTGACCCTGTATATCATTTTATCTATATTCCACAAACATTTCTTAGTAAATTAAGTACAGTGCAGCGTAAAAATGCATAACTTATTTAAAAACCACCTTTACGCAATACCCAGTAGCCCTTACGAATACTTTTGTATAGTCCTGTATATGAATTATAGCATGTATATATATACCATATACTATGGATAAATGTAGTGGATCATAAAAGCGCATATCATAATTAAAAGTACATTTCCAGCAATCATCGCTAATGAACAGTACTTCGGATACAATATAGTATCTGAAATATTTTGTCTTCGTATTATACATGAAATAAGTTATAGTAAACCTCAGCGACGTATATCAATTTCATTACATATCAAATAAATTAACATAAATATAGTACGCCGCAAACAATTCCCTCCACCCCTATATCATTATGTATTGGAATTCCTTTTTTAGCCCTGTAAATAAACAATAACTATTCTCTGCATTGCATATTTTACGGAATGCACATTTTAGTGCGCTTCATAAATGCATATCAATTTTATTCTGTTTGAAAGCGTGTAAAATCATTAAAAATCATTTGAAATGATTTTTTCCCCACAGGCCGTAATGTAATGGAATACTTTTGACTGTCCCTGTAAATGAACTAAACATGCTACAAACTTCATTACAAATAGGGACCTTGCTATGGTACAATAACATCCAAAAATTTCAGGTCAATCCGAGTATATTTACGCGAGTTAGAGCGCGGACAGACGGCCAGACAAACCGAAGTCGTAAACACTTTTCAACTTTATCGGGCCTGAAAAACACTTTATTTCAATGCTTAAATATTATTTTTTTATTTTTTAATGCCAATAAAATAAATGTATCGAAAACGTAGAAAATGAGTTTACAATCAAAGAAAATTTAATAACTGATTCTGTATGTCTACAATTAAATGTTTGATTAAAATCACAAACAGCAAAAAAAAAAAAAAAAAAAAAAAAAAAAAAAAATGCTTAAATACAATTAAAAAAATAAATATATCAATTTGAAAAACACTAAATAATTAGTGTTTATAATTGTACTATTAAACAACAACAAACTACAATAGAGGAATTAAATGCATTTAACAATTTCTCAAAAATCTTTCCATATGTTATAAGGAATTCCTATTATTTTATAATTTTGGCAAATGTTAAATCTGAAAACATTGGTATGAAGATTTAAGATTTTAAATACTAATTTAAAATATTATTAGCAATGAAAAAAAATTCTTTCAAAAGTAAAAAGACTTTTTCCCAGTATAATGTTAATTTCAAAATTGAAACAGTTTCCTAATATCATTATAATCGAATATCATATTTAATTCCAAAATATTAATGACGATAAATAGTGTTAGAACCAGTCTCTGCAACAGCTTTTTTTTTTCTTCTAACGATGGCAGATTAAGATATTTTAAAGCATCGAATCGGAAACGAATACTAGATCAGTCTCATTGCATATAACA
Source organism: Maratus speciosus (assembly GCA_963932465.1). NCBI lineage: Eukaryota > Metazoa > Arthropoda > Arachnida > Araneae > Salticidae > Maratus > Maratus speciosus. Next base: position 248,687,418 of record OZ010799.1, read on the forward strand.
TACTACAACTATTTAACTCATGTAATAATCTATCAAACGGAAATAAAAAATTTAAATTAAATAAGACATACCTTTTAAGTTCCATAAATAGTTTAATAATATCCGTGTTTTATCCTAAATTGTCAGACATATTTCTGACAAAATGACAAAATTGTCAGACATACTTCCCGCGTCAAAAGTTCTGATCCTTATTTTATTCTGTGGTTTAATCGAGCGCAGACGATATTGGCAAGCAGGTGCTTATACTATATTATTATAATTTTTTTTTTGTAGACAACAGATTTTTAGAGTTTAAATGCGCAATCATTTTATCTTTATGTGAGTGTAATGAAATTTTTCTATTTGAATGAAACACCTGCCTTTTTTCTTTCTTTTCTTTTTTTTTTTTTAAAGTAAAGTTTGTTTTACACGTAGTAAATAAAAATTAGGCATATTCTTAATAAATGAAAAGAGAGTATACAGGATAAAAAAATTTTCTTTGTCAATCTGTCATTTTTTTATATTCATTTTCTGTAGAATAAAACAATTTGTAAAAAAGCTTTTTTTAAAATCGTATCTCTAAAATACGAATTTAAAATACGAATCATTATATCATGGGTTTTGTATAAATATTTTTTCGTAAAATGCTAATTTTATTTAAAAAGTCGGAAAGAAGTAGAATTTTTTAAAAAATAGTTATTTAAAATAGTTAAACACTAACAACAAAAAATATGACTTGAATGCAAATTCTAAAGCAAGAAATGCATATATGACTAAACTCTGAATACTCTTTCTACGTGCTCATTAAAAGCTACAGACTTATCTGTAATAGAAAATTTTAGTTTGAAACCACAGAAGTGTTTTGAATACCACTAGTCGACAAAAAAAAACAAAAAAAAACAAAAAAGAAAAAAAAAACAACTTCTTCCCTGCAAACTAAATATGTAAAGTGTACAGATTTAATATTCCTAATTCTGAATATGTTACCCAAATTGCGCCAGTACGTACCATTTTTCCGAGAAACACTTTTATAATAATAACAACCAGTGAAGGATTAAATTGCAATGGTAGATAAAATTGAAATCATAAAAAAAGTATACTTTCACTGTCTTAGATAACAAATGGATAAAATATAGCATGAAAATCTAGTTTGTTGATACTTGTACCGTGCATTTTCCTTTTTATGCCCCCCCCCCACCTCTTTTTGTGTCCAAATTTACTATTTCCTATCCACTAATATGTTTTCATTCCTTATGTTGCTGTAACTCGGGCATGTTTAAAATATTTCTGTTCATTTTCAAAGATTTTTGATGTTCATATTTTTGTCACACCGTGACTTAAAATATGGTGGTTTTTTTCGTCACATATGTGACGTGACGTACGTTACATGCAGTGGCATAACAGTGACGTCACAATTTTTTTTTTTTATTGCCAGAAAATATAATTTTACATAAATAACATGTTTTGAATATTTTTTGTAATTTTTTTAAGTTTTCTAAGAAGTTCACATCTCAGTCACAATGTGACATCACTGAGTGGTGGCATTTTGGTCGCAGATGTGGCGTGAACACAGTGACTCACAGTGACGTCACAACGACGTCACCGTGACCATGCATGCTATGAGGGCAATATGGCGGAGCTTCAGTTACCGTAAGATGAACTGAGCGCCCTACTGTCAGCATCTTACCTATGTAAAATACATGCAATGAATAAGAAATAAATACTTACAGAACACTAAATAACGTTCTACAAACGAGGTAATAAGAACTCAGCTACTCTAAAAATAGGAAATTCGGCGTCTTTAATTTATGTATACGTCTTGGCGAACAAAACTTTCAATACTGACCCCTTTTACCTTCCGTCCCCTGTGCCTTGCGTCATAAGTGGCGCCACTTTCGCAGAAACGCAGAAGTTAAGGGCGACGAAATTAGGAAAGGTGATGTAATATGAGCATTTTACCCTACTTACCACGTTTCCGCGATTTTTCTCAAACGTCACTTTGGCGAAAACCTCATTTTTGAATACCAGTCACATATATATTTTTAAAAAGGGAATAACAATAAATAAAGAAAAGTTTAATTAATAATTATAGAACAAAATTTATATAATTTGAAAAAAGAAAATAAAAGAAAAGAAACAATTTATAAATAAATAAACAACAACATCCAGGTTATCATATCAAGCAAAATAACGACACTTTGGTGCCAGTTAAGTGCCCGGTGCGTATATGACATTGGCGTCGAAAAAAAAAAAAATCGCGTCAACGTCGTGCATATATGATATCCGTGCCCTCAAATAATATAAATAACACTAAAATGATAAAGCTGGAAATACGAAGCCTGCGTATCTTTCCCTCATTATAAAAGCAATTTTTGGTACTTCTTAGTTATCTCTTCGATCAATTTCGCCAAATTACATAAATCGCCAAACCACTCGCCAAATTATACATATTGACATAATTTTTATTTTAAATTACGAAAGAACAAATAAATTAGTAAAACATTAATAAAAATACAAATAAAACGTCGAATTAATGGTTTTATTGGCCATTATTGACATTTAATCTTACAATTTAGCGACAATAATTTGGTCGACGGGATAACTAAGAAGTACCCAATTTTTTAATAATAGCTGAAAAGACGGTACTTACGTATTATCCGAGCTATGTCAGATACAAGTGCGCCAAGCATGACGCTAATTATACTAATTACAATAAACCATACTTTTTGATAACTTTATATCGTATCATACTCAATCTATATATCGTATCATACTCAACCTATGTATATATTACGCTATCATACGTGGCACAGAAACCGCGATTATTTTTTAATTGTTTAATGGCAACGCTCGAATGAAACGCATCTTATTGATTATTGAACAGCATTTAATACATCTTAAATATAAGGGGGAGTTACAGTAGGGGGGACCTTGTTCCGTGGTCAAATGCCACCAACGTTGTCGCCAACTTGGCGATATATTGCCAAATTTGGTGACCAAAATTAGTTGCCAAAAGTGACACCAGCTTGGCGATATCTCTAATATTTTATAAAACTCCCATAGACCTTCATTGTAAACCAATAGTGTTTACTTGCTTACAGAAAATCAATAAATTGAGATATTTTAATGCAACTGAAACTAATAAGCTTAGGAGATTATATTAATTATATTTAAGGGAGTTCTAGTAAATTAAATTATGAATAAAAGTAACATGATACAATGCTTAGCATGCTTTTCCAAACGCAAATTTTAAGGGAGACCAAACTGGTCGCCAAGGGCAGCTAGTAATATAATAATACGTAATATAGTTTATTTCTTATGGGTTTTTTTATTATTGTTCATAGTTTATATATTTATCACAGTTCCTTTATTATATTTTATTTATTAATTTATTTGTCATTATTTACCATTTTTAACAATGTTATGTATTAAATAATGTTTAATTACTGTTTTATTTATTTATTTATTTATTGAACAACAAACAAACGACTTGTGTGCTTGATATAAGAGCCCGCTTATAAGTCGGAGACAAGATAGCACTAGTCGGATGTACCAATCCCAAAACTTTCTTCTATCTCATACATGTTAATGCTTCAAAATTCGCTATCACACTGCCAAAATTAAATGGCAATCTATGCATATCATGAGGATTCTAAAGATATGAAATTCCCTGCATTAGTTCTTGAGATATGACTATCGCTGAAATCGTCTAAATCCAGCAAAATGCTGCCTAGCAGCCCACCTATTGGGTGATTTATACCAAGTCCTAATCAACAACAATTTATGTCAACGTCTTACTGAATCTGAAGTTTGGAGAAAATCCGTGCATTAGTTTTTGAGATAGAGCTATAGCGAAAATAGTGAAAATTCCTGCATAGCAGCGCCACCTATTGGGTGATTAACACCAAAACCTAATTAACAACAACTTGTGTCAACATACAATAAAATCTGGAGTTAGATGAAAATTCGTCCATTAGTTGTATAGAAAGAACTATTGAGGCAATCGTGAAAAAGGCATCAAAGAAGCGCCATCTGTTGGGCGATTTACACCAACACATAATCAGTAGCAAGTCATATCAAGGACTAACTGAATCTGAAGTTTGATGAAAATCCGTGCGTTAGTTCTTAAGATAGAGCTATTGGGGAAATCGTGTAAATCCTGCAAAATTCATCATAACAGCGCCACCTGTTGGGCGATTTACACCAAAACGTAATCAGCATCAATTCATATCAAGGACTAACTAAATCTGAAGTTTGATCAAAATCCGTGCATTAGTTCGTGAGATAGAGCTATTGCGAAAATCGTGAAAAATGCAGCATAGCAGCGCCACTTATTGAGCGATTTACACCAAAAACTAATTAGCATCAATTTGTATTAGGGACTCACTGAATATAAATCTTTATTAAATCCCGTGCATTAGTTCTTGAGATAGAGTGCCCACAAAATTTGTGTCACATACACACAGACAGACAGACAGACAGACTCACAGAGTCACAGACAGACATTTTGTAAAAACATGTTTTTTGGAATCTCTGACACCTAAAACGTGTAAATCCGTCGAAAACCGGAATTCGAAAATTTTCACGAATCCAATACTTTCTTCTTGTAAAGATAGAAGAAAGTAACAAGGAAATATTACAACACAAGAGAAATATACCCTGGGAGTTCCACACTAAGAATGTGTGCAATGGATTACTGTTTTGAACATGATTGGGAACGGTAAACAAAATATCCAATCGGCAACCATTTTTGGTGATCTATCATAATATTCGGATAATAAGTAAATGCCAAAAAAAGATTGAACACTAAAATGATAAAAATGAATCGTCTCCATCTCTTTCCCCGATTGTAACAGGAATTTATTATTAACCAAAACAGATTTAGTTTTTTATTTCTTTATTTCTTATGATCTATTTGTAGTAAAAGATCCGTTAATCTCCAACGAAAAGAAAATCTAAAAATTTACATTGCATTACGTTATTTATTTTCATTCATTATCTGCTGAAACTCAGAGATGGATTCTTCGGCAATCTGTGAACCAGTTCGTTTTACCATACTTGAATCTAGCCCTTGGAACATGTCCGGCGTATCCAGGAAGCATCCGTGTTCTCCTCTTGATATCGTCTCTCGTCAGTTCATGTTCGTAATTGTAAAATTTCGTGTCTTCTTCTTTGGCGATATACTCATCAGGATATTCATGAATGGGCCTAAACCTGCTACCTTTCAGAAAATGCTTGGCTAACTTTACGTGAGTCATCTTTCCATACGTCTCACCAAAACTATCACTTCGTCTGACGCCAGAACCAGGTGTGAATCCGGTGTATCCGGGAATAAAATAAGGATCTAAGGTTTGGTGCGGATTATTGAGGTCAGCAACTGGTGAAGAGTGCGACGGGACGAAAAAATCGCCTGGAATTCGGCATAAACGGTTTCCGCCAACGCGATGATCCTTGAGAAGTTTATGAGTGTACTGACCGTAAGTCTGTCCAAGCATATTATATAAAGCTCCTGGTGTATAGCCAGTATAGCCGGGTTTAAAATGCGGTTGAGGAGTTGTAAATTCTTTCCGGGCAAGTTCTCTGTGATCGCCATATGCATTCACCGTTTCCCTTGGCCGCATGAACTCCTGATTTTCAACAACATCGCCTCTGCATTGATAAAAGTTGTTGTTAATAATTGGGAAATGCATAATTGGTTAAAGAAATGCTGTTAAATTTAAAACTATTTTTTTTTAGTTTACTGATTTGCTTATTTAAAAGTACCCTATTATTCAAATTTGAAAAATATATCAACACATAGGTATTAGGTGAATAAATAAATACACTTGAATGCCACACATGCTTTATATTGTTTTTAAAATGTTATTTAACTATTTCTTTGTGAACCAAAATCATGGTATTAAAAGTAGTGACTATGCAGCTGTTTTTTAAAAGCACGTTTTATTTCAACCTAAAATAAAACTGGCTCTTAAAGACTGTAATCTCAGGATTGGCGAAATAGGCAATAAAAGTATGACGTCATAATGTCGAATGGTTGTAAAGAAAGAACATGTTCTGTAGTAGGTTTCCCATTGTGTGAAGGAATTGCCACTAAAAAAAGCATTGAATGGCTTGTTTTGAAATATGTCACCGACGTCGTGACTTCAAATCATTGTTCTTTAGAACAGGTGATTTACCCGGAAAACTACTTACTTCGCTGCAAAAACAATCAAGCAGTTGAAACAATTTAACAAGTAGGAAATTGTATGTCAAACGTGGCAAATGAGGTACGTTCGTACTATAACTAGTTTTATAAATAATCAGATGTCGGTGCAATAGCTGTTGCACTCTTATGCAGAAATGCATGAATACAAAATTTATTATGATTGTAGACATTAAATTCAGTAATACGGAAATAATAGGACCCTATCTTCAATAGGACGTTACCACTATGGCAACCTAGAATCATTATCCATTATGGGATATCATTCAATTAATTACGTTTGATACGATTTAATAGAATGAAGAAAACTTTAATTAATATCTTTTTAATTTTTGATTCCATTTTCATAAAATTTGAAATGACCCGACAAAATTCTACACATTAAATTTCAAACCATTCGGTTGAGCAATTTTTGCGCTGTTATATGAGGACAGACGGACGGACCAGACAATGACTACAGGTGTTAGGTATTTATATAATAACGAACCGAACGAGCCTAAAAAGAACCGACCCCTTTCGAACCGATTTATAACAAAAAAAATACCGAAAACTAATATAACCAAGGTTTCTGTGATGAGTAGCATTTAATTGGATATTATAAGGGTACTTAAAACATATTTATGGTGGTTGGTGAACATCAGACATCAATTAACAGAGCCCACTAGTATTAAAATTATTTATTTTCATGGATGAAATGCAGCGTTTTCTTTTAGGATCGACGTCATTTTTTCCACCGACACTGTTAAACGCTTCAAATGTTAGTGCATCACTGCGATCACTTTAAAATGTTTGACTATTTTTGATTAATTTTATCATTACAATTGAGTGGGAATGAAGTAATTTTTAGGAACATTTTGAGCGTGGCAAAATATCGCTAAAATTAGAGACAAAAATAGGTCACCATAAATGAAGCTAACTTGGTGGGAGGTTGCTAGTTTTTTGAAATTCCTATTCAAATTCAATATTGATGAAAACAGAGAATCTTCTGTAATCGGGTTCTACGCATTTTAGCTTCGTGTGTCTGAGTAGAATTAGATGAATTTTTGAAAACAGGGAATAGAGAAGCTTCCTTTTCCTCTCAGTACAAGCCGGAACGACTTTTAATCGTTTGCGGCATTATGCCTACTTCAGCCACCACAGCTTTTTTTACCGTTCCAGTCTGATGTCTGCCCTCAACCACCACAGTAGATTTAAGGACTGTTTCCTATAGAAATCTTCACAAAATTTTCTTGACTGGAAGGCTTTGAAAAAAACAAGACAAAGAACACAAATGGGCACTATAGGTAACTTGAATGACCACATTACTCTGTAAAACTGTTATCGGGTTTCAATTAAACCGTTTCTTCGAACATTATCGATTTTATTTTTCGTGGTACTTAGACGTTATACAAAATTTAGATCCACAATTTTGTGACAGTACTTGAATCGAATGGTCGATTTTTAGATGTTGTCTGCTTTCCAGCGTTAAGAATACACTTTGGACTAAGATACGCTTAGAACTACTCAATTGGTCGAATTTCGGGAAAGTTTGCCGGGTTATTGGACTTCTTTACGAAAGTGATGTTTTGCTGGCGGAAGTGGCTGAGAACGATGTTGCAATAAAGTCTGTTGGCCAAGTCTGTCTAGAAGATGCAATCACCTCTGTTGTAATTGCTACGGATGTAGGAAGTTAGACGGCGGCGAATGCACTTGTTCAAATATCGTTGCCCATTGACAGAGAACTCAGATTTTCGGATGAACGGACGACTGAAGATTTTCGGACCCATCTCAATCCAAATGAGGATCTTGTCTTCGAATTTCGCTTTAGTAGCGTATATGATGATAGGATGTATCATGGAAACATCAGATGTGTAGTAGTCACCATTATCGTTATAAGTGGAGTAATAGTGTTATTACATGTAAAAACTTCAAATGAAGAATGAGAAGAAAGGCCAAAAATAAACAGACTAGGGCCTAAACAGAATAGAACTAATACTTACATTGAGAGCAAACTGCAATGTTCGCCTGGATGTAAACCAGGGATTTATATCTTTTTTGGAATTATGCTGTCTGTCGTTTCCAGTAATTATGCTATACATTCATGTAAATTCAAATCCCATCAAAAACATCTCATGTAAAAAAAAGCCAAGTCTCGTGACTCTTTGACCGTAAAAAGTTCTGAGATCATGTATAGAGCAAAGTTTAGCTCTCTTATTAACTCTGACGTTTTAATTCACAAATTACCCCTAGTCTCTACATCTTTAGTTAATAATTATTTTGTGACGGGATGGTCTTATTTGATTAAGACTGAATATGAACGCAAGGGATAGAAGCCTAAAGGGGGGGATGCACTGTTTGGGGGTCTTTGTAAAATAGGGGTGTGGCTCGTATTCACGTTAAATAGGAAGAACATCTTCCAAAACTCCGGACATCAAGTTCGACCAGAAGAGAGTTTTCGCACCCGGGCTTACAATGTTATGTAAAATTATGAACAGGGTACAAATATATATATACGTTCAGTGCTCTTATAAATACTATTTTATGCAATACTTTATAAATAAACGTTACTATTAAAATATAAAAAACAGCCTTTACATTCTCGTGCTGCGTAATTGCCAAGTCACAAAATAATCATTAACTAAAGGTGTAGAGACTAGGGGTAATTTGTGAATTAAAACGTCAGAGTTAATAAGAGAGCTAAACTTTGCTCTATACATGATCTCAGAATTTTTTACGGTCAAAGAGTCACGAGACTTGGCTTTTTTTTACATGAGATGTTTTTGATGGGATTTCACTTCTTTTTATAAGAAAAAAGCCAACAAAATCTTTTCCTGTAGCGTCGATTTCAATTACCGTATTTTTACCTTCATAGACTTTATAATCTTCTTGGGCAAAAAATAGCTCCTGATTGCTCCGATGTTCCGCTTTTCCTAGAAATGCTTCTAATTTGTCATGTGTGCTACTGTTTCAAATGCATTCATTCAAATTTTCAAGTATATTAGTTTTTGTTTCAATTTATCAGCTGTTCTATCAAAATCCTCGAAAGTTAATTTCTATTGTGCAGAGTCCATTTTATAACTTTGTCTGCTTCCGGTCTACCTCCCATTTTTACTTTCTTCTATCTTTACAAGAAGAAAGTATTGGTTTCATGAAAATTTTCGAATTCCAGTTTTCGACGGATTTATACGTTTTATGGGTCAGAGATTCCAAAAAACATGTTTTTACAAAATGTCTGTCTGTGAGTCTGTCTGTCTGTCTGTCCGTCCGTCTGTCTGTCTGTATGTGAGACAAATTTTGTGGGCGCTCTATCTCAAGAACTAATGCACGGAATTTAATAAAAATTTATATTAAGGTAGTCCCTGATATAGATTGGTGCTGATTAGTTTTTGGTGTAAATCGCCCTGCAAGTGGCGCTGCTATGTAGCATTTTGCAGGATTTCCGCAAAAGCTCTATCTCAAGAACTAATGCACGGATTTTTATAAAACTTCAGATTCCGTTAATCCTTGATATGAGTTGGTGCTGGTAACGTTTTGGTGCAAATCGCCCAACAGATAGCGCTGCTATGCTGCATTTTGAAGCATTTACACGATTTTCATAATAGCTCAATCTCAAGAAATAATGCACGGATTTTCATCAAACTTCATATTCAGTTAGTGCTTGACATGAATTGACGTTTTGCCCCTTGTGGTGTAAATCGCTCAACAGGTGGCGCTGCTATGCTGCACTTTTTGAGATTTCCGCAATAGCTCTATCTCAAGAACTAATACTTGGGTTTTCAACAAACTTCAGATTCAGGTATACCTGGATATGAATTAGTGCTGTTTATGTTTTGGTGTAAATCGCTCAACAGGTGGCGCTGCTATGCAGCATTTTTCACGATTTCCACAATAGCTCAATGTCCAGAACTAATGCACGGATTTTCATCAAACTTCAGATTCAGTTAGTCCTTGACATGAAATGATGTTTTGTACCTTTTCGTGTAAATCGCTCAACAGGTGGCGCTGCTGTGCTGCATTTTTTTGTGATTTCCACAATAGCTCTAGCTCCAGAACTAATGCACCGATTTTCATCAAACTTCAGATTCCGGTATACCTTAATATGAATTAGTGCTGTTTGTGTTTTGGTGCAAATCGTTCAACAGGTGGCGCTGCGATGCTGAATTTTTCAGAATTTCCCCTACAGCTCTATCTCAATAACTAATGCATGAATTTTCATCAAACTTCGAATTCAGGTATACTTTGATACGAATTGGTTCTAAATTGATGTAATTTCTTATACTATTTAAATGATTTAATTGATGTGATTTATATAGAAGAAAGTTTTGTGATGGCCACAACATACTAGTTTTTAGTTATTACAGCCCTCGTAATGTTTTCTAAAGTGTTTATTTTAAACTGCAGCTTACCTCTAGACCTTTTTCGTCGGAGAGTTCCGACATTCATGTCGGGGTGTGAAACAGTACAGTGCGCGACTGCTTCCCAATGGACTTTAGGATGCAAAGAACTGTAGCGAGCTACGGCTTCCCATTTCAGGGTGTGAATCGCTGTAACGTTTTAATGTATGCTTTTGTTTTCGAAGATGGTTTTTACGATAGAGAGCTCTAACTTCTTGGAACTGTTGAGAACGTGAGTTCTAGGAGCTTTTAGGCCTTCCCCTTTCGACCTCAATAGGTCTTCCATCTTTCTTTTCTGCAGCTGATTTCTCTGTGTGATAGATAATCGTTTGGGAAAATAACAGATTCTTGCGAAGTGTTAAGAAGAAGAAGTAGAACATCATAGTAACCTCCCAAGAAGCTACCAGAAAAAAGTAAACGTCTCACTAGAGTTTGAGAATTATCAACAAATGTGCCTCTGAAGGCTATTTTGATAGACCTCAAACGTATCAGAATACAGTTTGGCGGCTACCATGAGATCCGAGACCGACCCATAAATAGTAGTATTCATCATAAGCTTCAATTACAGTTCAGTGTTAGGGGAAACATTTCCATGCTCATCACAAGTGGACGCTTCCAGCTAATCCCGATGCGCAACCACATACTCAACTATAGCACATCTGATATCATACGACGAGGCTATGTTACCTAGCACAGAAAATAAGATATAGAATGAAGCATACACGAACCATCTCCAGATGTAGGAACTACTCGATGAGCACTTTCTTCTCTGTGATCAAAATATAACATTTAAATTTTTTCCTTTCAAACTTTCTTCGATCAACAATGTATTTTGTTGGAATGTCATACAATTTCGCGTTTCCCTACGTTACCTCATCTTTTCAGCAATTTTGCAGATGCACATGCACAATGACATCCAATATACACAGTATACAAATGACACAGTATCCAAACTTTACACGGCCTCACCAGTGGCCGAGAGGTTCTGCTCTCGAAGCTGGTAGACGGGAGATGCTGGGTTCGTTTCCAATCGCGCCCGTCGGCCTAATCGTTCGGAGTTTTCGTGGTTTTCTTCGAACCTTGATTCTCCAAGCGTCAATACGGGTTAGGTTCCCTTAGAAAGACCCCCACGAAGGGCACTCCCCCCTTAGGGCCTATATCCCTCGTGTTGATAATTGGCCGACATAAATACAACCAACCAACCAACCAACCAAACTTTACACAATAAAACACTGTATCGCCAAAATTTAAAATTCAGTTATTTCACTTATCGATATAGCACTTATAATTAACCACTTCAACGGCTGCCCCGAGATAAGTCGGGGGTAAAAGCACTGTTTCCCTATACCCGTCGCCGGTGAAGTGGTTAAGTTATTTTTAGAAACGAGTAGGTAAAAGAATTTTACAATAAACTTTCAAACCTTCATACTTTCGAATTTAAAGTAAATCGTAGTATTGTTTTTTTATGTAAATGATTTTAGTACCCAGTAGACGGAGCCTCGCTCTGTAGTTTTCTTCATTATTTATTTTCCTTTGTAAACGTAGAAAAGCGATAGATACTATCCTCAAAACATCAATAAGTTATTGAGAATATAGCGGACTCTCGTTAATAAATATCCGGTTAATGATGACAGTTTCATTTCTCCATCATATTTTAATTAATGTTAAAGGCATCGTTTATTGCGGATTTCAGTTAGTGCAGATGAAAAATGGCCTCCCTTGGAAGTCCGCACTAACGGTTGTTTACTGTATATTTATATCAATACAAAAACCCTTAACGGGTTAAAAGTTTGTGACGCAGCGCTTTATCTTATGCTCTAAGAATTTTAAATATGGAACTTTAAAATAATGATATCAAATTTTGAGTGACACTATGCTATTAATTATAATATCTATATACATTTATTTCATCATTTTATTTTTTTATAATTGCATGTGCAAAAATTATGTTCATTTTAAAAAGATGTATAAAAGTTTATTCATTGATGCATTATCATCCGTATCTCTCATAAATTCAAAATATGAGTTTTAAAAGATATGATATCAAAATTTAAGTGACGCCTTGATGTTGCTTAAAACGATTAGTTTTAAAATTCAATTTAAATTTTCTTTTGGCTAAATACATTTACACATCTAAACAATACTTTTCATTTTCCAATGCACTGTTGAATATATTACTTTCACTGAATCTATATAATGCACTGAAATGTATTCATTTGAATAAATTGATTTATCTTTTGTGCCACGCTATCCAAAAATCAAAAGTAAAATTTATGTAAATAGTTTTTTTCGTCATATTATCCATTTGCATACATTTAACTTAGTTTGGATACAATGACGCAAAAACTATTTACATAAATTTTACTTTTGATTTTTGGATAGCGTGGCACAAAAGATAAATCAATTTATTCAAATGAATACATTTCAGTGCATTATATAGATTCAGTGAAAGTAATATATTCAACAGTGCATTGGAAAATGAAAAGTATTGTTTAGATGTGTAAATGTATTTAGCCAAAAGAAAATTTAAATTGAATTTTAAAACTAATCGTTTTAAGCAACATCAAGGCGTCACTTAAATTTTGATATCATATCTTTTAAAACTCATATTTTGAATTTATGAGAGATACGGATGATAATGCATCAATGAATAAACTTTTATACATCTTTTTAAAATGAACATAATTTTTGCACATGCAATTATAAAAAAATAAAATGATGAAATAAATGTATATAGATATTATAATTAATAGCATAGTGTCACTCAAAATTTGATATCATTATTTTAAAGTTCCATATTTAAAATTCTTAGAGCATAAGATAAAGCGCTGCGTCACAAACTTTTAACCCGTTAAGGGTTTTTGTATTGATATCAGTACTTTTTTTAAGTTAATGATAAAAAAAATAAAACAACAACAACAAAAATTAAAGACCAGACAAAGAATTCATAGTCAGGATTTCTATTCACCTTCAATCTCTCCCCCTCCCTCCCCGCAAAAAAAGATGCCTCATATTTCAATTTTAAAGAGCACTGTGCAATGAGATTTTTTTAAACCACTCATTGGTAAATATAGAAGTAATTCACAACATGCATGTTTAGATGGTATTTCTGTTGGTTTGTTTCAGAGATATAAAAAGCTATGTTAAATTTTACTAAATAAAAAATTTACTGTCTTAAGAAAAATAGCAAGAAATATTGCTCTTTAAACATACATATATATATATATATAAATTTCCACCATCCTTCTTTAAAGCTCTTTATTGGCAATAATAGTAAATCATATAAAATAATCTCCTGAGCCCCAAAAATTTCACTTCTCCCTTCTCACCCATCTCTCCAGCTTACCTAAATAATTGAAATCTTTCAAACTTTAGTTTGAAAAAAAAAAAAAAATCTGCAATATTTCTTGCTCACTAACATAAATAAATAAAGCCCTAACTCCCCAAATGTACATTTCTCCTCTCCTCTTCCCCCCTACTGCACAGCATAAAAGAAAAAAAAAAAGCACTCGCAGATATTAAATCTTTAGGGTTTTTGGTGAGTGAATTACATATGAAGATAAATACGATAGATCTTTATAACACACCTTGGGATGAGAAGTTCTGCATATTACAGAATTTTGCATTATATAGATCATATTTCATTCATCATTAAATTTACCTTGTAAACGTGCTTTAAATTACATTCCTTGGAACTAGAAATAGTGAAAATTATAAAATTTTACATAATAGTATAGGTGCAGATTCCCAATATCTGGAAGGAGAAAGTGGCTCCTAAACCCAAAAAGTCCAGTGGTCTCATTATGAAACAAACACATAAAAAGAATTTAGTGTTTGTAAGGGACTGAATTCAAAGTGGAAAGTAATTTATTTTATATATACATATGTCTATGTACAAGAAAACACAGACTAATTACATCAAATGGGTTTGTTTAATTTAATCACAAAATTCTTTAATTATTAAGTCTAATACAAATCTTAAACTATGTTCATTCAGAAGATATAGTTGGACAAGATACATTTTTAAAAAATGTAAAGCTAAGCAATCATGGTAGTGGGAAATATTAGGATAACAATATTTCTAATTTTGATTTTATCGTATAACATTACATTAAAAAATTTGTGAATGTGAAAAATTATTTAGCGCTATAAAAATCAAAACACACTTCAGACGTTTGTTTTTCTATGTAATACAATAGTTTTCTGTGTTAAACAGATCATTCAGGACTGTAGGAAGGAAAATACACTGATTTCATCTTTTTAAAAAGGTAGAAATCCACCATTAGCAGAAAAGGAGCATCCCTGTATAGCGTATGGCGACTGAGACAATGAAAGTTAGCAGCCGAAGCAAAAAATTTAGTCGTCACATGGCGACTGTGAATCTGCACCTATACATAATAGGATCACAGGGCCAAAACTAGCCTTTTTTGTACCCGGGGCAAACATGGATTTTGGCGCTCCCCCCCCCCCCTCTTCTGTAAAGTATATTTACAAAGATAATTTTATTAATTTTCTAATAGCCGACTTATTTTAAAATTTAAAGTATGTAATCATAAGACATGTTATTCTGAACTACGTAATCTACAATGGCGGGTCCAAAGGGGAGGTCACAGGGGTCATGATTCTCCTCTGAACACCAACAAAAATTTTCTAAAGAGCATTTTAAAATGAAATATACAGTAGAGTCCCGATTATCGAAGTCCTGCTTAACTGAGTTATTTTCTTCTGATGGATTGGTGGCTTCCATTTTTATGAAACAGCCATTATAAATGAAGTATTAGGTAAAGATGAAAAAGCAGCCGTAAAAAAAAAGCTATTTCCCTTGCCCCCCCCCCCCCATTCTGACCAAAAAATCAGAGTTCTAACTTTTTATGACTGCTCTTTCATCTTCACCTAACACTTCATTTATAATGACTGTTTCATAATAATGGAAGCCATCAATCCATCAGAAGAAAATGATCCATTCCAAAAGTACAATCCTTCATTTGGCGCCGGGGCACAAGCCCCCTTAGTTTTGGCCCTGATAGATCATGTCACACATTATTAAATTACCTTTAGCTCGTGACTGACAGTTTGGGTGCACTAAATGCATGGCTGGCAAATTTATTCCTTTTTCACTATTTTTAATAATGAAATCTTTGCCTTATTTTTGGCAGAAGTTTCTTATATTAAATAAGGCAAAAATTTCTTTTAAAAAAAATATTACTTTTGGAAGGCATGAATTTAGTGCCTAAAAAAAAAAAAAAGACCCCGTCAAGAGCTGCCACCGATTATAACACTCATTTACAAAAAAATTTAATATATTGTTTTCATTGCTCCAAAATAATGCGTTAAAAGAAGACAATGTATCAAATTTAGTGTTTCAAGAAATTAGCAATATTTGTGAAACACATGTGCTTCTTAACTGCAAAATTTATTGTTTACATCTGAGAAAAACATTATATGCATCTTCTGTATTAAAATTTTTTAGTGGCAGGCTTTTGTGATTGAACAAGGACTGCTTGCAGAATACTTTAATAATTTTACAATATAAAATTATGGCTCTCGAACTACTATTGATGAAATACAGTAATAGGGAGGGAAAAAAAATCATTAAATAAATATAGTTTATTTTTTAAAAAATAATTGAATTTTCATCAGATATACTGATTATTACTACCATACATTATATGTAACATATTTATCAGAAAAATTACAACTATTTAGGTGAAGTTTTAAAATGTAAACAAAATGATGCCTTATAAACACATCAAAAATACAGTTCGTTTTCGAAAGCTGTGCCTGACACTCTGAGACAATTTTAAGATCCAAAGGGGTAATGCTGAGATGGGTATTTGCCGAAGTTCCAGTTGTATGTTGTCACTCAGCTAAACAGCCTCCGATCATCCTTATTTTGATAAAATCAAAACAGATCTGATGCATGCACAAAAGCACAGAAGGTTTCGCTTTACGAAAACAAACAGTACCTCTGAACAAAATCATTATACAGTAGACGCCCTCAAATCCACTCAACTTGGGACCAGAGGTTGTGCAGATTTTAGAATTTCGCAAATTTCTGGTCCTTGCTTTGTTTACAGTTTTTAAACAGTCATTTGAATGTATTTATGCAATCAAAGTTATAAAATATCCTTGCAATATAGTAAAATATTAAAATAATTAATTACAGTAATAAACTAAAATGATAAGAAGTAAGATAATTTAAAAAATGATTAAATTATTAAAGATAAATATCAAATAAATAATAATGTATAATTAAATCTGCATTATAAAGATAAGAATCATTTTCCTTGAATTATTGAATGAAACTTACCTCCTTCCTAATGGTACCTATTAATTTGCATCAAAATTATAAAGTAAGGAAGTTTTATTTCAGGTTTAGCCAGTCTTAATAGTCAAAAAATCTGGATTAAAATACATAAAAAGATTTGATAAAAAGATTGTGATTACCTTTTTTTTTTTTTTTTTTTTTTTTTTTTTTTAATCAGAAATAAATTGTACTTCCTTCCTAAAAAATCATGAGTTCAGTCATATTATAGAGAATTAATTACATACTGAAATACAAACGGAATGATATAAAATTAAAAAAATCTGAAATTTTGCCCTTACATCTGAACTGAAAGTTTCATTGTTTACATCTGTGATGATGTGCAGATTTAACGCTGGTAGCTGGTTGGGTACCCGGGCAGATACCCACTACAACCCTGAAAATTATTGCTTGTTTTTAACACAACATATATTTGTTTTAAATGCTTTCTCGTCACTTCTTTATATGAAAAACAAATACAGGAATAAACATAAACATCGAATCTGATTTATGCCTAAAACTAAGATTGAATCAGATATGAGGAAGATGTGTTTGGTAAAGCAAGCATCACCCTTATCATTAGCAATACAACAGAATTAATAGTCATCCTTGTGCATATGTATCAATCTACACCAATATGCCATTAAGTATTGTAGCTTTTTTTAAAAATCAAAACACTATATTTTGATAATGTACATATTAATAATATAGTAATAATGATACTAGTACTTTTTACTTGAATGTTAATATAAAGCAGTCAATCTAAGTATACCAATTTAATAAAGTAATATCCAATTAAATACAGCAAAATCTGCTTAGACGGAGCACAAAAGACTTTTAGACATATTCCATTTACACAGGTCTTTCTGTAATAGCATGGAGTTTGTAACTTGGTGGTATGCGGAAGTATGAACTTCTATTCAGTGGTACGTCGACCTAAAAGTTTGGGAACCCCTGCTCTAGAGGGTAGCAATATTTCTACAAAATGGATTGCAGGCTCTTTTTAAGAGTAAAATTCATTGTTTACATTAAAGAAGCTGTCTGTTATACAGAGAATTGCATTAAAAAGATCTTTTACTGCAACAATGCTTTTACTACAATGCGGTCCTTTGACGAAATTCACATTTATCTCGTGATCCTTTGATGAAATTCGTGTTTTTTTACAATCCTTTAACGAAGTTAGTGTTTTATCTGCGATCTTGTGTCAAAATTTGTGCTTTTTTCAACATGCTGTGACAAAATTTGTGTTTTTTCGCAATTATCTGACAAAATTTGTGTTATTTCCGCAATCCATTGACGAAATTCCAGTTTTTTGCGGCCTTTGGCTAAATTTGCATTTTTTTCCGTGTTTTTAATCAATCCTTTGGCGAAATTCACGTTTTTAACCAATGCATTGACAAAATTCCTGTTTTTCAGCATTCCTTTGACAAAATTCGTGTTTTTCAGCGATCATGTGATGAAATTTGCATTTATTTCGTGATCCTTTGGCGAAATTCGCATTTTTTTTATGATCCTTTGGTGAAATTATTGTTTTATCCACGATCTTGAGGCTAAAATACGCACTTTTTCTGCAATAGTGTGACAAAAAGTGTTTTTTCCGCCATCCTGTGACAAGCGTTTTTTCGCGATCCTTTGATGAAATTAGCGTTTATTTCGTCATCCTTTGGCGAATTTTGCATTTTTAACGACATTAGTGTTTTATCCTCGATTCTGTGGTGAAATTCGCGCTTTTTCCTCGATCTTGTGACAAAATTCGCATTTTTTCAAAATAATATGACAAAATTTACGTTTTTTCTTGATCATTTGACGAAATTCATATTTTCTTTTGTATCTTTTGGCGAAGATCGTGTTTTTCACGACCCTTTAACGAAATTCATTTTTTCTGCGATTCTTTGATGAAATTCGCGTGTTTTCCACGATGCAGTGACTAAATTCATGTTTTTTTCTGAGTCCTTTGACGAACTTCGCGTTTTTTCGTTATCCTTTGTTGAAATTCACATTTTTCCAATATATATATTTATTTGGTGGGCAGTATGATCGGGGCCGTTTGCCCCCCCCCCTCCCCGGGTTTCCGTTTGTTTGTATTTTCCGCAAAAACTGCCATAAAAAAATTGGATTTATATTTTTTTTGGAGGGGGGGGATCAGCGTGATTATCCCCCGCCCTGCATCTGCCATATGGACACTAAATGGTAAAAAGTGACTATTAAGAAATTGTCAGCGGCTACCTTCCTACAAGGACAAAATATTTTTTTTCAAGAGAAAAACAAAAACTGCCTAATATTCATAAAATATTGGTTGACGGTTTTTCGGGTGTGAGGCCCTTTGCGGCTGCACCTGTCGCACACTTGTAGGGACGCCTCTGTCGGTATGAGGTAAAGGAGAATGCAATAACTTTGAAACGAAAGATGTTTGTACTTTCACTGAAAAAAAAAATTAACAACATGTAAATATACATTTTTTCAGGGGTGCAGAAATGTTTCTACTCCCAACATTTCCCCCAATCCACATGAAAATTTCTCGAAAATTTTACAGTATGTTGTAAGTAAATGCTGTTATTATCGTAGGTTCCAATATTTCTCAACTTATGCGCGAGTATATATAGCAGAATAGGAATAATTCTGAAATTAACAGCAAATTTTCTGAAAGGTTACAGCACAGTGGAGGAAAATGGGGGGGGGGGGATCCACTCCCAGCACTATGTTTTTTTCGCGGCCCTTTGACGAAAGTTGCATTTTGTAGCGATCTTTTGACGAAATTTGCGGTTATTTCGCCTTTCTTTTGACGAAATTGGCGGTTGTTTTGCCATCTTTTGACGAAATTCGCGGTTGTTTTGCAATCGTTTGACAAAATTGCGGTTGTTTCACGATCTTTTGACAAAATTGCGGTTGTTTTGCGATCTTTCGACAAAATTTGTGGTTTTTCCGCGATCTTTTGACGAAATCTGTGTTTTTTCGACGAGTTTTGTGGTTATTTCACCCCTTTTGACGAAATAAATGGTTGTTTCGCGATCTTTTGATGAAATATGCGAGTTTTTTCACGTTCTTTTGACGAAATTCGTGATTATTTAGCTATGTTTTGACGAAAATCATGGTTATTTTGTCCCTTTTGACAAAATTTGCAGTTTTTTTGCGATCTTTTGACGAAATATGCGTTTATTTCGCCTTCCTTTTAACGAGTTTAGCAGTTATTTCGCCCTCTTCTGACAAAATTTGCGCTTATTTCGCCCTGCTACGAAATACGTGGTTGTTTCGCGATCTTTTGACGAAATTTGCGTTCATTTCGTGCACTTTGACGAAATTCGCAGTTGTTTTGTGATTGTTTGACGAAATTTGCTCTTCTTTCGCGATCTTTTGACCAAATATGCGTTTTTTTTTGGCAATCTTTTGATGAAATTTGCGTTCATTTTCCGAACATTTGACAAAATTTCCTAGTTTTTTCACGTTCCTTTGACGAAAATCGTGGTAATTTTGTCCTTTTAGACGAAATTCGCGGTTGTTTCACGATCTTTTGACGAAACTCAATTGTTTTGCGATCGTTTGACGAAATTTCCGTTCCCTTCGCGCTCTTTTGACGAAATTCGCGGTTTCTTTGCGATTGTTTGGCGAAATTTGCTCTTTCGCGATCTTTTGACGAAATTCGCTGTTATTTCGCCACGTTTTGACGAAAATCGTGGTCATTTCTCCCCTTTAGACGAAATTTGTGGTTGTTTCACGCTCTTTTGACGAAACTCGGTTGTTTTGCGATCGTTTGACGAAATTTGTGGTTATTTCACGATCTTTTGACAAAATTTGCGGTTATTTTGCGATCTTATGACAAAATTTGCGTTTTTTCCGTAATTCTTGGACAAAATTCGCGGTATTTTTATGTCCGAATTTTCAGATTGATGAAAGATTTTTTAAATTTTCGGAACCGAATGCCTTAATTTTTTGGAAAATTGGGAACAGAATCACCCGATATACGGTACATATTATTCTGAGATTGATTTTGTGAAGGTCACCATACGGATCTTTTTATTTATAGTGAAATTTTTCTATCTCAGGAAATTATGGAATTTGTTGTTAAAACCGAAATCAATTGTATATGTTTCTGCAAAATTTCCCCCGATCCTAGATCGCCGGATCGGACATATTCTGCACCCCTGCATTTTTTTTTTTTAAGGAAGAAAAAGACGAGGTTTGTAGTATAAATTTGGCGCCCCCTCCGTGCCTGCACCATTCGTACAGCCCTGCTGAGACATATGTAAATCTGACAGCATAGCAAATTGGATTAAGCTTTCAACCTGGTCAAGTTATGCTAATATATTATCATGATGCAAGAAGTTCATCCAAGCGAAGACTGACAAAATTTCTGAGCATTAGGAATAACCAAATGTAAATAAGGAAATGTAAATAATTAATTTCAAATCCATCTCCACGCAAGAAGTACACAAATAAATATAGATTATCTATCACTTGAAAGTGACAGCACTTCGCACTCAGGAATTCACGTTTGTAATCAAAGATAGGTGGCGCTTTTAGACCTGCTAATGTTTGCAAACAGTTTACGTGAACGCGGTTATCACTGCTGGCTTTCGCTTGTGTCTTGTGTTTGCCTCATGTGAATTGGTTACTTGTGGAATAAATTTTTAGCTTTTTAAAGTCTCTTAATGGAAAATCAGCTTACTTTAGTATGTTTGTAATGTAGTGTGTAAAAAACAAGTATTTTTATTATAATTATTAAAAATGGATTTTTATGATTGTTTTTCTGTGTTAACCTTTTTTGTGCCGACGATATTTTAAAGTACCACTGAAATTACTTTTCATAAAATTCATTTAATACATCGATTAGTAGTAATACAGTTTAGAATCAGCTATAGATACATTATTTTATCTTGTTTCAAAATCATTATTGGTTGCACAAAACAAAAATATTTAAAAAAAAAAATGATTTCTTTTGCCTTTGCATCTTTTCAGTTTTCTTGACGTTAAAAGATTAGGGAGGGGGGGTAGTTTCAGTTCGGAAATATTTCTATTGTAAGAACATTATATTTGTACATTTCCTAATTCTACAAAATACTAAAAAATATTTTTTAAATAAAAGATTTGAATGGAGTTATAAATATTGCACAAAATCTCAATAAATTCAAATTTAATTAATTTTATTTGGCAAAATCCTTTTAAAATTTATTATATGATTATGTAAATCTTCTAATATAGTTTAAAAAATTCACGAAAAATACTTTAGAAGATGAAATTTTCATGAATTCATAATTTGGGACATAAAGGGTTAATCACCGTCAAAATTGTAGGTTTTTAAAACAACCAAACCGGTAATTAGGATATTAAAGAATATTTTTATCGTTAATTATTAAAATAATAGATGGTAATTGGATAAATAATAAAAACGATAAATAAATAACTTCATTAGGTAATTTAATGCATGAAATTAATAGAATTCTTAGAATATAACAAATAAAAGAAATTTCATGGCAGTTCTTTATGTATTTGTAAAATTATTGCAGTTGCATAATTCTAAGCTGATGCAGATATATGTGCATTAACAACAAAAATAATAATAATATCTGTTAATTCATACATATACAGAGACTAAATATAATCATATTAATGGTTAGTCATACATTCTATCAACATTAACTACCCAAAATATTAAAGAAAAAAAGAAGAAGAAAGACAGAATATATTAGTTTTCATGCTAAGTGCATTATGTTTCAATTTCTAATTTGTATGGACTCCGAAAATATTTATAATCATCGATATGTTGACCATTTTGAAATTATTGTGATATTTATTAACTTTAATTGGAACGTAGCTCTTCCAATTAAAAAGCAAAAAAATTTTGTTACTTTTCATCTTTTATCAATTGCTTTCTTTGATATGTTGTGCTAATCCAAAAGTAGAAAATATTTTATAACCTTTTACTGAAGTAGTTCTTCCTAAACATTTTTATACTAATTAGATTTTTTTTTTACTTTTTTCCATTCTCTTACTATAACTGTATAACAGATGTTATCATTCTGAAATTTTCTTTTAGGTACCTGAAATTTATTATGTATTTATTTATAAAAAACAAATAAGAATCTTTTATTTATTTATTTTATTTAATCTAGAAAAAATTATTTTATTTGTTGTGCTTATTTTCGATAAAAGAGTGAATAATTTGATTATTCAAAGAAAGTTTTTATGACGATGACCAGATTTAATTAAAGCTTTAAATGAAATGCTTTTTAAACCTGGTAACATCTATTTTAATATACTTTCACATCATTAAAAAAATATTTTAATCCATTATTTTTTTTTAATAATCTGATTTAAATCACGATTAAATTTGAACAAACTGTCAGCCTCAACGAGACATCGGATTTTCTGCTGATCAAAGTTTTGTTGCCGTTTTTAGAGACGACAGGTATTTTATTTTTTTCATTTGGAAATGAATGAAAGCTTAAATCGGGATTTTTCGATTATCTAGAGTTGCATTGGGGCACATAGCAGCATGTATTATCTTTTTTTTTGCGGTTTTATTCATATTTATTAAGAATTAAAAATCCCAAATGATATTTGACTCACGGTAAGTAATGCCGGTAATGCTAACGCGATGAAAGAAGCAGTGGTACCCTTTAGATCGCTAGAGGGCGAGTTTTTTGTTACAAACGCGAATAACTAAATGTAAATAAGGAAATATAAAATAATTAACTTCACATCCGAGAGGAAACAACGACTTAAAATACTAAATCCATCGTTATACCGTAATTTGTAATTTCTGCTCAGTACACAAATAACATGGATTATGGATTATCTTTATCTATCTTCTGAAAGTCACAGCCCTTCGCGCTCATTGGCGCGATGTGATGACGTCAAACCTACTCATGACGAGGCTAATGTTAGCCTCGCACTCACTAATCACAGACGAGAAAATTACCAGAGATTAATGGTTGACTGGGCATTAACGGAAACGAAAATGTCAAAAATAAAATGAGTTTTCCCAGATAAAAGATATATCTTATTCACCTCGCCTTAATCACATTTGTATTATGTATCAATTTAAAGATAATCGTAAGAACCGTTTTCGAGATTTTCAAATTAGGAACTTCCTCGATATTATACCAACGTTTTCACTTTAAAAATGGCTATTTAGATCTCAAAATATACTGCACGTAGAAATGTAAAAATTTCAGTATACGATTAGACTGCAGATATAAGATTGTTCTAGAAAATTCAGAACAATAGGACCTATATCTGCTGAGTTATTAAAAGGCGGCTTTTCGCGTTTTCTTTGATGTCGAGTTAGCTGTATATATGAGTTCCGCCATCTACGAATTCTACGATACGATACGATACGATTTTAACGATACGATACGATACAATTTTAGGCTTAAGGCTGCGTCACTCGGAATACTACCGTCTTCCATGATCTACCGCTCGTAGTCTTAGCACGATCGAAAGTGAAAAATCAGTGAAAATGATGTCATAGTGGTGCAAAAGTGATGACGTTTAATTTTCAAATATAAAAATTGCTGTTTTATTTTAAATATAATGTCATTTTTTCTGTGGGAGAGGGGGATATAGAATTATGATTTTGAATTCCAAAACGTTAATTTGAGTACCTAAAAAACATATTAAAAAAATTGTACATCGCAGGCAGTTTGTACTGTTATTTAAAAAAATAAACTTTTATTTTACGTATGCAATTATATTAGTCATATCCTGAGTGTCACTCTCCATGTTTTATAAAAATTAAATTTATTATTCTTCAACAATTGTTGTCTTCGTCAATAGTTTGCCATCAAAAGTGAACTATTTTTTAAATATGGTGTAAGTTTGGAAAAAAAAAAAATCTTTTGCTTTTAAAATTGCTGCTAATTTTGCGACATGGTGTATCGCCATGGCATCAAACTATATTGTGTATAATAATATGGTAGTGATTTTAAATATAGAAACAGTATAAGAACAGTCATCTGTAAAGAAATGTTAGCATATTTGCAGAATGTTTATAAAATGTTTAAAATCACCAAATCAAAATTTGGTAAAATAAATTAATTTTACTTGGGTACTACTTGATTATCCCGTCGACCAATTTCGACAAACTATTCGCCAAATTATACAAATTGACATAATTTTAAATAAAAAAAGAACAAATAAATAGATAAAACCTTAATAAAAATACAAGTAAAAAGTTGAATTACAAATAATTTGATGACGTAACAAACACGTATATGGTGTTTAATGTCAAGTGAATGTGACGATTATCCATTATTGGCATTTAATCTTATAGTTTGGCGATAGTTTTTTGATCGACGGTAGGTATAATCAAGTAGTACCTTTAGATGTTCTAGTCATTTAAAATGAATTTTACTGTATTCAAGACCCAGCTATTTCGTGCTCGTTTTAGTATAGTAATGATGCGTTTTATCGTGTTGATAATCAGTGACTAACCGTATTGGCAAGAATTCCGATTACGGAAGATAAAAAAAATTTGGTACAGATGTCATATTCGCCCCATATTGGCGCGATTTTTTTCGGTTGCCAATTTGGCGAAAACATCAACAGCATAAACAACATAATCCGGGTTACCACATCAAGCAAAATAACGACACTTTGGCGCAGGTTAAGTACCTGTTGCCTATATGATATTGGCGACAGAAAAAAATCGCGCCAATATGGGGCGAATATGACATCTGTTCCAAAAATTTAGATTTTTTTTTTCGAATTTTCCGAATTTTTTAATTTTTTCTATCTTTTTATCCCAAATACTACCTTCTTACAAAATTTCAAATTTCTAGGGCTATCGGATGTACCTCAGATTTTTGATGATCGGTGAGTCAGTCAATCAGTGTCAAAAAAGCGAAAATTTGAGTTCCTATATTTTCTGAATTAGAAAAGATAGAAACGTGGAAATTTGAGCATTTGGTTCCGTTTGAAGAGTACTTTTAGAAAAACAAAGTTTCAAGTTCCTGGGAAAATCCAGCACAAAGATATGTGTAAGTCAAAAGTACACTGAGTTGCTTCCAGAAAAGGATGCTTACGGCTGTGCTTTCTCGACTTGGCAGGGGCACTGCCGTGCCCCCAGATGATTTTCTTTTCATTTTCACTTTTTGACTTAAGTTTTGTTTATAGAGATTATACTTTTGCATTTTCGTTAAACTTTTCACAATTTAGTGATATATATGATTTTTGTAAGTTTACTGTTATTTATTTTCGTTTTAAGTAGTTTGAGAAAATAAAAGTGTGATTTGCTTGAAAAAAAATAAACAGCCTAGCATTTTTCTCCATGCGGCATCTTATCCAGCACATAAAAAATGATGTTAAAAAAGGACTTGCGGGAAAATAATTATGCCTACTTTATTAAGAGGGTTTTAACTTGTTTAACATAGAAATTAGATTCTAAAGGGTTTGATCAATCATTTGTGGTACTTAGTTTGTTGTTTTTTGCTTTATTGTACATTTTACAAGAAGAAAAGAAAAACTGCGGCATCAGTCCCCACTTTACTATATCTAAAGTTAAGGGTTCCGGGACACATTTTCAAATAATTTTTATTTATTGAGTTAAAATTCTGAATTTTTTTTGTGATGGTTAAACATACAATTTGTAAACAAAATCACATGGTAAAACTTCTCATTCTTTTTTTTAATTTAAAATTTAAAATTTATTAAAAAAGTGGGGTAATTTAAAACCGTTATAACTCGAAATATTATTAATAGAATTTAATTTTTTTTTTCATTTTAATAAACAGAAATATATAAGTTTTAATTTGTATTCAGCATTTTTAAAAATATTAATTTAAAAAAAATTAAAATATTCAACGAAAAAATTTCAAAAAAAGTGGTGCAACTTTTAAAAACAAATCGTATTTTCAAAAGCAAATATTTTTTTTTCAAATATTCTGAATCCAAATTATAGTAAAACAATTGAAAAAGACATGTTCCAAGTTTGAAGCGTTTATCTATAATGGTTCTTTAGTTATAACGATTTAAATACGAGAAATGGTGAAAAAAACAATCATGAAGAAAAACGCATTTTCAGAAGAAGTTGTTTCCACGACAACCATTGCTTGAAAGCTAGATTTTGAAAACAAACCAAAACGAAAAAATTAATATTTTCTATTACAATTAAGATAGAAACAGAATTTAAACATCATTTTAAGCAGAAAAAAAAACAGAGAAATTTTTAATGCAATAAAATTTTTTTAGAAAATTTGAAGATTTTTGTGTCCCGGACCCCCTTAAAAAAAGAAATAATCAATTTTGTTTTTCCTTCATAGTCTTGCCTATTATGTGTTCAAATTCGTTCAACGAAAATGAATTCCTACCAGCATGACACCTATGTATAAACTTAATACGACCTCAAATGGTTAAAAATCAGGTTCATTTTTTAGTATCTAGAACTAGATGAACCATTATGTCAAAATTAACTACATAAATTTTCTTGTCTCACATGAATTAGACCTAAAGGTATAGACACCGATCGAAAAAGTTTGGTATATTTTCATCGATCATGACCCCCAGACAAAAAAACCCACATGGACTTATATATATATCTGATTTTTTGTCATGCGATAACTCTCGTATTTACAAACCGATTTGGATAAAATTAATTATATCGAGATATCAATGTCTCGACCGAGTTCGTTGGTCAGCTTCATCGCCAACTTGTTTCAAAATGGCGGCCATTAAAAAAATTTTAAAACTGAAAAAGCGGTGCAAATAAATTAAAAATTTAAAAATATTTTTTACTTAAGTGTTTGACCTTAATGCAAGGATTCCGAAGCAAAAATGGCTGTAATTCTTGTATTTATACACCGATTTGGATAAGATTAAGTATGGGCATAATACATACGAATGTCTCAACCGAGTTCGTTGGCCAGCTTCATCCGCCATCTTGTTTCAAATGGCGACCATTTGCACCGTGCACTGCCGCGCAATGCTTAAATATTATTAATATCCGTTGGCTTCAAATTCTCGCCAAGCTTGGCGACACTTAACGAAATATCGACAAAGTTGGCGATCAAAAATAATCAGCCATAAATGATGCCAACTTGGTTATAGCTTACTAATTTGGCGTAATTCTCATTCAAATTCAGTATTGACGAATATTCTCTTATCGGGTTCATCACATTTTAACTTCTTAAAATTTGAGTAAAATTAGCTTCGAGTAAAACTTGCAAAATTTTAAAACAAAGAAATATAAAAGCTACCTTTTCCTCCCAGCATATACCGAAAGGTCTTTTTCTGGAGTTAAAATGGTCATGTTAAAGCTATCCATAATAAGAGGTAGCAGTTTTTTACTTCTTTAAATTACTGTAATTATAATGACACGGAATCTTTTTAAATGAATATCAGAAAAAAAATGTTGAAAAAATATTTTTCATGTATCCCATTCTCCTAATCAAATTTTCTATCATATTCTTGAAGCATTCAGGGAATTTAATGGCGTAACTTTCCTCAGTTGATACTTTTATGTTTTTTTACTTTTTTTTTTTTTCAAATTTCTCTGTTTTTAATCGTTTATTATTTCTGCAAATCAGGGTTCGCAAAAACCCGGGTTTTTTTGAAAAAACCCAACCCACATGGGTTTTTTCAAAAGTACAATATATGCGATATTACATTATTGTATACTATATTATATATACTATACATAAAAAAATACATTGTTCCCTTATATATACAATATAATTGTAATGCTATTTTACAAGTTATAAATTGTATAAGTTATATGAATTTAAATTAAGTGTCAGTGTTTCTCACAAATTAGTTTTAAATATAATAGAAGATATAAAATTGTTAATTTGCTTTAAAATCAAATGATGAATAGAATATTAATATTTAAAATATATAAGTAGGAAGAAAAAAAGGGGTAAACTAGTCGAATGTGCCTATCCAAAAACTTTCCTCTATCTTATGCATGTTAATTCAAAATTCGCTATCACAGTGCCACGCCCATCACGAGGATTGTAAAATATAGGTTCGTTCAATTGGATGCATTTAACAAGGAGATGTAAGTATCACACTGTTTCAAACAAATCATTGAATTTTGGAATCCACCTTGATAGATGTCCACAACCAAAATTTCCAACCCAAACAGTATAAAATCAACACCTGTTATTCAATTTACATCCAAGTCTAATAATGCATGAAAATGAAACAGAATAAGTTTGATTAAATTACGTGTTTAGTTTTTGAGATATAGATTTTGCAAAAATCGTGAAAAATGCAGCATACCAACACTACCTGCTGCGCAATTTACACCTGAACCTAATCAGTAACAGCTTATGTCAATGTCTAATTGAATCTGAAGTTTGATGAAAATCCATGCATTAATTCTTGAGATATTGCAGAAATGATACAAAATGCAGCACAACAGAGCCACTGTTGGGTGATATTCATCAAAAACTAATCACCACCAGTTTATATCAAGGTCTAACTGTATCTAAATTTTTATTCAATTCCGTACATTAGTTCTTGAGATAAGAGTTATTGCTGAAATCGTGAAAAAATGTAGCATAACAGCGCTACCTGTTGGGCGATATACACCAAAACTTGATAAGCAACAACTTAACTTGTAACTGAATCTGAAGTTTGATGAAAATCCGTGCATTAGTTCTTGAGATAAAGCTATTGCAAAAATTGAGATAAATGCATCATAGCAGCACCATCTGTTGGGCAATATACACCAAAAACTAATCAGCATCAGTTTACATCAACATAACTGAATACATAACTGAATACATAACTGAATACATAACTGAATCTAAGTTTTGTGAAATTCTGTGCATTAGTTCTTGAGATAGAGCCCAACAAAATTTTTGTCACATACAGACATTTTCTAAAAACCATCAAATCGTCTTCAGGACATTTTTAAAACGTATAAATCCGTCGTAAATTGGAAGTTGAAATTTTTCACAAATTAAATACTTTCTTCTTGTAAAGATAGAAGAAAGTAAAAATACATATCTTTTATTTTCATGAATATAGTTCATTTGAATTTTTTATATAAAGACATTCTTATGATATGCCTTTACCTATAATTATGTACTACGTATGTTGCCTACTATGTTCTATGTTAGTAAAGTATTTCAATGTGTTAAAATACATTTTTATTTTAACTCATGTGTTTATGTAATGGCTTTTATGTATTAATTTTTTTTCAAAATTCACTGAAATGACTTAAATTTATTAAATGTTTATGTTGTTTAAAATTTTAAATATTTCTGAAAATTGAAAAAACCCACATTATGGGTTTTTCAGTGGGCTTTTTCAAGTGGGCCCATTCTGAAAAAACCCACCGGGTTTTTTCGAACTTGGCCCAGCTTTGCGAACCCTGCTGCAAATGCCAGAGATTTCCTCCTTCTTTTTCATTTTTGTTCTTTACTTCTTTAAGCTCAATTTTTAATCACGTTCCGTGTGTTTTCTATTCATAATCGTGTTAATTAACGCTTTATCGTAAAGGTCATGAACATGTATTCTATTGGGGTTCATTTGTTAAATTTTACTTTCCTTAATTTTAATTTTATTATCTTTGCTTCAGGTTATCTTTTTTTTAAAGTAATGGCAGTAGTTTATTTTATGGATTTGGGTAGCAGTTGAAAGCCTCATTAATCATAACTTGCTTTTCAGCATTCATATAGTAATGTTCAACACCATTGCGAGGTCTTTCGGTGAGCATTTATTTCTTTCATAAATAATTTTAAAACCCTACTGTTGAAAAATAAAAGGAATAAAGGCAATGGTAGTATGATAATAACAGTCATAATAATGTTAATGACATCTTTTGGTATATCTGAAGAACATATAGCTCACACGCAAGAAAAGTCACACAAAATTAAATTTCACAAGAAGTTTCGCTTGTTTTTGCTGTAACATGAAATTATAACACTGAGCTCTGCATGCAACAGTGAAAAATTGCATAAAAGCTTAAACCAAGAATGAAGGTGTAGATGAGGTTTGCAGGGTTGATTAGTTTTACTTCCTCACACAATTTGCCTCCCCCCCCCCCTCGCTGCTTCTGTGGTCAAGAATGGACATATAGCATAATAAAGCAATTTTCCTGGTAACTAAACCTAAGAAACTTTTCTTGTAGCAAGATGCATGTATGCTATACCTATTAGTAGAATAAAACACAAAATGAATTTTCGGGAGTTGTGTCACTTTTCTTCCAGGTGAACGATATATTGATGATTTTTTTTTTTTTTTTTTTTTCTTGTCCCTTTGACTTGAAATAATATTATTTTATCAGTCCTTATGTATTGCCCAACCATCTTCGATATTAAAATGGATTTATATATAAGAAAGTAACAACATATGAACAAGCTGCATGCTCCGTTTATAAACGTTTGACCAAATTATAGCAACCCGCATTCCATAAATTCGATTAGACGAGTGAGACAAGTCAACAAATATTAGTTTAATAATAATAAAATATATATTTTTATTCCAAACATTCAAGCTAAAATAACCAAAATATAAATTATTAATTGGGGGATCAACTAAACATAAAATTGTTTAATTAATTGTATTATTCAAAAATCATAGGTTCACAGTCATAAGTTTGTAAAACAAAGTGTGCAAATAAAAAAAAATCCCTGCCGGCTCGGGCCTACAGGCGGAGGTAGATTTCGATGTTAAGTACTAAATTCTCCAACAAAACTTAAATCAAGATTAGAGATAAAACCCAGTTTCTTCACAAAGAGCGAGCTGTAGGGAGCTAAACTTTTTGTGAAAATTGTAATATACACGAATACACACACACATATATATGGAATAGGTTTAAAAAATGGCTACAAAAAATTCAGAGAACCTTAAAGTGTTAAAATATGTTAATATTTCCATAGTCGGGTTTTTATCATGTTTTAATACGTTTCTTCAAACTTACATGGCGTTACCTATTCACCTGCTGAGGTCCATTTTATTTCCAATATGACGAAATATACATATTTTTTTAATTCGTCAAACTATTTATTTTGAGTTTTCATGCTGAAATCTTGCTCTAGGAAACTTATGACGTAATATTCAATTTGTTTTCAATTTGTCAAACTATTTAATTTTACACGTGAAAATTTTGCAAAAGAAAAGTAATTGTTGTGGTGAGAATTTTATTATTTGTTTTTTTTTTTTTAATTGTTGGCAACTGCTATAACGAAAAACTTTTATTTTTTTTCCTGCCATTGTTGTGTAAGAGCTGGTTTTATCAGAATCATGTTAAGACAGTATTCAAAATTTTGAACCCTCCCCATTTCCACCCTCTTGGGCCGATTTCGCCCATTTTCAATCCCCGCCGAGATATGAGCCATCTCAAAGTTGTTGGCGAATTTGAAGATGATTCGTGCATAATTGCGACTTTTATCGTGCGGACAAAATTTAGTACATACATACATATATATATATAAACTTTTTAGGTGGGGGGGTGGTTTTGGGTTCCTGGGGTCCTATAATGAAAAGTTATGAAGGAATTTTTGAAAAGTCGCACCATGGTAACGACTGCAATAGGTAGTATTTCTTACGAAATCTACCTAAAAATGCATTGTATGATTTTTTACTAGTCATCATTCTATGTTTAATAGACTTCTACTACAGCTTTAAATACGAAAATCTCATCACCCAGTTACTTTCCGTACATTTTTACAAAACCCTGTGGATTGTATTATTTATATGGTATATTAATATGTTTATCTTTTAAAAATTGCCGCATCTTGTTAAATAATAAATTAATTCAATAAATTTAAAAATGCACTACATTACCAATACTGAGCACTTTCGATGTTACATGTTTTGACGAATATCTAGGAAAATAATTAACGAATTGTTTTTGAAATTCCAAGATGTAAAAAGTATGTTTTAACCACTTCACCGGCAGCAGGTATAGGGAAACAGTGTTTTTACACCCGACTTACCTCGGAGCAAACGTTGAAGGGGTTTTAACATAAATTTTGCGGTGAAGATTTAGTCACGTAAGCAATTAGGAAAGCAAAACAATTTCAATAAAATACTAATATTTGTGATCGTCCACTAAAATCGTCCTTCGAAAATGTCTTTAGCAGTAACAAATGATGATATAAGCACTGTAAATGTCTGTGCGCAACTGTGTAAGACTAATATTTATACTCGTGGAAATTAAGCGGTTGTTAATAAAGAAAATCAACATGTTTTCTGCTTATAACATTTTGGGTTTTCAACAACATTTAACGCCACTTTTCTAATAATTGACAAAATGCATGAAAAACATTATCCTTTAAGTAGGAATTAACATATTGAATATTTTATAATTCACGGCCAAAATTCAGAGAATTTTCAGATTTGGTAGTGAAATAATCTCTTTACATAAAATCCAAGTCTCTGTGTGTCTCTCACAATTCCGGTTGGACCGCCTCATTCATCACGACCATATTTAGGCTTCCTATGGAGAAATCGGTATGAGTTTCAACAATGAGTAATTGTTGAAAAGTACCAATAGACGTCACAATAGGTTACCACAAAAGGGTCAAATTTTGACCAACTTGGCAAAATATCGCCAAATTTGGTGACAAAAATAAGTTGCCATATATGAGCCAACTTGGCGATAGCTGGCTAATTTGACGAAATTTCCATTGAAGAACACTAATTTTTCACAATCGAGCTCACCGAAATTTAATTTTAACTCCGTACATTTAAGGTTTTTTCCAAAATCTATGGGTCAGAATTTAAAGTGTAATATACGAAAGCGTGCGTCTTTACAGCTTCAATCCGATGATACTAGTAAAATATCTGCCACTAGACGGCACTGCACGATCTGAGCTCCTAACTGCTCTATTTTAATGTGCTTTACATAGCCGAATACAGAAATAGGGCGAAATAGAGAAAACACTTGACGGGAACTGTGATTGTGACGTGGACACTTGATATCCCATTTTCCGTCATTTTTGACGGGCTATCTTCCTAGTATTATTTTATCAGTATTTATGTATTGCTCAACCGTCTTCAATATTACAATGGCTTTATAAATAAGAAAGTAGCAACATATGCACAAGCTGCATACTCAGTTCATAAAAGTTTTCCCAAACTGCACCCCATAAATTTGATTAGACAAGTGGGACAGGTCAACAAATATTAGCTTAATAGTAAAAAAAATGACATTTTATTCCAAACATTCAAGCTAAAAAATCCAAAATATAAATTATTAATTGGGGGATCGACTAAACATAAACTTGTTTAAGGGGACAATTTACCTTTTCAAAAATTTTGTTTATTTTTAAAATATGGTTGAAATGGCGAACTCACTGCATTTCAATGTTCAAAACACAGTGAACTTTGAAAAAAAAAAGAATTTTCTAACTGCATATTTAATTAAAATTTTAAAAAAGATTTTAAAAAATGTTGAAAAAAAAAGAATTTTCTAACTGCATATTTAATTAAAATTTTAAAAAAGATTTTAAAAAATGTTTAAAAAAAAGAATTTTCTAACTGCATATTTAATTAA
Source organism: Maratus speciosus (assembly GCA_963932465.1). NCBI lineage: Eukaryota > Metazoa > Arthropoda > Arachnida > Araneae > Salticidae > Maratus > Maratus speciosus. The sequence continues at coordinate 248,721,719 of OZ010799.1, forward strand.
AATTAAAAAAAATATTTAAAAAAATTGCATTTTTAAAAATCCCAACTACTTTTTTAAATATGGATATTTTTGCCCAGTGTTTTTTTAAGATACTCAAATGAATACACAAGTCTGCGTATGTATTTTTGGACACATCTAATATTGCATTTAATATAATTTTTTTACTGATATAGGGTAGTCCGACCAGTACGAACAGCCCCCAGTGAATGAACAATTGGTATATATTTTAATAGAATAACGTTTGGAAACATCCCCACTACATGGATTACAACATTGGCTTAATTCTATTCAATAGGAAGCTATCACATTTCTGATTGGTTACTGGTCACATTACTTTACTTTGAGAACATGTTGTATTTTTCATGTTTGAGAAACACATTGTTTCTATGCTGAAATAATAAGGTAAGTGCTATGTCATTTCATATGTTTTGTAAGAATTTGCTGTTTTTATTTGCATTATGCACTAATTGTTTTGTACATACATTAAATATATGTGTTATAGATATATTTCTGATTGTGAGAATAGGGATGTTTAATAACTGTTTAAGCAAATGTTAAAAATCCAATGTATGAACAGCAACAGTTCATGCAGTGGAGGAATACATCAGGCTACTTTTCCTAGTGAATGAACTGTTTTGGGCTTTATGTTTTTGTGGCTCCTTTTATTACTATATTTTGAGTTAAGAGATTTTTCAACAATGGTAACAAAAGAAAAGTTAACAGATATAAAAACGTAACAAAAGAACATATACACGCACATTTTTAAAGTTAATAATTATTGATGACTTTCAAATCTTAAATTTTCTGTATTTTTAGATGATTGATAGAAATATTCTTACTGATGGCAAAGACGATTCCACAAAAAGGAAATATGGGAGGTTCAAGTACTTTACAGAGGACCTTAAAAATGCTCTACAAGCTATGAGTGTCAGGTCAGCTCAGTTTGAAGAAGCTCTTCATTTTAATATTTTAAAAGCAACGTTGTCTGTGAAACTGTGAGGGAAAACATTTGAAAGTAAGCGTAAGGAGACATCGCTTGTGTTGTCTTTTGAAGAAGAAATACTCCTTGAACATTGGATAGTTGGAAAAGGAAAATGTACCATGCATAAGGATGAAGTAAAAGGTGTTGTTTACAATGTCATGAAACAAACAGGAAGGTAAAATCCATTTATAGACAAACATCCAGGGGAGAAATGGATGACTCATTTTTTAAAATCAAAGCTTAGAAATATGAAGTAAGCACCAGAACAATATGTGGACCACAGGTCCACGTGGGGTGGAATTGTAAGTGGTCTGCAGTAATGTATAAGATCTGGTATTTTAAGCATCTTATGAAAGGCATAATAAAAACACCTGAACTTATTTCTGCAACATCATCTCGTTCGTCTGCATTATTACTGAAATAGAGAAGTACAGGATCAATGATATCAATAAATAGAATGTTTTTCTTTTTTTTTTTAACCTGTAATTTATGATTAATTTTAAAACTTAAAAGTGCCAATTTTTCAAGCTAATTAATTGTCATCCTGGGTTTAAAAAAACCGTAATTCAGTAAAAACATGTTATAAGATATTTGTACAAGTTGTAAAATAAATAAAGAACTATGAAATGTAAGTATTTTTAAATTGCTGCCTGCTCATTTACTGAAAAATTTTGGGTTCATTCACTGGTAACAACTGTTCATTTATTTGGTTTTTGTATCGATTTCTATTAAGACACCCCTAGCATCCCAAACAAGTAAAATATAAAATTCCTTTTGTTGTTTTTTAATCATTTGTAAACCAACAAATGTATTTGCACTCTAAAACACCAATAGGTACTGTTTATTAAAATATAATGAACAATTTTTGTTTTAAATATACTTAAGTGTTCATTTATTGGTCGGACTACCCTATATAGTAAAAAATGATGAAATCTAACACATCTTCATACATTTTTATTTTTAAAAAATAAAAAACCTGAAAACTAATTCTATACGTAGCACATTGTAATAAAGAATATTCACAAAAAAGTTTTAATCTCTATCTCAAATACAAAAAAAAAAAAAAAAAAAAAAAAAAAAAAAAAACCCAAACCTTAGTATTTTTGAAACAGGAAAGTGAAGAAAATATGAACATGGAGAAAAAGTCATTTAAAGCTTTAAGTTGTATGGGTAATTGCGCTGGATGTATTAACAAAATTTACAATATCTCGCGATATAATTGCCATATGGGTAAAATTGAGGTGTCAAAATATTCACAATTTAATAAGCTTTCATTTAATATTAACGAAAGAAAATCGACATTTTGATCAATTTTGGGTTAAACTGTCCACTTAAGAAATGTAAAGTTAATAAAGAAAATCAACATGTGCTCTGCTTATAAGATTCTAGGTTTTCAACAACATTTAACGCCACTTTTCCAAAAATTGACAAAATGCATAACAGACATTATCCTTTAAGCAGAAATTAATATATTGAATATTTTATAATACACTCATTATCAAAATTGAGAGAATTTTCAGATTTGGTCGATTATCTCCATAGCTACCCGACAGATTTTAAAGAAATTAGGTATATACATAGGTTGATATAATGCAACAAAAATACACATTCAACAGTTATAATGCACACGCATGATCGTGCGTACGATGAAATAGAAAACGTATTTTATTTACTTTATTGCGACTAAACGCTTTTTATCTAATCATGATGAATATTTTATGAAATAATGTTTACAACTTTATTTTCACAATAATAAGTTAAGGTAAGAAAGTATCACTTACCTTTTAGTCTGCTGCTCAATTTCGTATGTCGAACTTAATTTTCTGTGCACTCTATGTTGTTTAGGACTTTATATTATAATTTTATTAATTAATCCTATGATTTTGGCCAGGATGATGTAACACATGTTATTCCTAAAAAAACTACGTTTTGTGGCTTTTTTCTTCACTGTACTAAGTTAAACTAATATAGAGAAAATTTTGAATAACTAGTTTACACGTTTTGGAGCGCAACAACATTGCTTTCTTTCATACCTAGATTACATGATTCAACTACATAAGAAAAAATAACACGTATAAAATATTTGCGTAAATAATGGGTTTTTTAGAGTCATAAATTATTATTTTAGTTTAATGTCTTTGGTCCATAATAAAGTTTATTTATAGCTGGAAAAACACTGATCATTTAAAAAATACTTATTACACGCTTTCATTAAAATGTTATTGTTAAGTTCTTCTGTGTTGCCAGATGAATGTTTATTTAGGTGACTTATTGGATGCCATCAGGAAGTAACATTTCTTTAACGATTTAAGAATGATAAGATGTTCACAGTTATTGGTAGTTGTAAACACTGGATGTAATAATAATTAACTAAAGAGATTTATGCTGTTTTTCTTTGACGATATTAATATTTCTAATATAAGAATCATCAGCGTCGGAAGGTATAAAACAGAGCTTACAATATTGCACCAAGAATGGAGTTATGAAGGGAGTATGGTCTCTTCTTTGAATTGCAGCTCTCACAAAGTGAACTCATATTGGAAATCAGGCAGTTTGTGAATCCCTGTAGCAGTTAGCCTCACTCCTCCAGAGACGCTGTTTTGTTATGGGAGGTGGAAAGCAAGTTACAATGTTTCTCCTCAGAGTGTTCCAGACATGCTCTATATGGTTTAGATCTGGAGATGTGTCTGGCCAGTCCATTAAGAGAATATCCTCATTTTCCAGAAATTCACCGACTAGATGAGTTATATGTAGGCGCGCATTGTAGTCAAATAACACGTTCACGCCGGAGCGGTGGGTCACACTCGATTGTCTCAGAGTTGTCAAGTCTCCGGCTTTATGTACACCACTGTTATTTTAGAGAAAATGTTGTTCCTTTAAATCGCCCAATTGTTCTAATTAAATGAAACAACATTTTCTGTTTTAAAATACTGGTATCCAAAAGGCCGGAGATTTGCCAGCTTTGAGACAGTCGAGTGTGACCCATCGCGCCGGCGTGAGCGTGTTCAAATGAATTCAGGGCCAACTGCATCTCTGAAAAGATTAACATAGGGTATAAAGATATCATTCCAATACTTCACACCAGTCATAGAACCATTGCTAAACACAGGGAGGAATGTGCGCCATCAAACATGATGTCTGACGAGACCATCAAACCTCCGCTCCCATAGTGGTATTTTTCTCGGATGTTGGATGTCAAGTAGTAGATCCCTGGTTTTCTCCAGGAGAAAGTACATGTAGAATTTGTATTTAGGCTGAACAGAGACTCATCAGTCAATAGGACGGTAACTCACTGAAACTCCTGACCAAAGTCGATAATCTCTGCACCCTGTTAAACAGGTTCTCCTGTTTGCAGAAGTGAGCGGGATGCAAGAATCAGGTCTTATTGCAAATAGTCCTCTGCCATGTAGCCTTCTGCAAATAGTAAACCTTCAAACTCGACTGCCTGTGTCTGCATAAAAGTCACAAGATAGCTGAGAAGTTGTTGTACTCTTGATACCCCTCACTGTAATGGAGAAATCGTGATCTTCGTTGACCCTCGTGGCTCTTGTACGACCTTGCTCAGGCTTTCGCTCTACGAATCCAGTGTCCTTAAACTGTTTCCATAAGTTAGACACGACACTGGGCGTTCCATTGACGTTTCTAGGAATCTGAACTTGAGAGTGCCTTGTTTCCAGTCTCCCGGCGATTTGCCACCTCATCCCCCCATCATTCAAACGTTGGCGGTTACTCATTTTTACTGTTTTTCTTTGAATTTCATCGAATGTTGCAAAAAAATACCAAGGTATTCAGCAGGTTTAATTTTTCAGAAACTATGTAATTGAAACCTTTTTTCCGTTTTTTGCAAACGCACTAGATCTTTCAGAAAATAGTGTCAAAGTGGACGATTTGAACCGAAGTTCCCGAAGAAAGCAGAAAAAACCAGTCAGCGAAGGGAGAAAAACATCTAGTCACGTGATCAAAATCGCTTATAACTCAATAGGTAATTTATTTATCAAAAAATGGAAAACACAGTTCGACTCCAAATCACTTCCATAGCAAGGCCTTCCAATTTTATATCTTTCCGTTTAAAAATGAATTAAATGTGTCAAAGCGTTTTGCGCGTGTTGAACTGAGCAGTTGTGAACAGCCTTAAAAAGCCTGTTTTTCTACCCACTCCTCCCATACACACATGTACGCTTACGTGTTGTAGACTAAAGAGTTGCATCTTCGTTCCGAAGCATTAGTTTTACGATTCGCTCAGTACTTTTCACGAAATTCGACAAAATATGCAAATTATCTTAATTTTGAACATCATTGTATATGAGCCCTTGTATGAAATAAATTTTAACTGTGCATACGCGAATGATAGCACATCTTTTGTTTAATAGTTTAGCAGTCAACAATTCTGAGCAACTTATATTAGAAAGACTAGCTGTATCCGTTCTATGCACGGGAGTTCATGAATGTAATTCTAAATCCAAAATTAAAAATAACTATTCGATTTAGTAAAATATTTTTCTACTACTGCTCATTTTTTAATGAAATTTAATTTATCATGTTACTATGGCAGCAGATGATAAAACGATATCTTTGGAATAAGGGAATGAATAGAATAAAAAGTTTTGTTGATGTTTGTGATAAAATGTTTGCCTTTTTTTTTTTTTAATGCAATAATTAAGAAAATTGAATAATCTCTAATTATTTGCATGTAGGGTTAAAGAATTATCATAATACCCGCTGGAGCTTTTTAGTATTGCAGCGTGGCGTACGTAATATGTATAACTCGCGCGATTACGGGTTGAACATAAAAAAAAAAGGATTTTATTGTGAATTTTTAATTGTTGGCAGCAGCTATAACGAAAAATGTTTAAATTTGATAGGAAATTGCTGTTAAATGGGTGGTTTTTTATTAATTAAAAGTTAACTATAAATTATTTCGATTCCGGATTGCTTTAGTTGCCTCGGCCGTGTTTTAATACACATGTATATAACATTTTACAAATCTGGCTTCCAAACTGTGGATTTGTATAGCATTGCATACATACAGACAGACAAATTTTCATTTTTATATATTAGATAAGTTGAATATTGTTAACCTTATAATATCATTGAAAGATATCATTGGTGATACTGGAACAAAAATCGAAAATCGAATGTTTCCTGTAGCTTATAGCAACGTAATTTGCATACATTCTGATGATATACGGGCTTAATAAGCAAAAATGATGTTAAACATGTACATTTCAATTTTTTGAAATATGATAGACAGAATCCTACTCAATGCTAATAAGTTTTAAGATAAATTTCTGTAATCAGTGAAAATTTATGATTTTGGCTTTCGTGATTAATTTTTGGTTTTGGAGTATATCATGCTGGAGGTTTGAATTATAGTATTTTTATCTGTTTTAAAATCGGCCAGAAGTTAAATCAATATTTATTTTTAGAAATATTCTTTTTCTTTTTTTAGTTTGAAATTAAAATTTGTAGTAAAGTTAATCGAAAAGCAAGAATGACAATTTTACTTATTTTAACTAAAATTGTGCGCTTTTTTTAGTCTAAATATGTAAGAAAAAGCTTATAAAATATTTTTGTATATTTTTTTCTCATATAATCAAGTTAAATATCACGTTATTAATACTTTTGGTCAATTAAGGGAAGTAATTTTCCTCAGATATTTCCAATTTTATTTCATTCCGAAAAATTAGCCAATTTCTCAAATGCGATAATATTTTCGCCTCATTGAAATGGTATTTTTTATTAATTTTCCATTTGGTTATATGCTGCCTAATCGTATTAATTAGCTTTTTATATTGCGAGAATCCTGATGTATACTTCAAAAATTCTTATGTTTTCCCTTGATTGTTATATATTTTAATTTTATGTTTTTTTTATATATATAATGGTTGTATTTTTTTTTCTTGTGAGTTTTGGTATCAGTTGAAATCGTTATCGTCATCATTATTTGAAGATTCGTATTATTAAAATAATGTTCTTCATCGCTTCTGGGCTCTTTCGATGGAATCAGAGCTTTTATTACTTTGGTAAATGATTTTTAAATCCAAATTGCGAGAAAGCAAATGAATTATATGGACAAATAGTGTGATAATAATAGAGATAATAATGTTATTAAAAAATTTCAGTACATTGGAAGACTGATTAATGATCACATTATTTTATTTGCCGCCTTATTTCTTAGAATTACTGCACTTAATTCTTACAAATTTCCATTTTTATATATATTTATATTTTTTTCTAATTTTATTTATTTTTTTTACAAAAAGGAGTCTATGCCGTTATTAAATTCGCTCTAAACACAACAACAACTACCCTCTCTCGAAAAAAAAAATCGTTGAAACATACTTGTTTTAACTATTATTCCGGGAGGCAGCGTCACATTTTTAAAACAAATTTTAGCGTTGATGAGTTTGGTATATGTGATAGATTAGATGGTATATATAATGAAGCTGCCAAACTGTTGGAGTACAACGGAGGATGCAGTACTTTCATAGCAACATCGCACAGCCCATTGCAATGGGAAATAAATGGCGACCTGATTACAGGTGATGACCTCGATTCAGATTCCTTGTTGTTGCATCAATAAGATTACTACCTATTTCTTATTACACCGAGGTATGCAGTACTGATACAGCAACCACCCCCCCTCTTGAATGACAGTTTCGTTGTCTGTACAATATAATCTATCATATATATCAAAATCATCGACGCAAAAATTCGTTGGAAGTATCTGAGGCTACTTCCCAGTCTGTATGTGTTTTCCTATTTGTTCTTTCATAAAACTAATTGGCTAGCAAGTTCTTCTAAGTTGTCTCTTTCAATGCATTACATTTATACTATTCGATTTATTTGGTCCAAACATATTTTCTACTTTAGTTTAAATCTATGGGTTTTTTTTCACATTTTTTTTATTATAATATCACATTCGAAAGTGTTTAATTAATATATATATATACTAGGGGGCTCTGCCCCCTACGCGCTACGCTCGCCAACCCCCGTTCAGACACCGCAGAATCTAAAAACACGCTAATCTGATCGGTTTAAAAAATATTATAGAAGATTGAATTATACTGAAAAAAGCTGTGCAGATCTCCCTGTAAACGGGCTTCCATTCAATTTCCTTTGTTTTCAAAAATTTAAGGCCGAATCAGTTGCTGTTAAGACATCCAATGGTTGTTTTCGTGTTTGATTAAAGATGATCAGTTAAACGTTTGAAAAGCAGCTAAAATAAATGGAATTAAGTGTACAGAGTCTTTGTCTCCCGGTATTTTAAAACAATTTCTATAACAATAGCCTGAGTCATGTGACTATCATCAACAGTTCCGGGCGAACCACTTCGCTTTTGATATTCCTGGTGCCATTTTGGTACTTTAATATTATCCAGGTACAGGTGATAAGTCGCCAAATATTATTCTATCGCCATCATTTCATCTATATTATAATAGTCCAAGTCATGTAACTGCCTTAAATAAATACGCTCTGATCCCTTCGCTTTTCATATGAAAGTTTGGCCCAGATATCATATACGGCCCCATATTGGTGCGATTTTTTTCCGACGCTAATTTGGGGAAAACATCAACAGCATAAACAACAACATCCGGCTTATCAAATCACGCAAAATAACGATACTATGGCGCCAATTAAGTACCCGTTGCGTATATGACATTGGCGGCAGAAAAAAATAGCGCCAATATGGGGCCGTATGTGGCATCTGTGCCGAAACTTTTCCATTTCGATAAAAAAAAAAAAAATCATTTTTTTTTCGAATAATACTACATAAAATCATTGTAGCAAAGAATTCTTGGTACTGTTACGCTAGCCGGGTGCAAATCTCGCCAATTACTATTTTTCAACTCGCCAGTTAGCATTTTTTTTTCGAGTGGTAAATAATAACATTGCTTTGAAGTTGAAATTAAATGTCATCGTTTGTTACACCATTTAATATTTGGCCAGATGCCATATACGCACCCGGTTTGGCGTGATTTTTTTAAAGAAAATTTGGCGAAATCCTCGTTTTCGAATACCAGATACATATGTATTTTTGGTACTACTTAGTTATCCCGTCGACCAAAAATCTATCACCAAACTATAAGATTAAATGCCAATAATGGTTGATCGTAAAGGTCACATTCACTTGACTTTAAGCAAGTTACACGTCTTTACGTCATCAAGTGATTTTTATTTCGTCGTTTTATTTTTATGTTTATTAATGTTATACTATTTTCTTTGTTCTTTCGTTATTTAAAATAAAAATTATGTCAATTTGTATAATTTGGCGAGTGGTTTGGCGATTTATATAATTTGGCGAAATGGGTCGATGGAATAACTAAGTAGTACCGTATTTTTTAATTATTTTTTATTTGTAAAGAAAAATAACCAAAAAAATAATTTACTATAGAACAAAACAATTTATGTAACTTAAAAAAAGATAATAAAGTAAATAAACATTTATTATTAAATAAACAACAATAGCCGGGTTACCATGTCAGCCAAAATTATGCCATTTTGGAGCCAATTAGGTACCCCGGTGCGTATATGACATCTGTGCATAATATTTTTCTTTTCATTTCGTTTAAAAAAAATAAAGAAGTGAAAGCCATTTATTTTAAATGTTTCTGTTTGTATTAAATAAAATAATAATGATATACAAATTGAATTATGAATAAAAGTAACATGATACATTTCTTAACATACATTTAAGGGAGGCCAAACTTCTCGCCAAATTAGTTTAAAATAGTAACCTTTTCTAAAATCTGAAAAAAAAATATCTGTTTGATTAAAATTTGAGTTGCCATCATTAGAAAAATGTATATAAAATTAGAAAAAAATTAATATTCCGAAAAATAATTCGAATTTAAAAATTCTAATACCAGTTTTGAAATCTGCAGATCAATACGGATTTTTGGTGTTAATTTCATCGCAAAATATTCCATATTTTAGGAGAAATAGTCGTGAAACTGAATCAGTCGTTTAATCAGTCGTTTCAAAGAATCGTTTCATAAATTCGTTTCATTAGGATTTTATATATATAGGGTATATATATATATATATATACATTTTTTTTTTCAATACGTTACTATAACTATAGTAATTCGGCATTTGCCTTTTCTTTATTTACAGCTTATAATCGTGTTGTTAAAACACACGACAAAATCGGATGCATTCTACTCAACAATATCTTTTGTTGTTACACCCATTTTTAAATTGTTTTATCTACCATTTTCCTATCGTAATATGTTGACAGCAGTTTATTTTATGATTCAGGAAACGGGGAAAATCATCACTATTCGAAGCTCAGTATTTTTTTAACTATGTTCATCACTGGGGCTCGGGCGTTTTTATGGGAATAAACTATCATAACGCTAGTAAATGATTTTAAAATCCCCCATTGTACACAGCTAGAAAAATGAAAAACACTTCTAACAAATGAGGCGATGAGAAATATCCCCATCAATGGGTTTAACACATTTCTTCCAGATTACAAAATGAGTGTAAGTTTCATTGTCTATTTATTTCCCTTTCGCCACCTCATAAACAATTGTTGTCATTACGTGTTTGCGATATTCAACTTCAGTTTCGCTATGTAACAGAAATTGGCAGATCTCTGAATTAAAAATGGCCATGGACTAAACTTGATTTTAAAAATAAATAAAATTACCAATTAAGAATAAATTACCATAAACCATCATTTTTCCCAGTTCCTTTTGTGCAGTTAATGTGCAGTGCATGCAAATGAGTATTTATTGTAAAAAGAGTTGGTATCTGATTTACCGTTAAAAGATCGTAGGTAATACAGCAAAAATTCTCAAAAAAATTCATATGCATTGAAACATTCTTTTTTTTTTATTATGTCACATTTATTCTTTTATAAAATTAAATGTAGATATCATTTTCTTTCAAGTCGTTCGTTTCAAAGCATTCTACATTATTAATATCTTTATTTTATTTTATTCCACTTTTTTGCTTTCTTCTACCTTTACAAGAAGAAAGTATTTGATTCGTGAAAATTTTCAACTCCGGTTTTCGAAGGATTTATACGTTTTAGAAGGTCCTGAAGACTATTTGATAGTTTTTAGAAAATGTCTGTCTGTCACCCTGTCGGTATGTGACAAAACGTTTGTGGGCGCTGTATCTCAAGAACTAATGCACGGAATTTCACAAAACTTTAGATTCAGTTAGACCTTGATATAAACTGTTGCTGATTAGTTTTTTGTGTATATCGCTCGACAGTTGACTCTCTATGCTGCGTTTTCCGCGATTTCCGCAATAGCTGTAAATCAAGAACTACTGTACGGATTTTCATAAAACTTCAGATTCAGATCGGATTTGCAGTCATATAATGACTAAGTATTATGTATGACATGGGGAGAAATAAACCGATATAATGATCGATATATTACTCGCACTTGACCGTTCATTTCTATTCTAATATGATAGCAGCAGTTTATTTTATGATTCGTGTAACGGAGAAAATCCTCATTATTTTAAACTTAGGCCTCTTTTAACCCCTGAACGGTCGCATTAAATTACGGTTTAAAAATTCAAATTGCTTATTGGCACCACTTTTTTGAAAAAGAAATAGTCACCTTCTTTAATGACAGGTAAAATTATACTATAATAAAGACTATTACACTATTTTATAAAACTGGTAGGAATCAAACAATCTGAGTGAAAGACACAGCCCGTGAATATCACGGGAGTGAAAATTAAGCGGTTAAACTATGTTCATCACTGATACTCGGCTGTTTTTATGAGAATAAGCTATCATTACTTTTATGAACGATTTAAAAATCCCCCATTGTACAATATAAAAAAAAATACATTTCTAAAAAATAAGGCGATAACAAGTATCTCTAATAATGGGACTTAATACACTTCAGCGAAGTTACAAATTGCTTGTAAGCTTGATTATCGGTTTATTTCTCCCCATGCCATGTATAACACTTTGTCATTATATGAGTGCATATCTGAATTAAAAATAGGTGTGGCTTACACGAGATTTAAAAAAACAAGTTGGAAATTGCTCGTCAAACGTGGCAAATGAGGTGCGTTCGTACTATAACTAGTTTTATAATTATTTTTTGCACCCTATATTGTACTGAATGTATATTTTTTTGCACTTCATAAGTGCTGTAACATCATTAAAATGTACTTGTAATAATTTTTCCCCATTCCCCGTAATGTAACGGAACACTTTTAACTGTCCCTGTAATTAAACTATGCATCCGATTTTCATAAAATTTGAAATGGCTCAACAAAATTTTGCAACAATTATATATTTAAAATTTCAGATCATTTGGAAGGCTAAAACATCATTAAAATGCACTTGCAATAATTTTTTCATATTGGCCGTAAAGTAACAGAAAACTTTTGACTGTCCCTGTAATTAAACTATACATCCGACTTTCATAAAATTTGAAATGGCTCGACAAAATTATCTAACAATTATATATTTAAAATTTCAGACCATTCGGAGGGCTGTAACATCATTAAAATGCACTTGCAATAATTTTCCCCATTGGCCGTAATGTAAAAAAAAATTTTGACTGTCCCTGTAATTAAACTATACGTCCGATTTTCATAAAATTTGAAATGGCTCGACAAAATTTTGCAACAATCATATATTTAAAATTTCAGACCATTCTGTTGGGTAGTTTTTGCTCTGTTATATGCTGACAGACGGACAGGCGGACAGACGGACGGACTGAACGACGACTATAGGTGCTACGTATTTATATAATTACGAACGCACCTAAAAAAAGAAGAAAATGTTAATTAAGGATAAATTTCAATAAAAATTTCTCCTGAACCTTCTCTTCCGATGTTTTGTCACTTTTGGTAATAAAATATTATATTAAAATACATAAATAATATACAATTGCCAATTGTATAATAATATGCAATTATTAATTATTTGTTCTGTACATTATTATACAATTGTGTAATAATATTTAATATACAACACAACTATCCTTTCTCTATTAAGACTTTCTGTTTTTGTTTTCCTTTTTACCTTTCATTTCAGAATATTATATTTTTATTACTACAATTTAAATTCATTTTTTCCTATCTTACATACTTTTTAAAAACTATTTTTACTTTTATTTATTTTTCATGTGTACTATGGCATAGTCACAAGTAATTTTTTTTAAATACCTTTACTACAGGTACTGTAATGCAGAAATTAGTACTTATTTATTACAAGTCTATAATCGTATTTAAAAAATACCACTTGTCGTTATATACTTTTATAATTTGTTTTATCCATTTTTTCCACCATAATATGATGGCAGCAGTTTATTTTATGATTCGGGTAACGGAGAAAATCCTCATTATTTTAAACTCAGCATCTCTTAAATGATGTTCATCACTGGTACTCGATGTTTTTATGGGAATAAGCTACCATTACTTTTTGAAATGATTTTAAAATCCCCCATTGTACAGAAATATGAGAATGAAAAACGCTTCTAAAAAATGAGTTGAACAAGTATCCCCAATAATGGATTTAATACACTTTAAGAATGTTACAAATTTCTTGTAAGCTTGATTGTCGGTTTATTCTCCCCATGTTATAAACAAATGTTTGTCATTATGCGAGTACGAATCCGGAATAAAAACATGCGTGGTTCACAAGAAATTTAAAAAATAGAACAAATTTTTAGTTAATAATAAATTTCCATAAACATTTCTGTTGATTCTTTTCTTCTGATGTTTTATCATTTGTTATAAAATACATAAAAGCTTTGCTGTTAAAAAAAAAAAATCCTAAACAGCAGAGCAACTTTTTTTTTTTTTTTTTTTTTTTTTAATCATACATTCAAACATGTATTTTCACTTTATCTTGTTCTATTTATTCTTTCATGAAACTAATTAGAGAAATCATTTTCTTTTTCTGTTCAAGTTGTCCGTTTCAAAGTACTTTACATTTTTGATACACTCACTTTTAATGTGATACATTGAAAAAAATATTATGTTCTATTTTTTAGATATTTTTCATTCATGTTACTATGGCATATTGACAAACACTTTTTTAAAAATAATTTTACTATAACTACTGTAAAGCAACATTTATCATTTATTTATTTCAAGTCTATAATCATGTTAATAAAGCTCACAAAATATCTCAAAAATATCATTTGAAACTCAGCATCTTCGAAATAATGTTCATTACTTGTACACAAATGTTTTTATGGGAATAACCTATCATTACTTTTTGTAATGATTTTAAAATCTCACATTGTACATAAATAGAAAAATGTAATAAGCTTCTAAAAATTCGGGCGATGATTATCAAAATCATCGGCGGAGATTAAGAAGTATCTCCGATAATGGGTTTAATAAACTTTAACCCTTTATCTACTGACGGTACTTATAAGTACCACTCACTTTAAAATTTTATACCATAGTGAATATTACTAATATTCTAATGGTACTTTGCAAAAAACGCTCTTTTAACTCCACTTTATGTGCATGACAGCAGTAGTTCTAGGTTTGTTATTTTAGAGAAGAATGAGGCTATCTTTGAAGCAGTCGATGTGTTTTGTGCCGATAGTTTGTACAGATTGGCACGCTCGTCCTTTCATTGCTGCACACACAGTAAAGGACTTAAGATAAGTGTTGTATTTTTTTTTTAATTCATTATGATCTTAGAATACAATACGACTAGCTATTTTAGGTGAACGATGAATGTATTTGATTTAACAGTTGAATTACTCGGTGGTACTTATAAATACCCTCAGTACACTGGGTGTTGAAGAAAAACTTCTTGTTTACTTTTCGTCTGTGTAGTTATCCATCGTTTTCATCTGCTTTAAAATGTAATTACTAAAATGTAGTGTAGTAATGATTTCCCTGATATTTCTTTTCTGTTTCTTTGTCATTTTTTTTATAGGAAATCGAAAAAGTTGTGGCACCGGCTCGTTTTTGCTATGCTGGAAATGGCATATGTAAATTTATATATTACATATGTGGACATGCGAGAGAACATGTTGTTCCTGGAATATTGACGTCTCATAACTAAAGGACTGCTAACAAGATCGAAACCTAAGAAAAATAGTTTTTTTAAACCCTTTCAGAAACAAAGCATTTTCAATTCTAAAGTGTTGAAATAAATGATTGGCACCGGAATTTGCCAAAAGATTTATTTGTGAATAAGAAAAAGCCTATATTTCACATACTTACTAAATCGAAAATATTTTCTGGTGACTGTTGAAATACCTTGTGGATTTACTGTTACGATATTTCAGTCATAGTGTACTGACTAGTGTACTTTAAAGTACCACTTTAATTAAATACCTCTAAATAATTAAATTTCTCACGGGTGAGCATTTTTTTATGTTTATCCTTTAATTTTCATCGTAGTAACTGAAAAAAAAAATTACATGAAAAAAATTGCAGTAGCTCATCATGCCGTAGATAAAGGGTTAACGATGTTAAAAATTGCTTGTAAGCGTGACTGTCGGTTTATTTCTGCCCATTTCCTAAACAATTGTTTTTTTATTATGTGAGTGTTAATCCGAATTAAAATCATGCCTGGTTTACAAGAAATTTAAAGAATAGAACAAATTGTCAATTAAGAATTAATTTCAATAAAAATCTCTCAGATGTTTTCTCTTCTGATGTTATTCTTTATTTTTTGTAAAATGTAATAGTAAAATACATAAATGATTTTCTGTTTTAAAAAAGTCATAGGCAAAGGAGCACTGTTTTTTTTTTTTTTTTTTTTTTTTTTTTTTTTTTTTTTTTTTAATTGTACAATCAAACATATAATTTTTTACTACGTCTTGTTCTACTTATTCTTTGATAAATTTAATTGGAGAATTCATTTTCTTTCAAGATATCCGTTTCAAAGCATTCTGCATTTATCATTGATACATTCACTTAATTTTATACATTAAAAAAAATATTTTGTTCTTTTTTCGTTCTTTTTTTTTTTTTTTTTTGAATTTATGTTACTATGTCATATTCTCAAGTACTTTTTTTAATACGTTTACAACAACTACAGCAAAGCAGTATTTGCTATTTATTTAGTTCAATTCTATAATGATGTTAATAAAGCTCATAAAATATCTCATACATATCATTTGCTGCTATATCCTTTTTAAAGTTGTTTTATTCGTTTTTTTCTATCGTTATATGATTGCAGCAGTCTATTTTATGATTCGGGTAACGGAAAAAATCCTCATTATTTGAAATTCAGCATCTTTTAAACGATTTTCATCACTGATACTCTAGTGTTTTTATGGGAATAAGCTATCATTACTTTTCTCAATGTTTTTAAAATTCCCCATTGTACAAAAATAGAAAAATGAATTACTCCTCTAAAAAATGAGGTGATAAGAAGTAGCTCCGATAATGGATTTAATACACTGCAGCGATGTTACAAATTGCTTGTGAGCTTGATTGTTGGTTTATTTCTCTACATGTTATAAACAATTGGTTCATTATGTGAGTGTGAATTCGAATTAAAAATAAGTATGTTATACATCAGATTTAAAAAAAAATAATAATCGTTGATTAAGAATAATTTTTTTTTAATTTTCTTTTTCAACTTTTTATCGTGTTTTGTAATAAAATATAATATTAAAATACATAAATAAAATATTTTAATATACAATTATCATTTTCTGCTATAGTAGATGTGGTTTACGCGAGATATTGAAATGAAAACAAATTGTTAATCTATATTAACAACAACAAAAAAAGATCTTTGTATAACTGTGTGTCTATGGTGGCTAGGAAAACCTACCGCACGTAGAGGTCTGAAAATTAGGATGAGCATAGACGAACCAAAAGCACCTGAAGATTAGATTTTTTTAGAACTAGCTGCGATATTCTTCACGTTATGACCTTAAGTGACTGTCGGCCCCTAATTAGTAATAACTGCATTTGGTTAATAATGCTTTCACATTACAATCACATCCGGTGACGGTGCTTTTAATGATAGTACCTGGTATTCATATAAGCGACAATAACAATCGAGACATTTTTATTAGAAACTATCAGGCTTCGACCGCTGCGGTGGTCAGTTTCTCTACAACGAAACGTGAATCAAGCGCATTGCTGAAAACGATACAAACATCATTACGTTGTTATATCTTATAATGTGTGATACAAAATTTCGGCTGTAAAATACCAATGTTTTTAGTTGATCATTTATAGTAGGATTTGGTAAAGAACAATAGAACGATATTCAATATAAAAACTTTCTCAGGAAAACTATCCAACTAACAATGCGAATTTCATCAAAATTCTGCAGTAGACGTTTTCATAAAGGCTAATCTTGCATAATCTGATTCATCAGATTATAGAACTTCCCCATTAATTCTATAATTAAAAAACGTACAACGATAGGTTGCATACCAAAATCTTTCTCAAACATTACCTAACTAACAGTACAAGTCCTATCAAGATAAATTTAGCAGAACTCATGTTAAAAACAATCGGAACGAAATTCCCATTTGCATTTTACACCTATAGTATAAGTATTTTGTAATAATGACTTTATTAATAATTTTCAATAGATTAATATTATGTTTCATTATATTTATGAAAAAGTCAATACTATTCTAATTTCTTTGCAAACGCTTATTTCAAACTAAATTCTTTTCCTTGTCTCTGTCTATATCCCAAAGATTCCAATGGTCAATTTTTAGGTACTTCGTAATTATATAAATACGTAGCACCTATAGTCGTCGGCTGATCCCTTTGTCTGTATGCCCGTCTGTCAGCATATAACAGTGCAAAAACTATACAACCGAATGGTTTTAAATTTAATATATATAATCGATGTAGAATTTTGTCGAGTCATTTCAAATTTTAAGAAAATCGAATCAAAACTTAAAACTATATTCATAAAACTTTTCTTCCTGCTATTAAATCCTATCATACGCAATGAATACATGATATCTCATGATAGGTAATGATTCTTCTAAGCTGCCATGGTGATGACGTCCTATTTAAGATGGAGCCCTATTATTTCCGTATTACTGAATGTATATCATTTAATCGTAATAAATTTTATATTCATGCATTTTTGCATAAGAGTACAACAGCTATTGCACCAAGATCTGATTATTTATAAAACTAGTTATAATAGGAACGCACCTCATTTGCCACGTTTGACATACAATTTCCAACTTGTTTTTAATTCCAATATTTCCAAAGAAATTTCTTCGCGGTAGGTTTGTCCAAAATTTCCAGCCGAAATAACCTTCGAGGAAGATTTCTAAAAATGTTGCAAGAGAAATAAAAAAAAAAGAAGTCATTCTTCGAAAAAAGTTGTATTATGGACCAAGCACTGCCTACTCCTCCTTCAGTCTCTCTATGCATTTATCGATATTTTGAGTAATAGGATGCAATACATATTAGATATTGCATATTACCTATATCCATATTTCTTTCTAGTTATTATGTTAATGACACACTTTTCCAGAAAATTTCAGGCATGACCTTCATTTGTGTTGACCTTCCTCGATTCTACCAATTATTCGCCACTTTTGACCTCAACTTAAATGACGCCTTTGAGACATAACTAATGAATGCCGATCACACTCACACCACATTCAATTTAAACAACACTACGGACCAGAACTCCAACATACGTCCATTGGGCACCACATTGTCAATCATCTAATTTGCATGTTTCCAACGCTAATGTATTCGCGGAAGTGCAATTTTGAGTTCAATAGTATTTAATTAACATAAATAATTGCAGCATTGGGCATTGGTTGCAACTTTAACTTTATGGGCATATTTTTTCTCATTATCCTTTAATTTTGATGACCACTGTATATAGAACACCTTAAAAGAAATTTGCAATCTTATTATAATTTTAATATCTTTTAAAAAATTTAAACCGAAAATGTAAAAGGCTCCTTGCGTTTTAATTCTTTAGTTATTTCCTCAATCTTGGATTTTAATCACTTAAAACTCTACTACAAACAAAGTTTTGTATCGATTTTTTAATCGCTTAAACAGTTAATTTTTTAGAGATATTTTTCTGAATTCCACATCGATTTTCATCAAAATTCTGCCTTATAATAAGTTTGAAATCAAATTTGATTGTCTTAATGAAGTCGAATTTTAAAAGGCATACTCAGTTTCTTTTTAAGCAATATCAGGATTCTTCCTTATCAGTTTCATGAATTTTGATCAAAAATTAAAGTACCAAGAAGCATTTCGAAAATTAAAAAAATAGTTAAAACATCAGTATTGAGAAACACAGATTTAAAATATATTAAAAGGCCAAAAAATTGTTTGTGAACGAAATTAAAACGCCTGTAACTTTGCATAAAATAACCGCATCTGCGTGTGGTTTTCCATGAATTACTTAGTACAAACTGAAAAATAATTATACACACAAAAAGAAATGTCCATTTTTGTTCAAATAAAGGTCCACTGTCTCCGTAAAAACGTTGTAAAACTTCAAACCTGTTTTTCTCAAAACTGTTTTACAAATCGACAACAGATAGAACTCGAGATTGGATCGACCGATTTGATTGAAATTTTCGTACTTTTCTTGTATATACTATTTTTAGTCCCTCACTGGCGCGTTTTTTGAATATTCGACTTGTAGATACTTTTGGGGGGATTTAAATTCGAAATTTTTTGTCTCAAATCAAAAATTTAAATTTTGAACGGCCGCCATTTTCTTCAGGATCAAAAAATTGATAAACCCATCAGAGAAGGACTGCAAAATATCGTAAAATGTAAGTTTTTTTTTTTTCTGTTATACATAATCAGATTCTGATATTCCTCTGGTACCACCGAACGCTTCACTTTTTGCGCACCCCGATATCAAAGGCCGCCAGCGAAACATTTTTTAACAAATTTCCAAATAAAAAAATTATTTTCAAACTACAAGATATGCTCTTTCATTTGCAAAAAAACATTATTATTACTGTATAAATTGGGCTGAAAAAATTACAAAAAAGTAGAAAAAATTTGGTAATTATTATTTTAAATTATAACATGCCTTAATAAAAGACTATTGGAAAAAAATAAGGAATTAAATCAACATTTCCTTGTCTGTTTCATATTCTTAAATGCATATAAAATACTAAATTCATAAAATTAGAAATTTCTATTAATATTGGCTCTTTTTGTCATAAAGAAAAAAAATTCTTTCTAAACGAATTATCAACGACAATAACTTTTATCAAATAGCACGCAATCTAATGAAACTGGATAAATGCTCCTTAAAAAAAAAAGAAAAGAAATATATTAGCTTTCATATGCTCTCAGACAGAAATTTTATTTGTTTTACCCGATATTTTTTAGATTTAAGTTTCTTTTTTGAAAAGTAAAATTATTTTTACAAAAGAAAACACCTCAGTTTATTTCGACAAAATTTTTAAATAAACACGTAGACTTTTTTTCCTGAAGTTCGGAAATCTCCACTGTAACTTTAAAAATGTCTTCAAGATTTCATGATTAAGAGTTTTAAAAGAAATGCTTGAAAAATTTCGAACAAATAGCAAAAATAACAGTCAATGCAGTTTAAATGAATAAATATTGTAGTATTTCTTTTCTACATTTTTGCAATAATTAATAAATATAACTTTCGTAGCACATACTTTCGAATAAAATCAAGAAAAACATAAGCTTTAGAAATATTTTAAAAACGACTTATTCTATATAATATTGTTAAATATTGTTCGAAAAGTCTTTAAATAAACCTAACATAAGTTTTGACGCAACAAAAAAGTATTCTTTCTTTTTTCTTTCGAAAGAACATATATATATGCATGTATATATATATTTCCTCAAAGTCTCTGCATGGACATATGAACATTTTTGGAAAACATTAGAATTCATTTAAATATTTTTTTTTACAAACTTTTGAAAACATTGCTATTTACGTAATATCTGCGCCCTAAATATAGAGACCCAAGAAATGTTGTATATTGACAGCCACTGATAAATTTATCATGGATAATAATCTTCAAAATAGTAATTTAACATTATTAAATACATAAAATTGTTAGAAAGCGGAAAATAATATAAAAGTTAAGCAATATTAAATAAAAATACCATAATAAATAAACTATAATAAGTAAAGGAATAACTAAAACACTATAAACTATTATTAAAAAACTATAAAATATAATACATAAAGGAACTATAATAAATAAATAAATAACAAAATCTATAAATTGTAATTAAAAAACTATAAAATATAATTCATAAATTAATTATAATATATAAACTGTTCAAATTAAGAGAGAATTTACATAAAAATAAGGATTGCAAATTTTCGACACGGAGTTTAAGTTTTGACACTTTTATAAAAATTAATATCATAAATATATACATATATTTTACTATTCAGGATAATTTTGTTGACAAATATTTCATATTTAAAATTTAAGTAAGCAAAATAATAATTCCATTTGACACATTAATTACCGGAATCAATTTTTTTTCGATAAATTCTTTTATTATTTATGCAAAGCCACGATCGGTACTTTTTTACAATCAATGCTTGACTGGCATTGTTTATAGTCAAAACATTTCAAAATCTGCCAATTTGCGAATAATTTTATTTACTTGTTTGTCTTAATTTTGAATAGACTATATATATGTATATATATTTGTATTAAAAAGTTAGTGTTACTATAGTTAGTATTATTTGCGCAGTTCTATCTTATAGTCCAGGCAATAGGGAATTTTACCTAGCAAAATTAATAGTAGTTCTAGAAATTGGCTTACTTTATGTTTTTTGGGTCTCTAAATCCGAAGTTGTAACTTCCCACCAAAATTTCCCCCGGCAAACCTCCCAAATTTGGTAAAATGCCACCCAAAAAAGAATTTTATTTAAAAAAATCAGTTTTTTTATTGTTTTAGAGAAAATGTATCTGGAAATTCAGAAAGTAGACAAAATTTCCAACAAATAAAATATATGACGTTATGACTTCATATATTGAACTCGGAACTCGGTAGCTGCCTCGGAACGTTCCCCGCGCGCTTTTCTCAAAAACCAAATTTTTTTAAAAAATCAATTTTTTGGGGCGTTGCCGGGTGAAATTTTGGTGGGAAGTTACAAATTCGGATTCAGCGACCCAAAAAACATAAAGTGAGTCTAAATCCAGAACTAGTATTAATTTTTCCAGGTAAAATCCCCTATTGCCTGGACTTTATAACTTAGAGCACGTAGCGCCGCAGTGCATGTTCAGAGGCAGCCCTCCCCCTCCCCGTTCATCCTACCTCATAATGTCATCTATCCTATTTGTTGCAAATTTTGTCTAGTTTCTGAATTTCGTAATGCTTTTCCCTTAAAACAATAACAAATTTTAGTTAAAAACAACTATTTGGGGGGGGGGGGGGGTTCGGGGGGGGAATTTTGGGGGGAAGTTAAAAATTCGGATTCAGCAACCCCAAAAACTTAAAGTAAACCTTATAGAAAAAGTTCGGAGGGGAGATGGGAGGGTGAATGTAAACTTGTGAGTGGTTAAGTGGAATTGCGCAACTTAGTTCACGCAGCATCGCGCTCATGTTCCGAGGCAGATCCCCCCTTCCCCTTCATCCTAAGTCATAATGTCATATATCTAATTTGTTGCAAATTTTGTCTACTTTCAGAATTTCTAGATATTTTTTCCCTAAAACAATAAAAAAAAGTGATTTTTTTTTTTATAAAAATCTTTTTTGGGGGGCTTTTTACCAAAATTTGGGGGTGGGGGTTGCCGGGGGAAATTTTGGTGGGAAGTTACAAATTCGGATTCAGCGACCCAAAAAACATAAAGTAAGCCGATTTCCAGAACTACCATGAATTTTGCTAGGTAGAGCCCCTATACGGTCTCTATTGCCTGGACTATTAAGGTCACGGGTTATTCGTAAGTTCCGTTTTTTAAAAATAAATTCAAAAGAAATTGTTAAAAAGTCATGGAAAAATTTCTTAGACAGTTTAGTTTTGTAAATAAGTACTTTAAAATATCGTGTCATTATTTTTGTAGGATCTAAATAAATTAAATATGAGTAACACACCACATGAATGTTTGTAGTTTTTACAATTATTATTATTATTATTATTATTATTTTCTCTTTTAAATATTATTTTTTACCTTTGCAATTATTATTATTGTTATTATAATTATAATTATTATTATTATTATTATTATTATTACTATTATTATTATTACTTTTATTATATTTTTATATTATTTTTTATATTTGCTCATATATTTTGAACATTCATAAGTGTATCAGTCGCAACAATTAAAATACTTAAAATTTACAGCATAATGTTTCACCATTATTTCATATAAAAATTACACAAAAAATTAAAGTGTCCGTGAACAAAACAAGTGTTTATTACTAAGTCTTTATATTTGTACACGCGTGCTTATATTAGTACATGTTTCACGCATTTTGAATTTTACTTTGATGCCTCCAGTTTGGCCTCCTTTTCTATCCACAAATTCCAAATTCATACCGGAAATTCCAAAATTTTATGTAATCCCTAAATGTCTTGTTATTATTATTATTACAGTGCCAATTTGCACATGCTTTTATGCATTTGTTTTCTGTCTTAATTTTGAATGGACTATGGTAATCAAAAAATAAGGGTTACTGCAATTAGTATTATTGGCCCAATAGTATCTTCATCGTCGTTATCTGCGTTAAATAAAGCAAATTATACCATTCAAAAGTTCTGCTATGAATTCAGAATTTCTTATTAAAAAATGAGGCAAAACATTTATCGTAAACTTTTCTTTTTGAAATTGTCCCGAACTCATACATTTTTTCTTCTTTCTTTAGATGGACACTTTTCTAATTTTAATTTATGTATAATGATTGCTGTTTGATTATGCATATCAACTACAACTACAATGTGCTCATTATAATGACATATAGTATGATATAAATGCGTTGAATTGAGCTATATATGGGATTCTCAGTTTGAATTTTGGTTCAACTTGACTTTTAAAAATGTAGTAATTGAAGTAATTGAATTCTGTAATTTTGAAAATAATAACTTATCTTCTTTGAAACAAAATAGAATTTCAACAGATGATTTCAAAACATGTAAAGGTCCATACATCATTTGGGTGCATTGCTGTTAATAAGATGTGTCCCACCAAATTAAAGCCACCGTGATTGTGCGCTGTAATCGGAGACGAAACAAACCAATAAAAAGGAAACAAATATATTAAGAAAGCCTATATACCAATACATATTTAAAAGGAGTAACTCCCTCCCTGCCTTACCTGGACATGAAAAAAATAATAATAATTTGTAAAAAAAAAGGGGGGGGGAAGGTGTCCCGCCGAAACAAAGCCACTTCTGATAATAGACAATATATCCGTCATGGTTACATATGACTTGGAATATACGGTGTGGCATAACATTTACTAATATTTGGAGGATAGTAGCATCAATATTCTCCCACGCTTCAATAATGACGATCTTCAATTTTGCCACAAACTGAAACTGTCTACCATTGGCATATACAGCCCTTCTGAGGATGCCTAACACATTTCCTTGGGGATTGAGATCAGGGAAAAAGGGCAGACCATTCCATGGTATGCACCCGATTAACCAAAAACCATTTCCAGGACGATTTTGCAACGTGAATGGAGGTTTTGTCCTGCTGGAAAATTCAACTTAGTCTACCAATTCTGTTTGAAAATGTCAGTAAATGATTTTCTAGCATTTCTTGGTAATCGGTATCCTTCAGGCGGCCTGAGAGAACAGCCAGGTTATGTTTACATCCATAGTCGAAGCCTCCCCACACCATTAATGAGCCTCCACGTTGCTGTCTTTTGGAGAAAATTTCCTCTTCTTTCCTCATGTCATACCATTAGAAAGCAAGGCCGTCTGGCCCATCAAAATTAATTTTTTTCTCATCTGAGACTATAACACGATATCAATTGTCCTTCCAAGTTTGATTATATTTGGCGCAGTCCACTCTTCTTTACCTATTCCTGACAGGGTTTATTTTGTCACAGGGATGTTATCCTCTTTGGCCAACTGTTCTAGGAAAATACAACCTCCTGAAAGACGACGTAAAACTTCTCTTTCCTGCCTGGAAGTCATTTTTCTGCAGGTACACCTCCTTTTTTTTATACCCGTATGCATTGCCCTGATTTACAATATTGTCTATAACTGTTTTAGACCGTTTGATTTGCTTAGACATTGGTCTAGGTGAAAGACCTTGTTCCTTAAAGGCTGTTATCTGTCTTTTCTTGAACTTTGATAGCTGGGTTTTGTTTCCCATTACAATCCTGCAGGAGTAATAGAAAATACAACCTTTTAAACTCTGCACAAAGTTCGACTAGCACAGAACAAGTATTTGACAACTTCTTGAAGTCATAAACATGTTGAACTCAGCAGCTCGAATGTCGGTAGTTACGAATAAATACTAATATTGGCAGTGACTTTATTTCAGCGGGACACTTTTTCCCCCTCTTTTTGTACACATTCATCTTTTTCTCTTGCCCAGGTGGGGCAGGGAGTGAGTTACTCTTTGTAAATATGTATTTCTACATAGACTTTCTTAATATATTTGTTTCGTTCTTAGTTGTTTGTTTCGTGCCCCAGTTATGGCACACAATTACAGTGGCTTTATTTCGTTGGGACACACCTTATGTGCCATAAACAAATCCGAAAGCGTCTGAAATCAAATAAAACAAAACATCTAATTCTTGCTTATAAAAACTTGAAAAGTGGTAATTTTATGGAGAAATGTATGATAAACATGCTGGAAAAAAAAGAAAAAAAAACAGTTTTAAATCGAAGAAATACTTGAAAGGTGATTTAATCTTGAACGTAGTAATTTTTAATAATCAAAATATTTAAATAAGTTTTATAGGATCAAAAACTATGCATAAAATTTAATCATCTTTTGTTGCCATATATTTGCCTAGATTGTAGTGTGCTGTGTGAAATAAGTTTTTTGCCTGAATTTTTAAGTATTTATCCAATTTTTTACTCCAGAATTTCATTACCTGAATACAGATTATTTGATAGTTTGAATTAAGTGTTTTATAAACTGTTGCCAGATTTTAAAAACTCAAGTAATAATATTTACATACACGTTTGAATTGGAAAATGTATTTAGACATGAATATTGAACACGGAAAAAAAATCATGCGTCGAGCATATATTATAAAACACTTCCCAACACTTCCACAATACTGCAGCGGAATTTGTAAAGTATCTTTGTAATCCAGAGTAGCGACATCAGAAACTAAAGAGCCCACTAACGGTATGGTAGCTCACTGCCGGTGAATACAGAAATTTTCAGTGTAATTATCGGTGAACGAAAAACTTCGCAAATAAACTAAAAAACTTTTAATATACATATACCTTACAATCTTATTTTGAATGTGTAAAAAAGGAAAATTTAATTTTCGTCAATGCCACCAACATAAAGGAAGCAGATCAGCAATTGAATGTCAAACGTGGGAAATGGGGTGCGTTCGTACTATAACAAGTTTAATAAATATTCAGATCTTGGTACAATAGCTGTTGCACTCATATGCAAAAATGCATGAATACAAAATTTATTACGATTTTCTATACATTAAATTCAGTAATACGAAAATAATAGGACTCCCTCTTCAAGACGACGTCATCAACATGGCAACCTAGAATCATGACCTACCATGGGATATCATTGAATTGATTACGTGTGATAGAATTTAATAGAATAGAGAAAACAGTTATTACTATCTTTTTAAGTTTTGACTCAATTTTCGTAAAATTTGAAGCGACTGAACATAATTCTGCAACAATTATATCTATTAAATTTCTAATAATTCAGTTAAGTAATTTTTGCACTGTTACATGCGGACAGACGAACCAACCGGAGACTATAGGTGCCACGTCTTTATATAATTACAAACGCATCAAAAAAACCTGAAGAAAAAAAATATTAAAACTGTAACAGAGTGAATTTCACTGTTAAAAATTTT
Organism: Maratus speciosus; assembly: GCA_963932465.1. NCBI lineage: Eukaryota > Metazoa > Arthropoda > Arachnida > Araneae > Salticidae > Maratus > Maratus speciosus. Next base: position 248,748,614 of record OZ010799.1, read on the forward strand.
CCTGTGAAATTACAGAGAATCTACGGGTAATCCATTATCTTAAGTCTTATGTAAAATTACAGAGATTAGAAAAACAGAGATTCTGTTAAATAACAGAGAAGTTATTTGGTAAATTTACACAAGACTCTGTAAATTAACATCGTTAAAAATACACAAGACTCTGTAAATTAACATCGTTAAAAATACGCAAGACTCTGTAAATCAATTTATTTTTTAATTAAAATAATTTAACTTAGTTTTTGAAATCAACGAATTTTAGAACTTCGAAGTATCAGAGTCATTCAAGCAAATTTGAACTGCTGTGTCATTTAATTTTTTTACACAACTTGCTTCTGGCCGGCTTGGGGTTTGAACCCGAGACCTCTGGGCAGGGGAAAAACATCTTACTGACTGCGCCAGAGGTGCTGTTAGCGGTGTTTAAAGGATGTTCTTTATAATGAAGCGGGGAAAAATCTATTGTACTTGTATTTTCAAAGATTTCGCTTCAAATATATTCGTTAGAAAATTTCTTAAACGGTTTATTTTAATTTAGTTTGGACCGAAACATAAGACCTATTATTTTTTTTAATCAAATTAATTTTTTTAATCCTTTATTTACGGAATTATTTATCAAGAAATTGCTTCATCTCAATAATTATCTTCTTTAATATCTGAAGATATACTGGAATTTTTAAATAATAATAATGTGAAATTTAGGTGTATTTTTTCATTAAAACTGGTGAAATATATTGGTAATTATAACATTTTTTGCAAAATATTTACAAAAATAATCAGATTAACCAAAATTACTTTTAAGGTTATATCACAATTCTTATAAAAGCAATGTATTTAAATGTATTATGATTCTAACTAACTTAATGAATGAAAAAAAATAAAAAAAAATGAAACTAAATTTTTTTCTTTAATAATTCTAATAAAATTGCAAAATGATTTTAAACGTGTGTATTTGAATTACAAGTTTTAACAAAGCTGAAAATATTTTTAAATAAAAACATTGAAATCCCTACAGGGAATTAGATACAAGATAAGGGAAATGTCTGTAAATCGATGACCGAGAAACTCAATCGAACGCATTTAACCGAGAAGTAGTGTAAATTTACAGAGAGTCTTGACCGAGAAACTCAATTGAATGCATTTAACCGAGAACTGGTGTAAATTTGCAGAGAGTTTTGACGGAGAAACTCAATCGAATGCATTTAACCGAGAACTGGTGTAAATTTACAGAGAGTCTTGACCGAGAAACTCGATCGAATGCATTTAACCAAGAGCTAGTGTAAATTTACAGAGAGTCTCGTTTTTTTTTCGGTGATTTTACAGAAATTTTTAACAGTGTGAGCACATTATTTTAACGAAACCAATTCAAGAAGAATTCAATAAACATGGTATTTTTTTTTTTGTATTTTATCGCTTATGAATTTTTAACCGACTTTGTTTTATTATGTGAAAATTATTTTTATGATAAAATAGGCCTCATTTATTATTTATTTTATTCTAATTTAATAAAATAGACGAAAGAATCTTTCCACTCCTGATCATGTTTCTTAAAAAATATTTTTACAAATTTCTAATTTGCTTGATCATTGTCTTATTTTCATAATATTCGGCAATTTAATCAAATTACTTTTCTCAGTTAGCAACTTCTCTTACGAATTATAGTTTATTGTTATTTCCTTACATTCGTTTATACAATATCATGTTTTGTAAATAACTTAACTGCAGCCGTAATTTTCATTATTTTTCCTTTATTTACATTCAGTTCATAGTTATGGTAACTAAATCCTCGAGAGGATTATATGTATTTCTTTTGTCATAACGTGTTATTGTTTCACTGCTTCACCATTTTTTTTCATGCATTTATCGTTTTATCACAAGCAATTTCCTGCGTTGTTAACTGTAATTTATTTAAGATTCTGTGAAATAAAGAATTCATCCTCTTTATTCGAAACTCTAATTTATACATTTGCATAATTTGTTTTTTTTAGTTTAAAAAGAGAAATATTTTACTGTTATTTTTGTAAATTGCATGAAAGTTTTCATTGGTAAAAGTATTATTATTAAAATAGATGATGAAAATACCAAACAAGAGACCGTGGAAGTGGGAAATTAATTTTTTATGTTTTAAATTTTCTGTATTTCGCTAAGTACGTTGTAAAGAAAAAAAGTTTGCATTAGGATAGAACATAAAATATAATATCTATTTTAATATGTAAGTTTATATACTCGTTTAAATGCTTGTAGTCAATCGAACATATTATTAATCTGAAAGAAATTTTATACACGTTTTTGAAAAAGAAGCACCATTATTAAATTATCTGATTTTACTGAAATGAAATAAGCCTAAAACGCAAACATAGATAATGAAATTACAATTTTAAAAACAATGGGGCCCATCGACGGATAGAGATTGCACAAGGAATATTCAAATCTTGTAAGTGCTGAAACCTCTCCTGGCTGTAATCGTGCTTGCACTGATCTAGGAAAGGAATGATAAAGAGTCTTAATCTCAGATTTTGTAGCGCATTCTTCAATTATAGTTCCAGATTTGCAATATTTTGATGTGACCAAATGTGGAGTTTGTCAAGCCCCACAACCGTTCAACTGGCGAAATGTCTGGTGACCTCGCTGGCAAAGGAAGCGTTTGAATAGCACAGAGGTGATCCAGAGTTATTCGAGCCGTACATTTTGTAATATGACGGTTAAAGAGAAAGCTATTATTGATTTCATTGTATGGAAAAAGGAAATTCTTAGGGGGACCTTCTACATTAGGAGACAAAAAAAGCACTTTTTTATGATTTTTTTAAAAAGAAAACTGCATGATGGATTTTTTTTTTTTTTTAATTTTAACAGTTTATTGTACATATCGTAAGGTATACACAAGAATTTGTTTTATTAGATTTTGTTACTTCAACTCTAAGTCTCAACTCAAATCTGTTCAACTGCTTTGGAAAATTTCGTCTGGACGGTGGGCATGATAGCGCCTTGTACAATTATCTGAATCGCAAAAAATAAAATTTTTTCGTAAATTTCGTGAGTATAGCTTCTAGTTAAATTAAAGGAACCCATAAATTTATTAAAAGAAGGTTATGTAATAGCTGATAAAAAAAATTAATAATAATAATATATATATATATATATATATATATATATATGTTAAAAAAAATTCGTTTTTATTTGTTAATAACTTTTTTAAAAAATAATTTTAGTGAAAGCTTTAATTCATATCGTAGACAATTAAATAAGCTTTAATTAAAAAAATCAAGATGATCCATTGAGTAGGTTTTTTTAAATCTTGCCCATCGTGTCAAAAAAATGTGGTTGAACTTATTTGTTTATAACTTAGAGTAGAAGCAGCAAAATCTAATTAAAAAAAAAATGTATACCTTAAGATATGTACAATAAACTGTTAAAATTTCAAAAAGATCCATCATGCAGTTTTCTTACAAAAAAATCATAAAATATTTGCTTTTTTTATGTAGAAGGTCCCCTTAATACTATTCTGTTAGAGTCGGAAAATGCCTCATAATCTAAACCCGATACATGAGTTTTCGTTCTTATATTTTTTTCTAATTTCAGCACTAAGCGCAAAAGCAATGCAGATCTTTCTATATATAAAAAAGAGTCTTTCAGAAAATATAATATGAAATTGAACTAGAGGAAATCCTTAGTATTAATTGCTTAACAAAAAATTAATTTAGTTCCCTAGAGTTACACTTCGTACTTTCGTAATTAAATTCTTGTCACTCCGCCTGTTTTTCATTAATATCCGTCCCGGAATAGCCCCGTTGGGTTTATTAAATTAGTGTTAAGAGAGTCACTTAGGGTTTGCCAAAGAGCATTAGCAAATTTAAACAGATAATGTACAGACAAAATAGTGGATAACGAATAAATAGTGCTTAATTAAAACATGGTTATTGTAATCATTGACTATCGATAGTTTTAATATATCTTCGTTCGGGAATATCTGTGAGTATTATAGAAGAGACAGTTTCATACATTTTTACCCGACTGAAAAGAAGGGTTATGTGTTTCACGCGTATCTGTGTATGTGGATTTCTTTATACCCTCGAAACATCCCAATGGCTGGATGGATTTTTATGAATGACGTCTCTATCGATTCGTCTTAATCTTCCGATGGTTATAGGATAGGTTTTGTTTTTATAAATTCAAAATGGCGGCCGTAAAATAAAAAATGGCGGTAGAGACGAAAAAACAATTTACGCATCCTATTGAGTGGCATATCATTGGATAGGTCTTTCAAAAAGAAGACGATGTTTCACTGACAATTTTGTAGTCAGAAGCTCCGTTTAAATATTACACAACCTGGAAGTTGTGTACTTTGGATCGCTGCCTTTACTGTAACTCTAACCTTCATAATAGACATCTATAGGGCTCCTCAAAAGAGTGTTTGTAGATAGGAACTAATAATTAAACACAACTTAAAAGTCATCAATACAAGTAAATTAAAAAAAATGGTAAGTAATATAAAAAATAGTTTCATATTGATGAGAAATAATTAGTTCGCTTTTCACACAGTCGAGTTTTTGATTTTTTAAATTTAATATATTATTACAAGAAATTAGAATTAAACATTTTAAAAAAATCTCATCTATACTAATATTATAAAGAGGTAAAAATTATTTATTTGTAGGAGGTAAGCTCTGGAACTACCGAACCGATTCCAAAAATAATGGTATCAAAATGATGGTGTTAGTCCAACTTAGAACATAGGCTATATTTTATATCCGTGCCACTGGCCAAAAGAGGGTGCAGGAGCAAATAACGTTCTAAAAATGCAATTTTTGCGTTACTGAAGGGCCTAGAAATATGAAATTTGGAATATTAGTTACTTATAAGATATAAATGACGTCTAAGAACAGTTCTTAAAAAATTCGAAATTTAAAATGGGTGAAAATGTACCAAAAGCGTTCTAAAAAACGTCTAAATGGTAGTTTCTACATAATCTCAGGAAATACCAAACCGATTTAAAAAATATTGGTGTCAAAATGATGGTGACGACGCTCGCTCTAAGATAAGCTATATTTTATGTCGGTGCCACTACCCCAAAGGGGGTGCAGGAGCAAAAAAAACGTTCTAAAAATGCGATTTATGTGTTACTGAAGGGCCTAGAAATATGAAATTTGAAATATTAGCTACTTATTAGATATCAAGGATTTTTAGAACAGTTCTTAAAAAACTCGAAATTTAAAAGGGGTGAAAATGCGCGAAAAGCGTTCTAAAAAACGTTCTACATGGTGGTTTCCACACAATCTCAGGAAATACCAAACCGATTTAAAAAATAAAGCGTCAAAATGATCGTGACAACCCTTGTTCCAACATAGGCTATGTTTTATGTCGGTGCCACTACCCCGAAGGGGGTTCAGGAGAAAAAAGTTCTAAATTGCGGTTTTTGCGTTACGGAAGGGCCTAGAATCGTGAAATTTGGAATGGTAGTTAGTTATAAGATATCAATGATCTCTAAGGACATTTCCTAAAAAAATCGAAATTTAAAAGGGGGTCAAAATGCGCAAAAAGCGTTATAAAAAACGTTCTAAATTGCGGTTTCTGTGCAATCTTAAGAAGTACTGAACCGATTTCAAATATAATGGTGTAAAAGTGATGGTGACAGCTTTTGCTCCAAGATAGCCTACATTTTACGTCTGTTTCCACTGTCCCAGAGGAGATGCAGGAACTAAAAACGTGATTTTTGAATTATGGAAGAACCTAGATTCATGAAATTTTGATGGTATATATTTATTAGATATACATTATCTTTAAGAACCTTTCTTTAAAAATTTGAAATTTAAAAAGCGTGAAAATGCGCTAAAAGTGTTCTAAAAACGTTGTAAATGAACATTTGTGAGCATCTGAGGAAGAATCAAACGGATTTCAAAAGTAATGGCAGGCAAATTGATGCTGACAGCCTTTGTTCTAACATAGGCGCTATTTCATGTCGGTGTCACTATCACCTAGAAGTTGCAGGAGCATAAAAGTTCTAAATTTCGATTTTTGTGATCGGTATAGGCTAGCAACTTGAAATTAGGCAAGGTACACATTTATTAGGTATAAATAATCTTTAAGAACAGTTTCGAAAAAATTGGAAATTTAAAAAGGGTGAAAATGAGCGAAAAACGTTCTAAAAACGTTCTAAAAACTTTTTAAATTACGATTTCTACTCAGTCTCAGGAAATACCAAACCTATTTTAAAAGTAATGGTTCAAATTGATGGTGACAGTCCCTCCTCTAACATAAGCTATATTTTACGTTGCTGTCACTACCATCTGGGGGTGCAAGAGCAAAACATGTTGTAATTTGCGTCTTTTGCGCAAATGAAGGGTCTCACATTTTGAAATATGGCATGCTTTTACTTACAAGATGCAGCTGCTTTCTAAGAACAATCGAAAGAAAATTCCAAATTTAAAAAGATGAAGTGAGCGAAAAGCGTTCTAAAATTTTTCTAAATTACAATTTTTATGCAATTGTATCAGATACCAAACCGATTTAAGAAATAATGGTAACAAATTGTTGGCGATAGAACCTGCTCAAACGTAAGTTATATTTTATGTCTGTGCCACTACCACCAGAGGGTTGCCAGAGCAAAAAACTTTCTAAATTGCGATTTCTGTGGTACTAAACAGACTAGAATCTTTATACATGGCATGGTAGTTATTTATAAAATATAAATGACTTCGTAGGACTATCGAAAATAAATTCGAATTAAAACGGGGTGAAGCGAAGGGCAGGTGCGAAAAGCTTTCTAAAAAAGTCTAAATTACGATTTGCAGGCAATTTCAGAGAATATAAACCGATTATAAAAGTAATAATTTCGAATCAATGGTAACAGTGTCTGATCCTACACAGGCTATATTTTAAGCTGGTGACTCTACCACCTGGGGTTGGCAGGAACAACAAACGTTCTAAAAAAGGCCTTTAAAACCTTTCTAAATTACGTTTCTGTGGAATATTAGGAAATAACAAACCGATTTCAAAATTAATGTTGGCAAATTAATGGTGACAGTTCCTATTTCAACATAGCTCTTTATGTTGAGAGAGGTGGTAGGACTTGGAATTTGACATGATGGTTAATTTTAAGATGTAAGAAGATGGTTTCTAAAAAATTCAAAACTTCAAATGAATACTGAAATAAGCGTATTAATTGAGCAAAAAAGTTTCAAAATAGTTTCTAAATTATCATTTATTTAGTTCTATTTCTTTTTATTAATTTAAGTCTAATTTCTGCCTAATGCAGTGTAATAATGAAGTTTAATCAAACTGTGTTTTAAATAGTAATTTTTGAATTATTCCTATTTCTTTTAATAAAAATTAGACATATAAATATCACTTGGCTTATTTCAAATATTACGCGAGCAAAGCCGCGGGGTTTGCTAGTTTACTTATACAATTATCTGGCGTATCTGTATTTTTATAAGTAATTTTTGCCGCAGAGCTGCAACACGGGACGTATTTAACCCATGATTATGCAAATGCATGCACTATTTGAGAGCACGGGATTTTGTTTTACCTTAAAAATATCCATTAGAATCTTCTGTTATTGTAACATGGGTTTGAAAATAACCTATGATTCTAAATATTTTAATAAATGATAATTTAAAAATTAAATTTCCTCATTCAGCGACTTTGAACGCGGAATAAAATTATTCTTCTGAAGTGAATTTTAATTATCGCCAAAATATTTTGCATATCTCGAAATGAAATCTTTAAATGGAAATTGCTTAATTTATTGGCTTTTACGGGAAAAAGAGAACATTATTAGCAAAATCTTCATTTTGGCAGCGGCGGGATTCGAACCCACGCCTCATAGAGACTGGTGCCTAAAACCAGCGCCTTAGACCTCTCGGGTACGATACCTCGTTTGGAGTGGATGTAATATTTGAAGGTAGATTTGATATCTAGCGAATAAAACAATCTATAAAACGATTAGATTTTATTATTACCCTGCTGAAAAGAAGGGTTATATGTTTCACGCGTACCTGTGTATGTGGATTTCTTTATATCCTCGAAACATCCCAACGGCTGGATGAATTTTTATGAATGAGGTCTCTATCGATTCGTCTTAACCTTCCGATGGTTATAGGATAGGCTTTGTTTTTACCCGACTGAAAAGAAGGGTTATGTGTTTCACGCGTATCTGTGTATGTGGATTTCTTTATACCTTCGAAACGACCCAACGGCTGGATGGATTTGAATGAATGAGGTCTCTATCGATTCGTCTTAACGGCCCGATGGTTATAGGCTGGGTTGTGTTTTATAAATTCAAAATGGCGGTAGTGACGAAAAAAAAATTTACGCACCCTATTGAGTGGCATATCGTTGGATAGGTCTTTCAAAATGAAGACGATGTTTCATTGACTATTTTACAGTCAGAAGCTCCGTTAAAATATTATACAACCTGGAAGTTGTGTAGTTAAGATCTCTAGCTTTACTGCAACTCTAACCATCATAGACATCTATAGACCTTATCAAAACAGTGTTTATAGATAGGAACTAACCATTAAACACAACTTAAAAGTTATCAATACAAGTAAAAAAAAAAATAGGTAAGTAATATAAACAAGTAATATAATAATAATAAAAAAATTTAAAATTCCTACTTAGGTCAATAAGAGATTTTTTTTTCTCCCATTCTGCTTTCCTCTGGCGCTTAAAATGCCTTGATCAAGAAGAGGGCTCTCTCGATTATTGAAAATTAATTAATTTAATTTAATGTATAAATTAATATTTGAAAAAAACTGAATTAACACAAGTGTCATCCACTACAAGTTTAAAAAAAAAAATATTTGAGCTTGATTGGATGAATAATAAATATTTTATTAACGGTTGAAAATTTGAACAAGATATATATAGCGAAAGTGTGAGCTAATAGCAGAAATTGAAAAAATAGTTTCACATTGATGAGAAATAATTAATTAGTTCGCTTTTTACGCAGCCGGGTTTTTTGATTTTTTTAATTTAATTGTTTATTATTCTACTAATCAGAATCTCGTGATTTACGTGTCTCCTACATTATTTACTACTCGCAATTTTAGAAGCATATAAGTCATATAAGGCTAAATAATAAAATTCATTTAATGTAATAGTTATTAAAAATATCTCACTTAATGCTATATCACTATTCAGTATTGATATACAATAATCGCTGTATTTTATATAGAAAAATGTATTATGTAGTACAATATGTATAATATTATATGTATATACATACTAATATTATAAAGGTATATATATATGCATTATATGTATATAGTATATGCATTATATATATATATATACCGGGTGTCCCAAAAAGGACTGACTGATTTTAAAATTCAATAACTTGCAAACGGTGACAGATATTTAAAAAATTCTTGCAGGAGGGTTATGCATAAGGTCAAAAGTTTTTTTACAGTGATTTTCAATTTTAGTTCGAATTACAAACAATAGATGGCGCTGCGATCAATAGACGCTGAATTCAGGCTCGATTTTTGGTACTTCGTGGCTCGGATAATACATTTCCATCTCCTTTTTCAGCATGGAACAAGAGAAAGGACCAGAAATCGAGCCTGTATTTAGCGACTATTGCTTACAGCGCCATCTATTGTTTGTAATTCGAACTAAAATCGAAAATCACTGTAATAAAACTTTTGACCTTATGCATAACCCTCCTGCAAGAATTTTTTAAATATCTGTCACCGTTTGCAAGTTATTGAATTTTAAAATCAGTCAGTCCTTTTTGGGACACCCGGTATAATGTATAATGTTATATGTACCGAATGAGCCAAAAGTTTGTTAAAACTTTAAAAATTCATAAAAAAGGGAAGAAATTATGATAAAGGAGTGCGGTTTGCAAGAAAGGGCTCATAAGGTAGTCCGATTTTTTTAGCAGCAAAATAAAACAAAACAAAACAAAAAAAAATCTCATGTAGAGGGTGCTGACGACCCGAAACACACTGATCAGGACAACAATACGCCCCATTCATTTGTTCTTCCAATAACAAACGTTCAAAATGACCTCCAGAACATTTTACGATAAAACTGTTGTCTTGTTCATTGTATTTCGGGTCGTCAGCGCCCTCTACATGTGATTTTTTAACTACTTTTTTTGCTGCTAAAAAAAATCCGACTACCTTGTAAGCCCTTGCTTGCAAACCGCACTCCTTTATCCTAATTTCTTCCTTTTTTATGAGTTTTTATATTTGTAATGAACTTTTGGTTCACCCGGTACATAAGTACTATACATAATTGCAAAGACCCACAACAACTCTCGGAAGAATGCGTGCATTCTATGTAAATAAAAATATATACCGTTGAATATTTCATGCTAAAGAAATTTTAAACAATGAGATAAAGTAAATACACGGAAACGAAAAGCGAATGTCGTTGTAAATATGAACAAGTGAATGGAGCGTATTGTTGTCCTGTTCATTGTGTTTCGGGTCGTCAGCGCCTTCTACGTGTCATTTTTTAACTTTTTTTTTTTTTTTTTTTTTTTTTTTTTTGCGGCTAAAAAACTATTCGGCTACCTTATGAGCGCTTTCTTGCAAACCGCACTCCTTTATCATAATTTCTTCCGTTTTTATGAATTTTTAAAGTTTTAACGAAGTTTTGGCTCACCCGGTATATAGTGTAATATGTATATGTATAATATGTATATAGTATATAGCAAAATGTATAATATAGCAAAAAAAGGGGTTAAAAAATAAATCTTTTTAAAATAAATATTGCCACGTTGCTTTTATTATTCAAACATACTGCTAAGAGGCAAATTTAATGGCATCAACGTATAACATTTTTATTTTCGTAAGGATAGCTTTCTTCTTATAAAGTTATACTCAAAGTATTACGGGAATAGAAAACCGAACCAGGCTTCAATTTCAATTCAAATATGGTATGATGGACAAAAAAGACGCTTCTGGACTGAAGACAGACATAACCCTCAGAACATGTCAACAAGTGATGAAAAATTTAGTATAGGATACTTAAGACATTTACTCAAAAGTTTGTTCACGCTGGAAGAAGAATTTTCACTCGGTTGGCCAACACACGCTATGAAAATAAGACATATGTCTCTTAACCCTTTGAGGGGCGAGCAATAATGTGTCTGTAATATTGAATTCCAACCCGAAAATTTTTAATATAAAATAGAACAAAATAATTTTTCAACATTTTATCCCCAAAGTTTAAAATACAAAATTTAGTTAAAAGTTTCTGGTGCGAGTCTCGTTTAAATTAGGTGGGATATTTTGTGGGATATAATATATCTCACCGCCCCTCAAGGGGTTAATCTAGGAAAATTTAATATCACCACGAACAAAAATATACAATAAGCTCTTCAGAGTTACCCGCGATTTCGAAAAGAGTTCTATTATCTTTAGAAATACCAGAAACCAATATGTTTTCGAGATTTAATCCTTTCAGGGGCAAACAATTGCGCTTCTGTGATGTTGAAGCCATACCGTTGTGGAAATAAGACGCATGTCTCTTAACCCTTTGAAGGATAAGCTAGTGATGGGCGATTTCGAATTTTTTAATCGATTTAATCGATACTATGGCCAACTCGATTTAATCGATACTATAAATTTTTTAATCGATGTCTCTAAAGGTCATATCATTTTCCTTTTCCTACAAAAATTTAAGGTCAAGTAGTTGGATGTCCAATCCCAAAACTTTCTTCTGTCTCATAAATGTTAAAACTTCAAAATTCGCTATCACAGTGTCAAATTTAAATAACCTATACCCATCATGAGGATCCAAAAGTATAGGTTCGGTGAAATATGTGTATTTAAAAAATATATATAAGAATCCCATTTTCCTAACAAATCATTGAATTTCGGCCCACACCCTCTTAGATGTCCGCAACGGAAAATCCCAGTTCAAAGGGCATAAAAGCGACGCCTGTTGGGTAGTATACACGCAGGATCTATTTATAGGACAGTGTAACAGAATATGAAGTTTGATTAAATTCCGTGCATTAGTTTTGAGAAATGGCTATCATGAATATCATGAAAAAAGCAGTATAGCAACGCAGCCTACATGATTAACACGAAAGACTCAGAAACAACTTACGTCAATGACTAACACAATATTAAGTTTGATGAAATTCCGTTCATTACTTCTTGAGATGTTATCGCAAACATTGTGTAAACCCTGAAAAACAGTGTTGAATTCAGGGGCTGGTACGGGTGGACCCCCCCCCCCTCCCCGGAACATTGAAATGTCCCCTAGGGAGATTTGAGATTTTATGCTTAATGAACGAAAGTCCAATCCCCACCCCCCTCGTAACTCTAGAATGTTCCTCGCCAGAACCATAGAAATCCCCCCCCCCCCGGAGAAAAATGTCTGAATTCAACACTGTTGATAAAAGCAGCATGGCAGCACAATTTGTTATATCATTTACACAAAAACCTAATCATGGATAACTTATGGCATTGTCTAACAGAATATTAAGTTTGATGAAATTTCGCTCATTAGTTCTTGAGATATTATCCCTAAAATTGTTTAAATCCTGAAAAACGTGTTGAATTCAGGGGGTGGCCCGGGGGGGGTGACATTCCTCCCCCCGCAACAAAGCATAAAATCTCAAACTTTCTGGGGGACATTTGAGTGTTTCGGGGGAGCACAATGTCACCCCCCCGGGCCACCCCCTGAATTCAATTCGTTTTTGTACATTAAAAATTGATGAAATTTCGTTCATTAGTTCTTGAGATATTATCCCTAAAATTATTTAAATCCTGAAAAACGTGTTGAATTCAGGGGATGGCCCGGGAGGGTAACATCCCCCCCCCCCCCCGCAGCATTCAAATGCCCCCAGAAAGTTTGAGATTTTATGCTTTTTGTACATTAAAATGTACAAAAGTCCAATCCCCTCCCCCTCTGAACTGTCCCTCCCGGCGAACAATGTCTGAATTCAACTCTGCTGATAAAATCAGCATAGCAACGCCCCCTGTTGGGCGATTTACACCGAAACCTAATAAGCAGCAATTTATGCCAACGTCTAACTGAATGTGGTTTTATGAAAATCCGTGTATTAGTTCTTGAGATAGAGCTATTGCGAAAATCGGCAAAAATGCAGCATAGCAGCGCCACCTGCCGGTAGATTTACATCAAAATCTAATCCTCAACAACTTATGTCAAAGTCAAACTGAATCTGAAGTTTGGTGAATATTCGTGCATTAGTTCTTGAGATAGCAATCTTGCGAAAATCATGAAAAATGCAGCATAGCAGCGCCACCTGTTGAGCGATTTTCACCAAAAAGTAATCAGCACCAATTTATATGAAGGTCTAACTGAATCTAAAGTTTAACAGATTCCATGCATTAGTTCTTGAAATAGACCGCTCACAATTTTTTTGTCAGAGACAAACAAATAGACAGACTGACAGACAAAAAATTTATAAAAATAGTCAAATCGTATTCCAGACAAGAAGTTCTAAAACTATAAATCCTTAGAAACCGGAAGTCGAAAATTTTCACGAAAACAACACTTTATTTTTCTAAAGACAAAAGAAAGCAAGAAAAGATGAACGCATCGATTCTGCCCTTGGATCAAAAACGGTGAATCGATTCAGTTCAGATTCGATGCCGATGTCGATCTTCAGATGCGATCTTCAGAATCGTTATTTTTTTGATTTACTTCAATTCTTTAGATGCAATGTCGAATCGTTATATTTTGATTTACTTCAATTCTTTAGATGCAATGTCGAATCGTTATGTTTTGATTTACTTCAATTCAAATCGCATCGCGGTCGATCCACGATTCGGGTTGAATCAATTCTTCCAATTTTGCTGTTTTAGTGCCAGAATTGCTGTAAAATTTTGTATAACAGCCTTTTTTTACTTTCTAGGTTAAATCAGTGTTGAATGCAGGTATTTTTCTCAGGGAGGGATTTATGCGACTCCGATCGGGATTGGGGGGGGGGGGCGTATTTCAGAGTTCCGTAATAGGGGGGGGGGGTGCATATTTGTCCATTAAAGAGCATAAAATCTCAAAACTTACGGGAGGGACATTTCAATGTCCCGGGAGGGATGTCCTCCCGGGCTACCCCCTGAATTCAACACTAGGTTAAATCGTTATACTTTTGTTTAGAAGCCTAGTTATTCAGGTTACTAGTTTATTATATTGCATTTTTCAAGTTCGTCCCTTCCAATCTCTCCACCCCCCCTCTCCCCTTTTCCTCGCTAATCTTAATTTACAGGGCCGTTCAAAATTTGCATGCAATTTTTAAAATGTCCAATTCTTGTTCTATTTTATTATAAAGCCACATTTTGAAACCTTGACCAAAGATACTTTTGAGGTCGCCCCTCCGACCGTTTGGGGCTTACCTGCTCCCTCGGGGGGAGGGCGATATTTTTTGTTTCTTCCAAACCATATCGTATAACATATCGTTGGAAAGCTTTTAATGTGATCTTTTATTTTCTGTCTCTAGCCTTCCTTCTTTTTGATAAAGGTCAATCGTGCTCCAACTTTTGTATTGATATTTTTGACAGTAATTTCAAAGGAATATATATTTATTCTTTCGGATTTACTGTTTTAAAGGCAGAACTGCTGTCAAATTTCGCATAAGAGCCTTTTTCTTTCTAGGTTAAATTGTTATATTTTTAGTTTAGGAGCCAAGTTATTTGGGTTACTAGTTTATTAAGCTGTACTTTTCCAGTTCGTCACCAATACATCCCCCCCCCCATCCCAATTTTCTTAATTATGGTCCAATTTTAATGGGACCTTTTTTGACATTCTTCCCGGGTCATTTGTTTACCAACTAAACACTGATATTATATCTGCAGCTCTTGGTGAGCACTATTTATGAATGGTAATAACAAATTTCGTCTCTTTTCCATTTTAAACTTGTCATTCTTGGTTTAAAGTCACGTGACTCAAGGTTCTCATTAGTTAAGCGGTATTTCACAAGTTTGTCAAAGTGTTTGTGTAAGTTGTATTATAAAAATTTCAGTCGTTTACAACCAAACTTATTGATTTATGATACTTTGAATTTTATGAAATTTCGGAGCTTTCCGAAACTAAAGGATCCCCTGTATGTTATTAAATTTTTTCCAGGGTGTAAGTATGAAAATACGTGCTAAAATGCTTTAAAACCTTTTTTTTTTTTTTTCAAATAATATATTTAACAATTTAAACAAAGTGATTCCCGAGAATTTTGTACTGTTTTAAAAGGGGACCACATCTTAGAATGTAAGGGGCGTAAAAATTCGAAACTTGGACAGGGCGATGCAAAAAAAAAAAAAAAAAAAAAAAAAAAATCTCCTTTCAGAAATTCGAAAAAATATTATCTTAATTACAAGCTGAGATATTAATTATTATTTCACTAATTGGTTTATTTCTATTAAATGCTTTTTTTTTAAAGGCAGTCAGGTGATTTTTTATAGCAGCATTAAAGTTTTCTACCGTTTAGCGTGCGGTTCTTTGACGGCGGGCTGAGATAATTACTACCTTTTCAATATTAAAAATTTTATAAGTGTTCATACCACTATTTTCGAATAGTAATTTCGCAAATATCTTGAATTCTTGCTTAAGACTACCACCCCCTAGACTAATGTATCTTCGGATAGGTTGTATAAAGGAGTTTCGTTTAGATACACTTTTGTTTTGAATAGACTGCGCTCCCTGGTGGTGGAATATAGAACTAACAGACCGCGATTTCATTTAAAGTAGAAAATCTAACAAGGCGATCTGTTCGAAACTTTAAGCTAGTTTATAACACATAAGAAAAAGTTTAAAAAAGAATGGTGCGAAAATTTCGGGAGGAGGGAGGGGGGAGGCCGCTAGAATTTTTTTTTAACCTTAGCGTTACTTACCGTTTTAGGTGGGGTTTTTTGACGGAGTCCTGAGATAAATGCTACTTATTAAATATAAAAAAGTCAAAAGTTTAGTTACCACTATTTCCGAATAGTAATTTCGGCAAATAGCTTAAATTTTTTATCAAGATTGACACACTCTTGAGTAATATATCTACTGATAGGTTGTTTAACGGAGTTTCGTTCACAGTTTTGTTAGGAATAGAGTGCGCACCCTGGTGGTGGAATCTGGAATTAACATAACGCGATTTTGTTAAAATTAGGAAATCTAACAATGCGATCTGTTTTAAACTTTAAGATTGTTTATAACACATGATAAAAAATTATAAAAAAGAATGGCGCGTCACATTTCGGGGGGGGGGGGATAGAGGGGAGGGGCAGAACAAAATTAGAAAATGTAACAAGGCGATTTGTTTGAAATTTTAAGATAGTTTATAACACATAATAAAAAAATCTTAAATGATGAATGTCAAAAATTTGGGGGGGGGGAGGTGAGCGCGTTTTTCCGACCCGGTGTTCAAAGTGGGGGTGGGGTACACCTATACGGTGCTGTAGGCAGCGGGAACCCGGTTCGCGGTTCGTTCGCTTCGAGATTTCATATTAGGGGGAACCCGCTAGTTACTAGCTATAATGTTAAAGATTTCCTAGCAATATACATGTGCGTCCACTATCCTTCTAAGACAGTAAAATTAATTGATTTTTATTTCTTCTGAGAAAACTAAAATTTCACGTCTTGCAGCGACGATTTTTTTTTTTTTTTTAAATAAAAGAACTTTAATAAACTTTGCTAGTTACATTATTAAACTCAAATTGTAAGAATACTAAATCGGTTCTTATGGCAACGTGAATTATGTCCCTGAAAATTTAAATTTTAATCCAGGCTGGAAGAAAATTACAATGATTTAATTACAGGGATAGTCAAAAGTTTTCCGTTACATTACGGCCAATGGAAAAAAAAATTTCTAGTGCATTTTAAGGATGTTACAGACTTTCGAACAGAATGAAATTGATATGCACTTATGAAGTGCACTGTTATAGTACGAGCGCACCACATTTGCCACGTTTGACGCGCAATTTCCAACTTGTATTTAACCGAGACCTTTCTTAAAAAATAAATTTAAATAAAATCTAAATTACAATATTAGTAAAATTATATCTTAAAACTAATAATTTAAAAGTTAAAAACTTTATTATTTGACTCAAAGGTCTGTAATAGCTTACGGCTGGGCCCCTGATTTTGTCTACCCTCTAAATGTAAGGTATGGGAGGTGGTCGCTACGTCTCTGCTGATTCGCTAAGTTTTGAAATTAATATTTTTGAGCTTATCTGTGCGAATCTGTGACTATCGAAATATCGATTCAAGTATCGATTCTAGAATTTGGGAATCGATTCTTATTGTGATCGATTCAGTTTTATACGATGTCGATTTTAATCGATTCCTGAATTTTCCAGAATCGCCCATCACTAGGATAAGCAATAATGTGTCTGTAATATTAAATTCCCACCGGAAAAATCGAAAAATTTTATTTTAAAATAAGGAAAAGCAATTTTTCAACTTTTCGTCCCCAAAGTTAAAAATATAAAATTTAGTTAAAAGTTTCTGGCGCGAGTCTCGTTTAAATTAGGTGGGATATTTCGTGGGATATAATGTATCCCACTCCCCATCAAGGGGCTAATCTAGGAAAATATAATATCACCACGCACAAAAATATACAATAAGCTCTTCAGGGTTTCCTGCGATTTCGAAAAGAATTCTGTTATCTTTAGAAAGCCCAGAAACCAATATGTTTTCGAGATTTAACCCTTTCAGGGCCAAACAATTGCGTTTCTGAATGTTGAAGCCACACCGGAGTTTTCGAATGTTTTCAGTTCGAAATAAGGAAAAGCACTATTACAACTTTTTTTCGACCAACGTAAAATGTGATTAAAAGTTTCTGGTGGAAATATTGATTAAAATTAAGGGACCGGATAAGCTTTATCTCCACCATGTTAATATACACCAACTTTATCTACCTTTTTCTCAGAAATGGTGAAAGATAGAGGTCTAGATTTTTTTCGAGTAGTTTGAATAACATGCTTTACGTATTTTATCAGACCATTTTCTTTCTAAGTGAAACTGAAAATTAATTATTCGTTAAAAGACATTTTTAAATTAGCCTTTTTGCCCTTTTTGGTAAGATTTCTCTGCCTAAAATAAATAATTCTCAACAAATCATTAAATCCCTGTGTTAAAGTATACAATATAACATAATATAAGTATTTAGAAAATCTGAGTTCTTAAGTTTAATAGATATTGAAAAAAAGGAACACAAACCTGAAAAATCGAAGTTTTAACCCGTTGGGGACGAGCGACACGTATACGTGCCGCAAAAAGGCCTAAGAATCCTTGTTAATCCTCACCAGTAAAATTTTACTGTAAAATTTGCCTCATTTAATCCGAGCATTTTCCCGATTTGAAAAGGCACAAACTTCTGTTTTTTAAAACCGGTAGCAAAATAATAAATATTTCGTAAAAGGCTCCCGTCGCGAAGGGGTTAAGAAAAAGTCAATTAAAGCTGTGAAGAAGTGTTGTCAGTGGGCTACTTTTTTTAGATTCTGATTTCTTGATTGGCACCACTTTTTTGAAATTGTAAAATTCGCCCTATTTAATAACATATTATAGGCGAAAACAACGGGAAATTTACCACTTCAGTGGTGGAAAAGTGGTGCCAATTAAGAAATCTGAATTTTAAAATAGTAGCCCACTACTGTGAAGTGTTGTTAGAAAGAATGGAAAAATCCAACAGTTTATTTTTATATATAAACATGTGTGATACATCGTTGAAAAGATAAAAGTTTAAACTGTTTAATGATATACAAAAGCAAAAATCGGTTTTTACGTCGAATTTCGCTTACCTGGTCCCCTTAAGTGAGATATAATAATATATCCCACCGCCTCTCAAGGGGTTAAAGGAGAATTTATAAAAACAAAGTTTTATTTTCCTGACACTGATTTTCGGAAACTTTTCCGAATAGTTTTTATGGTGCATCATCAGTTATTTCAACCTGGAATATAGCCGCTTTGGATGCTATCAGATCTCATGTAAACATTTTCATGTTCAACAAACATGTTTTACTGACAAACATGATAAATTTACGGCATTAATATTAAAATTAAAATTATTAGCTCCCGGTATGCTATTTCTTTCTCCCAGCTATTAAAATGTCGTCTCCAAAAAATAACGTTCCATTGTATAAGCCAGCCGTAAAACAAAGCAGATGTATAACTGTACTGTTAAATACTCTATACTGTAAGTTTTTAAATTTCTAATCACCGCAGGTTTTTAATTTTTATACCGTCGTATTGGGGGAAAAGGTACTTTTAAATGCAATTTGTTTGAAAACTGCATCTGAATTTATTTGTGAGATTTTAATTTTTTTGTAGTTTTTAGCTAGATTTGTTTCATTTTGGCGATTCAAGTACTCCATTTTTGTAGAAAGTAAAGCGAAAATAGCAATTATATCTTCTTGCTGCCATTTTCCCATAACTACTGAAAAGAAAATGTTATTAAATTACGTGCTATTTTGAAAAAATATAAATGAATCATTTCTGATAAAACGTGGAGCTATTATAAACTACATTTAATTTAATTATCTATATTACAAACAAACGAAAGCATATAAATCATGAAATAGCCGATTTTGTTTTCGAGTTTCTTGAGTGACAACATCTGTTTTTTTGGATTTGTGTATTATTCACCGATAGTGACGTCCTATGAATACTTTACTGCAGCTGTTGTTTAAGACTGGATCGCAAATGAGGAATTCTTCAGAGGAAGCGAATGACGTGATTTTGTATAAAATAAAAGCATGTGTTTTAAGTCTTAAAACTGAAATATGTTTTGTATTATCTATATTTATATACGTATATATTTTTTTTTCATAGGGGGCGACACTAAATTCTGAAAAAGCATGACTCTTGTTTTCTAGTTCTTATTATTGTTTTAATTCTGCATGTATAAATTTAAATTCAAATACGAAGCTGAAAACGTTTGATTGAGAATGGATAGCGTCCAAAAATCCGATATT
The DNA here is from genome assembly GCA_963932465.1 of Maratus speciosus. Taxonomy (NCBI): domain Eukaryota; kingdom Metazoa; phylum Arthropoda; class Arachnida; order Araneae; family Salticidae; genus Maratus; species Maratus speciosus. The sequence continues at coordinate 248,768,485 of OZ010799.1, forward strand.
GGGCTTTCGGAAAACTGATTAAGTCTACACAGTCCCTTTTTTTCAAAAAAAGTTTTTGGAGACAGTTACATTAAAAATAATTAATGACTTTGTTTGAGATTATAAAATTAAACTGATTGTGGTAAAAAAATCATTTTAGCAACCACCATTTTTTTTTAATTTAATTTTTTTTGAAAAATCTGAAGTTTTTTAAAACTTTTACAACATTTTAAATTTTTAATATTTTTTAATTATTTTAAGTGACTTATATTCATTGGATTATTGGGAACAAAAGTTAGTATGGAATTTAAGATGCAACTTTTATTTAAATTAAAAAAAATTGTAGCGCGAAACCTGAATAAAGGCGAAAAAATTGAAAATATCAACTTTGACCATTTTTAAAAAAATAACTATAACCCTCAGACTTAAATCCATACTAATTATTGTAGTACATATATATATAAGTGTCTACAAAAAATTTCAAGACTCTATCTGTAACAGAAAAAAAAGCCTTAGGGAATAGCAAACACTAACACCAACAAAAATAAAAGTCTGAGAAAAATGCATTTTAAGTTTGTAAAGGAACACTCAGAACACTCTGAGAACACTCAGAAAAGTTCAAATATCTTTAAAACTATTTGGATTTCAGATCTACAATGTGGAGTCATGATTCACAACCGTATGGAACACTGAAAAATTCAATAAAAAAATATTCGATAATTTAGTTATTTTTAGGGTTCTGTGTAGGCTTAACCCTTTAAGACCCGATGTATTTGTATACAATGCTAGTTATGCATGTAGAAAGTAAAACATGGACTGCAACGGCTACCTGTTGATGAAAAATGATAGTTTACTCTATCTGCAAACCAGAACCATCGTTCGATTCGAGTTTTTATTATATACGACTCAGAAACAAAAATTTAAATGAATGTCTACCCCGCACGATCGTGCGGGTTGCGTCTTAAAGGGTTAATACCATATAAAATCTACTCGGAATGCTCACCAAATCTAGTGGCAGCAAAAGAAATTTGGTTATAAATGTTTCTTTTAAATCTCGAAATTATATTGATTTCTGAGATTTCCATAGGCAAAAGACCGATTTTAGGAATCAATGATAAAATTATAGATTATTGTAGATTTTCGTTCGGGGTTTTATTACATTTTTAAACCACTTTACGGTAATTTGTCTTGTTTTACAGTGCATTCTTGCGTACACTGTTAAAAAGTTCTGTAAAAACACAAAAAAAAAATGCCGACACTCTCTGTCATTTTGCACTAGTTCTGTGTTAAATTCATTAGATTGATTTTCTGAGTTATCGTTTTACAGGCATGTCCCTTTTCTTATATCAAATGCCCTCTAGGGATTTCCATGTCTCTATTTAAAGATATTTTTATATTTGTTATAACCTGTAATTCAAAATACACACTTTTAAAATACTTCTACAATTTTATTAGAAATATCAAAGAGGAAAATTCGGTTTAAAATTTGTTTTAATAAAAATTAGAATATTTTAGAAAGGGAAAATTCATCTCTGCTATGTTAGAGAGGATTATTTTTTTTATCACTTTGCAGTTGTTTTCTTCACCATGTGCATTATTCTTGGCAATATTGAAAGTAAATTAAAAGTATTTCCTCTCTGAATCATAAAAAGCATCCTTTCCTTGCAGTAGTAACAGCTCCTATAGCAATTTCAGTTATGTGTTCGTCTCCAACCTAGAGGACTCAAGTTCATATCCTGAAACGGCTAGAAATAAGTGTTGTAAAAATTAAATAGTACAAAAGTTCAAATTCACTCGAAAATTTCTAATGCTTCAAAGTTAAAAAATTCACTAATTTACAAAAATAAATTATTATCAAATAAAATCATAAGAAGAAACGCAATTTTTCATCTTGATTCGACATAAAATATATAATATGAACTTTAAAAATTCCACAGTTCTACTTAAAAGGCGATTGAAGTAATGAAAAAGATGTTACAAATTTAAAATATACATTTTATTTAAAACTTCTTAGTACTTTCAAGCTTTCCAAGCTCATCATCAGAGAATATTTTAATAATAACTAATTGTTGTTTATTTATACAAATACGTCACTTTGTTTTGAAAATAAGCGAGCCAATAATTACTAGAGTTGAAAGTAGAAGTAGCAGTAGCAGTTTCTTGGATTGAATTTAATTACAGGAAATATATATTATTATTATTAATTGCAGTTCCATTTATTTTATGACATCACTCTGTTTCTCATACGTCACTTTCCATGGATAAGACGGGGGGTCCATCTTCCGGTCCCAGGCCCTTTTCAGGCCCATATGTCGACACAAGGAACCACCCGTGAAGCAAGCCCCGCGACGCGTCCCGAAAGAAGAAAATATTTAACTTCTGTACTTTAAATTTTAATGCGTCACTTTGCTCAGGTTTTCAGGATTTATTTTCAGGATATTGAACCATAAACTGGGGATATATTACGATAGGGCGTCATTACATACTTGGTTGTTTTTACACAGGATTTCTATGGATTCTCTTATAGTGGATGCGTAATAATTAGATGTTGGTAGTATTATTTTTGCATGATCAAAATCGATTGCGATATTCTGATTGAAATTTAAACGAGAGAGAGCTGTGGATTGACGACAAAGTTTTATACCTGCTTTAAGTTCTTTTATTCTTTCTTTGAGTTTTCTTTTGGTCATTCCGATGTATTTCATTTGTCTATTGCTGCCAGTTCAAAAAGGAATGGTATATATGTCGTAGGCTAATTGAGAAATCCGGCTCTTTGCAAACAGCCTAGGCTCTTTGGGAACAGCCGGGCTAATTGGAGAATCCATCTCCCTTTTTCCAATTAGCCTGATATTTTTCAGGCTTATTGCAAAGAGCCTATAAAGCGTTAGGCTAATTGAAAAATGACCACTTATTATCCGATCAGGGTGATATTTTTAGCTCACAGGCTATCAAAGCCTGAGAGCTTATGTGCCCGCCGATTCTGTATGTACGTGTGTACGTACGTACGTGCGTACGTACGTGCGTATGTACGTGTGTACGTACGTACGTGCGTACGTACGTACGTATGTACGTAACGCTATAACTCTTGATAGAAATATCCGATTTGCTTCAATTTTTTTTTCTAGGTTCATTCTGATAAGGTTCTTCCCTGATTATTTTTTGGGGTTCATTGGTTAAGGATAAAGGGGGGAAAGGGGCTAGTCCCCCCCCCTTAATTTATATAAATGGGTTTTTTATGCAGAAATATTCGATTTGCTCCAAATTTGGTATGCCGGTTTACTGTGTTAAGGAGCTTCCCTGATTAGATTTGGAAGCTTATTATTTAAGTATAAAGAGGGTAAAGGGGGGCTACCCCCCTTAATTTCGATAAATCGGTTTTTCATGATGAATTATTCGATTTGCTCCAAATTTGGTATACCGGTTTATTAAGTTAAGGAGCTGCCTTGATTAGATTTGGAGGTTCATTAGTTACATATAAAGGGAGGAAAGGCGGGCTATCCCCCCCCCCCGTAATTTAGATGAATGGGTTTTTCTTGCAGAAATATGCGATTTGCTATAAATTTGGTATACCGGTTAATTATGTTAAGCAGCTTCCCTGATTACATTTGGAAAATCATTATTATGTATAAAGGGGGTAAAGGGGGGCAATTGCCTCTCCCCTTAATTTAGATAAATGCGTTTTTCATGTAGAATTATTCGATTAGCTCAAATTTGGTATACTGGTCTATTATGTTAGGTAGATGGCTTGATTAAATTTGGAGGTTCATTAGTTAAGTATAAAGGGAGGAAAGGGGGGCTAGACCCCCCCCTTAATTTAGATAAATGGGTTTTTCATGCAGAGTTATTCGATCTGATCCAAATTTCGTATACCGGTTTATTATGTTAAGAAGCTGCCTTGGTTAGACTTGGAGATTTATTGTTTAAGTATAAAGGAGGGACAGGGGCTAGCGTCCCCTTAATTTAGATAAATGGGTTTTTCATACAGAATTATTCGATTTGCTTCAAATTTGATATACCAGTTTATTACGATATGGCTTCCTTCATTTGATTTGGAGGTTCATTGGTTAAGTATAAAAGGGGGGAAAGGGGGCAATTGCCCCTCCCCTTAATTTAGATAAATGTGTTTTCATGCAGAATTATCTAATTTAGTTTAATTTTTTTTTCTAGGTTCATTCTAATAAGGAGCTTTTCTGATTAGATTTGAAAGTTCATTGGTTCAGCATAAAGGGAGAAATGGGGGAGCTAATACCCCCCCCCCCTTAATTTAGTGAAATGGTTTTTTCATGCAGAATTATCTGATTTGCTTCAAATTTGCTATACCAGTTTATTATGTTAAGTAACTTCCCTGATTAGATTAGGAGGTTCTTTGTTTAAGTAGAAAGGGGGGCAACGGGGACTAATACCTTCATTTATTTTTCGAGGGGCATTATTCTTTGAAATAAGAGTATAATGTACAATTAGTGTGAATAGCCTGTGAGCTCAATGTCATCAGTTTAACTGGGCAATTTTCTTTTTATTAGGTTTATTAACGCATAATCCTACACAAACCCGAAAAATAAATTACAACAGACCGTACCCCGATCCGATCAAGACAAAATAATTTCAGTCTACATGCTACCCGACCCGAACCTGACAGTTCCATTTGAAAAAACCCGAAATCCCGAAACAAATCTGATAACCGACAAAAATATTCCAAAGATCCATAACCGGATCCGAACAAGACAAATTAGTTTCCGTTGACACGCAACGCTACCAGAACCTAAAAATTCCATTCGAAGTCAACCTGAAACCCGTCCCGAACCAAATCTTAACCGACAAAAATATTCCAAAGAACTATAACCCGATGCAAGCCAGACAAAATAATCTCCGTCCACCGGCAACCCGATCCGAACCTGAAAGTTCTAATTGAACTCAATCCGAAACCTGGTTGTGGTCAGTTTTCGGGTTGACTTCAAACGGAACCTTCAAGTTCAGATCCGGTTGAAAAAAAAATAAACTAAATCAGGTAATTCTGCATGAAAACCCATTTATCTAAATTAAGGGGAGGGGCAATTTCCCCCCTTTCCCCCCTTTTATACATAACCAATGAACCTCCAAATCAAATGAAGGAAGCCATATCGTAATAAACTGGTATATCAAATTTGAAGCAAATCGAATAATTCTGTATGAAAAACCCATTTATCTAAATTAAGAGGACGCTAGCCCCTGTCCATCCTTTATACTTAACCAATAAATATCCAAATCTAATCAAGGCAGCTCCTTAACATAATAAACCGGTATACGAAATTTGGAGGAAATCAAATAACTCCGCATGAAAATCCCATTTATCTAAATTAAGGGGGGAGGGTCTAGCCCCCCCTTTCCTCCCTTTATACTTAACTAATGAACCTCCAAATCTAATCAGGGAAGCTCCTTAACACAATAAACCGGTATACGAAATTTGGGGCAAATCGAATAACTCTGCATGAAAAACCCATTTATCGAAATTAAGGGGGGGTGTCTAGCTCCCCTTTCCTCCCTTTATACTTAACTAATGAACTTCCAAATCTAATCAGGGAAGCTCCTTAACATAATAAACCGGTATACCAAATTTGAACTAATCGAATAATTCTACATGAAAAACGCATTTATCTAAATTAAAGGGAGAAGCAATTGCCCCCTTTCCCCCCTATATTCATAATAATGATCTTCCAAATGTAATCAGGGAAGCTGCTTAACATAATTAACCGGTATACCAAATTTTTTGCAAATCGCATATTACTGCATGAAAAACCCATTTTTCTAAATTACGGGGGGGGGTTGCCCCCCCCTTTCCTCCCTTTATATTTAACTAATGAACCTCCAAATCTAATCAAGGCAGCTCCTTAACTTAATAAACCGGTATACGAAATTTGGAGCAAATCGAATAATTCACCATGAAAAAACGATTTATCTAAATTAAGGGGGGTAGCCCCCCTTTCCCCCCTTTATACTTAAATAATGAGCTTCCAAATCTAAACAGGGAAGCTCCTTAACACAATAAACCGGTATGCCAAATTTGGAGCAAATCGAATATTTCTGCATGAAAAATCCATTTATATAAATTAAGGGGGGGACTAGCCCCCCTTTTCCCTCTTTATCCTTAACCAATGAACCCCAAAAACTAATCAGGGAAGCACCTTATCAGAATGAACCTAGAAAAAAAAATTGAAGCAAATCGGATATTTCTATCAAGAGTTATTCTGTTAGGTACATACGTACGTACGTACGTACACGCGTACATACAGAATCGGCGGGCAGATAAGCTTTGATAGCCTGTGAGCTAAAAATATCACCCTGTTCGAATAATAAGTGGTCATTTTTCAATTAGCCTAACGCTTTATAGGCTCTTTACAATAAGCCTGAAAAATATCAGGCTAATTGGAAAAAGTGAGATAAATTCTCCAATTAGCCCGGCTCTTTTCAAAGAGCCATAGGCTGTTTGCAAAGAGCCGGATTTCTCAATTAGCCTACGACATATACACCAACTAATACATCTTTCGGTGTTGGATCTATTTTCGTACAAATTAACTGTATTAATTTTCTTGGTGAACAGGCTATTAAATATATTTATATTGTGTTTCAGTGAAGCATATCTTAATATTTCGTACAGACCACGGAAATAGTTAAACTTTTTGTATATCACTAGGGGGCTCGGCCCCCTACGAGCTACGCTCGCCAACCCGCAGACACCGCAGACTCTAAATGCACGCTAATTTGATCGGCTTTAAAAAGATTTCGAAAGATTGAATTATAATTTAAAAAACAGTGGCGATCTCCCTATAAACGAATCTCTATTCATTTCTCTTTGTTTGGGGAATTTTAACGCCAAATCCGCTGCGGTACTACTTGATTATCCTGTCGACCAATTTCGCCAAATTATATAAATCGCCAAACCACTCGCCAAATTATACAAATTGACATAATTTTTATTTTAAATAACGAAAGAACAAATAAATTCGTACAACATTAATAAAAACACAAATAAAACGTCGAAATAAAAATAACTTGATGACGTATACACGTGTAACAACATTTCAAAATAAGCTAATATAAAAGGAATTAAGTAAAGAGAGTCTTTGTCTCCTGGTATTTTTTAACAAAGCGAAAAGAAAGTTCTTTTAAATGAGACATTTTAAATTAATTCTCAAAATATCAAATAAATGTCTAGCGCAATTTCTAAATTTAAACTTTTTTGCAATATTTATTTTGTGTTCATTTTATGTAATAACTATAATGTGACGTAAATATGACGTAATTTCTCCTAAGACTTCTAATGCATGTTAATGAATTTATTATTTTACAATATCCTTTCTCTTTTAAAATTCACGTGTATACTTTTTATGACGTAATTTTTAATAAGTTCCTGCTTTTTATACGTAATTATTTAATTCTAATTTGAAAGTTTTTTTCCTGTTTATAATAGTCACGTGTAAATAAATTTTTAATTTGAAGCAAACATTATTGCTTACGCTTTTTATACAGTTGGCAACAGTTTAAATTAGTACAATTTTCTGAAATCTGTAAAAAATATCTCTAGAAATGCTGAAAATTTGAATTTAAATAGAAATAAAACCTGAAAAAATCAGTCAAAATAAAAGAATTAATGCAATCTGCACTCCGGCAAATTCTAACGCATAAAATGATCTAAAAATGATTACACTGCCATGTATAGTTTTTGCTGCTATAAAACTTTTTTAGTGGCACGATTTTGTCCAACTTTAGCATTAAATAACTCTTAAAATTATTCTTCGATTTGAAAACTGTCTGCATCAGCGTGTTTATCAAACATTTCTGTATAAAACCACCGATTTTCATATTTTTGTATGCATTATTTTTGTTAATATTAACGAAGAAAAGCCTCCGGTCACAAAAAAATCAAAACCGGCGGCGGTGACAGCGGTAGTTACTTTTTTTTAGGATAGAGAGATTTCTTTATTGTTTTCTTTTTTGATATTGTCATGAAAACTTAATTCATAGATAAGTTTATTGATAAGGATTGTTAAAGAGCAGTTTTTCTCAGCGATATCTCTAATGGTATTAAGCTCTTTTTCTAAATATTCTTCTGAACATATTTTAAAAGCTCGTCTTATAAAATTTGTAAATTTTTATATAAAATGGTGATGAAGTATTATATGGGATAGTATTATTTGATCTGACCGGTTTTCTATAAACATTTCTGTCAATGATGAGGTTTTCGTTGTTTTTAATTAAATTAACGTCGAGAAAAGGTAAACTTCCATCAATCTCATTTTCAAGAGTGAATTGTATATTATCATCAAACTCATTTATTTTATCAAGAAAAAGGTGTAATTCATTAGAAGAGCTACTGATGATGAACTACTCTTCTACCTATTAAAAGTGACGTATGAGAACAGATTGATGTCATAAAAATAAATGGAACTGAAATTAATAATTATATATATTTCCTCTAATTAAATTCAATTCAAGAAATTGCTACTGCTACTTCTACTTTCAACTCTAGTAATTATTGGCTCTCTTATTCTCAAAAGAAAATGACGTATTCGTATAAATAAACAACACTTAGTTATTATTAAAATATTCTCTGATGATGAGCTTGGAAAGTTTGAAAGTACTAAGAAGTTTTAAATAAAATGTATATTTTAAACTTGTAAAATCTTTTTCATTACTTTAGTCGCCCTTTATGTAAAACTGTGGAACTTTTAAAGTTGACATTATATATTTTCAAAGTTATTATCATTAAAATAAAAAACTAAATAAATTTAAAGAGTCTTATGCATTTTTTATCGAAGTAAATTTGCAGAGTCTTATGTATTATTATCGATGTAGATTTACAGATTTTTGTGTATTTTTATCGATGTAAATTTACTGAGTCTTGTGTATTTTTATCGATGTAAATTTATAGATTCTACTGTAAATTTACCAAATAATTTCTGTGTTATTTAACAGAATCTCTGTTTTTCGAATCTCTGTAATTTTAAATAAGACTTAAGATAACGTGTTACCAGTAAATTCTCTGTAATTTTACAGAAATGATTTTAACAGTGTAACTTGTAGTTTACCTTCACAAATACTAGTGAAAAAGGACTGCAACTTCAAACATAATTCTTCAATCGATAGAGAATTAATAGAAAATTGAAAGGTTCTGATTACTTGAAATGGTGTAAAAAAAGTTCCAAACAGTACCAAGAAAGTACTAAACAGTAAATTTTCTTATGGATTATGGTTTCCGAACCCTTTCAATTACGGTTAAGCTTCTCAGATTTTAGGCTGTTAACGAGCTTCGGGTAAAAATCTCTTTAACAGCTTTCAATCAGTATCATTAAAGAGAGACAAATTGTTGCAGATTTAATGGGACAATCTGTCCCACGATACTTTGTTTATGGGTTTGTAAAGAACAACTCAGGAGTTTATTTATCGAAATAGTGAAGTAATTAAAAGGTAAAACATTATATATTTTATAAATTAGAGTTACTTGAGCAAAGTAGCGTAAGATTTATTATACAGGGCTAGGCTATACAAATGACGGACCCGATTAAAAAACAAAAAAATCATATTTTCGAAACTACTGCACATATTAAAATAAGTGATATATGAAGTTAAAGAGAAATATACCAAGTTTTTTTTTTTTCAGCTACAAATGTTCGATGTGTGACCCTCTTGTTACATGGCATACATCCAATCTGTAATCCAGTTCGTCCCAAACGTTTTGTAGTATCACTCTGTCAATGGTTCTGAATTCTGCACAAATGCGTTCTTTAAGGTCTGGCAGTGTCAAAGACATTGTTTATATGCACCACCAATGCCGAAAACAAAGTGTTCAGGACTTAAAGAACGCATTTATGAAGCTTTCAGAACAACTGACAGAGTGATGCTACAAAATGTTTGGAACGAACTCGGTTACAGATTGGACGTATGCTGTGTAACAAAAGGGTCACACTTCGAACATTTGTAACGGAAAAAAAAAACTTAGTATATTTCTCTTTAAATTCATGTATATCTTATTGTAATATGCTCAGTAGTTTCGAAAATATGATTTTTTTTTAAATCGGGTTCATCATTTGTAATAGACCCGTATTATATGTTATCGTAACCAAGCAGATTTTATTAGTATGTTTTTCCATTTCTTTTGGTCCTTACAGTAATTTACTTTGATTATAAAGCCTCCGATTGATTAGCATGTATTTCAAAGAAAAAGTATTTTGAGGGTATTTTGAACTGTATTGTAATCTATTTTTTGTTTATTTATGCCTTTTGATTTCAGGATTTTTTTTTTTTTTTTTTTTTTTAACGTTTGTCCCCCAAGTCAGTCATTATTGATTCCATATAAAAAAAATTACGTTCTTTGGATTACAATAATGCTATAGAAATTGTATTACATAAAAGTATTAGTAGTTATAAGAGTATATGTTGATTTTTTAATAGTTTTTAAAAAGCTAAACAAATTAAATTGAAATCTGTTATGCAAAATGTGAGTTCATCTTTAGAAAGAAGGTAGCATTCTGAGTCTAATAATGCGTTTATTGTAATTTGGTTGCACGGAAAATAAAAATTCGGAAACGTTTCTCAGAAATAATGGGCATCTGGTTTTCAACAAAACAATTTTTTACAAACTCTGGTTCTCTGTTATGAAATAAAGCTGATAACAGCATAGAATTTAAGATTGCTTAAGGTTTCTTATATATTTCCAGGAACATTTCTTTGCCATTTTGGGGCAATCAGCTGCAAATATATCTCGATTCGCGATTCGTAATAATCTATTCACGAATTAAAATTGTTTTTTAGCGTTGGGGGTGGGGGGGGAGAGAAGTAATTCCCTAATATGATTACTAATTGTTTTAGATCTCTTTGTGAAAAGTAGTTCTACTTTTGTTTTTCTAAAATTTGTACTCTTTTTAACCGGAAATAATAGAAAATACTATTATTATAGAAATAGAGGAAGATCTATAGAAAAAAACACTGAGGGATGATGTAAATCTAGGAATCTAGGAAATACAAGAAGAGCAACGACAGGAAAATGTGAAAAGAATATTATATATCCTGGACATCAAAGAAATACGGTAATTGTCATAAAGGCTATAAATATAACAAAATACACAATATAAACTTTAAAAAGCTCACCACTTTACTTAAAAGGCAACAAAAATAATAATATTATAGATGTTACAAGTTAAAAATATACCTTTTATTTAAATTTCCTAGTACTTTCGGATTGCAGTCCCGCAGCCATCGTCAGATAATAAAATGTATATTTTTAACTTATAAAATATTTATTACTTTCTTCTACCTCTACATAAAAGAAAGTATTGTATTCATGAAATTTTTCGAATTCCGGTTTTCGACGGATTTACACGTTTTAGGAGTCAGAGAACCCGAAAAACATGTTTTTACAAAATATCGGTCTGTCTCTCTCTGTGTGTGTGACACAAATATTGTGGGCGCTCTATCGCAAGAAGTAATGAACGGAATTTAATAAAAATTCACATTCAGTTAGTCCCTTATATAAATTAGTGCTGGTCAGTTTTTAGTGTAAATCGCTCAACAGGTGGCACTGCTATGCAGCATTTTTCACGATTTTCTCAAGAGCTCAATCTTGAGAACTAATTTACGGATTTTCATCAAACTTCAGATTCAGTTAGTCCTCGTCAGGAATTGACGTTTCATACATTTTGGTGCAAAACTCTCAACAGGTGGCGCTACTATGCTGCATTTTTTGTGATTTACACAATAGCCCTATTTAAAGAACCAATGCTTGGATTTTCAACAAACTTCAAATTCAGGTATACCTTGATAAGAATTACTGCTGTTTATGTTTTAATGCAAATCGCTCTGCAGGTGACGCTGCTATGCTGCATTTTTCAGAATTTCCACTATAGCTATATCTCAATAATAATGCGCGAATTTTCCTGAAACTTCAGATTCAGTTAGTCCTTGATAGGAATTGACGTTTTATACCTTTTAGTGTAAATCGATCAACAGGTGGCACTGCTATGCTGCTTTCTTGTGATTTCCGCAATAGCCCTATCTCAAGAACTAATGCTTGGATTTTCGACAAACTTCAGATTCAGGTATACCTTGATAGGAATTACTGCTGTTTATGTTTTGGTGCAAATCCTACAACAGGTGGCTTTGCTATGATGCATTTTTCCGAATTTCCACTATAGCTGTATCTCAATAACTAAAGCACGAATTTTCATCAAACTTCAAATTCCGATATACTTTGATATGAATTGTTTCTAAATTGATGTAATTTCTTGTATTATTTAAATTATTTAATTGACGTGATTTATATAGAAGAAAGTTTTGTGATGACCACAACATTCTAGTTATTATTATTATTTTAGCCTTTTAAGAAAAACAATGAGCTTTGTAAAGTTTATATTGGGTATTTTGTGATTGAATCAAAGTGAAATATTGTAAAAAGTATAATCTTTAATTAATTAAAAAAAAATAGAAATTTTTTGATGAAAAAAATAATGTCAAAGTTTTTTATATACTCAGCCATAACATTGTGCTTTCCTCAGTCTCTTTCTCTAAAACAAAAATCTGTTTCAGTTTTTTTTTTTTTTTTTTTTAGTTTAAAAGAAGAGGACATATTTTCTAAGAGCCGGAAATAAAGCCGTTATATTCTATTCAAAAAGAAAAGAAAATCTTATTTTTAAGCGAAAGTTTTCTCTAAACCCCATTAAACAGCAAAAGAGGAAAGAAGAAGGAAGATAACAAGGCTTCCTGAACAAACGCCATACCCACCTGACATATTTCATGATGCTTACAATTCTTATACCCTCTTGGAATTGTTATTTATTTATTCTATATGCAGTTTGAAAATGATGCGTTGTTTACTCCGGAAATTTGCTGCTCATCGAAAAAATCAAATTAAATAAATAAGAAAATAAATTGTAATAATGAGCTCTGTATTAGGCAAAATATTGCGCAATAAATATTTTGTTTTTAGAGGAATTTAAAAACCTTTGAAAAAAAAGTTACCTGCTTTGAACTTTATGTTTTATGTTTTTATGTATTTCTGATGGACACAAATGTAAGGATATTGCATTCATCATGAATATTTTCTAAGGTCTTTTTGGGTGCTTTCGTAATTATATAAATACGCAGCACCTATATTCATCGTCTGTGTCTGTCCGTCTGTCCACATATAACAACGCAAAAACTACCCAACCGAATGGCTTGAAATTTAATATATAGTATTGTTCTAAAATTTTTTCGAGTCATTTCAAATTTTATGAAAATCAAATAAGAACTTAAAAAGATATTAATAAAAGTTTTATTCATTCTATTAAATCCTATCACACGTAGTTAATTCAATAGTACCCCATGACAGATAAGGATTTTAGGTTGCTAGGGTGGTGGTGTCCTATTTAAGATGGAGTCCTATTATTTCCGTATTATACTGAATTTAATATATGAATAGTAATAAATTTTGTATTCATGCAGTTTTGCATAAGAGTCCAACAGCTACTGCACCAAGAACTGAATATTTATAAAATTAGTTATAGTACGAACGCACCTCATTTGCCACGTTTGACATGCAATTTCCTACTTGTTAAATTGTTTCAACTGCTTGATTGTTTTTGCATTGAAGTAAGTAGTTTTCCGAGTAAATCACTTGTTCTATAAAGGACAATGATTTGAAACCAAACTTAGAAAACCGCTTCCACTGGTAACGTTTATAGTTCATTGCTAAAGCTTTATCTCCAACTGAGCAGGCTTCAGAGGGTCCCCTAAAATCTGATAGTAAGAATTTAAATAATTTATACGCGAGTAAGAGAAGCTAGTGTTACCCGTTTGCTTCTTTTTTAAAAATTTAGATTATTTGATTGCCACCTGTTTTTTGAAGCAGTAAATATTCACTTTGTTTAATAACAAAATAAATATAACTAAAATGAGGAGAATTATGCTACTTTAATAAAGCGGTTCCAATCAAGTAATCGGAATCTTAAACGAGGCTAACGAGAAAGACAGTGTACCGCGGTACATTCCACGCATCCTTTTTTACAAACTGCTGGAGTCACGTGATGCTTGAATGCACCAATGAAGGTAGGCGAAAAGAGCACCACGTCACTCTAGCGGTCTATAAAAAAAGACACGTGGAATGCACCACGCTAGCCTGTATTTTTCGTTAGCCCCGAATCTTAAAATAGTGACGAAATGGCGACATTGATGCAAGTGCAAGAGGTTTCGCAAAACCGTCAGTTGCAGTAACAGAGTCTGCTATGTTAGCGGCTACATCGGTGTAGCGATCGGAATTCAAAATTATGTCTAAAAACGCGCACACGTGTAAGATGTCAGTATGGTCTTTTTCTCGGAAGAATGCTCTTCATTATCAAAGTTCATTTTTACCCGACTGCCAAGAAGAAGTTATGTGTTTCACGCGTATCTGGGTAAGTGGATTTCTGTATACCCTCGAAACATCCCAACGGCTGGATGGATTTTGATGAATGAGGTCTCTATCGATTCGTCTTAACCGTCCGATGGTTATAGGCTAGGTTTTGTTTTTATAAATTCAAAATGGCGGTAGAGACGAAAAAAGATTTACTCACCCTATTGAGTGGTATATCATTGGATAGGTCTTTCAAAATGAAGACGATGTTTCATTGACTATTTTACAGTCAGAAGCTCTGTTTAAATATTACACAACCTGGAAGTTGTGTAGGGAAGATCTCTAGCTTTACTGCAACTCTAACCTTCATAGACATCTATAGGCCTGATCAAAACAGTGTTTATAGATAGGAACTAACAATTAAACACAACTTAAAAGTCATCAATATAAGTAAATAAAAAAAATAGGTAAGTAATATAAAAAACAGTTTCACATCGATGAGAAATAATTAATTAATTCGCTTTTTAAGCAGTCGGGTTTTTTGATTTTTTAAATTTATTCTAATTAGAAATGGGTCCAAGTGTTTTGAAGACTGTTTCACGAGAAGTCTGGGAAAACAGCATGTGGACTCAATATTGCGCATGCATGTATAGAAGATGGAGGAAATTTGATTTGAACATCTATTCTAGTGTAGAACTAATAAATATTTTCTTGAAATCCCTTTATAGTTTATTTTTCGAAATCTTATTAACTTTTTTTGGGAGGAATTTTTAAAGAATGTCTTCCTACTTTTTACTTGAATCAAAAGTTTCAATGGCACATCCGACTAGTTTCAATGAACAACTAATAACATTAATTTGTACACCGAAATTTTTGCACTTTTTTATTTAACTCAACTTGGGTTTCGTAAGCAAAGGGGGAATTTTGTAACTGATTTTTCACCCACCTCCTTGATTGCTAGAATTATAAAAATTGTTTTCAAATGTATTTTCCGATCACAATAAAACATTTTAATATTTTTAGAACTTAATTCTAAATTAATAACTTAATTTAAAGTACATTTCCGTTAGACCGTCACAGGTGATAAATCGTCAAATATTATTTATGGTTACAATTATATATGAGTTATAACAACACTGACACTGGATTTATTGATGCCCCAAACCATGCTTGCCAAAAACAGCCGACTGGCTGTGAAGCTGCAACAGCGAAATATTTTGAAAATTAAAAATAAAAAAATACAATTAAAGCATAAATAGTGTAACATATATTTTTTTAATACGCTTTAATCAAGTAATAGTTTCATATTAAATTATAATTACACCATTAAGAAATCAATTTAGAAATAGTAGAAAGATAGTTTAATAATGCTTTTTTTCTTTTCCCATATTTTAAACAAGTTGGAAATTGCTCGTCAAACGTGGCAAATGAGGTGCGTTCGTACTATAACTAGTTTTTAAATTATTTTTTGCACCCCATATTGTACTGAATGTATAATTTTTTGCACTTCATAACGTGCATAGTCTGATACATCCTTAAAATGCACTTCCAATAATTTTTTCGGAACACTTTTGACTGTCCCTGTAATTAAACTATACATCCGATTTTCCTAAAATTTGAAATGGCTCGACAAAATTTTGCAACAATTATATCTTTAAAATTTCAGATCATTTGGAAGGCTCTAATACCATTAAAATCCACTTGCAATAATTTTTCCCATTGGCCGTAATGTAAAGAAAAACTTTTGACTATCCCTGTAATTAAACTATACGTCCGATTTTCCTAAAATTTGAAATGGCTCGACAAAATTTTGCAACAATTATATCTTTAAAATTTCAGATCATTCGGAAGGCTCTAATATCATTAAAATACACTTGCAATAATTTTTCCCATTGGCCGTAATGTAAAGAAAAATTTTTGACTGTCCCTGTAATTAAACTATACATCCGATTTTCATAAAATTTGAAATGGCTCGACAAAATTTTGCAACAATCACATATTTGAAATTTCAGACTATTCGGTTGGGTAGTTTTTGCTCTGTTACATGCGGACAGACGGACAGACGGACGGACAGACGGACAGACGGACAGACGGACGGACAGACGGACGGACTGAACGACGACTATAGGTGCTACGTATTTATATAATTACGAACGCACCTAAAAAGAAACAAAAAAAATTATATGTATTTTTTTAATAAATTCACTATATCGCGTTTCTTAATAGGCATAAACAAGCGGTGAATATTCTATAATAGGGTTAGATGTGTACGCCAAATTGACGTATTATAATGGACTGTTTTTGGAAAAATCAGGAATTAGAGTCTCTAAATTAGGCCTAATTTTTAAAAAAAAACATTGAATGCTTATAAAAGTGTGTATTATTTTTAAACTATTTTTACTTTTACTTTTATTTTTATTTATTACATTTAAATTTTAAATCACTCGGTCCCCGATTAAAACAGGGATACAGCAGTAGACCGTTTGAGGTTTTCGCATTGCAATCTTTGAGATTTTTCGCTAATACGTCTTTCAATTAACTGCATCTCTCTATTCTAAAAAAAAAGTAACTACCGCTGTCACCGCCGCCGCCGGTTTTGAATTTTTTGCTACCGGAAGTCTTTCTTCGTTAATATTAAGAAAAATAATGCATACAAAAATATGAAAATCGGTAGTGTTATACAGAAATGTTTGATAAACACGCTGATGCAGACAGTTTTCAAATCGAAGAATTATTTTAAGAAATATTTAATGCTAAAGTTGAACAAAATCGTTCCACTAAAAAAGTTTTATAGGAGCAAAAACTACTCATGGGAATTTAATCACTTTTAGATCATTTTATACGTTTGAAGTTCCCGGTGTGCAGATTGTATTTCTTTTTTCTAATTTGGCCAATTTTTGAGGTTTTATTTCTATTTTAAATTCAAATTTTCAGCATTTCTAGAGATATTTTTTACAGATTTTAGAAATTGATATTAATTTAAACTGTTACCAACTGTATAAAAAGCGGAAACAATAATGTTTGCTTCAAAAAAAAATATTTATTAATAAATTATAAATTTATTTACACGTGACTATTATAAACAGAAAAAAACATTGGAATTAGAATTAAATAATTATGTACAAAAAGCAGGAACTTATTAAAAAATTACGTCATAAAACTATAATTACACGTGAATTTTAAGAGAGAAAGGAATTTGTAAAATAATAAATTTATTAACATGCGTTAGAAGTCTTAAATAGGAGAAATTACGTCATATTTACGTCACATTACAGTTATTACATAAAACGAACACAAAATAATATTGCAAAACGGTTTAAATTTAGAAATTGCGCTAGACATTTATTTGATATTTTGAGCGGATACTTTTCAACTATTTTTCTTAGGAAAGTGCAAATAATATTTCATTTCTAACACAAGTATTTTCAAGTGAATATTAAACAGAGAAAGAATAGTTTGGTCAAAATTACGTCAGATTAAAAACGATTAATTTAAAATGTCTCATTTAAAAGAACTTTCTTTTCGCTTTGTTA
This sequence comes from Maratus speciosus, assembly GCA_963932465.1. Classification (NCBI taxonomy): domain Eukaryota; kingdom Metazoa; phylum Arthropoda; class Arachnida; order Araneae; family Salticidae; genus Maratus; species Maratus speciosus. The sequence continues at coordinate 248,786,335 of OZ010799.1, forward strand.
AAAAATACCGGGAGACAAAGATTCTGTTTACTTAATTCCTTTTATATTAGCTTATTTTGAAATGTTGTTACACGTGTCTACGTCATCAAGTTATTTTTATTTCGACGTTTTATTCGTATTTTTATTAATGTTGTACTAATTTATTTGTTCTTTCGTTATTTAAAATAAAAATTATGTCAATTTGTATAATTTGGCGAGTGGTTTGGCAATTTATATAATTTGGCGAAATTAGTCGACGGGATAATCAAGTAGTACCGCAGCGGATTTGGCGTTAAAATTTCCCCAATCAAAGAGAAAGGAATAGAAATCCGTTTATAGGGAGATCGCCACTGTTTTTCAAATTATAATTCAATCTTTCGCAGGGCTGGCTATTTGCCGGCAAAAAAGGGTTTTTGCCATGCCAGTGGCAGAAAGTGGTTATAACCGGTTTTAACCGGCAGAAACTGGCAACAATTGACATAAACACATTTCGTAACATAATCTGACATTTTTTTACTAGTATTAAATTCCTTAAGTACATTTTAATCGGTATAAATAACAAATGAAATATTGTGGGTAGTTTTAATTAAAAAATAAATAGATTTGTATTAGAAAAAATGAGTAATGTAACAGATAAAATTTTTGTTATAGTATGGTTATATAATTTTTTTATGTAAACAATTATTAGAGTATTTTAAAATTTCAGTTTAAAAATCAAATACATAAATTTATCCAATATTTATTTTAAATTAAACGCTGAAAAGAAAAGAAAAATATTCAATACTTGCTCAAAATACTTTTCTGTAATTTAACGTAATAATTTAATAATAACACTATAAATTGTCTCTCATAGAAATGTTATAGTTATATGTGGATCTTGTAATTTCATGGATTTAAAACCATTTCATTTAAATACAGTATTCAAAGGAACAAATCTGATTCCCCCCCCCCCCCCACCCAATTTAATACTGTTATAAGCATAGATCAAACTTTGTGCGAATTTTAGTAAAAAAGCTAAAATCTTTAACAATGATTTTATACAGAAATAATGTAGAGACACGACAAAAAATGATCATATGGGATTTTTTTTTCATGGTTGTATGTCATTTGTGTGTAAAATCGTTGTTAAATATTTTAGCTTTTTTATTAAGACTGTTAGTTGAAAATGTTACAACCACATTTTCCACTAACAAAACAAACAACTACAAAGGTTCAAAGCAGATTTACAGTAATAACCGACTACCATATGTTAGCTTATTTACTTCATCCTAAATGTATGGGATCAAAATTGACATATGAGCATAAAGAAAAGGCAAGGAAATTGCTTTCTGATATTAATCCCAATTTTGTGCCATATATAATATGCATTGAAGCAAAATCAACTCCTGTCCCAGAAACATATTTCTCCAAGGAAGTCCTAGAAAATGTCTTGCCCTTGCCTTCTGTGTGGTAGTCATCTTTAATAAAAATGAATACTGGTGAAAATGAGGATTTTTCAAATTTTGCATCCTCAATAATGACATTTCCAGCAAGTAATGATAGTCTTGGAAGAATATTTTCAAACTTTTCTTTCATTCCAAACAAATTAAGAAACAGTGTGTTCAGAAAGATTAGCAAAATTTTGTCCTATGCTATGAAATGTTCTGTGGAAAAAGTAATAATAGTATATTTGAGTGGCAGTTTTTTTCTTTCAATACTAGGGGGCTCGGCCCCCTACGAGCTACGCTCGCCAACCCCCGGTCAGACACCGCAGACACTAAATGCACGCTAATTTGATCGGCTTTAAAAATATTTCGAAAGATTGAATTATAATTTAAAAAACAGTGGCGATCTCCCTATAAACGAATTTCTATTCATTTCTCTTTGATTGGGGAATTTTAACGCAAAATCCGCTGCGTTACTACTTGATTATCCCGTCGACCCATTTCGCCAAATTATATAAATCGCCAAACCACTCGCCAAATTATACAAATTGACATAATTTTTATTTTAAATAACGAAAGAACAAATAAATTAGTACAACATTAATAAAAATACAAATAAAACGTCGAAATAAAAATAACTTGATGACGTAGACACGTGTAACAACATTTCAAAATAAGCTAATATAAAAGGAATTAAGTAAACAGTCTTTGTATCCTGGTATTTTTTAACAAAGCGAAAAGAAAGTTCTTTTAAATGAGACATTTTAAATTAATCGTTTTTAATCTGACGTAATTTTTACCAAGCTATTCCTTCTCTGTTAAATATTCACGTGAAAATACCAGTTGAAAAGTATCCTCTCAAAATATGAAATAAATGTCTAGCGCAATTTTTAAATTTAAACCGTTTTGCAATATTATTTTGCGTTCATTCTATGTAATAACTGTAATGTGACGTAAATATGACGTAATTTCTCCTATTTAATACTTCTAACGCATGTTAATAAATTTATTATTTTACAAATTCCTTTCCCTCTTAAAATTCACGTGTAATTATAGTTTTTATGACGTAATTTTTAATAAGTTCCTGCTTTTTGCACATAATTATTTAATTCTAATTCCAAATGTTTTTTTTCTGTTTATAATAGCCACGTGTAAATAAATTTTTAATTTATTTACACGTATAAATATTTTTTTTTGAAGCAAACATTATTGCTTCCTCTGTTTATACAGTTGGCAACAGTTTAAATTAATATCACTTTCTAAAATCTGTAAAAAATATCTCTAGAAATGCTGAAAATTTGAATTTAAAATAGAAATAAAACCTCAAAAAATGAGTCAAAATAAAAAAATTAATGCAATCTGCACTCCGGCAAATTCTAACGCATAAAATGATCTAAAAATGATTACACTGCCATGTATAGTTTTTGCTGCTATAAAACTTTTTTAGTGGAACGATTTTGTCCAACTTTAGCATTAAATATCTCTTAAAATAATTCTTCGATTTGAAAACTGTCTGCTTCAGCGTGTTTATCAAACATTTCTGTATAAAACCACCGATTTTTATATTTTTGTATGCGTTATTTTTCTTAATATTAACGAAGAAAGACCTCCAGTCACAGAAAATTCAAAACCGGCGGCGGCGGTGACAGCGGTAGTTACTTTTTTTTTAGAATAGAGAGATTGTAAAATAATTGTACAAGATATTTCATTAAAAATTTTTTCTGTTATTTATTGTGCTTCAATTATTTGCTTATATATTTTCACAAGAATCATAATCTTTAAGTTATTGCATTGCATTATTTATTTATAAATACTCTGAAAAATACATTTGTTAAAATATCATATATATATTTTTTCTTTTTTTACTTTTAAATAAAAATTCAACTCTAAACAATAATATAAAATAGTTAAACTTGTACAGCATCAGACTACCACTGAAAATTTCTGTTTTTCAAGTGAAAGAAAATTAGTACCTATTATTATATAAACAAAGTATATTTATATGATCATTTTGAAACTTTTTTACAACTTTGAATAACATTCATAATCTTTAATTTTTAACTTAATTGTTTACATATCAAACACATGTGGGAATTATGAATCATTGCACATTAAAGTTCTTATTAATATTATTTCTTAGTTTCTGCCAGTTTTTGCCACTTACTGGCAGAAATTAGTTTTTGCCATGCCGGTTTCAACCGGTTATAACCGCTGGTTTTAACCACTCTGGCAGAAACTTGCCAACCCTGATCTTTCGGAATCTTTTTAAAGCCGATCACATTAGCGTGCATTTAGAGTCTGCGGTGTCTGGACGGGGGTTGGCGAGCGTAGCTCGTAGGGTTTTTAAAAAAAGAATCAGCGTGCTTTAACGAAATATGATTGCACTAAGTCAAAAGACTGTTCAAAATACTTTTGATTGATACTCCATTCATCGTTATGCTTTTCGTATATGCATTAAAAATGTATTTTGATTTCATAAATAATATATATAATTTTATTTATCTTAAAACTACACTGTTTAAGCCCTTATTCAGGGTTCGTACGGGTCCTTGAATTTTCAGACTAAGAAATTCTTCCGTACCAGTATTTTCTTATAGAAAATCTCTGCTCAAATAAGGCGTAATTTCGCGCCTTTAAACTAGGTTTATCTCTATCTCTTCTCTCTATTCTAAAAAAAAGTAACTACCGCTGTCACCGCCGCCGCCGCCGCCGCCGGTTTTGATTTTTTGTGACCGGAGGTCTTTCTTCGTTAATATTAACAAAAATAATGCATACAGAAATATGAAAATCGGTGGTTTTATACAGAAATGTTTGATAAACACGCTGATGCAGACAGTTTTCAAATCAAAGAATTATTTTAAGAGTTATTTAATGCTAAAGTTGGACAAAATCGTTCCACTAAAAAAGTTTTATAGCAGCAAAAACTATACATGGCAGTGTAATCATTTTTAGATCATTTTATGCGTTAGAATTTGCCGGAGTGCAGATTGCATTAATTTTTTCATTTTGACTCATTTTTTCAGGTTTTATTTCTATTTTAAATTCAAATTTTCAGCATTTCTAGAGATATCTTTTACAGATTTCAGAAAATTGTACTAATTTAAACTGTTGCCAACTGTATAAAAAGCGCAAGGAATAATGTTTGCTTCACACTAAAAATTTATTTACACGTAACTATTATAAGCAGGAAAAAACTTTCAAATTAGAATTAAATAATTACGTATATAAAGCAGGAACTTATTAAAAATTACGTCATAAAAAGTATACACGTGAATTTTAAAAGAGAAAGGATATTGTAAAATAATAAATTGATTAACATGCGTTAGAAGTCTTAGGAGAAATTACGTCATATTTACGTCACATTATAGTTATTACATAAAATGAACACAAAATAATATTGCAAAAAAGTTTAAATTTAGAAATTGCGCTAGACATTTATTTGATATTTTGAGAATTAATTTAAAATGTCTCATTTAAAAGAACTTTCTTTTCGCTTTGTTAAAAAATACCGGGAGACAAAGATTCTGTTTACTTAATTCCTTTTATATATTTTTATTTCGACGTTTTATTTGTACTTTTATTAATGTTGTACTAATTTATTTGTTCTTTCGTTATTTAAAATAAAAATTATGTCAATTTGTATAATTTGGTGAGTGGTTTGGCGATTTATATAATTTGGCGAAATTAGACGACGGGATAATCAAGTAGTACCGCAGCGTATTTGGCGTTAAAATTTCCCAATCAAAGAGAAATGAATAGAAATCCGTTTATAGGGAGATCGCCACTGTTTTTTAAATTATAATTCAATCTTTCGAAATCTTTTTAAAGCCGATCACATTAGCGTGCATTTAGAGTCTGCGGTGTCTGGACGGTGGTTAGCGAGCGTAGCTCGTAGGGGGCCGAGCCCCCTAGTGTTCTAAAAAAAAAGTAAGTAACGTTGTCACCGCCGCCGCCGGTTTTGAATTATTTGTGACCGGAGGTCTTTCTCCGTTAATATTAAGAAAAACATTGCATACAGAAATATGAAAATCTGTGCTATTATAGAGAAATGTTTGATAAACACGCTGATGCAGACAGTTTTCAAATCGAAGAATTATTTAAAAAGATATTTAATGTTAAAGTTGGTCAAAATCGTTCCATTAAAAAAGTTTTATAGAAGCAAAAACTATACATATGAATTTAATCATTTTTAGATCATTTTATACATTACAAGTTCCCGGTGTGCAGACTGCATTTATTTTTTTAATTTGACTCATTTTTTGAGATTTTATTTCTATTTTAAATTCAAATTTTCAGCATTTCGAGAGATATTTTTTACAACTTTTTAAAAAGGGTATTACTTTAAATTGTTGACAAATTTAAAAACAGCGCAAAGAATAATATTTCCTTCAAATTAATAATTTATTTATAAGTGATTACTATAAACAGAAAAAAAAAAACTTTCAAATGAGAATTAAATGATTACGTATTAAAAGGAGGAAAATACTGATAATTACGTCATTAAAAACTATACTTACTCATGAATTTTAAAAGAGAAAGAAAATTGTAAAATAATAAATTCATTAATATGCGTTAAAAGACGTAAATGGATGAAATTACGTCATATTTAAAATTGCCAAACCATAACAATGCCAAACAGTTTAAATTTAATAATATACTTGCACCAGACATTTATTTCATATTTTGAAATAATCTTTTAAAACTAATATATATATATATTACGCTATCGTACCTGGCACAGAAACGCGATTATTTGTTAATTGTTTAATGGCAACGCGAGACTGAAACACATCTCATTGGTTATTGAACAGCATTTAATGCATCACCATACCTATAAGGGGGGTTACCATAGGGGGGACCCTGTTCTTTCGCCAAATTTATCGCCAACTTGGTTATATATCGCCAAATTTGGCAACCAAAATTAGTCACCAAAAGGGCCGCCAACTTGGCGATATTTCTAATATTTCGCCAAATTCCCATAGACTTCCATTGTAAACCAATAGGGTATAGTTGTTAACAGAAAATCAACACATTGTGATATTTTGAACTAATGAACCAATGCAGATGTTATTGAAGTGCCTACAAGAGCCGTATTGCTCTTGTGTTGAGAATTCTAAGACAGCGCAAATAATATTTCCTTTCTATCAACAAAAGCATTTTCACGCGAATATTAAAAAGAGAAAGAAAACTTTGATGAAAATTACGTTAGATTTAAAACGATTCATTTAAAATGTCTTATTTAAGAAAACTTTCTTATAACTTTGTTAAAAAATACCGGGGGACGAAGACTCTGTTTACTTAAATCATTTTATATTAGCTTATTTTCACATGTTTCACTGATCTGATTTAATCAAAGACGAAAACAACCCGCTAACAGGGAGATAGCCACTGATTTTTTAATTATAATTCATTCTTCCGAAAAATTTTTAAAGCCAATCAAATTAGCGTGCTTTTAGAGCGTGCGGTGTCTGAATGGGGGGTTGGAAGGCGTAGCTCGTAGAGGGCAGAGCCCCCTAGTTTTTCTATTAAAAAAATACTGATGTTTCACCTTGAAAATAACGGTACCCGTACGAACCCTGTTATTCCAAACATTCCTCTTTTGACTCATGGTATTATTTTAATAAATGTCCAAAACAGCGAATGTACGAGAGGGAAGTATTTTCGAGATCGATATAGAAAAAAAAACAACACAGAAAAGAAAACCTAGTTTTGTATAAGGCTGAAAGCCTTACTGAATCAGTCAGGTGGTCATGGCGCTCTTTCAGGCTCCCTTGTTATCTTCCTGGCCTTCTCTTTGCTTCTTAATGGGGTTTAGGAAAACTTCCGCTCTGAAATAAGGTTCATTTTTATCGGTTTAGAAAGGACTTTATTTCATACTTCCAAACGATATGTGCGGTATTTAATATACATATATAGAATAAAAACTAAATCATGTCTTTATTTTACTGTACTTACACTGCATGTCTCAACTTATAGTTAAAACAACGAATAATTATCAATGTATTTTTTAACAACACTTTTTTAAGCATTCATTTTTTAAATAAACTAGAAAACTCTGCCCCCTACGAGCTAGCTCCCCAACCCCCCGTTCAGGCACTGCAGATTCTAAAAATACGCTAATTTGATCGGTTTTAAAAATATTATGGAAGATTGAATTATTTAAAAAAAATAGTGGTGATCTCTCTGTAAACGGGTTTCTATTCATTTCCCTTTTATTTGGGAATTTTAAGGCCGAATCAGCAGCTGTTACGAGATCTAATGACTGTTTTCGTGTTCAATTAAATAAGATCAGTTAAACATTTGAAAATAAACTAATATAAAATGAATTAAGTAAACAGAGTATCTCGTTATTTTTTAACAACGCTATAAGAAAATTGTTTTAAACAAGTAATTTTATGTGTGTCTTTTAAATCTGACGTAATTTTTACCAAATTTTTTTCGCTTTTTAATATTCACGTGAATATACTTTTGTTGTTAGAAAGGCAATATTATTATTTGCGCTGTTTTAGAACTGACAGCACTAGTTAAAAAGATCATCACTAAATATGAAATAAATGTTTCGCGTAAATATATTTTTTAATTTTAACTGTTTGGTGATATTATTATTTGACAATTTTAAGTATGGCGTAATTTCCCTCATTTAGCGATTTGAACCCAGATATTTGAATTTATTATTTCAAAGTTTTCTTTCTTTTTTAATATTCAAGTGTAAGTACAATTTGTATGATGTGTTTTTCAATATTGTCTTGCTTTTAACACATAATCATTTAATTCTAATTTGAAAAATAAAAATTCAGTTTTTACGTGTAAATAAATTTTTAATTTAAAAGAAATATTATTCTTTACACTGTTTTGACATTTGGCAGCAATTTAAAATAATAACCTTTTCTAAAATATGAAAAAAAAATCTCATGAAATGATGAAAATTTGGATAAAAAATTGAAATAAACCCTCAAAAAATGAGTCAAATAAAAAAATAAATGCAGTCGGCTCACCGCGAGTTTCTAATGTATATAGTTAGAAAAAATGGTTAAATTCTTATTAATAGTTTTTGCTTCTATAAAACTTTTTTAATGGAACGATGTTTATCAACTGTAACATTAAAAATTTCTAAAAATAATTCTTCGATTTAAAAGCTGTCTGCTTTAGCGTATTTATCAAATAATTCTCAATAGTACTACTAATTTTCATACTTTTGTATGTAGTCGTTTTCCTAATATTAGCGAAGAAAGACCTCTGGTCACGAAAAATTCCTTTACGGTGGCGGCGGTGACAGCATAAATTACTTAAAAGAAAAAAAAAAAAAAAGGAAGAAACCACACTTAATATCATTACTGAAATTTACTTGATACTAAGAAAATTGTTTTCCGATGCTTTGTTTTGACGCACCCCGGATTATAAAAAAATCCACGCTTTGATTTATGATTGGTAAAATTCTTAAAAGAAATTGTATCTTTTGCTGTTTCGTTTGATATAGCAACAGGAAAGAAAAGCGCATTATTTTAACTATCTATTTAGGATTTCTAGATTATTTTCTTAACACATAATCGTAATTTGATTAATATTAAACTATTACTTAATAAAAGAGTATATTTTTAATATTACAAATTTTATTTTTTACTGATAATTTATTTTCTTCCTTTTAGAGTTTAAGATATTCATTTTTGCAGCTTCACACCCCGTTCTCCTATTTCACTGATCGTGGTTTTGCGCATCATTAAAGCTGTTCTCAAATCGAAGAGGGCAACTTTCTGACATAAGATTTAATTTATTTTTGTTCGAAAATGAATGAAACTAGTGGGTATTATTGTTCAGAAACTATGTAATTGAGCCGTTTTTTCCATTTTTTTTTTTTTTTTTTTTTTTTTTTGTTTTGCGAACGCAATAGATCTTTCAGAAAAGAGTGCCAAAGTGGGCGTTTTGGACCGCATTTCCGCGCGAAGGAAGCAAGAGCGCGCGAAAAACGCGTTTGTCACGTGATCAAAATGGCTTATAACTCAATAGGTAATTCATGGATCAAAAATTGGAAAAAACAGTTCAATTCCAAATCGCTTCCATGGTCAGGCTTTCCAATTTTATACCTTTCCATTAAAAAATGAATTTGTAAATGTATCAAAACGCTTTGCGCTTGTTGAGCAGAGCCGTTAAGAACAGCCTTAACTTCATTGTTGCTGTAACTCGTATGCAGTTGTAACCAGGGCTGCGGAGTCGGAGTCAGGCCCATTTTTGAACGCTAGAGTCGAAGTCGGTTAAAATTCCCGGAGTCGGAGTCGTCCATTCTTCCCACCGACTTCGCAACCCTGGTTGTAACCGTAAAGACTATTTGCCGATTTATCACCATACTAATGGAAAAATGTTTTGAAAAGGATTTTTTTAAATTAATAATTAAGTTCTAAAAATATTAAAATGTTGTATTATCATCGGATAGACACCTATGTACTTTTTTTTTTTTTATTTCCAGACTGTCAGGAAGCGAATGGAAAATGGATTCGCAAAATTCTATTTTTACATACACCAACCAAGTTAAGGTAACCATTTACTTACATTCCAAAAGCAGTTTTGGTAAACATTTTCGACATTTTTTTTTTTTTTTTTTTTTTTTTTTTTTTTTTTTTTTTTTTTTTTTTTTGAAAGAGCAATCTTTTACGATTCCAAATCTGTTTTAATTTTATTCCCACGATTACTAGAAGAGAAGTTATGGCCAATTAAATAAACAGGAAGTAATAAGTCAAATACCGAAATGTGCCAGGAGAAATGTAAACAGTATTTCAATACATGATTTTCTTACTTTGTTTTCACATAAAAACAGTAATAAACCTTAATTGACTCGTCTAGATTAATTTTATAGATTACAAATAATATAGATAAGAAATCTTTAAGTGGGAGAAATTTAAATCTTTCCAGATTTTCTAGATTCCAGAAATTTAAATCTTTAAATTTTTGAAAAATCATTTTTCTAGTTATTTCCATGTTCGATAAAATTCATTACATAAAACGTTTTAAGCATATTTCAGTGAAATTTTGCAAAATGCTTTCCCTATTACTCACTCTGTTCTGAACTAGAATCTAAAGCTAAATGTGATAATGTAATTGTTTCATAGCTGCTCGAATATAAAAAATGGTAATTTTTTATAAAAAATATGCATTTTTTGACATATTTTGATATATTTTGGTTAGATATTGTAAAACTCTTAGTTCAGTGCACAGGTAAGTGTAATAGTAGTATGTAGTACAAAGGAAATTGGAATATATTTTGTTGAATGGAGTGTACGTTGTCTGGTTTAAATATGAAATTCTTTTAAATAAAATGTCAAAAAACACTATTTTTCTAAAATGTTATAAAGATATTGCTAGAACTTTACGTTTATTCATTATTCTGTATTACAATTGAACTAAAAATATGTGTACCGTCAACTGGTGTAACTTTGGCCTAAGAGTAACTTTGGTCAAAGAGAGAAAAAAAGATTAAATCTGCTATATTTTCTACATGGTTTGAGTTATTGACAAAGTTTTGGCCTCAAAATATAGGTACTTGGATTAGCTTGAGGCTGGCAGCTCATTGTAAGTAATTTGCCAAGGTTCCACCGTGGTAGCACCAGTCAAACAAAGACGTGTGAAGACGGTGAGAATTTAGCTCTTACAACTTTTGTCGGCCAAGCTGTAAATTAATTCATTTGAACCCTGGTAATTTACGTGTTATTATATCATCATTATTGTAGATCAAGGCTTAATGTAAGATTATGCAACAACTTTTATCGGCCAAGCTGTAAATTAATTCATTTGAACCTTGGTAAGTACGTGTTATTATAATATCATTAGTGTAGATCAAGGCCTAATGTAGGATTATGCAACAAATTTTGTCGGCCAAGCTGTAAATTAGTTCATTTGAACCTTGGTAAGTACGTGTTATTATAACATCATTAGTGTAGATCAAGGCCTAACGTAGGATTATGCAACAACTTTTATCGGCCAAGCTGTAAAATAATTCATTTGAACCTTGGTAAGTACGTGTTATTATAACATCATTAGTGTAGATCAAGGCCTAATGTAGGAATATGCGTTGTCTTTCCAGAGATAAAAAAGAAAAGCGTTTTTCTAAGTTGGGGTAATTTTGGCCCAACATTTGGGGTAACATTGGCCCAACAATTATTATTTAAATTTCTGTATATACTTCCTGTCAATGCATCAAAAATTTTATATTCATACTTTCCAACCTCCCGCTTTTTTTAAATCAACAAAACATGCTTTAAACCAGAAATTTTATTTAATTAATGAAATCATGTAAGTTTCAACTAACTACCGCATAGAAGCAAGAAGCATTTAACTTAATAAACTTTCTGGTTGAAAGTAAGTTTTTTCGTTTAAAAAAAGCGGGAGGTTGGCAAGTATGTATATTTGAAGGGGAGCTTTTTTTTATTTTGTTGAATTTAAACATTGATATTTCTGAGGTAATGAGGACCAGTCGTTGAATGTGAGCCACTTTGATAAATTTTTCAAATTAAAATAAAACTGAAGATTTTCAAAAAGAAATTATTCTAAAGATTTATTTAGTTAGTAGATGAATAGATTGACCACGTGTAGTGATATTTTGCAGATATTCCAAAAATGAACTGAGTTATACCTGAAAATAAGTGTAGTGGTCCAAATTCGGCTGCTGACCCCTAATAATTTTTTTTATTAAAATAAACGGATACTGAAAATTAAATATAGTTTATAATAGCTCCTTGTTTTATCAGAAATCATTTTTATGTATTTTTCAAGATAGCATGTATTTTAATTACAATTTTTTTTTTTCAGTTGTGATGAGAAAATGTCAACAAAAACATATAGTAATCTACTATTTTCCCTTTAAAAAGCAGAAAAACCAACGTTTAAAAATGCACAAATAAAACATGAAAAGCAGCAAACAGCTGTTTCGAATCTACTGAAAAGCAGCAAACAGCTGTTTCGAATCTACTAGCGAGATTCTTCTTCAGTGCAAGATAGGGAAAAAGGAACAGCGTGCTAGAAAAAGCAAGGTTGCGCCATTTTTTTAGCACGCTGTTCCTTTTTCCCCATCTTGCATTGAAGAAGAATCTCGCAAGTAGATTCGAAACAGCTGTTTGCTGCATTTCATGTTTTATTTGTGTATTTTTAAGCGTCGGTTTTTCTGCTTTTTAATATTGTTGCGCAAAGGCTTTATTTGCTATTTTTATATTTTCCCTTTATTTTCTACATAAATGGAGTAGTTCACCATTGGATTACCACCAATGGAGTTGCCACCATTACAGAAATAGTATTAGAAACTACAAAATAAATAATAAATAAATAAATAAGTAAAATAAATAAATAAATAAATAAAATAAATAAATAAATGAAATATTAAAAAAAATAGAGATGGTGTTTTCAAACAAATTGCAGCTAAAAGTACTTTTTTACCTATACGAAGCTGTAAAAATTGAAAATGTGCTATGCTTAGAAGCTAAAAAAATTGCAGCAGATATTATCAGTATTTAACCGTACAATGATACACCTGCTTCGTTTTACGGCTGACTTATGGAACGTAACGGTATTTTTTAGTGACGACACTTTAATTGTTGCCTGAAAAAAATAGTATAACATATTAAATGTAAAAATTCTATTAACTGTATTCTGTAACCCAGAAATCCCGGGTTGGATCCCGTAGTATATATAACACACGTTTTGTCCTTTAGAACAGGCTGATATATTGAAAATACACAAACGGAGAAAATTTAATTCAAGTACCAGAACTCTGATTCATTTAAAGAGAAATGGATTCAGTAAAAAGCTTTTTTCGCTTATCTTTAATTATTGGATGTCACTTAGTGAGAATATGCTAGGAATGTCTAAATTTCATTTTAAGTAAAAAGAACGGAACACGGGTGGCCGCTTTTTACCTGACTGCCAAGAAGGGTTATGTGTTTCACGCATATCTGGGTATGTGGACTTCTTTATACCCTCGAAACATCCCAACGGCTGGATGGATTTTAATGAATGAGATCTCTACCGATTCGTCTTAACCGTTCGAGGGTTATAGGCTGGGTTTTGTTTTGATAAATTAAAAATGCCGGCCGTAAAATCCAAAATGGTGGTAGAGACGAACAGAAAATTTACGCGCCATATTAATGGCATATCATTGGATAGGTCTTTCAAAATGAAGACGATGTTTCATTGACTATTTTACAGTCAGAAGCTCCGTTTATATATTACACAACCTGGAAGTTGTGCAGATAGGATCTCTAGCTTTAATGCAACTCTAACCTTCATAGACATCTATAGGCCTCATCAAAACAATGTTTATAGACAGGAACTAACAATTAGATACAATTTAAAAGTCATCAGTACAAGTAGATAAATAAATAGTTTCACATTGATGAGAAATTATTAATTCGCTTTTTACGCAGTCGGATTTTTTCATTTTTTAAATTTAATTTTTACTTGTTGAAAATGAAGGTCATGTAGTCCTAGTGATGGGCGATAACGAGATGTTTTTCTCGATTCTCTCGATTGTATGGACATCTCGATAGTTTTCGATTGTGTAAATATTTTCTCGATGACTCCAGTTTGTCAACTGCTTTTATACTTCATAAATTTATCAAGAATCGTCTGCAGGTAAACAGGAATGAGTCGGCGTTAATAAGGACTAAGTGGTTTCGCCCGCTAGCGGGCCCTTCCTTTAGTCGGGGCCTCTAATTTTTATGTAATCTTGTAATATGACATCTCGAACTGGCTTCTCGCTGTATAAGGCACTGTATAGCAGGCGTGGTGTGCACGGACTATAAAATGTTGTAAAAAAATAATCTCGAACCGGATCCCTGGGGGGGGGTCAAGGTGAGGGGAGGAGCACAGCAGCAGTATAATAGGAATAAGTCGTCATGGGGCATTAGGCCTTTCCAACTATATGTCACATGGCACATGAGGGATCTCGATCTGAATTTATAAAAATGCCCTCCCAGTGGGGGCAAAGTGGGGGGAGGGGCGCGGGAGGTGCATAACGTGGGTAAGTGGTCGCAGACCTTTCCGACAATACATCACAAGGGGGTCTCTGGTAAATTTAGAAAAGTCACATGAAAGTTCCCGGCTAAATTTATAAAAATGGCACCCGTGGGACAAAGTTGGTGGGAGAGGACCGCGGGAGGTGCATAAAATGAGTAAGTGGTCACAGACCTTTCCAACAATATGTCACATGAGGGGTCTCGGCGAAATTTAGAAAAATATCCCCATGGAGGCAAAGTGTGGGGGGGGGGGCGGTTACCGGAGGTGCATAACATCAATAAGTAGTCTCAGACCTTTTCAACGATACGTCACATGAGGGGTCTTGGCTAAATATAGAAAAGTACACACGTGGGGGCAAAATGGGGAGGGTGAACACCGGATGTGCATAATATCAATAAGTAGTCACAGACCTTTCCAACGATATGTCACATGAGGGGTCTTGGCTAAATTTAGAAAAGTTCCCCGTGGGGGGCAAAGTGGGGGGTGCATAACATGAATAAGTGGTCACAGGCCTTTCCAATATGTAACATGAGGAGTGTCAGCAAAATTTAGAACAAGTGGGTAAGTGTGATCACAGATCGCACAAAGGGTTTCGTTTAATATTCCTTTCAAAACACTTTTTCTTTTTGAAAAATCTGTTAGTTCCACATTTCGCAACCAGGGGGCACACTCGATTCTAAACAAACATCTATCCGAACGAAAACCCGTTTTACATACTATCCGTAGATATATTAGTCGAGGGGATTGGGCCCATAGCAACCGAGATCAGTAGGCGCACCTGGCAGTAAAAAATGGAACTAAAATATGTAAGGCTATGGTGCATAATATGAAAGAAGGTTCAAGTGCCGGCAAAAGTAGGAAAATTTCTCCCCTGGTTAATAGGGCGGAGGTTAGAAAAATTACTTAAAATACACAAGTTAGAGCCCGGAGGGGTTAATTATTATATAAAACTTTTTAAAGATTTTATGATTTGTCGTGTGGTCTGAGGTATTCAACTATACGTATGTAAAATTTCATGTCTTCAACTTAATTAGGGGCTCTCTTAGAAAGAATTGCTTCAAATACATGTGTGGTAGCTCAAAAGGGTTAAACGTAAGACTTTTTCATTTTATGATTTGTCGCTTGGCCTCAGGTGTTCTGCTATAAGTATGCAAAATTTAAAATCTCCAATTTAATTGGGAGCTCAGTTAGAAAGAATTGCTTAAAATACACGAGCTGGAGTTGAAAGGGTTAAACATAAAACTTTTTCAAAATTTATTATTTGACGCGTAATCTGGGATGTTGAGCTATAAGTATGCAAAATTTCACGCCTCCAATCTAAATAGGGGCTCTTTAGAAAGAATTGTAAAAAATACACATGTGGGATCCCAAAAGGTTAAATGTACGACTTTTTCAAAATTTTATGATTTATCGTTTGATGTGAGGTATTCAGCTATATGCAAAATTTCACGCCTCCAATCTAATTAGAGGCTTACATAGAAAGAACTGTTTAAAATATACATGTGGGAGCCCAAAGGGTTAAATGTACGACTTTTTCAAAATTTTACGATTTGTCGTATGATGTGTGGTGTTCATCTATAAGTATGCAAAATTTCAAGTCTCCAACATGTATAGTTTCTGAGAACGGGCTCTGTGACAGACAGACGGACGGACGGACGGACAGACAGACAGACCGACAGAGGAGCGAGACGAATAGGGTTTCGTCAGATGAACGAAACCCTAAAAATTCCCCGGTGGCAAAGTGGGGAAAGGGGCAGGTAGGTGCATAATATGATTAAGTGGATTTTCTAATGAGTATCACATGAAGAGTGTCGACAAAAGTTAGGAAAGTGCCCCCCCCCCCACCCCAAGGGGCCAACTACCGCACTCCCCGGAATACAACCCAACTTTTTGAAATTTCATGTATTATAAATAATACCGGGTGGCTCCGTAAAAAAATCCGATCTAAAATGATGAGAATGCAAAAAAGTTTGAAAACGACTCCCCCCCCCTCACAGTGAGAGCAAAATTGGGAGGGGGAGACGAAAGTCTCATAATATGAAAGAGTTATCCAAGAGCTTTCCTATGATATGTCACATGGCGGGTTCAAAAAATGTCTGAAAATTGCTTCCCCGACCCCTCTCCCCAGTGGGTCCACTCTTTCGCCTCGGAATTGATGCAGCCCCCACTTTCAAAATTTTTATGTTTAATAAATAATAAATACCGGAAGACCCCATAAAAAAAAAAATTCACATGTAAAATGCTATTTATCCTAGAAATCGCTACGGTTTTAAAAATTTGTTCGCCCCTCCCCACCCCCAAAATTCAATTTTGGGGGAAGAAAGGTTCATAATATGAAAGAGTAGTCAGAAAGATTTCCGAAGATATATCACATGAGAGGTTTCATAAAAGTTTGAAAATTGCACCCCTGTGTGTCCACTCTCAGCCCCTTGAATACTCCCGGAATTCCCTCAACTCTTAATATTTTTATATTTAATAAGTATTATTTTTCTGAAGGCTCCGACAAAAAACCCATTTAAATGATAATTATTCTAGATATCTCTACAGTTTTAAAGATTTGTCCGCGCACACCCTCACCCCCCGCATCCTGAAATTCAACTGTGAATGGGAGAAAGGTTCATAATATGAAAGGGTTGTCAAATTCCGATGATGTATCACATGGCGTGTTCGGTAAAAATTTGAAAATCCCCCCCCCCCCGTGTGTCCACTCTTGCGCCCCCCGAAACTCACCAATCTCTGTCTTTGAATTTTTTTTATTTAATACATAATATTTATCGGAAGGCTCCACCATTTCACTGCTCATTGTCATACCTATCTCTCTTTCCAGCTCTCCCCTCGATATCTCTTCTCGGCTCTTCTTGACCGAGAACGAGAAATCAGTTTTCTTGACAATCATCGAGAGTAACATGTCGAGAATGGAAGAAAAGTGATTTCCCATTCTCGGCCTTAGTTAGAACCGAGAAGACATATCTCGAGGTAAGCGAGAGGTTTTCATCGAGGAGAGGTATCTCTCGAGGTAAGCGAGAGGTTTTCATGGAGGAGAGGTATCTCTCGAGATAAACGAAAGGTTTGCATCGAGCAGACTTTAGTACAGGTGCGAGAGAGAGAGAGAGCGAGGGAGAAATGAATGAGCATATTCCACCTACGTCATGATTACGTAGGCTGGGTTGGCTAGCGTAAAGGAGGGAAGTCACCGAAATGAATGTGATGTAAATCCCAGCTTAGAAAAACAGTAATGGAGCCCTTTCTTATGAGTTAGAAGTTCTTTCGGTATTTATTTGGCTTTCACAGTCAGATTGACACTTGGTGCGTTTTTGGTTTAAGTCATAGTTTCTCAAAGAAGGATACAGATTAGGAGGCGTGTGATTTTGTTACATATACTTAAGTTGAAAAGGGTTTAATTCAGTTTGCGTGGGGCATTTTTCCATTTTTACGTTCATCTATCTTTCCAAAAAGGATTCATGATAAATTGGTCAGTTTTTAGAAAACATCTGTCTTTTATGTGACAAAAATATTGATAACGCTCTATCTCAAGAAGTAATACGCAAAATTTAATAATACTTCATATTCAGTTAGACCTAGATGTAAAATGGTGTTGATTTGTTTGTTGTGCAAATAGCCCAACAGGTAACGCTGCTATATTTCAAAAACTAATGCACGGAATTTAATCAAACTTCATTAGCTATTGCTAGAGATTGGAACCAATTCCTTGTTAGACAGGTTCACTCTTAGCAAATATATTTGTCTGGTTCCCTTTCCGATAAAGCTCTTTTGTTTTCGATCAACTTTGAAATTCTACAGCATTAGACATTTAGGGTAACTTTGATCTATATTAAATCGTTTGCCTTTACCGAAAAAAGGAAAATGCTGTTCGATTCTAATGAGTTTGTGAATGTCTCATAAAGATACTACTTTGGATTTAGGTACAGATGGGCAACAGTCATGTTAGGGGCCCATTTAGAACCTGGAAATCAATTCCGTTTTAGACAGATTCCGTCTTAGCTGGTTTGCCTAGTTATCCTCCCATTTTTTGATAAAGCTCTTTTTCTTTTGACCAACCAGAAAATTCCACAGAATTAGACACGCATTCAACATTTAGGAACTTTTCCTCAATCAAACCTCTTACTTTTATCGAAAATGTGAAAATGCAAATCGATTCTAGCTAATGCACCTAAGAATAAAAATGAGTTAGAAAGGCGCTACTTTAGATTTGGGTACAGACAACGAAGAGTTATGTTTCAATCGCTAGGGACCAAAGACAAATTCCGTTTTAGACAGTTTCCCTCTTAGCTGGTATCTTTATGCTGTTATCCTTCCATTTTTGGATACAATGCACCTGAGAATAAAATTGAGTTTTTAAATGAATCAAAAAGTAACTACTTTGGATTTAAGTACAAGTACAAACAGAAAAAAATATTTTGAAATCATTAGGGAATGAAAACCGGTTTCCGTCTTAGGTAGGTTCCCACTTAGCTGGTATATGAGTCCGGTTATCCTTCTGTTTTTCGGTAAAGTTCTTTTGTTTTCGATTAATGGTGAAATTCCCCAATATTAGGCTCGCATTTACGAAAATTTGAAACAGTTGCCTTTAGCGAAAAAGGAAAAAATTCGATCCTAGCTAATACGCTTGAGAATAAAAATAAGTTCGTTAATGTGTCAGAAAGTAACTATTTTTAATTGGAATGCAAATTTAAAGAATCATTTTGGCATCGATAGGGAGTGGTAAGCAGTTTCCGGTTTACACAGGTTCCCTTTTTAGCAAGTATATTTGTCTGGTTTTTCTTCCCCTTTTTCGATAAAGCTCTTTTTTTTCGATCAACGGGAAATCTTACAGCATTAGATATTTAGGGAAACTTTAACTTGTATTCAATTTTTGTCTTTATCGAAAATGTTTAAAAGCTATTCAATTCTATCGAATGCGCCATAATTACGCGATTTAGACATCGCACTTTCATTAAAAATAAAAGGGAACTTATAACAAAACAAAATTAGCAAAAAGATATTACAATCCTTGAATAATTTAAATAATATTTTTAAAAGTAGGTAAATGAACTGAAAGTATTTTCTTAAGTTATTTAGCGTTCCAAAATAGCGTTGTTCTTACCATTAAAACTTTGAACATATTTCTTGATAACATATTGATCTTATATTTGAAAAACTTGTTTGAAAAGAGTGTTTTGAAAAATTCTGAGGGGTTGGGATTAACGTGTTCAACTCATTTTACTGGCATCTGGTTCAGCTGTAGTACTCTCAATTTACTAGACTTGCATACATAATACACATTGCCATACATAAAATAAAATTTTATATGAAAATCCAGGATACTTATTATTAATATGCTCAAACATTACAAACTTAAAATGTTTTACAGTGTTTTATCGAAACATTAGTATGCACACTTTATTAAAGAAATTTATACGGAACATATCTTAAAGATATTAATCATTTAGAGTTTATTGGCCTGTATTAAAATATAGAATGGCACATAATATTCGAAAGATAAATACTATAGCGGAGATGTTGTAACATTAAAGTTAATTTCTTAAACGCATTTCTAACAATTTGTTAATTGTCATAAACCATTAGTACAGAAAAGGGGGTAGGTTTAGGGATTAACATTTCTTTCAGAAGGCTTAAAAACTGATAAGATGTATTACATAACAAGTTGTATTAAGATTATTAACAAATATTAGAATACAGCTTTCTAAAGGCTTCATATCAGGTGCCCCTCCATCAATTGAAGTTGAATGAAAGAGTTAATGAAAACGATAGCAGCAAACTACATTACTGCTTCTGTTTTTTCACAACCTTTCATTTAGCTTCAAAGGAAGATCTTTTTTCAGAGCATCTCAGTGTTAAATTTACATCGATTTCTTGGTATGTTGTTTTACTCCATCTATCTTTAGTTGCCACATATTTACTAAAAACTTAAAAATTACTCTATAAGCCTGTAAAATAATAATCAATAATCGATTTTAAAAACATCTCGATTGTCTCGATTGTAGATTCCGGGAAGTAATCGATGACTGTATCGATTGTATTTTTTTACGATGACGATTTTTCTCGATTGGTAAAATCTCGAGAATCGCCCATCACTATGTAGTCCCCTTAACCCTTTCAGGGGCTATTAAACTTCTATTAGTAAAATACTGAATTGAATGACTGACACAAGCATTTATAAACAGATTTATTTGGAAATAACTGAAAGGTTCTCTTCACGTGCTCCGCTGAGACTTTTCCCCCATTTTCGACCATTTCTTATTTTAATATTTTTCACTTAAAAGTTTTATATGTTTAGCCAAAGACGAGATACCTCTCTTCAGTTGTTGTGACCCTGTTATCGTGTTGCAAAGAGTCTTTTTCAAGACTTATTTCTGTGCGCCCCTGGGGATCTTCGGCTGTTTAGGGGTACTAGGCAAAGGCATTTTAGTTTTATGTTTTTTTTTTAATCCTTGCAAAAAATTTTCTCGTTATTTAATTCAATTTTTGTCAGTTAATAAGCATATTTTTATCAACCATTTGGAAAAATGGTTATTGTCCTCGTCAGGGTAGGAAATCAAAAGCATATCTGAAGGTTTTTATTGGTTTAATCCGCATTTTATTCGTTTTCTGATTGGTCTATACAGTAATCTGTATTTCCTTTTACTTTCAACAGAGATGGATACTTATGTTGCCACTATGACAAGAAAGCAATAAAAACTACAAAAAAAAAAAAATAGTAACTCAGAAACAAATTGAGATACAGCTTTCAAACAAATTGCATTTAAAAGTACATTTTTTTTCTCTATACGAAGGTGTGAAAAGTAATATTGTGTGATGTTTAGAAGTTTAAGAATGAAATTTCATTTAAAATGGGTCGTCAGATTTCCAAGAAATCTGACGATGGAAAATCCTCTTCCCGAACAGCCAATGAAATGCTTGGATAATAAGTAAGTTTCATGTGGATAATACGTAAGTTTCGGGAAATCTGAGTAGTCGCAGGCGGTTTTTGTCGCTTGCAATTTTTACGTGTAATAACACTATTCATGTTTAATTCATGGCATACGTAATGCATGATCTACTACGTGCGATTTTTTATGTTTTAAATTTTAGTCTTTGAAAAAATCCTTTTCCAAATGGTCGTTGTAATTTGTTAAATTGCTTTTTTTTAATCCCTTTTTTCTTTTTATTGAACTCAAGAACTGAAGTCTTAGTCCCACCCCCTTAGTCTTATTGAACTCTGAAGTCTTAGCCCCACTCCCTTTCTTTTACTATCACTGTTGCCTATGGAAAAGCACCTTGTTATCTAACTCACATGTTCAGTTTCCGGGAATGTGGGACATGGTTCCGGGCTCCTCGGTAAAAAGTTTTCTCATCGTCGTTGACGTACTTAATGAAATAAAAATTTTCATTCCAAAATTTTGGTGCCAATATGACATTTTAGGCATTGAAATTAAGTGATGCACAAATGCACCACCGTCCCTCAAGGTTAAATAAGAAAAATCTACATAAAATATTTAGCTATTTTCAAATAAATTTGAATCCCTAAAAATAAAATTATCCCCTTAATTCCCTAAAGAATAATTAAAATTATCCCCTTAAATAAGAAAAATCTACATAAAATATTCAGCAAATTTCAAATAAATTTTAATCCCCTAAAAATAAAATTATCCCTTTAATTCCCTTAATAAGAATAATTAAAATTATCTCCTTAAATAAGAAAAATGTACATAAAATATTCAGCTATTTCAATTAAATTTTCATCCCATAAAAATAAAAGTTATTCCCAATGTTATCCCCTTACGTAAGAAAAATCTACATAAAATATTCATCAAATTTCAAATAAATTTTAATCCTCTAAATGCAAAATTATCCCTGTAATTGCCTTAATAAGAATAATTAAAATTATTCCCTTAAATAAGAAAATTCTACATAAAATATACAGCTATTTTCAAATAAGTTTTGGAAGGTTTCTTTTTCGAACAGTGTTTCTTTTAGATAGAGTTATTCAAAATATCTAGATAGTCCACCAAATTTTCAGAATAAACTGTACGAATATTTTCTGAAAAGCTTTTAGAAGGAGATGTTTTTAGTTCAATTTCCTTAGTATTTGAAATTGTTGTCGGAAAAAGACTTAGAAATGTTAGCTTTTAAAAACTGAGTATATTCGGAATAAATTTATTGAGGAAAATAAAGAAGTGTAACTGTTTTGAGAGTCAACAAAATTTGAAACGAATCCTTCTTTTATTTATTTATTTTATTTTATTTTATTTTTTTTTTTTTTTATTTATTTATTTATTTATTTATTTGTAAAAATAACCATTAAAACAGCGTTTTTGTTTTATATATACGGTAGAACCTCGATTACCTGAAGTAATTGGGACCGACCTTCTTTCGGAAAATCGAAATTTTCGGATAATCGAGAATGCTTCAATTTTAAGATTAAGGAGAAATATAGCACTACTTCTTATTATGGTAACAAGTGCTTAATAAAAATAAAGCAATAGCAAAATAGAACAAGAATAAATTACCTGAATTTTAATTTTGAAATTAAGTACTTTTCATAAGGGTTTGAAGCAATGTTTTGTTTGTCGCAGTTTCGATTGCCTTTGCTTTGAAGCTCTATCACAAAGTTTTTTTTAAATATTGTTAGTTCACCAGTATCACAGTCTTTCTGCTGCTCCAGCCATGCCAAATTTTTTGCAAAACATTCAAAAGCATCTGAATTGCTAATTTGTTCGTTTTCTTCGTTCCACTCCGCAGCTTACGGAAACTCAAGTTAAATTAAAAGGAATTCTAAGAAAGGGGATCGAAAATATTTATATGTACTCTTAGTTCGGAAAGGGTCGCTTGCACACAAGGAATATGACAGTGAAAAAAAAATAATAATAAAAAGCTTTTAAAATGATTGTGAACACAAGGAATGTGACGGTAAAAAAAAAAAAAAAAAAAAAAAAAAAAAAAAAAAAAAAAAAAAATGGATTTCGGTTAAACGGGAGTTTCGGTTAAAAGAGTTTCGGATAAAAGAGGTTCTACTGTATATAGTTTTCTATTTTTTAAATAACACGTATTCGCAGAACTATTGGCGAATTTTAAAATTCAGAGAGATAATGAAATTACTCTTGTAGGAATAGATGTATATGGGGAGTCAGGCATATCTTCACTAAACTTCCTCGTTTTACTTCCAAATATCACTTATAGAGAACGTTGCACTATCATAAACTAAAATAATGCTTGTTGCTGTTTCGAACCCTGTTGAAGATTTCTTGGCATGCAGACAAGATGTGTGAACTGAATTGAAAATAACTTTATTTTAATTAACTATAAAAAATTCTGGACTATTACACACTAGGTAATTCAAATATAAATAAGTGAAATGCGAATAAACTTCAAATCCTTTGCTAAATTTTTGTCTCAATAATTATCATTGCTATATTGATTTTGAGAATGCTAACATTATTGTTCCAGGTAATGACTCCCATAAAAATTTAATTAGAGAATCAATAGAAATTTTATCAAGAAAAGATGAAGTATGTAATGACAATATATCATATAATATTTCAAAACTTTGGTTAAATATCCTTAGAAACGTTTAATTTTGAGTTATGCAGTTTATTGACTTTTTCACACACAGATGGTGACGGAGTATTTATATTATCATCATATTGCAACAGATGGCGCCAGTAGATCTGATTTCCTTTTCATTGGTTATATTTTCACCCATGAGTAGTACAATTTAATATCGGGCGAAGTTTTAACATGGCTGACATCTTGGATCATTTAAATTGATGAGGAAAGCCACGGAGACGAGATGAAACCGTAGAACAGATATTTTAATGTTTTAATCTGTATTAAATGTTTACACACTATTTTAGCAAAGCATTTGTAGTTTATTCACAGTTCACTTATTTATATTATTTATATATTATAAATAATTTTATTTATAATTTATGTAATTTATAATATTATAATATTAAATTATTATTATTATTAAATTATAATATTTAGAATTTATAATAATTTATATATTATTATATATTTATATATTTTGTATTTTTATTAAGTTGTGGTGCGTGTTCTTTTGTGTTAGCTGTTTGATCTCACAGTTTTATTATTTTGTATAAAAAAACCACTAAAACAGCTTTTTGGTTATATACAGTAGAACCTCGATTATCCGAAGTAATTGGGACCGACCCTCTTTCGGAAAATCGAAATTTTCGGATAATCGAGAATGCTTCAATTTTAAGAGTAAGGAGAAATATATGCAATATTTCTTATTATGGTAACAAGTGCTCAATAAGAATAAAGCAATAGCAAAATAGAAACAAGAATAAATTACCTAAATTTTAATTTTGAAATTAAGTACCTTTTACATATATCACAAGGGTTTAAAAAAGTGTTTTGTTTGTCGCAGTTTCGATTGCATTTTCTTTAAACCTCTATCACAGAGTTTTTTAATATTTTTAGTTCACGAGTATCACAGTCTCTCTGCTGCTCCAGCCATGCCAAACGTTTTGCACAGCATTCAAAAGCTTCAGAATTGCTAATTTGTTCGTTTTCTTCGTTCCACTTCGCAGTTTACGGGAGCTCAAGTTTTATTCAAAGGAACTCCAAGAAAGGGGATTGAAAATCATGGAAGACGGTAGTATTTCGAGTGACGCAGCCTTAAGCCTAAAATCGTATCGTATCGTATCGTTAAAATCGTATCGTATCGTATCATAATTCGTAGATGGCGGAACTCATATATACAGCTAACTCGACATCAAAGAAAACGCGAAAAGCCGCCTTTTAATAACTCAGCAGATATATGTCTTATTGTTCTGAATTTTCTAGAACAGTCTTATATCTGCAGACTAATCGTATACTGAAATTTTTGCATTTCTACGTGCAGTATATTTTGAGATCTAAATAGCCATTTTTAAAGTGAAAACGTTGGTATAATATCGAGGAAGTTCCTAATTTGAAAATCTCGAAAACGGTTCTAACGATTATTTTTAAATTGATACATAATATAAATGTGATTAAGGCGAGGTGAATAACACTTTTCTTTTTTCTGGGAAAACTCTCGTTCGTTAAATAATTCGATTTTTTTTTCTCTCGAAAATGACACGGGCGATTTTTTAAAAATCAAATAAATATGTTTCAGATGAACCAAATAACAATTTACTTGTTTCCAGCAAGACTCTTGTTCGTTTTATAATGCGCGTGAAAAATCGGACTATATTTCTTCGCCATTCTATGGAAATGTCACCGAAAATGCATGACACTGTATTCATACACACGCTTTCTTTTTAACCACTTTTGGGGAGAAAAATTTTGTCTTCCCACTGGCTGAGTGGCTAAGGGCCATCGTTTACTGACCTTAAGATAGGCAGTTCGATACTCCCTGGTACGTGTTTTCACATGTGGTTTTTTTTTAAGTCTGCTAGTTGACCATTATTCTCAGTTCCTTTGTAATTTTTTTAATTGCTATTAAGTTAAATAAAATTACAATTATAATGACGCCAATTTGATGATGATTATTTCTTGGCAATTTTTCAACAATAAAAATATTACCATAAATTTTATAAATATATTTAATTTCAATCACTTTACAAAAAATATACATTAATAATTATTATTTGAATATAAATCACACGATCAGAAACGTGAAAAAATAATTCATTTCAGCTCTTCTTTTTATAATATCATTTTTTATTATTATGACGGTCAATCAATATATAATCACTGACATCCATAATATTATTATTATTATAATTATTATTTTCCTTGCATAAAAGCTATTGTGATGTAATAATTCTTTTATAATAAATAATTTAGTTGAAATGTTTTATTTATAAATATCAATGAAGTTTGATAACCCCGAGACAATTCTTTGCAATATTTACAGTTTACATAATAAGCATATCAGGATTCTGGTGTCGCCATCTTTTGACGCAATTGCGTAGTATTATACAGAAATGTTTGATAAAAATGTTGAAGTAGACAGTTTTTAAATCGAAGAATTATTTTAAGAGATATTTAATGTTAAATCTGGATAAAATTGTCTCATTAAAAAAGTCTCATAGGAAAAGAAAATATACATGGGAATTTAATCATTTTCATTCAATTTAATCATTCAATAGAAACTCGAAGTTTGCAGAGTGCATTTATTATTCTTAACTTGCCTAATTTTTTGACGGTTTATTTCAATTTTAAATTAAAATTTTCAGAATTTCCAGAGATATTTTTTACATATTTTAGAAAAGGTTCTTTTAAATTGTTGCCAAATGTTAAAACAGCGCAAAGAATAATATATCCTTTAAATTAAAAATTTATTCACACGTGACTATTATAAACAGAAAAAAATCCTTTTAAATTAGAATTAAATGATAACGTGTTAAAAGCAGGAAAATATTAAACATTACGTCATAAAAATTGTTTTTACACATGCTTACTTAAAATGAAAGAAAATTATAAAATAATCAATTATTTTCAAATTAGAATTAAATGATTACGCATTAAAAGAAGGAAAACATTGAAAATTACGTCATAAAAAATATATTTACACGTGAATATTAAAAGAAAAAGAAAATTTTTAAATAATAAATTCATTGATATGTGTTAAAAGTCGTAAATGGAGGAAATTACGTCATATTGGCCAAAGTGGCCAAAACAGTTTACAAAACACATTGCAAAACATATTGCAAAACAGTGTAAATTAAAAAATATATTTATATGAGAGATTTATTTCAAAATTCGAGATGATATTTTTAACTATAGTTGCTAATTTTAAGGTAGCGCAAATAATAATATTATCTTTCTAATAATAAAAATATTTTCAGTTGAATGTTACAAAGAGAAAGGAAAGTTTGGTGAAAATTATGTCAGATTTAAAACGTTACATTTAAAATCTCTTATTTAAAATCATTTTCTTATAGCGTTGTTAAAAAATACCATAAAGCAAAGACTCTGTTGACTTAGTTCCTTTTATATTTGGTAATTTTCAAATGTTTAACTAATCTTATTTAATCAAGCAGCGAAACAGCAACTAACATCAGCTGATTCGGTTTTGAAATCCCTCAGTAAAAGGGAAACCCGTTTACAGTAAGATCGCCACTGATTTTTTAATTATACAGAGCAGCCTCGATTATCCGAGCTAATTGGGACTGTTAGTAAATCGGAATCGGAAATCTCGGTTAATAGAAACTGTGTATAAAAACTCGCCGTGCTTGCGAATTTAACATCTCTTTAAAAAAAATATATAGAACGTTTTTTAAATAATAAAAGTAAATATATGTAAAGTTCTGTTTCACAGCTTAACAAATTTAAAAAGAAAATCAACTACCAGTAGTAAATTTTAAAATGCAAATTGAAAAATTTACGAAAGTTCACACAGCCACTGGAAACAAAGCATTGTTCGCTATTGACTTCTCAGGGTCCAGTGTTTCTTTGGAGTTGAGGGCTTTTGGGGGCAGAAGGGCCTGTATAGCACGGACAGTGAGCTAAAGAGTGTGGTTATTTTTAAGGCTCATTCAAAAGGGAAAAAAAAAATCAGACTTTGTTATCGGCTCGGTTAACAGAAACCTCGATTAATCGAAGCTCGGTAAATCCAGGTTCTACTATAATTCAATCTTCCGTAATCTTTTTAAAGCAGATCAAATTAATGGACTTTAGCACAAAGTCACATAGCTGATAACTGCCATGCTTGTTGGCCACCTTTTTTTCAAAAAGTTTGCTTCACCTTATTCAATTAATGAGATATCTCCGATAAAATAAGTCACATTTTCCCGTTCTAAAATACTGGTATCCAAAAATCGTAGCATGTAACTGACACTACAAGTACTCATGGAACTAAACTATTTTAAGTCTGATTTTTATTATAGACTATATAAAATTATTAAAAATATATATTATGATAGGAACTAGCGGGCTTCGTCCGCTATTTACGTTACGGATATAAAAATCATGTTTTTTTTTAGGGAAAAAGAAATAAAAACCTATTTGACGATAGGTTTATAAAGACACATTTTGTATTTGTTATATTTCCGGGGATGAGGAGGGGGGGGGGCTATTTTGATTAAATATCGCAATTAGTCTACATGGCAGATATAATTATGATAGACACTAGCGGGCTTCGCCCCTCTATGGCGCCTTATGGGTCCAGCTTCCATAACTCAGAAACTACCTTTCAGACATCAATGCAACAGATTCCAAACGTTATAATTAACTTAATAATCACCGTATATAGCATTAAAGTAAATTTATGAGTACTGCATACTATTTTTTATCGTAATTTCTGAAGAGAAAAATTTATTTCGGTTCCATTCTTAGGTACTGGTCTGAAAAATTTTGTAAAAGGGGGGAAGGAGGGGACATGAGACTGCTGTTTGTCAAACAACACAACGGGATCTGGCTTATTCAACTTGGTTTTTGATGACTTCAATTGGAAGGTGGTTTGTTTAAAAGAGTGCGTTCCCTGCCCCATGAAAATTGGAACTATTGGTGCTACATCTATGTAAGGATTTAATAATTATAAATTAACATTTTGGATTTATTAATTTAAGGATAAGGTGTTTTTAAAGGAATATCAAATGAAACCCTCTGTGCGATCTGCGATTATACTTACCCAGTTGTTTTTATATACAAACTGCTATAAGGAAAATTGTAATAAAATAGTAAAAATTAAATCTGCATTAAATTCCATAAGTATCTTTTTTTTAATCATTTTATCACTAACCTCAAAAAAGTAATGATATCAATGCAAAAACCCTTGACGGGTTAAAAGTTTCTGACGCAGCACTTTATCTTATGCTCTAAGAATTTTAAATATGGAACTTAAAAATACTGATATCAAATTTTGAGTGACGTTATGCTATTTCTTAAAAAATATATTTGTATTTATTTCACCATTTTATTTTTGTTTTATTTATAATCGCATGCGCAAAAGTTATGTTCAACATGAAAAGCTGCATAAAATTTTATTCGCTGTTGCTTTATCATTTACATCTCTCATAAATTCAAAATATGTGTTTTAAAAGATATGATATAAAATTTAAGTGACGCCTTGATGTGACTTTAAAAGGTTTGTTTTTTAAAATTCAATTTAAATTATTTTTGACTTGGTTAAAATATTTTTTTTACATCTACACAATACTTTTAATTTTCCAATTCACTGTTAAATATATCACTTTCATTGAATCTATACTATGCATTGAAATGTATTTATTTCAATAAATTGATTTATCTTTTGTGTCACGCTATTCAAAATTGTGAGTAAGATTTATGTAAATGGTTTCTTTGCGTCATTGTGTCCAAACTACGTGAAATGTATGAAAAAGGATAGTTTGACGCAAATAAACCATTTACATAAATCTTACTCACAATTTTGAATAGCGTGACACAAAAGATAAATCAATTTATTGAAATAAATACATTTCAATGCATAGTATAGATTCAATGAAAGTGATATATTTAACAGTGAATTGGAAAATTAAAAGTATTGTGTAGATGTAAAAAAAATATTTTAACCAAGTCAAAAATAATTTAAATTGAATTTTAAAAAACAAACCTTTTAAAGTCACATCAAGGCGTCACTTAAATTTTATATCATATCTTTTAAAACACATATTTTGAATTTATGAGAGATGTAAATGATAAAGCAACAGCGAATAAAATTTTATGCAGCTTTTCATGTTGAACATAACTTTTGCGCATGCGATTATAAATAAAACAAAAATAAATGGTGAAATAAATACAAATATATTTTTTAAGAAATAGCATAACGTCACTCAAAATTTGATATCAGTATTTTTAAGTTCCATATTTAAAATTCTTAGAGCATAAGATAAAGTGCTGCGTCAGAAACTTTTAACCCGTCAAGGGTTTTTGCATTGATATTTATATATACTCGTAGTTCGAAAAGGAACGCTTGCACGCAAGGAATATGATAGTAAAAAAAATAAATAAAAAAAGCTTTCAAAATGGATTTTGCACACAAGAAATGTGATAATAATAATATAAAAAGCTTTCAAAATAGATTTCGGTTAACCGAGAGTTTAGGTTAAAAGAGTTTCGGATAATAGAGGTTCTACTGTATATATTTTTTTTCTATTTTTTAAATAACATACATTTGCAGAACTATTGGCGAATAGGTTCAAATATTAATTATTATTGTTATTTCGCATCAATGTTCGTTTTCATATGAAATTAAAGCGTTTACCTCTAAAGATGCGATTTTCAATTAGATTAACACTTACACAGGAGATAGTCTATTATAAAGGCATTAATTACCCACGGATGAGGTAAGAGAAGTTTTATAAATTTATTCTTGAGAAAAGATTCGTCTTACCAGTTTGTGTTATTATAAAGTTTTTATTTTATTCTCTTTTATTTTAACCCTTAAATGCCGATTTTTTATTTTATTTCGAAAAAATTATATATGAAAGGTTTATTACACAGGAAAAATAATGAAAAAAATCAGAGATACATTTTTTATATAATACGTCCATCTTTTCTTCTGTTGCACATTTGCAATACAAGTAAAAACTACTGTTGTGTGGCTGTTTTACGCTAAAATATTGCAAATTAGCAAATATTTTAAGAGGTATGTCTCCAAATACCTTATTTTATATAATTATTTATTTTATAAAATTTAACCTTTAACCCTTTAATTCCCATGATAGAATAGGTAAAAGAAAATGTAGTTCAGATAATCTGACTTTATACCAGAAAGTTTCAAGTGTTAATTTCGCTTTATTTTAACACGGAATGTCTGTTATTAATTAAAGCAGAAATTGCTATTTTTCTGGTGTGAATTAGGAATGTACGAATAAAGAAAATCTATTAAATTCAAAACACTGTTGTTTGCATATATGCAAAGCTGCGCACTGAAGGGCTAAATGTGAATATATATTTTTTAATTTAATAAATAAATTTTGAGTACTTTTAAATAAATGAGAAATTAACTGTTATTTCTTTTCAAATTAAAAAAAAAATGTTTGTTTGATTTTTTTTTTTAAGTACATTAAAAACCTTAATTTATAGAATTTTTGGTTTTTCATTTAAAAAATAAATTCGAATTTTAGTATTAATAGAGTCAATATGCATTCGTGGTAGGAATGAATGGAATTTCCCCCTTTTTCAGCCATTTGGGAAGAATACACTCATAAAGCATGTTTTCTAGGAGTACGAAAATTATTTGTTAATAAATAATTAAATTTAAAAAAATCAAAAAACCCGACTGCGTAAAAAGCGAACCAATTATTTCTCATCAATGTGAAACTATTTTCTTACCTATTTTTTATTTACTTGTATTTATGACTTTTAAGTTGTGTTTAATTGTTAGTTCCTATCTATAAACACTGTTTCGATGAGGCCTAGATATCTATAAAGGTTAGAGTTGCAGTAAAGCTAGAGATCCTACCTACACAACTTCCAGGTTGTGTAATATTTAAACGGAGCTTCTGACTGTAACATAGTCAATGAAACATCGTCTTCATTTTGAAAGACCTATCCAATGATATGCCAGTCAATAGGGTGCGTAAAAAATTTATTTCGTCTCTACCGCCATTTTGTATTTTACGGCCGCCATTTTGAATTTTTAAAAACAAAATCTAGCCTATAACCATCGGAAGGTTAAGACGAATTGATAGAGACCTCATTCATTAAAATCCATCGAGCCGTTGGGATGTTTCGAGGGTATAAAGAAATCCACATACCCAGATACGCGTGAAACACATAACCCTTCTTGTTAGTCGGGTAAAAAATTAGGACTAATTTAGTGTATAAAGACGAGGATTTTCGATAATGCCACAAAAAAGACACCGAGCAGGGTTCACAATTTATACTGAAGTTTCAAACTCCTACCGGAAATTTCCCAACAAGATGATTTAAGTAATCACGAAATGTCTCTCATTCAAAAAAAGCAAAATGTACAATTTATAATTTCTGGTACGAACTCGAAATTTGTGAATTAAAATGGACGCCAAACCAGCAACCCTGACATCGACAGTTGATGGATACACCTATTTGGGACTTAAGAGTCTACACTAGTCGCTCAAAAAGGCTCGGATGATAATGTTAATCCTATGGGAAAGTTATTTTCAAATATCTCGCTTGAATTTTGATATTTTCGAATGATTTTTTTTTTTTTTTTTTTTTTGCATAGTATAGCTGAGGACGATCTACAACCGGGCTAGTTTTTACTTTTTTGACTTTGGTTTCATATTTTTTTTAATTTCTTTTACTTTCGGAACCAGTTTGAGCCGGTTCTAAAATTGAAACTATCCTAAAAAAAAAAAAAAAAAAAAAAAAAACTATAACCAAAATCGAAGAAGTAAAAACTAGCCCGATTGTAGATCGTCCTCAGCTATCCTATGCTAAAAAAAAAAAAAAAAAAAAAATCATTCGAAAATATCGAAATTCAAGGGAGATATTTGAAAATAACTTCCCCATAGGATTAAGATTATCATCCGGGCCTTTTTGAGTGACTAGTGTAGGCTCTTAATACACCGTCTGGTGTAACGTCGGATGACCGCTGAGGCTCCGAGATCATTATATCCTCTTGTAGATAAGGCTTTTTCGTAAAATATGTTTACGTAGAGGGGGTAACGATAGAGTCTTAAATCTCGGCCTCTTCTATGAGTGCAGACTAGGTGTAGACTCAGATGAAAGTTTTTTGTAATTCTATTTCATTCCACATACGCAAAAATATCTTTAACCCTGTATGTACTGAATTATGAATTCATGAAAATTTTATCTTCTAAAGCATTTTGCGTGAATTGTTTAAACTACATTAGAAGACTTACATAATCATTTAATAAATTTTAGAAAGATTGAAGGATTAATTAAATTTGAATTTATAGGGATTTTGTGCACTATTTATAACCCCACTCAAATCTTTTATTTTAAATATTTTTCTTAGTATTTTGTAGAATTAGGAAATGTACAAATATAATATTCTTACAATAGAAATGTAGAGATATTTCCGAATTGAAAAATCCCCCCCCCCCCCCGTCCAACGCCAAGAAAGCTGAAAAGATGCCAAGGCAAAATAAATCACCCTTTTAAAAATATTTTAGTTTTGTACAACCAATAATGCTTTTAGAACAAGATAAAGTAATGTATATATAAAACATTCTAAACTGTAATACAACTAATCGATGTATTAAATGAATGTATAAAATGAGAAACGAAGTTATTTTAATGGTACTTATAAGTACCGTCGCAGATAATGGGTTAAGTTTCGCTGAGAGGTTACAATAAATAAGGCCTAATCTGTCTTGTACTTTATACAGGGTTTCCGTAAATTCTTGTCGGCGTTTCCTTAACTCATACCTTTTTATTTAAGGGTGTTCTCAAATCGAAAAGGGCAACATTCTGACATAAGTTTTAATTTATTTTTGTTCGAAAATGCATGAAACTAGCTGGTGTTGTTGTTCAGAAACTATGTAATAGAGCTGTTTTTTCCAATTTTTTTTTTTTGCAAACGCAATAGATATTTCAGAAAATAGTGTCAAAATGGACGTTTTGAACCGAATTTCCGCGCGAAGGAAGAAAGAGCACTCAAGAGCGGGCGAAAACGTGTTTGCTAAATGATCAAATTCGCTTATAACTCAATAGGTAATTGATTGATCGAAAAATCGAAAAAACAGTTCAATTCCAAATCGCTTCCATGGCCAGGCTTTCCAATTTTGTAACTTTCCGTTAAAAAGTGAAATTGTAAATGTGTCAAATCATTTTGCGCTTGTTGAGCAGAGCAGTTTAAGAACAGCCTTAAGTATTTGACCAAAAGTGATATTACATATGCGTACAGTACATCTCAAAATGTTTTTTAATAACACAAACAAAGTTTCATATGCGTAGAGTTGTTCCGCAAAACTTTATTAATAAAAATCGACTGTAATCAAACAAAAGTTAATGTTAAAATTTATAAATTTGTATAATTTTCTTATTCTTTAAAACATGAAAATTGTATGGAAAATGTCTTTCTCTGTTACCAAAAGATAGTAGCATAAGATGGATATTTATTTCCTTAAAATGCAGGTTTTTTTCGGAGTTAATGAATTTTTCATTTTCAAGATGGCGAAATGTAAAAAGTAAGTTTATTTTTGTTTTTTTCTACCAATTATCTAAATAACTAAGTCATAATTGTAGCTTGTAGACTTCTTTAAAATACATATTTTTTTAATTTGTGAAATTATGTGTTCAAGTCTATTTTTTATGCATTTTTGTAACGTACAAAATATAAGGCGCTAGGCACAAATGGGTAAATATCTTTATTAGTCATTGAGGAGACATTTATGTAAAGTCCTTTTTCAAGATGATTATGGGAAAAAAATTGTTTTTAAGCCTCAAATACAATTACCCTTACTTTATTATTACTAATACTTATAATGTTATTAGTCTCTGTAAGGAAATATCTATGTTGTTTTAGTAATTCATAAAAATACAAATTGTAGAATATAATATACAATTTAAAAGTTTATTTTATATAAATATAGACAAAACATTAATTATGCATATTATATTGTTACAAATATAATGTATATTCCCATATCTAGTACATTTACATTTTATCAAATATTAGCAAACCCTGCGGCTTTGCTCGCGTAACAGTTGAAATATACCAAGTGATATTTGTATGATTTTTTTTTATTAGAAGAGCACTTTTTGGAATAATTCAAAAATTACAAATTAAGCCACAGTTTGACTAAATTTCATTATAAAACTGCAATAGACAGAAATGAGATTTTAATTATTAAGAAGAACTGAAACTAATTTTAAATAAATGATAATTTAGAAAGTATTTTGAGACTTTTATGCTTATTTCATACGCTCATCTCAGTATTCATTTGAAGTTTTGAATTTTTTAGAAACCATCTTAACACATTTACATCTTAAAATTAATCATCATGTCAAATTCCAAGCTTCTTGTCTAACAGTCTATATCACCTCTCTGGTGTTAGTGGTACCAGCATAAAATGCCGAAATAGAGTTGAAATAGAATATCTCAAAAAATGTTGAAACAGAGATAGTCAAGTCACCATTAATTTGCCAACATTAACCTTGAAATCGGTTGGTATTTCCTAATAGTCTATAGAAAACGGAATTTGCATGTTTTTAAAGACTTTCTTCTTGTTCCTACCAACCACGTGGTAGTGACACCGGCATAAAATGTAGCCCGTATAAGATCAGGGACTACTACCCTTGATTCGCAACCAATAACTTTTGTAATCGGTTTATTATGTCCTGAGATTCCATAGAAATCGTAATGTAGCACTCTTTTAGAATGCTTTTCACTCCTTCCCTTCAATTCATACCCCTTTTTAATTTCTAATTTATTTTCAACTGTTCTCAGAGGATATTTATATTTTATAGTAACTACTGTGCTATATTTACAGTTTCTAGCCTCTTCAGTACCGCAGAATTCGCAATTTAGAAAGTTTTTTTGTTCCTGTGCAACCCTCTAGGGGTTGTGGCACCGACATAAAATATAGCTTATGTTTGAGTAGGTTCTATCACCATCAATTTGCAACGACTATGTTTGAAATCGGTTTCGTATTTCATACAATTGCATAAAAATCGTAATTTAGAACGTTTATAGAACGCTTTTCGCTCACTTCATCCTTTTAAATTTGGAATTTTCTTTCGACAGTTCTTAGAAAGCATTTGCATCTTTGAATTAATTACCATTCCAAATTTAAAATGTTAGAACCCCCTCAGTAACACAAAAAAACGCAAGTTAGAACATTTTTTGCTCCTGTAACCCCCAGGTGGTAGTGACAACGACGTAAAATATAGGCTATGTTGGACGCAAAATGACTACTCATTCATCCATGCCATGTTAAAAAGCTTTTTGTTCAAACGAACATTTCCAGCCATAACATAAAAATCTGTAATGCAATTTTGATTTTTTTTAATTCAACACATATGTAAATAATTACATAACAAGTGGAATTTATAATTTTAAACGGTATTTATAGATAATACATGATATTTATTATTAATAAATGGTATTTATAATTTAAATGCTATTTATAATTATATAATAAACAATATTTTGCCCTATGCGCGCCATGGCATCACTATGGATGTCATGGTACTTAAATTAAAAGTTATGACGCGAGTCAGCTCAGACAGTATATACGCATACCCTATATTAAAAATTAATTAAGAGTTTTTAAAAAAGCAAATTTTCGAATAAAGATTATGTTTAGCAATAATATTCTACAATGAGAATTTGTTTAAAAAAATATTTAGAATATATTGAAATCTTTTAAAATACAGATGTTAAATATAACGAATTTCTTTGCGATTACCATCTCAAAAAAAATAATGTTTTCTGGGAGGATTTTTTTTTTTTTTTAGTTACTTCATCTTTGTTTAAAATAAATTGAATGTTTCAAAGCGTTATTCGATATAAAAATTGATTTGTCATTTTCCTGCATTAATGAAAAGATTTAAATATGCATTAGAGAATGGAAATAAACAAAACTAATTTTTTTTTCTACATTTGTGGACCAAAAAAATCCTCTTATTATATTGCGTGTTTTCCATTAACAGAGATTAAAATTATCTCATGGGGTTAATTAAATACATTAATTTCATTACCTTAATTAAATACATCTACACACAGTCTTTTATGGCCCGCCTTAGACCATTATGAAATTAAATTAGAAATTCAGCAAAAAAAAATATAATATAATATAAATATAAATTTGCACAACAAGAGATTTTTTTAAAATTGATATTGAATGATAAATATATCACTATCGTCCCTTTTAACCCTTTATCTACTGACGGTACTTATAAGTACCAATAAAATAACTTGTTATAAAATTCATTTAATACATCGATTAGTAGTAATGCAGTTTAGAATGAGTTATAGATGCATTACTTTATCTTGTTCCAAAAGCATTGTTGGTTACACAAAACAAAAATATTTTTAAAAGGATGATTCCTTTTCCTTTTGCATTTTTCGCCTTTTTTGGCGTTGGGGGAAGGAGGAGAAATTTTTCAATTCGGAAATATTTCTATATTTCTATTGTAAGAACATTATAGTTGTACATTTCCTAATTCTGTAAAATACTAAGAAAAATATTTAAAATAAAACATTTGAGTGGGGATATAAATATTGCACAAAATCCCTATAAATTCAAATGTAATTAATCCTTCTAAACCCTTCAATCCTTCTAAAATCCTTCTAAAATTTATTAAATGATTATGTAAATCTTCTAATGTAGTTTCAAAAATTCAGGAAAAATGCTTTCGAAAGTAAAATTGTCATGAATTCATAATTCAGTACATAAGGATTTAAATTTCATTGATAACTTTTTTAAGTCTTCTAGCAATATACTCGAAAAAAAAATTGCCAGTTTAGTACAATTAATTATTAAATTTATTATTATGCCAGGCCGTAAATAGAAGTAATATATTAAGCATTAAGTATGAAATGTCCGATTTGAAAGCAGCGTTGCTAAATCTGGCGGTGTTTGTATTAAGATATTTTGATTTCTAGCCGGACAGTTTTAATAGTTATTTTTTATTTTAATAATGTTAGAGTATTACATGATTAAAAAAGAAAAAAAATATTATTCAAGATTTTATGGTGTAAGATATACTGTGATGTGAGTTATACTATTTGGGGGTCTTAACCCTTCACTGCACGTATTTTTCTATTTTTATGAAAAAAAAAAAAAAATACCCGAAATCTATATATCGGTTTAATAATGGAAAAAATAGTAAAAAAATATAATTTTCAAATTTTCAGCTAAAATTGGATGTTTTATGGTGTGTGACATATGCACAGAATTAGGGTTTTAAAATATTGTATTGCTATATTTTGAAATTAAATTAGCTTAAATTAATTAATTTTAATCTGCTTAACACTTTGCAACTTCTTTCGGTACTTTTCGGTTAGCCGGGCGCCAGTGTTATATATACATATCTACCGGGTGTCCTAAAAAGGACTGACTGATTTTAAAATTCAATAACTTGCAAACGGTGACAGATATTTATAAAATTCTTGCAGGAGGGTTATGCATAAGGTCAAAAGTTTTTTTACAGTGATTTTTGATTTTAGTTCGAATTACAAACAATAGATGGCGCTGTAAGATATATGCGTTAAATACAGGCTCGAATTTTTTGGCCTTTCTCTTCTTCCATGCGGAAAAAAGGAGATTAAAATGTATTGAGGGCCCCGAAGTATCAAAAATCGAGCCTGAATTTAGCGTGTATTGATCGCAGCGTCATCTATTGTTTGTAATTCGAACTAAAATCGAAAATCACTGTAAAAAAAACTTTTGACCTCATGCATAACCCTCCTGCAAGATTTTTTTAAATATCTGTCACCGTTTGCAAGTTATTGAATTTTAAAATCAGTCAGTCCTTTTTAGGACACCCGGTATATACATACATATATATTTTCTATGACATACATATCGGAAACATAAAAATTTTTCTATTCGGAAATATTTCTATGTTACTCTTGTAAGAATGTGTACATTTCCTAATTCTAAAAAATACTAAGAAAAATATTTAAAATTAAAGATTTGAGTAGGGTTATAAATATCGCACAAAATGCCTACAAATTCAAATTATTTAATCCTTCTAAATCCTATAATCCTTCTAAAATTTATTAAATGATTATTTAAATCTATAATGTAGTTTCAAAAATTCACAAAAAATGCGTTAGAGGATAAAATTTTCATGAATTCATAATTCAGTACATAAAGGGTTAACTTAAAAGGACATTAAGAAAGTTTTTACGATCTGCTACAAAATTAAATCAAATCATTAGTAGAAACATTAATGCACAAGGTTTTTTTAATATCAGTATTGTAATTTAAGGACAAAAAATAAGATACGATTTTGTGAATAAATCAAAATGTTACATTCGGATTTTCATTTATAATTCAAATGAACCAAACTAATTTTTTTTTTCAAAATTTGTGGATAAAAAGAAAATCCTTTTATAATCTTGCGTATTTTGCATTAACAGACATTAACACTGGGTAATTAAATAACTATATAGACAGTTTTTTATGGCCCGCCCTAGACCATTAGCAAATTAAATTAGAAAAAAAAAATGACAAAGACACTGCAAAGATATTTTTTTGTTAAAATTGATATTTAATGATAAATGGATCACTATGTTCTCTTTTAAATTTCATTTATAAATTTAAGTCTTTCATAGTGTATTTGACATAAAAAATTCATGTGCTGGTGTAGTACCTTAATTATTAAATTCATCATTACGTCGGGCCGTAAATGTAAACGATGTAAGTAGAAAGAAAAGTACGTGACGTATCCGACAAAAACAACTTTAGTACCTGCAATTATACTTTAAAAATTCATGCTTAAATTCTTATCAT
This sequence comes from Maratus speciosus, assembly GCA_963932465.1. Taxonomy (NCBI): domain Eukaryota; kingdom Metazoa; phylum Arthropoda; class Arachnida; order Araneae; family Salticidae; genus Maratus; species Maratus speciosus. The sequence goes on from OZ010799.1 coordinate 248,826,068, forward strand.
CTTGGTGCTTTTTCAATGATTCAAATGATTTGGTGATTCAAATGATTCCGTTACATTAATTTAATGCACATTAAGGCAGTTTTTATGGCCTGCTACAAACATTACCAAATTAAATCAAACAGAAAAATTAATGCACAAGGCTTTTTTAATATCAGTATTAAAATTTAAGAATTAATAAGATGCGATTTTTCTTCATCACGCTTCAATTTCCTTTTTAAATAACACATATCTTCTTTTTCTTTTGTTCAAAATGTGCAGTGTTTTGGAATAGAACCATTATGTTATGTGTTGATTATTCAATTATTGTAATCTATTCAAAGTCATGTCTGAAGTAACCCGTTAATTAATAATTTCCTCAAGAAATATTTACTGACATAATCACTTTAACACGTTGAGTGCCACGGTGACTGACACTCAAGCTGAAAAATTTATGATGTTTTAAGTAATTTTTAAGACAGTATAATCCTGTAATAAATAAAAGGTAAATAAATTAATAATACTTGGCACTTTCAACTATATACACAGCTTTTGCCAGAGAATACAAAAATAAAAATACTGCAATTAGCGTCTTGTTTTCAAATTTCACGAAAAGTGACGGAAAGTTTCAGTGAAAGTGAAATATAAATGCAACTGGAAGTGGAATATATATTCCACTTCCCTCTATATCCATATTTTTATTTTCCCATTGTTTTCCGGATATAAAAATTGACTTTCACTTTCACTCCTTTCGACACCAACTACGTGAAATTTGAAAACAAGTCGCTAATTGCAGTATTTTTATTTTTCTATTCACTGACGAAGGCTATGTGTATAGTTGAAAATACTAAATTATTATTAAAGTAATTTAACACCTTTTTTAAATATTTTGTCACCTTTTAAGTAATTTGCACATGGTGTAATTTTAAGTTAACTTTTTAAAGATGAATTTATCATTCTATTTATTTATTTGCTGATAAATAAATCTATATCCATGAACTGAATAAATGTAAAGTCGAAGAAATAGGAGTGATAAACTAGAATAACAAGGAAGTAAATTTACCATTAATTATACATTATTTATACATATTATTAATTTTACATTGAATCTTAAAGAAAGCGTATGACAGTTCAAGCACTTTAAAGGAATTTAAATCAACTAAAATACATACATCTAAATATGCAAGTTGAGATCAGCAAAAATATTATCTACTATAACATATGATATGCAGTAGCTTAATTGCATATAGATCGGAAGGTGGCGGATTACAACCATAGTCCATCACCTCATCGAATTCACAGCTGAAATTTCAATATTAGACAGAACTCGATTAGCATATTAAACTGGAACTGGTCTGCCAAGTCATATCTTGGTGGAAACCATTTGCAGACCTGATTTTACTAGTTGATAGGTAAATTTACCATTGTGTTTTCCTGCATCTAAAGGTATGAAAACATGGAGAACTGAGAGCAGAAAAACACAATGGTGAACCTACCAATCAACCATTAAAATCGGGTTTGCGGGTGTTTTTAACCAAGGTATGATTTGGCAGACCAGTTGCATTTTAACATTCCAATCGAGTTTTAACAAATCCAGGAAATTCAGCAGTCAACTCGATCAGCTGATGGTTTCTGCATCCGTCTTCCGATCTAATAAGTTTCTAATTACCGTGAGAGAATTTTTTGCTTTATTAATGCATTGATTCTTTTTTAAATATTGACTCCATTTTCTTTATTTATTTTCATTATTGAATCATTTGTGAATGAAGTCACGGGTAACAGCTAGTTTAAGGATAAATAAGATAAGATTTTGTGAATAAATCACAATCTTACATTTGGATTTTCATTTAAAGTTTCATTTAGAATTATTCATCTTCAGCAGCATATTCCATATAATTGATTTACTAATTGATTACTGCAACATGAAATTTATTTACTTATTTAGTATATCAATTAATTAATTAACCAGTTTATTCGAAAGTAAATATAAGCGATAAAATCCGGATGCAAAACTTTTGAAACATGGGACGGAAATGTTTAATTTCGTTCCTTCAATTATGCGCCGAATTCTAGTAATTAAATTATTACCCTGTCTGTTTTTCATTAACAGTGATCTGAATGACCCAATTGGATTAATGAAATATGTATTTACATTTCGATTTGCGGCTACAAAATATGTCAAAATAAATCAAATAATGGACAGGAAAATTAATGCAGATTAAGGCATATTATTATTAAAATTAAGAGGTAATGATATATGATACTTTTACGAAATATGTCAGAGACTTTTCACTTTTATGAATCTATCAAATTATTTAATTTCAAATTCGATGTATAATTTTGTCTAAATTATGTTGATTCGACAACAAATTCGACGTATAAATGAATTAATTAATTTAGTATGTTAATTACTCAATTTATAATTGTTAAAAACTGTAGATATACAGGGTGTCTCTGACACATTTTAAAATTCAATATAAAATCAAGTAAATGTCGTACAGGCGTTCGGTTTGGATTAAAATGTTTTGCACTATGAAAAGTTTTCTTCAAGCTAATAAAAAAATTAGTTTCAGACTTCGTCCATAGATGGCTCTGTACCTTAAATATCAGAAAAAAGCATAAACAACTGAGGACAATCAGTTACAAATAATTTTATCTTGTCAAGAGCAGTTACATAGCAATAATTTTCGTCGTTTCTGTGTCATAGCATCAAAACAAATCTGAAAATCAGAAAAAACGCACGTTTGAAACCAAAAATACGAACAAGTGGCGTCATCTATGATCTCAGTTTGGAAGTAATTTTTTATTAGCTTGAAGAAAACTTTTTATCGTGCGAAGCCTTTCAGTACAAAGCGATATCTTGTAGGGCAATTACTTGATTTTATATTGAATTTTAAAATGTGTCAGGGGCTTTGGGGACGCTCTGTATATGATATATGAACCAGTTAAAAATAAAATGGTGAAATTCACATTTTTTTTATTGCTCAAGAATAAGAATTTTCTGAGATACGCTGCAACAATATTAACAATGCCCTAAATGGCTCCATCGGATTAATTAAATATGATATAAATAACACTCTATTATCTAATGTGTAACACTCGCAAATTAAATCAGATAATGGACATAAAAATTAATAATAAAAATTTTTCTTATTGAAATTTACATCTATTTCTAATGGTTGTTATTATACATATAATTTCTTTTGTTATAAATAATTTAATGCATGATTATTTTAAAATATTTGATTATCGTATTATCGGTAAAACTGAAAGTAAAAGTGTTTTTAATAAGAAACTATGAATGACTACCATACCATTTACTAGTAAATTTGGTAGATAACATAAAATCAGTTATCAGAAATATTATTTATTGAAATCCAAATTTACTGTTCTTAAAACTATCTATTTTCGAGTTCTTTTATAAAGAAATAATCGGTCACCTGACATTTGTTACAAATGCAAAACACAAAATTATAGTCTCTCTTTAACAAATTTCTGTTTCTTTTGGTTACTAAAAATATGTTTCTTTTGAGTTACTTACGCGGTTGGGAAAAGAAAAGATTTCAAGTCAAAAACACCTCTTTTCTCGTTTTTTTTTTTTTTTTTTTTTTTTTTTTTTTTTTTTGTAAAGAATAAAAAACTATTTTCTTTGTCTTTCTATGATTGTTTTAAGAGCGAAGAATGTTATTAGTACAATTTAATATCATAAATATATCCTTTACGTAACGGAAGATGCTTTACGCATTTGATATTATTATATTTAGGTAGATTTCGTAAGAAATACTACCTATTGCAGTCGTTACCATGGTGCGACTTTTGAGAAATTCTTTCATAACTTTTCATTATAGGACCCCAGGAACCCCAAACCACCCTCACCAAAAACGCTTATATATATATATATATATATATATATATATATATATATATATATATGTATGTACTACATTTTGTCCGCACGATAAAAATCGCAATAATGTACGGATCGTCTTCAAACTCGCCAACAACTTTGATATGGCTAATATCTCGGCGGGGATTGAAAATGGGCGAAATCGGCCCAAGGGTGTGGAAATGGGGAGGGTTCAAAATTTTGAATACTGTCTTAACATGATTCTGATAAAAACAGCTCTTACACAACAATGACAGGAAAAAATAAACAATTTTCGTTATAGCAGTTGCCAACAATGAAAAAAAAAAACAATAAATTTCTCACCACAACAATTACTTTTCTATTGCAAGATTTTCACGTGAAAATTAAATAACTAGGTTGACAAATTGAATATTACGTCATAAGATTTCTAGAGCAGGATTTCCGCAGAAAAACTCAAAATAAAATGAATAGTTTGACGAATTAAAAAAATATGTGTACTGCGTCAGATTGGAAATATAATGGACCTCAGCAGGTGGATATGTAACGTCATGTGAGTTTGAAAAAACGTATTAAAACATGACAAAAACTCGACTATGGAAATATTAACATATTTTAACACTTAAAGGTTCTCTGAATTTTTTGTATCCATTTTTAAACCTTTCCATATACATGCGTGTGTGTATTCGTGTATATTATAATTTTCACAAAAAGTTTAGCTCTCTACAACTCATTCTTAGTAAAGAAACTGGGTTTATCTCTAATCTTGATTTAAGTTTTGTTGGTGAATTTAGTACTTAATTTCGAAATCTACCTCCGCCTGTAGGCCGAGCCGGCAGTGATTTTTTTTTAAAATTAATTACGGATTTTTTTCCGACGGATTTTCTTATTGCTTTTAAATGCTGGAAAAAACTTCCTGCTATTCACGATAAAAGTTCCCTGATCTTGGAAAACTATATTGTAGCAAGTGCTGTGTCCTGGATTATTTTTTATTTGTTGTAAAAAAAAGAGCTGTTATACAAGGTGTGGCTATTAAGGGGACCGGGAAAGCAACATTCAACTAAAAAATCGATTTTTACTTTTTTATATCATTAAATAGTTTAAACTTTTATCTTTGAAACGATGTATCACACATGTTTAATTATTAAAAAAAAATAAGTGTTGAAATTAATTATTCTTTCTCAGAGTACTTCACAGCTTAATGGCCATTTAAATCTTTAATTGATTTGTTCTGAAAACTGGGATTTTTCATGTTTATGTTCCTTTTTTTTCAATATCTATTAAACTTAAGATCAAATTTTTAATTAATACTACTTATATAATGCTATATTGTATTACTTTAACACAGGGATTTAATGATTTGTTGAGAATTATTTATTTTAGGCAATGAAATCTTACCAAAAATGCTAATTTGAAAATGGCTTTCAATAATTAATTAATAGTTAATTTTCAGTTTCACTTAGAAAGAAAATGGCCCAAATGCTATTCAAACTACTCTAAAAAATCTAGACTTCTTTCACCATTTCTGAGAAAAAGGTACATAAAGTTGTTGAATTTAACATGGCGGAGATAGGGCTTTCCCGGTCCCCTTAATTTCCCGAAGTGTTGTAAAACTTATCGGAATTAAAATTCGTTGGTTGGTTGAGAGTCTAGTCACGTAGAGAAACTCGAACACTAATGCTAAGTATATGTGTGCGTTATTTTCAAATATCTCGCTTGGATTTTAATATTTTAGAATGATTCTTTTTGCATAGGATAGCAGAGGACGATCTACAACCGGGCTAGTTTTTACTTTTTCAATTTCGGTTATAGTTTTTTTTTTTTTTTTTTTTTTTTTTTTTGTATTAGGATAGTTTTAATTTCAGAACCGGTTCTAATTGGTTCCGAAAGGGAAAATAATTGTAATAATCATATAATTTTCAGTAAACAGGGTCTTTCAGCCTGCTGGGGATTCTGCGCTTGTTCGCGAGAACTGGGGCCTCCGCGGTAAGGTGGATATGTGTTTTCCCCTCGTGGACTAATCAGCTCCTATACCGAAAGATTGGCTGTCCACGAGTGGGTGATTAGTGATTAGTAACTAGTGAAAGTAATTTTAAAAAATCTGAAACCAAAATCGAAAAAGTAAAAACTAGCCCGTTGTGGATCGTCCACAGCTATCCTGTGAAAAAAAAAAAAAATTAAAATATTAAAATCAAAGCGAGAAATTTGAAAATAACGCCCCCATAGATTTAATATTAGCGTTTTCCTTTCTTGTCGTCATTGAAGTGGGCTCTTAACGATGTTATTTGAATGGTCACGCCTCTGCGCACAATATCTGCGCTGTGCGTCATTCTCGTTTAACTTTCTGGTGCTGAAACACGCAAGTAAATGTTCCCTGCCAAAGAATTATTGTTGCAGTGAAAATAATGGAGCAGAGAATAAACATTAATTTAGCGAAACATGTAAAATGTCACAGCAAGTGTACGTTGATGACGCATTATCACCTTCTGGCAATTTTGAATGGTTTCGACATTTCAAATGAAAATCAAATTTCAAAGTAATTGTTTAAGAGGCGCAAAGGTCAACATAGTGAAAAAGATTCCATGCCGGGACTCGAACCCGGGTCATCAGTATAGCGCACTGACGTTCTATCGACTAAACCACACGGAAGGATACCCAGCCTGGAATATTTCTCACTATTATATGTTGGCAGGGCTACAAACGCAGCACAAGATGGAATATATATCGTGAGCCACCGACCTGGGGCGAACACGAAACTTAATTAAATCCACTATCGATAGAAACTATATTAATACATGGAAATTATTCCAGAGAGAAACATTAGCCTTGAATACAATATTTCAAATGAAAATCAAATTTCAAAGTAATTGCTTAAGAGGCGCAAAGTCCAACATAGAGAAAAAGATTCCATGCCGGACTCGAACCCGGCCCATCAGTATAGCGCACTGACGTTCTACCGACTAAACCACATGGAAGGATATCCAGCCTGGAATATTTCTCACTATTATATGTTGGCAAGGCTACAAACGCAGCACAAGATGGAATATTTATCGTGAGCCACCGACCTGGGGCGAACACGAAACTTAATTAAATCCAGCATTAAATCCTTAATTAAATCCAGCATTAAATCCTTAATTAAATCCTTAATTAAATCCAGCGATATACTGATGGCCCGGGTTCGAGTTCCGGCATGGAATCTTTTTCACTATGTTGGCCTTTGCGCCTCTTAAGCAATTACTTTGAAATTTGATTTTCATTTGAAATATTGTAATCAAGGCGAATGTTTCTTTCTGGAATAATTTCCATGTATTAATATGGTTTCGACATTTTCGTGTTTGTTGGGAAAGCGTCGAAGATGATTCGTGAACTTTTTTGTAAAGCATGACATCGTGAAGTTAAATCACCCTCCATATTCGCCGGACATGGCACCCGCAGACTATTTCCTGTTTACCAAATTTAAGACACTAATGCAGCTTAAATTGGAAGACTGCATTTAATTTTTAGTTTAGATCGGTGAAGTTTCGATATTTTGAGGAAAGATGGGTGAATCCATGTGGAAATTTTCCGTATTTTAACGAAAAAAAACTTTAATTCACGGATATATTTAGTGTTTCTTGCATAGATTGAATTTCGACCATGGAATGGAAAATTATAATTTAACTTGCGCTTACCCTTCACTGCACGATTTTTTTTATTTTTATGAAAAAAATGATTTGAAATCTATAGATCGGTCTAATAATGGGAAAAATATTTTAAAAGTTAAATTTCAAATTTTCAGCTAAAATTTGATATTTTATGGCGTGTACCCTATGAACACAATTAGGGTTTTAAAATACTGTATTGCTATATTTTACAACTATATGAGCTTAAAATAATTAATTTTATCCGCTTAACACTCTTCAACATTTTTTATATTAATATTTTTAAGTATTCAGTAAAAATAATGAAAGTAAATTTGACCTTAATAGCTTGATCGAAATTTGTTTTGCTTCCAAAGAACAAATTATAATTTTTTGTCAGATGCAACCATCTGACATGAAAAAAGTGTTATTCCATTCTTTGGACTGTTCTTGATCAGGAATAAAGATCATATTGGCCAAATTCATGGCACATAATAAGAATTACAGTGTTTTTAGGTATGTGCCAGATGTGGCACGTGGTGCAGTGAAGGGTTAACAGATTTTAAAGGAACTTGCTGAGTAAGTTCGGTTAAGTAACTTTACGAGGAAGATTTTAGTATGTTGTACGTCTTTATTAGGTATTTGATTATAGAGTTAAGCAGTAATTGAGAGGACAAAAAGAGTCATACAGTTAACATATCAACAACGGACGATATAGCTCCCAATTACTACGATTTTTACCATTGATACTTCCGAAAGGTATTCTTCGTCTTATTTAATCGAAGATTTCTGCGATTAATTTAGTCGAATTTTTCTTTTCGATAATACTGATGGCGGGAATTTTAGCAGTTGACAGCTAAGTGCCAATGACTGACAGAGCATTGTTACAGCATAGTAACATGCAAAAGCAGTATTTTAAGGAACACTTTAAACGAAGATACTTGAAAATTGAAAAAGTGCTTATCTATCTTAATCATTTTGACACGTAGATAAAAACTGTTTAAAATGTACACTCTTAAAAACAAAAAAATCCTTGATTTATATGTATTTTTCTGTTTATTATATTCGGTTAAAACATGAAAATTTCCGATTTGATTTGCCCATCTTACCGTAACTGAAACTTCGCGATTTAATATAAAAATTACTCGAAATTTCCCAATCTAAGCTATATTTTCGAGAAATTATAGAGATATACTAGCAACTATGCTCCCAGCAATTTTTCGTTTAAAAAACGAAATGTTTACGAAAGTTCTTCTTTCCCCTTCCCCTTTTTTCCTCGAATCACCGAAACCTTCTTAATCTAAACTCAAAAATTCCTGAAATCCTCCAATCGAAAAACGGGGATTCTCAAATAACAGAAAAATGTCTCGTAATCACGGATCTATTCTGGCAACCGTACTGCCATTACATTTACCTTTTTATGGTAAATTGTTTGAGAGTAGATGTTTTCTTTTTCATTTTTAGCTCACAGGCTATCAAAGCCTGAGTGCTAATGTGCCCGCAGGTTCTGCACGTACGTATGTACAGTCGTGGAAAAAAAAGGTAAACACCCCCTACTTACTCCTCAACAAATTATCGTAGAAGAAAGTTACTGGTACCGAACGATTGGAAATGAAGTCTACTTTTAAATGATGTATATAAAATTTGCTTAGGGGGGCATCTACATATTAAAACGAACCATAACTTCATTTTTTTCAATTCTGACAAGATAAATGAACTCTACACCCTTCAATTAGCCTAAAAACAAATTTTTATGCAATTCGTACCATAAGTTTCCGAGAAATTAATTATTTTAAAACGAGCGTATTTTAACCCCTTCGCGACGGGAGCCTTTTACGAAATGTTTATTACTTTGCTACCGGTTTTAAAAAACAAAAGTTTGTGTCTATTCAAATCGGGAAAATGCTCGGATTAGATAAGGCAAATTTTACAGTAAAATTTTACTGGTGAGGATAAACGAGGATCCTTAGGCCTATTTCCGGCACGTATACGTGTCGCTCGTCCCTAAGGGGTTAAGGGATGTATCCAAATTGAAGTTCGTTACTCGATTGTTAACCAAGAGAACACCCTTCTTGATCAAGGCACCTTATGAAGCCTGTTAGATAACAGGACAGCAGAAGAAATTTCAAAATATCTACTCACTTCTATCATAGACGGCCCCTTAAACCATCATTTTGCCGTTTTTTAAGCATAATTTGAAAACTATTTGGAATAAAAATGTGAAATTTCGGATTTTCATAAAGCAGGACTTAATAAATCTAAATCCACCAAAAAAATTATTGGTTACAATTCATAATTTTTTCGAATATTAATTTCATAATTCATAATTCATATTATAAAAATTGCAAATTCAGCGTATTTATGTTTGGGCACATTAGCATTATTGCTACACAAAAAATTAGCACATTAGGAGCATAATTTCAGGAGGTATAAATAAAAATATGAAAATGTAATTTAACATTAGAAGCACTAAATTTTGAATGTTTATAATTCAAAAACTTATCATTCAAATGACTTGAAAATTGGTGTCTAGGCATAGTTTAAACCGAAGATTTGAAATATCTCATTAAAATTGGTTATCGCGACTGAAAAAAATGAGGTTTGGGTTCGTTTTAATATGTAGATGGCCCCCTAAGCAAACTTTATATACATCCTTTAAAAGTAGACTTTATTTCCAATCGTTCGGTACCAGTAACTTCCGTCTACGATAATTTGTTGAAGAGTTAGTAGGGGGTGTTTACTTTTTTTTCCCACGACTTAACATATGTATACATGTACATAACGCGATAACTCTTGACAGAAATATCCGATTTGCTCCAAAAAAAAAAAAAATTCTAAGCTCATTTTGATAAGATGCTTCCCTGATTAGTTTTGGGGTTCATTGGTTAAATAGAAAGGGAGGTTTGGGGGCTAAATCCCCTTTTAACTTAGATAAATGGGTTTTTCATGCAGAATTATCAGATTTGCTTCAATTTCGTATACCGGTTAATTCTGATAAGGCCCTTCCCTGATTTGATTTGGAAGTTCATTCTTTAAGTATAAAGGAAGGAACAGGGGCTAATACCCCCTTAATTTAGATAAATGGGTTTTTCTAACCGATTTGCTTCAAATTTGGCATACCGGTTTTTTCTGATAAGGAGCTACCCTGATTAGATTTGGGGTTACTTGGTTAAGTATAAAGGGGAGAACGGGAGGGGGCTAATATTCCCATTAATTTAGATAAATGGGTTTTTCCATCCAATTTGCTTCAAATGTGGCATACCGGCTTATTAGCTCACAGGCTATCAAAGCCTGAGAGCTAATGTGCCCGCAGGTTCTGTATGTACGTATGTACGTAACGCGATAACTCTTGATAGAAATATCCGCTTTGCTTCAATTTTTTTTCTATGTTCATACTGATAAGGCTCTTCCCTGATTAGTTTTGGAGGTTCATTGGTGAACTATAAAGGGGGGAACGGGGGCAAATCCCCCCCTTAATTTAGAAAAAATTGGTTTTTCAGGCAGAATTTTCCGATTTGCATCAAATTTTGTAAATAGGTTCCTTCTGATCAGGTGCTTCTCCGATTACTTTTGGGGGTTCATTGCTTAAGTAGGAAGGGGGAAAAGGGAGCTAACCCCCTTAATTTAAATAAATGGGTTTTTCAGGCAGAATTATCCGATTTGCATCAAAATTTGTAAACAGGTCAATTCTGATAAGTCTCTTCTTTGATTACTATTGGGGGGTCCATTGGTTAAGTATAAAGGGGGAACGGGGAGCTAACCGTCCCCCCCCCTTAAATTAGATAAATGGGTTTTCAGGCAGAATTATCTGATTTGCATCTGATAAAATACTTTTACTAGTTTTGGGGATTCATTGGTTAAGTATAAAGGGAGAACGGGAGGCAACACCCCCCCCCCCCCCAATTAATTTAGGTAAATGAGTTTTTCTGTCCGATTTGCTTCAAATTTAGTATACCGGTTTATTCTGATAAGGCGCTTCTCTTATGAGATTTGGAGGCTCATTAGTTAAGTATAAAGATGGGAAACAGAGGGGTGGAGGCAAATCCGCTTTAAATATTTTTCGAGGGCATTGTTCTTTGAAATAAGAATATAATATACAATTAGTGTGAATAGCCTGTGAACTCAAAGACATCAGTTTTACTGGGCACTTTTCTGTTTATTTTTTTCTTTTTAATGCTTTTCAACATAATTTAAAAAGTATGTATGAATTCCTTTTGACTGGCCACCTGCCCGTGCTCTAACTCGCATAAATATAATTCCATTTTCATGTTGTTGATATATATATTATTAAGGTTTACTGTTGCATGTTTAATTAATAAAAAAAATAATTTGTGCATTTATAGATCGCTTACAGGGACACAAAAAAGAATTTAGTTACATTATGGTCTATGAGGCGAAATCGTTTAAAATGCACTCTAATAATGTTACGCTTTTTCAAATATATTGAAATTTATATTCATCGTTGAGGTGAATTACAGAATGTTTAATTTAAAAAATAGTGCAAATAGCATTTATCTTTCATTTACAGGAACACAAAAAAGAATTTCGTTACATTATCGTCTGTAAGGGCAAATCATTTGCAATATATTTTAATGATGTTACGTTTTTTTTTTTCAAATATATTGAAATTTATATTCATCAGTGAGGTGAATTACAGAATGTTTTCTGTACAAAATAGTGTAAATAGCATTTATCTTTCATTTACAGGGACACTTTAAAGAATTTGGCTTTTAGTGCTATCTATAATCCAAGTGATAATTGCTGAAAGTGAGTTTTTAGTAGTAATATGCTTTTATAATTTAACTAATTTTTTGCATACAACGATGCGTATAAATTTTATAGATAATATACAAGGCAACAAAAAAAAAAAAAAATAATTCGAGTGCATTTCCGTCGGTTGACGGAATTAAACAACGAAGTTATTTTACAGTATTGTGAATGTGTTGGAAAGTAATTGATGCTTGACGCAAGATTTTTCTTTAAAGTTATTTTTTAATTAAATGTAATCTACGCTTTTATTTACATCCTATACTCATGCCAATTTGCAAGCACTTAGTATTTCGTCTATTTTAATTAGAGATCAAACGAAAATTCGGTTCGCTTTCGTTTCCGACCCAAAATCTGAGTTTCGCAGAAAATTTGTTTTCGGCGAAAATGCGGCCGAAAATTCGACCGGACCGAAACTCGGTTGAAACTATCAGTATTCCAACTAATCTCGTTTCTTCCTTTGGAAATTTTCATCATGACTCATCAGTTTGAGCTGTATCGACTCAAATGAGACTATTTATTGCTACGAACTTTGTTGTTTATAATTATCAGTTATGACTGACTCAAGACGTGAATGCAAATTATAAGCAAGCAATGCGTATATAACTAAACTTCTTCACGAGCTCATTAAAAGCTGCAGCCATAACAGCAATAGAAAATCAGTTTGAAACCGCATAAGTGTTTCGAATACTCTTTGAGGAAGTTCTAGTATAACCTCTTTGTTCCCAAAGCTAAAATAATACTACAAATACTCATTCATTGGTTATAAATAAACAAAATGGCATCATAGATGGCATAAAAAAGAACTTTTCGAAATAGATATTTTAGGGGACTAATAATTTAGGTTTACAAATAGGGTCTAAAATTACAAATTCCGTTAAAATATCAATTTATTTATCACTAACCCAAATTCACACAATACCAAATTTAAGGCCTTTAAACAAGTGAAAGATGTACAAAACCTCAAAAAATTTTATTATAAAGGATTTAAGTTTAATAAGTATGGAAATTTTTTAATTTCTTGGCCACACCCTCTTGAAGGCGTTTTGCAAACTCAGATGAAAATAACATCTATTTTATGAGAAAATCAGCATAGATTTTGCCATTTATTGGTTTGCTTTTAAAGCAAAAAACATTCAGCTATTAAGAAATGAAGTCAAAATGTAAAAAAAACGAACAGTCTAGTTTTTATGTGGAAAAGAATAGAGGTCCACATATGTGGACCCAGGTAGCGAAGAGGATAACAGATGATCATTTACAGAAATCATTATAAAAGATAAATCGAGGTGTGTATACATAAAACTAAAATATTTTTTAATTAAATGAAATTCATATAATTTGAAAATCTTTCTATGTCGTCTATGAATTAATTACGTTTTATTTTATATGAAAATAAAAAAAATGGGTTTAACCGATCAAAGAAAGAAACAGTGGACCATCAGCTGGAGAAAAGATGGCAGCCAGCACTGCCATCAGCGGTAAAGTGCAATTGTGCCATTACTTAAACCAGTACAAAAGTGTCCGTGCGGAATGCAGCTGGCCCATCGGTGATGGTCAACAGAAGGCCAGCATTGGTATGCCATCACATTACTTCAATCCGGCACTTTTCTTGCACGATCCTACTGCTATTCCTTTTCTTGCCCAGCACTTTCCCTTACCTTGTAGAATTCTATAAAAAACAAAGTATTACAGAATTACGGCCTTTTTTCTATAAGCTAGTTTCACCAAGAGCTATAAGTGTCTATAACAGAAATGTCTACAGAAATATTTGAACTTGAAGCGGTTTTCATGTGGTCATTCTCCCAAGTATTAACCGCGCTCGGTGCTGTTTGGTTTTCGTGATCGGACATGAACAAGCACTTTCAGCATATCCTAAGAGCGCTCGTAGTTTTCAACCTTTTATTACACTATTTGAAGTTTGTTTCTTTTGTGATTTACGTTTCCAATCATTAAACTGGTATAGAAATTATTGTATTGTATAGAAATCCTGTACATTTCATACTTTTTTTTTATTGATTCTCAACTGTTTAAATTAGGAAAACTGAAATCCTTTGTAATTTAGTAAAACCAGATTTAAGGAGAAAAAAAAAGTACGTTGAAACAAAGAATTTATTTATTTATTCATTTACTTATTTATTTTGTTGGTGGCAGTGGTGCTATATTATTTACAGTTTCAAAAAAAATTAGCTTCACAGCTTAAATTGTGTTAAAATATTCATTTCAGATTTGTGTTCAAATACCCTATGTCTTCAATATTCGCAACACCACCTAGCGTAAGGATTCCCAGCAACAATACTGCAAAAGTTCGTGCACTTCCATGTAGTGGTGGGCCAGCGTATGAGATAAAACGGATGCCCACCAGAATTTTATCCGATTATTTCCAACAGCAAAGTTGACTGAAGCTGTCCAGCAGTGGCCATGCAGTGGTAGACCATTAGCCAGCACTTCTCCATCATTGCCAGCACCTATCTTGCTGCTGGACAGCAATTTTCTCTTTGCTGGGAAGGTACAGAAAGCCAATTTGGGCCACACGTATAATTAATTTAAAATTATATATATTTAATAAATACGCATAATTAATTAATAATTATGCAAATTTAATAAATACGTATAATTAATTAATATAATTATGTATATTTTGTAAATACTTTAATACATGCAATTTAATTACTTAAAATTTTTTTGGACATTTTCGTTTTCATTTTCGTTTTCAGCCGAAAATATGAATGTCACCGAAATTCTGTTGCGGTTTCGGAAAAACCTGTTTCGGTCGATTCTTAATTTTAATTCAATTCTTTACTGCAAATGCAGATTTCATATTTCATTTATTCATTCCTTATTCTTAATTAAGTTTCGAAGAATCTCCACAAAATCTAAATTCATTCCATCCAGCTGCTTTATTTGCTGTCTCATCGTTATTATTTTTTGTCTCGTGTAATGACAGCAGTTTATTTTATGATTCGGGTAACGGGTAAGATCATCATTATTTCAAACTCAGCATCTTTAAAGTGATGTTCATCATCGCTTCCAGAGTGTTTTTATGGGATTAAAGCTGTTATCATTTTTCCAAATGATTTCAAAATCCCCATTGTACAGAAATAGAAAAATAAGAGAAGATTGTAAAACATAAGGTAATAAGAAACATAGCCATTAATGGATTCAATATATTTCGGGGGTGCTGTAAAATGCTTGTAAATATTTGTCGCTTTGCCAATATTTACACATCGAAAGCATCTGTTATCATTATAATTAATGGAATAGGTGATATTTGTAGTTTCTTATTCCACCGTAGCAGGCAATTGAAAAACTGTAAAAATAAGAATAATAGTTATGCAAAATCGAATTTAAGCTCGATTTGTTGATCTTATTGCATAGCTTCTATTTTTTTTAAATTGGATATAATAGTGATTCACAACAGAATTTAAAAACAAAACATAGCCTTTACTTGTTGATCCTGTTCCATGGTTGGCGGTTTTTACAATGAAAAATAAAAGTGATTCATATTCGAATTTAAACTAAAAACATATTTCTAATTTGTTGATCCTGCTGCATAGCAGCCGGTTTTTCTATAAAAATAACTGTGATTCACAATCGAAAATAATAGGGATTCACAACCGAATTTAAACACAAAACATATAGTCTTTATTTGTTGTTCCTGTTCCATAGTTGCCGGTTTTTGCGATGCAAAATAATGGTGATTCATATTCCACTTTAAACTAGAAAAGTATTTCTAATTTGTTGATCATGTTGCATAGCCGCCAATTTTTTTTTAAATAAATATAGCTGTGATTCACATTCGAAAATAATAGAGATTCACAACCGAATTTAAACACAAAACATACAGCATTTATTTGTTGATCCTGTTCCACAGTTGTCGGTTTTTACAATGAAAAATAACGGTGAATCATATTCGAATTTAAACTAAAAACGTATTTCTAATTTATTTATCCTATACGCCGGTTTTTCAATAAAAATAACTGTGATTTACAATCGAAAATGATACTGATTCACAACCGAATTTAAACACAAAACATATAGTCTTTATTTGTTTTTCCTGTTCCATAGTTGTCGGTTTTGACAATGAAAAATAACAGTCATTCATATTCGAATTTAAACTAAAAACATCTTTCTAATTTGTTGATCCTCTTTCATAGCAGCCGGTTTTTCAATAAAAATAACTGTAATTCACAATCGAAAATAATGGGGATTCACAACCGAATTTAAACACAAAACATATAGTCTTTATTTGTTGTTACTGTTCCATAGTTGCCGGTTTTTACAATGCAAAATAATGGTGATTCATATTCTAATTTAAACTAAAAACGTATTTCTAATTTGTTGATCATGCTGCATAGCCGCCAGTTTTTTTTAAATAAAAATAATTGTGATTCACAATCGAAAATTATAGTGATTCACAACCGAATTTAAACACAAAACATATAGCTTTTATTTGTTGATCCTGTTCCACAGTTGCCGGTTTTTTTAATGAAAAATAACGGTGAATCATATTCGAATTTAAATTAAAAACGTATTTCTAATTTATTTATCCTATACGAC
Organism: Maratus speciosus; assembly: GCA_963932465.1. NCBI lineage: Eukaryota > Metazoa > Arthropoda > Arachnida > Araneae > Salticidae > Maratus > Maratus speciosus. The sequence continues at coordinate 248,842,853 of OZ010799.1, forward strand.
GGTTTTTCAATAAAAATAACTGCGATTTACAATCGAAAATAATACTGATTCACAACCGAATTCAAAAAGAAAACATATAGTCTTTATTTGTTGTTCCTGTTCCATAGTTGTCGGTTTTTACAATGAAAAATAACGATGATTCATATTCGAATTTAAACTAAAAACATATTTCTAATTTGTTGATTCTGTTGCACAGCTGCCAGTATTTAAAAAAAAAAAAATAAAATAACTGCGATTCACAATCAAAAATAATAGTGATTCATAACCGAATTTAATCACAAAACGTATAGTCTTTATTTGTTGTTCCTGTTCCATACTTGCCGGTTTTTACAATTAAAAAAAAGTAGTTCATATTCGAATTTAAACCAAAAACATATTCTAATTTGTTAATACTATTGCATAGCCGCAGGTGTTTTTCGAGTGAAAACTAACAGCGATTCACAATCGAATTTAAACACAGAACATATTTCTGCTTTGTTGATCATGTTGGATAGCCGCTGGTTTTCTTAATTGAAAAATAACAGTGATTCACAGCCGAATTTAAGCTAAAAACATATTTCTACTTTGTTGATCATGTTGAATAGCCTCCGGTTTCTTCAATTAAAAAATAACAGTGATTCACAGTCGAATTTAAACTTAAAACATATTTATAAGTTATTGATCCTGTTGTATCACAGAGTAAAGATGAAGAATAGAGATGCAGTATGCCGAAAAAACGATATGCAATATGATGCCGGTTACCGCTCAAATTTAAATGCTCTCATACGGCCCAAAGAAAACAAGCATGTGGAACAAGGACCGAATTTTTTGACGTCACCCGTGCATTTCTCTAAATGAAACTGATCTGTTTAAGTGTTTATGTGTAACCCTTTCAAAAAAAAGAAGAATGGTAACAACGATCTTAGGACAATAAAGATTCCCCAACTAAAGAATTTTGTTCCTTTCGAACAAAATCTTAAATGACGCACGGTGGGTGATTTTCCTATTCTACCTGGCCAAAAATATTTTTAGCGTCAATATAGTCGCATCGCCATGAAATTGAAAAATGTTATTGATATTCACTATTGAATGTTAGGTGTTGCAAAATGTAGCATGTAGCAGTCACAATTTCATTACAGGGACATTCAAAAGAATTTCATTACGTTGCGGCCTGTGGGGAAAAATCGTTTTGGGTGGTTTTTAATGATGTTTCATAATTTCAAACACTTTGAAATTTATATTCATGCCTATGAAGTGCACTACAAGATGATTGCTATAGAATATGGTATGGATAGCATTTATCGATCATTTACAGGGACACTAAAAAGAATTTTGTTACATTACGGTCTATGAAGAAAAATTGTTTGTGGTGTTTTTTGTTCATGTTATACTATTTCAAAAGTATTTAAATTAATATATATATATCTCCGAGGTGCTCTATAACATGCTTACTATTGAATATGATGTGCATAGCATTAATCTTTCATATACGGGGGCACGCAAAGTAAACCAGTTATATTTCTCTCTCTATGAATAATAATTGATGGAAGTGCGTTTTCAGTTGTGGAACACTTTTTAAAATTGTAAAAATTGCATACTATTTAGTGTGTATAAATTCTATAAATCATATACAGGGCTGCAACAAACATCTGAAGCACATTTCCGTTTATTGGCGGATATTGCTGACGAGGAATTATCAATTGTGATATGCGTTCACTAACTGTTCTAAATTTTAGCATATTGTGAATTATATGATAAATTTATAGTTCATATACAGGTATGTACGAGATTTTCAGTTACTTTTTCGACTTTGGTTGAAATTGCGTTTTCAAACGTGTTATATGTTTTACAAATTATTACTTAGACATCGTTTTTCACGTTATTAAGCTATAAAGTTTTATTATAGTAGACCGAATGCATTAAAAAATGTTTCATAATCTGATTGACGCATGAATTTACGTTCTTGATAATTTTAATGATACTTTTTTTAACGATATGGAAGCTAATGTGATAAAACTATTTTTGTATTATTATAAAAAATCCTAAAATTTCTTTTTCTAAAATTCAAGATACGGGGCAAACATTCCACAGCTTTTATGAAAATTGTTGTGTTGTATATTCTTTTGTATATTTATATTAATCTCTGCTCAGAGGAACCTTATGTAAAGAATGGGAATCATAAGATATCATGAGAAAATGACCACATTATGTTTTGCGTTGCATCAAATCTGAATTTGGAGAATTTGTCTGGAACAATTTTCTAACCACTCGGAATTTGCAGCCATGAAATATATTTTTCATCATTTTGTCCTGTATCCCCCTACATACAACAGGCAACTTTTGTTTAAATTTGGTCATAAGTTTAAACATTTTGCGCTTGAAAAACTTCATGTGCTCTTCATTGTAATTTTCCTCTATAAATAAAACATTTTCAGTCAAATTCACATTCTCATTATATTTTAAATCCTGTTGCCGTTGCACAATGTTGCAAAAGTTTATTTATATGACTAACTTAAATTCTGCGGTCTTTGATTAAAAAAAAAAAAAAAAAATGGTACCTAAACGAAAATTAAAAAAAAAAATTATTTAGACTTAATAAGCTTTAAAAAATTCTAAAAACTAGGGGGCACCTAAGGGCAAAGAAATTAAATTGGAACGAAAAGGTAATAATCTAAACTATTTAATCATATCAAAATTGAGCTTAATCGTGCTTTATCATATAACTTTTTCTATATTAAAACTGAAAAATTGTAAAAAAAAGAAAAAAAAAAAAAAAAAATACAGTTTTTTGCGACACTAAATGTGAAATAACAACTGATATGTGCAAAATTTATGCACATAAATCCGATAAAATAAAGTCCATATTTTGTTTGAAAGCGTCCATAATCGAGCAGTATGCTTTATTCCGCTTCAAGTAGCATAATAAAGAACTATACTCCAAAGTGATTGATTCATTCCCACCTAAGAAGCACCAACTTTGCACTAGTCTATGGACCATACAATTATATTTAAAGCAAAACCAATAGCAGGGTGCATCGCCCTAACTATTGAGATATAACAGGCAAAAAATAAATTACGCTAGGATAAACTTTTAAAAATCGACTTTTGGCCAGCTAGAATCGGAAAATCGTGATATATGTATTAGTCATTTTTAATCTAAATTTTGATCATGCGTATGGCCAACACGCGAATAATGAATAACAATTTCTAACTGTAAAAGGAAAAGCAAAGAAATATTAGGTTTGAATTGACCGGCGCGTCAAAGCACCTGGTTATGTTTCGTCCTAATGTAAGGAATTTTAGGGTGTTCTCGTATTTTCGGCATCGCCCCCCGCCACCACATTTCCTCTATTCTTTTTCTAACTCTGTGCTGCTTTTCTTTCAATTAAAAATAAGAGTGATTCACAACCGAATTTAAATACAAAATATATTTCTAATTTGATGATCTTATTGCATGGCTGAAGTTTCAATTTAATTAAAAGTAATACTGATTCTCAGCCGAATTTAAACAAAAGCGATATTTCTAATTTCTTGATACTATTGTATAATTGCCTGTTTTTTCGATTAAAAATACTAATAGTATATTATTGTACTCAGCCAAATTTAAACTAACAACATATTAGGTTCTGTCCGGTAATGTTATTTCACGCCTACGTTTTTAAAATTCGGATTTCTTCATTGGCACCACTTTTTTCGAATGCTAAAATTCCCATTGTTTTCACCTTAATGTGAAATGTGAAAGATATGTGCAAAACTGCATACATACTAAGCGTCCTATCTTAAATGGAAGAGGTAACCCCAAGATTAAAGAGGAGGTCACGTCAATCAAGGTCACGCGCAACGTAGCGGATGGGGTTAACTACAGGAAGATGCCTAACTGTTTTCTTACATCACACCACTAAAATTGTAAAGTTTTTTTTTCACCTAGATTAATAGCTGAAAAGTCGCTGATTAGATAAGGTGAGAAAAACTTCGCGGTATTAAGGGCATCTGGACCCACCCCTTCTCGCTACGCCATTATTTTGCAATAAATCTGGTAAACAAGATTCATATTCCATGAATGACTAAAGATTTAGAAAATATGCGCAGATGGTAGATATTTTGTCATGTCATATATGACGTCACACTAAAAGCCCGCGTATGTGGATTAACCCCGTCCACAAGAAGGCGCAGCTGTATTAATCTACGCCCGATTCCAGCATTAAGTTTGTACGCTTAATATATATGCAGTTTTGGATATGTGTTCAGATATGTTCTCTTTAGATATGTTAGACAGGGATCGTACGCTTCAAGGACTTTCAAGCACTTTTACCAGAATTTTTTGTAAAGTATCATTTGCCTTATTTAATGAAAAACATTTTAACGTCAGGTATAGCGACCACAACTTTACGAAATTTCTGGTACTAAAATGTCTAAAATTCACTGAACCCCTTCATGCGTACGAACTTTGAAAGCAATAACGGTATACGCCATTTCCATACTATAAATTTCTGGATGCTGTTATCTTGCTAAAATATACCAACCTGCGCTGAATAAATAAGTAATAAAAATTAAATTTAAAAAAATCAAAAGACCCGACTGCGTGAAAAGCGAACTCATTGATTATTTCTCATCAATGTGAAACTATTTTTTATATTACTTACCAATTTTTTTATTTACTTGTATGGATGACTTTTAAGTTGTGTTTAATTGTTAGTTCCTATCTATAAACACTGTTTTGATGAGGCCTATAAATGTCTATGATGGTTAGAGTTTCAGTAAAGCTAGATATCCTACCTACACAACTTCCAGGTCGTATAATATTTAAACGGAGCTTCTGACTGTAAAATAGTCAATGAAACATCGTCTTCACCAGCCGTTGGGATATTTCGAGGGTATAAGGAAATCCACATACCCAGATACGCGTGAAACACATAACGCGTGAAACACATAACCTTTCTTGGCAGTCGGGTAAAAAGTGCGTTGATTTTTTGTTTCAAAATTACTTGAAGAAAAACTTGGACTTACGCTGTCAAAATTTAATAATTAAAAATCTTACGATACTCATCAGCGTACATGTAAATAAAAAATATATTAAAAACACATTACAAATTATTCCCAACGTTTCGTGCTCTTTCTAACGAGCCATCATCGGGGGAGAGAATCCTTGACCTCCTCAAAGCGAAGTTTCAAACTACACAGTCACTTTCACGACATCACAACTGAAAACATTTCGGTAACTAATCATTAAAACAACCAAAATCAGTACTGCATTGGATGAATATTTTAAAAGAAGTACATTCGTAATGTTTATTTCGGAACCTAGTTTCTTATTGTAGTGTGTTAGCCTACCAACAGATGGCGCCATATCCAATGCAGTACTGATTTTGGTTATTTTAATGATCAGTTACCGAAATGTTTTCAGTTGTGATGTCGTGAAAATGACTGTGCAGTTTGAAACTTCGCTTCGAGGAGGTCAAGGACTCTCTCCCCTGATGATGGCTCGTTAGAAAGAGCACGAAACGTTGGGAATAATTTGTAATGTGTTTTTAATATAGTTTTTATTTACATGTACGCTGATGAGTATCGTAAGATTTAATTATCAAAATTACTTGTTACGATAATGAAAGAAAATATACCTCTTTTGATAACATTCACTAATTTAATCAAATAACTTTCCTTTGTTAGGAGTGTTTCTTGCGCATTATGTTTTACTGTTAATTCTAATTAGTCCCTTCCACGCATATGTAAAAATACAAATTCTCATTATTATTTTTTTCTTAATAATTTATCTGCAACCATAATTCTCATATTTTTCGCATTTGTTTATTTCCAGTTCATAATCATGCTTTCTAAACACTCCAAGATAAAAAAAAAAAAACATTTCTTTTGTCATCATATTCACTGTTTGAAGTGTTCTTCTATTTTTATTTATACTACTTTATATTTCTTTCCATAACTCCTGTTTTGTATTCGGACTTTTTTTAACCATTTGGAAAAATGGTTATTGTCCTCGACAGGGTAGGAAATCAAAAGCATATCAGAAAATTTTTATTGGTTTAATCCGCATTTTATTCGTTTTCTGGTTCGTCTATACAGTAGTCTGTATTTCCCTTTACTTTCAACAGAGATGGATACTTCTGTTGAATCTATGACAAAAAAGTAATAAAAGCTACAAAAAAAAATTAATAACTCAGAAACAAATTGAGATACAGCTTTCAAATTGCATTTGAAAGTACATTTTTTTCTCTATACGACGGTGTAAAAAGTAATATTGTGGGATGTTTAGAAGTTTAAGAATGAAATTTCATTTAAAATGGGTCGTCAGATTTCTTGGAAATCTGACGATGGAAAAGCCTTTTTCCGAACAGCCAATGAAATGCTTTGATAATCCGTAAGTTTCAGGTGGATAATACGTAAGTTTCAGGAAATCTGACGAGACGCAATACATGTAATAACACTATTAACGTTTAATCCATGGCGTGCGTAATGTATGATCAACTCCGTGCGATTTTTTATGTCTTAAATTTTAGTCTTTGAATAAATCATTTTCTAAATGGTCGTTGTAATTTGTTAAATTGCTTTATTTATTTATTTATTGGTTTTAGTGAAATGTGAAAAATGAACATTTAATTTACTCGGACGTTATTTATATGAATATTTTGTGTTTTCTTTAAAATTATTATTATTTTCTGAATTATTTTAAAGTTTACAAAGCACTCGGTAGTGTACTCAATAGTACTTTTATTACGTGTATGTGTATGTACATAAAGATAATAAAAGTACTGATGCCAAAGATTATACTTTAAATTTCTTTCTGTATAGAAAAAGAACCGAAAACAATGCTTATATAATCCTTTCTCTCAATCTATATCTCTAAATTTATGCACAGTATGTCACAATATCCAAACAATGACTGTAAGTTCAATTCACTCAACGAGAGAAAAAAATAAAAAAAACATCTTCTGATTCCTATGAAGTTATTTATAATTGTATGTGGTTAATTTTGTCATGAGGTGTCATCTTCAACCTATTAAAGTTGAACCTTACTTTTCACAAGCAAAAAAATAAGGTGAAAGATTATATCTAGGAAAATAGTTTGGAAAACGCATAACACATTTCAAATTTCAATTTAACAATTACCTTCAATAGTTGAAAGAAATCTTCTTTTGTGCAGCCCTGTATATGCCCTATAGATTTCTATAAATACTAAGCAATATGCTAAAATTTACCTCAGTAACGAAACGCATAGCACAATTGAAAATTCCCCTTTCATTACTAGGTTGAGCAAAAACGTTCTGGGAAATTTGAGAAAGTTGCGTTGTTATGCTCAAATTAACAACAAAAGCAACAAGGACTATTCTTCAAAGTAGAGACCATCATAGTTGACGACTTTCTGCCAGATTCCGTATTTGCTGGAAGTACGAAGTTTGTCGCCGTAGAAGCACCTTCACCGTCACTAATCTCATCGACGGCTTTCAGAATCGTTAGACATTTTCTCCAATAATGCCGAATCAACACACGCAAATCATACTGTTCAATAGGCATTTTCAGTTATAGAACAGTGTAGCCGCAAAGAATCCATTGACACCGCAAAATTTTATTAGTATTCTTCGTCTAACTGCAGGACAAAATTTCTGCGATTTTTGAAGGCAAAGAATACTATAAGAATTTAGTGGTGACAATCTCTCAACTGCTGCGCCACTGTTCCATCACTGCATTTTGGAGCTGAAATACCTGAACTGCTATAGATATACCACTAGTACTCCTATATACGATACAAATTCTGGTAACTATAAGACTAAAAATGTCCCAGAACTTTTTGCTCAACCTAATATTTCCGTCAATGAACATAAATATATCATGTATCTTCTGTGTAGCCTTGTATATGTATATGACCTAAACAAATTAGTCTTCACAAAAATTAATACGCAAAAAAACTGTTATTCGTCCACCAGTGTATCCACTAATACAGCATGCTTTGTAGAGTTATTTCATCTGGGAACGAAGAAGTTAAAATAATATACAGATGCATTTGTTGCAAAACAATATGCAGTAAACATCCTTTAATGCGGCACGTTCGGGACTAGAAGCATGCCGAATTACAAGATGAATTTTCCGGATTACAAGATGAATGTCGGGAAAAACGTGTAGAAGTTAGAATTAAACAAATAATGACAATAAAGTGTATAAAAATAGCAAATAAAGCCTTTGAGCAACAATATCAAAAAGCAGAAAAACCAACGTTTAAAATGCACAAATAATATATGAAAAGCAGCAAACAGCTGTTTCGAATCTACTAGCGAGATTCTACTTCAGTGCAAGATAGGGGAAAAGGAACAGCGTGCTACAAAAAGGAAGGCTGAGCAAAAAAAAAAAAGTGCATTATTTGTGCATTTTAAACGTTGGTTTTTCTGCTTTTTAATAAAGTGTATGTTTGACAATAAAGTGTATGTTCTTTAAACAGCTTAAATACATTTTTAAAAAAAACCTCGATAACATAAAGTATAATATAGTAATGCAATTAATACAACAATTCGTATATTTAATATATTTCAAAAAATTGATAATCAATTCTAAAAATCGCCTAATTATAATGAAACTATATTTATTCATTATCTATACTTTGAAAGTCCATTATCTGTTTTTATTCATTAGTATTCTATGGATAATATCTGTCTCTTACCTGTTTCAATGTTCTAATATTTTACGAAAAACATAAGTGACTCTCTTAACACTTATTTAATAAACCCAATGGGGCTATTCCGAGAGAGATATTAATAAAAAACAGGCGGAGTGACAAGAATTTAATTACGAAAGTACAAAGTGTATCTTAAAGGAACTAGATTATTTTTTTATCTTATTATTAATGTAAAGGATTTCTTCGTCTAATTCGCCGTTCTTTTCAATCGCCATTTTGGGGGGGGGGGGAGGGCTCTGTAGCTTACAATATCATTTAAAGCAAGAGGGTAAACTCGGGCCTCCCGTGTTACAGAATATAGGTGAAAACCACCATAGATATTATGTTTGATGCCAAAATGTATGAAAACATGGAGGATAAATTAATGTACTAGCATCCCACCATTTTTGCGATTTTAAAACACAATCTTAATTTCAACCATCTGTTCGTGAACTCGGTTGTCCTGTGAAATTTTCAATTTTTTACATTTAATTGTCCGATGGATTTAATTAAAAGAAATTTCGTATTTTTTAGCCATTTTACGGGTTTTTTGGAATATTAATAAATGTTAATAGCCTTTTGGCACCATCTAGTGAATGTCTGGAAAGTGAATGAATTAATATGGATATTTTTCGGAATTATTTCAGCATTTAAAATATGTTTTAAACAAGTTTTTCTTTTAAAAAAAATTATATTTTAGTTGTACCTCCGCTAAATTTTTGAAATTGCTGAATTTAAAAATATTCGGATATTTTAAATTTTTAAAAATAATTTTACTTCAATATTTTTAATTTGTTACACAAATATTTTTTTAATTATTTTAAAATTAAATCTAATGGTGCTGTCATTTATATAATGGTTTAGTAATTATAAATTATCAATTTTTATTTATTAATTTAAGGATAAAGTGTTTTAAAAGACATATTAAACGAAACCCTCTGTGCGACTTGCGATCACACATACTCGCTTGTTAAAAAATTACTTCTGCTTTTCTTGTAAGAAACCGGCTCATTTTAAATGAAATTTCTAGACATTGAGCCTCTCCCCCAGCCTGTAAAATAAGGAAGAGAAAGACTAGATAACAGGAATTCTGCTTTTATAGAATTTAGTGTCGCCCCCGATGAATAAAAAATGTACAGCACAAAACATATTTCAATTTTAAGACTTACAGCGCAAGCTTTTATTTTATGTAAAATCACGTCATTCGCATCCGCTTAAGATTTCCACATTTACGATCCACTCTTAAACATCTACAGTAAAATAGGCATAGGACGTCACTATCGCGAAATAATACACAAATGCAGCAAAAAGATGCCGTCATTAAAGAAATTCGACCAAAAAAGAAAAAAAACCCGGCTGTCTAATGATTCATAAGCCTCCATTTGTTTGTAACATTAATATGGATACTTAAAATTAAATATAGTTTATAATAGCTCCCTGTTTTAACAGAAATCATTCGTTTATATTTTTTTCAAAATAGCACGTATTTTAAATACATTTTCTTTCGGTTGTTATGAAAAAATGGCAACAAAAATATATAATTAAATTTAACACTATTTTTCCTTTACTTTCTACAGAAATGGAGTACTTCCGTTGCCAATATTAAGCAAATAGCTCCAAAAACTACAAAAAAATTAATATTTCAAATATAAATTCGGATGCAGTTTTCAAACAAATTGCATTTAAAAGTACTTTTTTTTCCAATACGACGGTATAAAAATTGAAAGCGTGCGATGCTTAGAAGTTTAAAAAATTGCTATAGAGTATTTAATCGTACTGCTTTGTTTTACGGCTGGCTTCTGTAAAGTAACGTATTTTTTGAAGACGAGACAAAATAAGCTGGGAGAAAGAAATAGCACACCGTGCAGGGGGCTAAAAAGAAAAAAAACGAAAAGGGACAAGTTGGAAAAAGAAATAAATTAGATGAAGAAATCTTTAGCATTAATGACGGGAGAAAAATATTCATCCTGTGTTCGCTTAAATTAAAATCCGTACTTTTCTAATTAAATTATTGTCACGCCGTCTGTTTTCCATTAATATTTATCTCGGAATAGCCCAATTGGGTTTATTAAATTAATATTAAGAGAGTCATTTAGGGTTTTCCCTAAAACATTAGCACATTAAAACCGCTAATAGGCTTTTATAAAATTGGACAATTAGAAATATTGATTATTTAGAACTAGATTATTATTCGAATAAAAAATGATTTTATTTCTATGCATTGAAATCTTTCTGAAATATTCACATGACGAAAGAATTGCTCTCGAACTTTTCCATTCGAACTGAACAATTCGAACTATCGTCTCTATTGTGATAATACATATAATTTTTTTTTTTTTTTTTTTTTTTTTTTTAGGTTTTATTTTGAATATTAGAATACTTTAACAGCATTTTAGGGGTAAATGAAAAGTAAGCGTATTAGAATACATTATTTCCCTTTTCCCTATTTATAAAACAAAATGTTTACAATGCAATCTGCTCTTTAAAATAAAGTGACAATCCTGGTAATTGTTTTTTTAGTGAATATTGCGTTGCGCGAAAACATATGCAATTGGAAATCTTCATTTGTGACGTACAAACCAGTTGTTTGCACTTAAAAATGGACAGTATTCGAAGCTAACGAGAAAGACAGGCTACCGCGGTGCATTCAACGTGTCTTTTTTTTTACAGACCGCTGGAATCACGTGATCCTCGAATGCACCAATAAAGATGTGCGAAAAGAGCATCACGTCAATCTAGCGGTCTGCAAAAAAAGACACGAGGGATGCACCGCGGTAGCCTGTCTTTTTCGTTAGCCTCGACAGTATTCATGTGATGTCACAATGGGAAACACGTAGCATAAAACAGGGTTCGTATGGGTACCGTTATTTTCAAGGCAAAATATCAGTATTTTTTCATAGAAAAATAAGTCTAGTTTAAACAGACGAAATTTCGCCTTATTTAACCCGTTTGCGGCCATAGGTGCATGTATGCACCCTCAAAAAGAGTATGCAGAATTGTTTTAGGCACCAGTAAAAAATAAAAGTAATACATAGATCCTTTAATTAGAACATTTTCGTGATTGCTTAAGTAAAGGTAACTTTTTTAAAAAAAGTGGTGCCATTCGAATAAAATTTGTGTAAAAGGCCACCGGTCCCGAAGGAGTTAAGGAAAGACTTTCCATAAGAAAATACTGGTACCGAAAAATTTCTTAGACTGGAAATTCAAGGACCCGTACGAACCCTGTAAAAATAGTCACTAGCGCGTTTGCTTACCTTATTCCGTCATTTGATGCAGCATGAATGCATTCATAAAATACTGAAGATTTATTTTGTACGAATTATTTTCGATAAATTCTTATATACATAATAATTAAACATATATACTTATTATTAAAATTTTAAAAATAAAATTTTAAAAATAAAATTAAAAACATTCATGGAATAGCTTTAAAATAAAGAAAAGAATTCACGTATAACCCATACTTATCGCTGAAAAGGTCTAAAACTTCACATAAAAATAAAATATAAGCATAATTTTTCTAAACACGGTGCTTTTTAATGCGCGATTATGAATGTTATTCCCAAGCAGACGAATTTTTGTAGCCTCGAACCCAAAGGGAGAATATGGCTCACACACTGTTAAAAATCGGCAGCTTTAGTTGCATAGTGACTCCACCGCTATTATAGAATATCTATTTTTTGACCAACGAGAATGCTCCATAATAAAGTCAAGTAACCGTTTTCTCTAAAAGAAGTGGAGTGGCTATGCAGCTAAAGCTACAGATTTTTAACAGTGTAGCTATAGTGCCTAGAATATATAGTGTAGAAATTAGCTATCCCTGTAATACTTTAAAAAAGTGCTAAAATATCCCTTAAATGTGCAACGATGCTGCTGAAATATACAGATCGCAGCGACATCTGCAGGATATTTTCTACAACTGCAAGATTTGCTAGTCTATACAATGTAATACGAAAATCCCTCAGATCGTGAAGTCAGATCAGCTGTGATCGACACTTGGGGTTTTAGCAGTATCGTCGCAGATTTAAGGAATACAAATTTTTAGCGTTGTTTTGATAGCATATTTCCACAGTAGGTATTCTAGACGCTGTTGTGTAGCTTAGTTTTAAATGATGTCACAAACCGACCATTTAAGGTCAAACAACTATTGGAGGCAGTTGTAATTGGTAACTGAGAGGATTGTGAATGCTGTTGGAGGTCAACTGGAGAGTTGTGATTGGCGGATGAAAAGGACATCAGCTGGTTGCAACTTCCCTATAGAGAGGTAGTAATGACTGATTACACACAAACCTGCAATGATTTTTTTTTTCTTTGCAATGTAAATGTTTCTAGGTATCTTTTATGTGTTTACATACGCGTAATTAGAGTGATGTGTATATTAATTTTATTCTATCTTATTTGGAAAATCAAAATAAAACATATTTAGCTACTTCCTGATAATGTTTGTTACTCCTTTTTCGAAAAGATATACTTGGCGACTTATTTCAAAATATTTAGATATTCGATAAAAGAAAATCGGAATAAATATTATGACTATTTTCTTCAAAGCTTTTACTATTTTTATTTTTATTTTTTATTTTATTTATTTATTTAATTCTTTAATTATATAGCGTTTGATTTTTCAAAAAGTTTGCAAATGATGTATTTTAGAATTGAGGTTTGTATTGAATTTTTAAATAAAAAACTTTTCGAAAGAAATCTTTAAATTTCATATGTCTTCAAATCAATGTTATTATTTTCATTCATTTCAGTTAGAAATAACACAAGCTACAGATGTGCTGTAATCGTGATTATTTTATGAAAATCTTCAATCAACTTCATCAGTACATTACAAACTTGTATAAGTCTAATTTTTTTTTTTTTTAACCATTTAGAAAAATGGTTATTGTGCTCGTCAGGGTAGGAAATCAAAAGCATATCTGAAGGGTTTTTATTGGTTTAATTATCATTTTATTCGTTTTCTGATTGGTCTATACAGTAATCTGTATTTCCATTTACTTTCAACAGAGATGGACAACAGAGTGTTGCCACTATGACAAAAAAGTAATAAAAACTACAAAAAAAAATTAATAACTCAGAAACAAATTGAGATACAGCTTTCAAACAATTTGCAATTAAAAGTACATTTTTTTCTTTATACGATGATATAAAAAGTAATATTGTGGGATGTTTAGAAGTTTATGAAATAAATTTCATTTAAAATTGGCCGTCAGATTTCTTGGAAATCTGACGCTGGAAAAGCCTTTTCCCGAACAGCCAATGAAATGCTTGGATAATACGTAAGTTTCAGTTGGATAATACGTACGAGTCGCAAGCGATTTCTGTGGCTTGCAATTTTTACGTGTAATAACACTATCAATGTTTAATCCATGGCATATGTAATGTATGATCAACTCCGTGCGATTTTTTGTCTTAAATTTTAGTCTTTGAAAAAATCATTTTCTAAATGGTCGTTGTAATTTGTTAAATTGCATTTTTTTTTTTTTTTTTTTTTTAGAGACTATTACTATATTTAGCCACATCATCTTTTAATGAAATTGAAGTAATATTTAGGCTGCTTTTCTTTCATGTTATTTGAAAAGCAAAGCAAAATATAACACACTCAGCTACTTTCTTATAAATTTTGAACGTTTTTCTTTCGAAAAGAATTTTTAGACCAAGTTATTTGAAAACGTCTAGATATTTGATGAAAGGAAATGCGAATAAATGTTGTGAATATTTTCTTGAAAGCTTTTAGAAATGTCTGTTTATATTTTTATTATTTATTTTATTTATTTATTTTATTCCTTTTTTATAGTGCTCATTTTGTCAAAAGGTTTGAAAATTGTATATTTCATAAATAAGGTTCGTATCAAATGCAATTTTGAAAAAGAAAATGTTTTGAGAATTCTTTATTAATTTCATTTTTTAGGTGCGTTCGTAATTATATAAATACGTAGCACCTATAGTCGTCGTTCAGTCCGTCTGTCTGTCTGTCTGTCCGTCTGTCCGCGTATAACAGAGCAAAAACTAACCAACCGAATGGTCTGAAATTTTAAATATATGATTGTTGCAAAATTTTGTCAAGTCATTTAAAATTTTATGAAAATCGGATGTATTGTTTAATTACAGAGACAGTCAAAAGTTTTTCTTTACATTACGGCCCATGGGAAAAATTATTGCAAGTGCATTTTAATGGTGTTACAGCCTTCCGAATGTTCTGAAATTTTAAATACGTAATTGTTGCAATATTTTGTCGAGCCATTTCAAATTTTATGAAAATCGGATGTATAGTTTAATTACAGGAACAGTCAAAAGTTTTCCGTTACATTACGGCCAATGGGAAAAAATTATTGCAAGTGCATTTTAATGATGTAGAAGCCTTCCGAATGATCTGAAATTTTAAATATATAATTGTTGCAAAAGTTTGTCGAGCCATTTTAAATTTTATGAAAATCGGATATATAGTTTAATTACAGGGACACTCAAAAGTGTTCTGTTACATTACGGGGAATGGGAAAAAAATATTGCAAGTGCATTTTAATGATGTTACAGACTATGCATTTATGAAGTGAAAAAAATATATACGTTCAGTAGAATATGGGGTGCAAAAATAACTATAAAACTAGTTATAGTACGAACGCACCTCATTTGCCACGTTTGACGAGCAATTTCCAACTTGTTTTTTTAAGCAATGTTAAAATTTTATTTTAAAAAGCGCTATTTTGAATATTAGAATACTTTAGCAGCATTTTAGTGAAAAATAAGACTTAAACGTATTAGAAAAAATTCTTTCCCCTCTTATAAAACAGCATGTTTACAAAACAATCTGAGATAATCCTGGTAACAATTTTATGAGTGAATATTGAGGAGAAGACACATACAGCTGGAAATCTTCACTCGTGACGTCACAAACCAGTTGTTAGGCCTTGACAATAGAGAGGTAATGACTCAACACGATGCTTGGTTTCGGTAACACAAATATGCAATTTTTTTTTCTTCGCAAAGTAAATGTTTCTTATGCATTTTTTTTCTGTGATATGTGGTAGTTTTTCTGTGTTTACATTCGCGTAATTAGAGTAATGTGTATATTAATTTTCTTCTACCTTATTTGGAGAAAGCAAAATATAGCAAATTCAGCTACTGCCAGATAATGTTTCAAAGCTACTTAAACTACTAACAAATGGCCATAATTAAAAAAAAAAAAAAAAAAAAAAAAAAATTATGGCCATTTTTTTTTTTTACGTTCTGACCAGAAAATCGTACTTTCCAACTTTTTACGTTCCAACTTTTTACGACTGCTCTTTCATCTTCACCTAAACGCTTCATTTATAATGGCTGTTTCATAATAATAGAAACCACCAGTCCATCAGAAGAAAATGAAGTAATGGAAATGCCGGAGGCGACACTAAATTCTAAAAAAGCAGAATTCCTGTTCTCTAGTACTTATCACTAAGCTTGTTCCTCTTTTTTGCTGTAGTGAGGCAGAGTGCTATCTAAGTTCATAGAATTTAATTAATTGAGAAGCGTGAGAACTCGCGCCAAGAACTGCTAGGCATATATTTTTCTAACACTTTCCTACCAAATTTCAAGATTCTGGGTCAATGAAAATTACTCTGTACGTGACAAATTTGTTTTTTAGAATGATAAAATATCGTTTTAAGGTCTTAGTTTTTTATAACATTGAGTTAGAAGCCAGAAATTTACCTTATTACAGGGCTGCCACGGGCGACTATTTTTATATTCTGTTTGCACTACTATTTTTAAAACATACTGTATATTTCTCTTGCAAAATTTGTCAAAGTGTATGTAAAAGATTTTTGTTTTGAAAAAGGGGTGCGAAATAGAATTAAAAAATAGTCGCCTGTGGCAGCCCTGTTATTATTTCATATTATTTTCATGTTGATACTTTCAGCCGTTCCTGAAAATAAAAATCTCTTGACATACAGACGGACAACAAAATTATCCTATGTCTTCTTCCTTTTTTTTTTTTTTTTTTTTTTTTGTGGTATTGATCGAACCTTAAAAAGATAAGGTTGACCCTCTAAACTTAAAATGCATCCCCGAAATTCGAAGATGTTTGACCACAATATAGACCGGAAGACGGCAGCACAGACAATCACCACACCAAGTTCACGGATGAAATTCTAGGATTAGTTAAATCTCGATTCGTATATTAACCCTTTCAGGGGCAAAGCATTTTCATTCCTAAAATGTTGAAATAAATGATTGACACCGGAATTTACAAACACATTTATTTCTAAATAACAAAGAGCAACATTTCACATATATGCTAAACCAAAAAAATTTCCATTAAAATTCTGGTACCATTGTGGCATTTGGGAAATAAAATTATGTAGTTTCATAAACATATCACCGCTCCTCAAAGGGTTAAAACGCAATCGGTCTGCCAAGTCATATCTTGGTGGAAAACACCTGAAAACCCGATTTTAGAGGCTGAGTCTTAGGTTTACCATTGTGTTTTCCTGCACCAAAAGGCATGAAATCATGGAGTACTGGAAGCATGAAGACACAATGGTAAACCTACGAGTCAACCGTTAAAATTGGGTTTTCAGGCGTTTTCCACCAATATATGACTTGGCAGACCGATTGCAATTTTAATATGCGAATCAAGATTTAGCAAATTCTAGACTTTAATCCGTGAACTGGATGAGGTGACTGTGCTGCTAGCTCCCGGTTTAATAGTATAATCTGACGTTTCAAAGCCAAACATAAAACTTGTACTTATTGGGTATCATTTTTCTTAAGCATTTTACTGTCCTTGGCTGTGTCATACCTTACATATCGCGCTTTTTCCTTGTATCCTAATTTGCCCTATATAAGCAAGTACTGCAGCGATTTAAAGCAAATTACATTTCTGGTCTCTCCTCTAAAGTTCTTAGTTTGTGCCTGTCTTTATATAGTATCATTTATAGAGGGCGATTTTTCGATATTAGCCCCTTATATGGGCGTGCCATAATAACAAAAAGTAAAATCATTAAAAAACTAGAGAACAGGAATTCTGCTTTTTCAGAATTTGGTGTCGCCCCGGCATTTTCATTACTTCATTTTCTTCTGGTTGACTGGTGGCTTCTATTATTATGAAACAGCCATTATAAATGAAGCGTTAAAAAAATTATGGCCATTTTTTTCCATTCTGACCAGAAAATCAGAGTTCTAACTTTTTACGGCAGCTCTTTCATCTTCACCTAACGCTTCATATATAATGGTTGTTTCATAATAATAGAAGTCACCAGTCCACCAGAAGAAAATAACTCGGTTAAGCGTGACTCGGATAATCGGGACTCTACTGCAAAACATATTTCAGTTTTAAGACTTAAAGCACACGCTTTTATTTTATGTAAAAGGACGTCATTTGCATTAATATAGAAACCTAAAATTAAATATAGTTTATAACAGCTCCCTGTTTTATCATAAATCTTTCATTTATATATTTCTCAAAGTAGCACGTATTTTAATTTTTTTTTTCAATTTAATTTTTTTTAATTATTTTTTTTTCCATTTTATGAGAAAATGGCAACAAAAAGATATAATTGTTATTTTTCAGCAATTTTTTCTTTACTTTCTACAGAAATGGCGTACTTCAGTTGCCAAAATGAAACAAATGTCGCTAAAAACTACAAAAAAATTAATATTTCAAAAAAAAAATAGAGATGCAGTTTTCAAACAAATTGCATTAATAAAAAAGAAAAGTGCCCAGCTAAACTGATGGCATTGAGCTCACAGACTATTCACACTAATTGAATATTATACTCTTATTTTAAAGAATAATGCCACTCAAAAAATAAGTGAAGGGGAATTAGCCCCCGTTTCCCCCTTTATACTTAACCAGTAAACCTCCAAATATAATGAGGGAAGCTCCTTATCATAATAAACCGGTATACCAAATTTGAAGCAAATCGAATAATCTTGCAAAAAAAAAAACATTCATCTAAATTAAGGGGGTGGACTAACCCCCCTTTATCCTTAACCAATTAATCGCCAAAACGAACCAGGGAAGCTCCTTAACATAATAAACCGGTATACCAACTTCGGAGCAAATCGAATCATTCTGCATGAAAAACCCATTTATCTAAATTAAGAGGGGCGGGCTAACCTCCCTTTTCCCCCTTTACCCTTAACCAATGAACACCAAAACTAATCAGGGAAGTTCCTTAACATAATAAACCGGTATACAAAATTCGGAGCAAATCGAATCATTCTGCATGAAAAACACATTTATCTGAATTAAGGGGGGTGGACTAACCCTGTTTCCCCCCCCCCCTTTATCCTTAACCAATGAACCCCCAAAACTAATCAGGAAAGTTCCTTAACATAATAAACCGGTATACCTAATTCGGAGCAAATCGAATCATTCTGCATGAAAAACACATTTATCTGAATTAAGAGGGTGGACTAACCTCGTTTTCCCTCCTTTATCCTTAACCAATGAACCCCCAAAACAAATCAGGGAAGTTCCTTAACATAATAAACCGGTATACCAAATTCAGAGCAAATCGAATCATTCTGCATGAAAAACACATTTATCTGAATTAAGGGGAGTGGACTAACCCCGTTTTCCCCCCTTTATCCTTAACCAATGAACTCCCAAAACTAATCAGGGAAGTTCCTTAACATAATAAACCGGTATATAAAATTAGGAGCAAATCGAATCATTCTGCATGAAAAACCCATTTATCTGAATTAAGGGGGGGTGGACTAACCCCGTTTTCCCCCCTTTATCCTTAACCAATGAACTCCCAAAACTAATCAGGGAAGTTCCTTAACATAATAAACCGCTATACCAAATTCGGAGCAAATCGAATCATTCTGCATGAAAAACACATTTATCTGAATTAAGGGGGGTGGACTAACCCCGTTTTTCCCCCTTTACCCTTACCCAATGAACCCCCAAAACTAATCAGGGAAGTTCCTTAACATAATAAACCGCTATACCAAATTCGGAGCAAATCGAATCATTCTGCATGAAAAACACATTTATCTGAATTAAGGGGAGTGGACTAACCCCGTTTTTCCCCCTTTATCCTTAACCAATGAACTCTCAAAACTAATCAGGGAAGTTCCTTAACATAATAAACCGGTATATAAAATTAGGAGCAAATCGAATCATTCTGCATGAAAAACCCATTTATCTGAATTAAGGGGGGGTGGACTAACCCCGTTTTCCCCCCTTTATCCTTAACCAATGAACCCCAAAACTAATCAGGGAAGTTCCTTAACATAATAAACCGGTATACAAAATTCGGAGCAAATCGAATCATTCTGCATGAAAAACACATTTATCTGAATTAAGGGGGTGGACTAACCCTGTTTCCCCCCCCCCTTTATCCTTAACCAATGAACCCCCAAAACTAATCAGGGAAGTTCCTTAACATAATAAACCGGTATACCAAATTCAGAGCAAATCGAATCATTCTGCATGAAAAACACATTTATCTGAATTAAGGGGGTGGACTAACCCCGTTTTTTCCCTTTATCCTTAACCAATGAACTCCCAAAACTAATCAGGGAAGCTCCTTAACATAATAAACCGGTATACCAAATTCGGAGCAAATCGAATGATTCTGCATGAAAAACCTTTTATCTGAATTAAGGGGGGGGGGGGGTGGACTAACCCCGTTTTCCCCCCTTTATCCTTAACCAATGAACTCCCAAAACTAATCAGGGAAGTTCCTTAACATAATAAACCGGTATACCAAATTCGGAGCAAATCGAATGATTCTGCATGAAAAACCCATTTATCTGAATTAAGGGGTGCACTAACCCCCCTTTTCCCCCTTTATCCTTAACCAGTGAACCCCCAAAACTAATCAGGGAATTTCCTTAACATAATAAACCGGTATACCAAATTCGGAGCAAATTGAATGATTCTGCATGAAAAACCCATTTATCTGATTTAAGGGGGGTGGACTAACCCCGTTTTTCCCCCTTTACCCTTAACCAATGAACCCCCAAAACTAATCAGGGAAGTTCCTTAACATAATAAACCGCTATACCAAATTCGGAGCAAATCGAATCATTCTGCATGAAAAACACATTTATCTGAATTAAGGGGGGTGGACTAACCCCGTTTTTCCCCCTTTATCCTTAACCAATGAACTCCCAAAACTAATCAGGGAAGTTCCTTAACATAATAAACCGGTATATAAAATTAGGAGCAAATCGAATCATTCTGCATGAAAAACCCATTTATCTGAATTAAGGGGGGGTGGACTAACCCCGTTTTTCCCCCCTTTATCCTTAACCAATGAACTCCCAAAAGTAATCAGGGAAGTTCCTTAACATAATAAACCGGTATACCAAATTCGGAGCAAATCGAATGATTCTGCATGAAAAACCCATTTATCTGAATTATGGGGTGCACTAACCCCCCTTTTCCCCCTTTTTCCTTAACCAATGAACCCCCAAAACTAATCAGGGAATTTCCTTAACATAATAAACCGGTATACCAAATTCGGAGCAAATTGAATGATTCTGCATGAAAAACCCATTTATCTGATTTAAGGGGGGTGGACTAACCCCGTTTTTCCCCCTTTACCCTTAACCAATGAACCCCCAAAACTAATCAGGGAAGTTCCTTAACATAATAAACCGCTATACCAAATTCGGAGCAAATCGAATCATTCTGCATGAAAAACACATTTATCTGAATTAAGGGGGGTGGACTAACCCGTTTTTCCCCCTTTATCCTTAACCAATGAACTCCCAAAACTAATCACGGAAGTTCCTTAACATAATAAACCGGTATATAAAATTCGGAGCAAATCGAATCATTCTGCATGAAAAACCCATTTATCTGAATTAAGGGGGTGGGGTGTGGACTAACCCCGTTTTTCCCCCTTTATCCTTAACCAATGAACTCCAAAAACTAATCAGGGAAGCGCCTTATCACAGTGAACCTAGGAAAAAATTTTGAAGCAAATCGGATGTTTCTATCAAGAGTTATCGCGTTACGTACATACGTACGTACGTACATACATACATACATATATACATACATACATACATACATACATACAGAACGGGCGGGCACATTAGCTCTCAGGCTTTGATAGCCTGTGAGCTAAAAAGTACTTTTTTTTCCCAATACGATGGTATAAAAACTGAAAATGTGCGATGTATAGAAATTTTAAAAAAATGCTATGGAGCATTTAATTGTACAATGATACATCTACTTTGTTTATTGCTAGCGTCTGTAAGCTAACGTTATTTTTTGGACACAAAATAAGCTGGGAGAAAGAAATAGCATACCGTACCGGGGCTAATAAAGCAATATACAGCAGAGCGCCGATTATCCGAACAAGTCGGGACCGACCCTAGTTCAGATAAGCAACAGTTCGGATAAATGGACAGACAATTTAAGGGATGTTCCTGACTATATTAAAACCTTCACACTTTACCCAGGCTTAGGACTGGCAGCACCAGTTGGTGCTAGCGTGTTTAAAAACTGTTTTTTTTTTGTTTTTTATTTATCATTTAAAATTTTCTTTTTCTCTTTTATCCTTTTCTGAACTCCAGCGATTATAAATTAAGCCAAAAAGCCTTCGATTGTCTTTTACTTCAAAGAAGACGTTCTTTTCAGTGCTTCCCTATCTCGAATTCCTTTTAAATATGTTAGTTGAATAGGATCTGAGTTCTTCTGCCGTTCGAGACACTTCATAGATGGTTCCAAACGTTCAAAGGATTCGTTATGTGATGGACATGGGTCATTTTCAAAGCTGTCGTTTTCATTTCTTCAATTTCTTTTTCATCTTAAATCTCATCCACAATCTCATCATCATTAAACAAATTTTTTTTTGAGAGAAATAGGCTGTTCGGATGAATGAAAGTTCGGTTTAAAAAAAAAAATGAGAGAAATAGGCTGTTTGGATAATTGGAAGTTCGGTTACTTGGAGTCCCGATAATCGGCGCTCTACTGTATTTGCATAAAAAAATACATCATTCTTCTTCAAAACACCTTCCCTCAGATGATAGGCAACGGTCCCATCGTTCAAAATACTTTTCAAAATAATAGAGAAGCCGTTTTCTGGAAGCTGCTTCAAAGAACTCTACACTGCTAAAATAACTTCAGAATCTGTTGTTGAATCTGTCAGAATCACTTGTCGCGGACTTGATAAGAGGATTAAAATGATCTGAATTGCCTAAGGATTGTAATTACAGGTGATGAAACTTTGGTACATCATTTTGAACCCCTTATCAAGTCCGCAACAACTGATTCTGACAGATTCAACAACGGATTCTGGAGTTATTTTAGCAGTGTAGTTTTCTTAGAAACAGCCTCCAGAAAACGGTTTCTCTAGTTGTTTTGAAAATTGTGTTGAATGATGGGACCGTTGATTATCATCTCAGGGAAGGTGTTTTGAAGAAGAATGATGTATTTTTCTTGTATCCTAATTTGCCCTATATAAGCAGGTACAGCTGTGATTTAAAACAAATTACATTTCTAATCTCTCCTCTAAAGTTATTCTTAGTTTGTGCCTGTCTTATAGTATCATTTACAGAGGTCGATTTTCCGATATTAGCTCCTTATTATAGAAAGGACGCGCCATAATAACTGAGAGTAAAATCATAAAAAATAAAGCAATATATTTACATAAAAAAATACATCATTCTTCTTCAAAACACCTTCCCTCAGATGATAGGCAACGGTCCCATTGTTCAACACACTTTTCAAAATAAGTAGAGAAGCCGTTTTCTGGAAGCTGCTTCAAAGAATCCTACATTGTTAAAATAACTTCAGAATTTGTTGTTGAATCTGTCAGAATCATTTATTGTGGACTTGATAAGGGCATCAAAATGATCCGAATTTCCTAAAGACTGTAATAACAGGTGATGAAACTTTGGTGCATCATCTTCAATTAATAGTTAGATATTTTTTTAGGAAAGGTTTTAGTATATAACATAGTGTTCTACCAGGTTTAGTTAAAGACTTGTGTGAGATAGGCGATCTCACATAATTTTTACTTTTAAGTCCCTGAATAATAATTTTTACTTTAGTACATATCCTTCTTTTTATTTTTTTCTTGTATTGAAAAACATTCCATTGCATGACTGTATAACAATATTAACGAGATAAATAAGAGATAATAAGGGCGTTTCTTTTAACGTTACACTCTGAATTTTTTATTTATGATTTATTTTCTACTTTTTAATCTTTAAAGTGTTTCATTGTAGCAGTTTCACAGCAGTTTTGCTATGATTGGTGGGCGTTTATTGCCGCAGCATTAAATCCATTGTTTTTTCAACTCCCATAGAAATGTAAGAGTTAGAGAGAAATGCCTTAAAATCAATGTATTAATTTATAATTAAGTTGTAAAAATATTAAAATGTTATATTATCATCGGAAACGCACCTTTGTAATGTATTAATTTATAATTAAGTTGTAAAAATATTAAAATGTTATATTGTCTTCGGAAACGCTCCTTTGTATGTATTTTTTATAATTCCAGCATATCAGGAAATGGGTTAAGAATTGATCCGTAATTTCCATCTTTAGATACAAAAACAAAGTTTAAAAGTGTAAAAAAATACACTGTTCATGGGGGGGGGTGGTTATGGAAAATCTATTACGAAAACTTTACACAGATAATTAACCTTACAGAGGTAGGGTTGAGTCCCGTATTCCTTTTAGTAAAACTCGTCAGAGTTTTAGCAACTTCATCATTTTCCCATAATCATTTTTATTGAAATATATATATATATATATATATATATATATATATATATATATATAGCGTCAATAAAAAACAAAAATTTTTTTTAACTCATCTAACTATAAATATGCAGTTATTTTTCGAATTAATATTCTAATAAATCCCATTTCCCTAATCAACTTAATTGAGAAACTATTGGCGCATTTGGTCAATTTGATCCGAAAACTTAACGTCAATCGGCAAATTCTCGATTCTGTTACACCTTTTTTTTTTTTACCAATATGTCATTTCGGCAGCTATAACTTTTTTCTGGTCTTTTTTATGAATAGCTGAAACCAAGATTTTTCATTATCCTTCATTTGTTTATTTCCAGTTCATAAACATACTGTTTAGACCAGTGGTTTCCAACGTGGGACGTACGCCCCACAAGGGGGGGGGGGCAATATGACTTTTCAGGGGGGGGGGCAATTTAAATTTTTTTTTCTAATAAAAGTAATGTCGTAGTCTAGAAATAATAGATGAAAAAATTAAAAATAACTGAATAAAAATTAATTTTCGAAACGTTCTCATTTAAAAGTTCAAAATACATTGACACCGGAATAATTATGTCAATTTTTTTTGATATTTTAAAATATTGTAAAATTTAAAAATCACTTATTTTTTTCCAGTTTTAATTATTTTAGTAAAACACACCTCTTTTTTTTTTTTTTTTTTTTGTACTATTTATTAAAATAATTTTCTTGTACATCATGTTCATAGTGCAATATGTCCCATGCAGGAACTTTTACAAATGAAATTTTGTAGGGTATATCTAAAATTGACTATTTGGACATGTTTAACCTAAAAAATGTTTTGAATTATCTAAATGATGTACTACTTTTAGGAAATTAATAAATTCCCGTACGCATCATGGGAGGAAATGGATAGAAAGTAAATTTCTTATGACTCTTCTGCAGACCACATACACAATATATAAACATACTTCATGGCATATGCATTTTTTAATTTAAAATCAGAGAAAATATGGTGGCCAAATAATAATGCAAAAAAGATGCCTCCTATCAAAGAAGTATGTTATGAGGGTATAGAAAAATATTTACTTAAAATGGATAAAAGTGCGAATACGGAAATGTTACATGTGAATTATGTTATCGATACAGTCTCGATGATAAACGAATATCACTCGTTCTTAATGAAGTACTAAAATCCATTGTAAAATGTAACAATTCTATCAGATGTAATACAGAATGTGAGAGAAATTTCAAAAAATTTTGTGAAGATAAAAATGTAGACTATTTATCACTTTTAAATTTGAGATGAGTTGCCAAAAAACAATAAAACTTTTGCAGATGTAACTGGCCTCATTGCATTCATAGAAAGAGTTAAGTTAAAAACATACTTGCAATAAAACAATATGATTTTGATAAATTGAAGAATAAGAAATCACTTATCAGAGTTAATGCTATTTTCGGATCCTTCCGAGAAAATAGAAGTTTATTTTTTATATAATAAGATTTATAGGATATAGAAGGGAGGGGGGGGGGACATCGGGATTTTAGAGATGTTTAGGTGGGGCACGGCCAGTCAAAGGTTGGGAACCACTGGTTTAGACCATTATCGTAAGGCAATCAAGATCTGTTCAACATTGCTATTATTTGTTGTTTTACTCTTAGGGTGTTTTTTTTTTCTCATTTCACAATTGTTTTGCTTCTTTTCACTAATGACTGCAGTTTATTTTATGTTTAATGGCAACGCTTGAAATCATCATCATTATTCAAAGATCAGCTTTATTAAAATAAAGCTCATCGGTGTTTCTTGCATGTTTCTGTAGAATTAAAGGTACTGTTATTCTCATTAAGTGTTTTTAAAATTTATTTTTTGTGAGAAAATTAAAGAATTGCCAAAGAAAATTATGCTTTGACAATATTCAAAATATTATCAAGTTTCAGGCATACCTAAAATGGGTTTCTAGAAGTAATTAAAGCATTGGTCGAACTGGTCGTAGTCCAATGAGATCTAATTTTAAGTGTAATCCTAATAGCCCTAACGCGTCAATATTGACAAAATGTTAACCTATGGCTTCAATAACTATGAAAATAAAGATAATTCTTTAAAAAATAGTCTTTTATAAGCATTCAATGTTCATCTTGAAATTCACGACTAATTTTTTGTCTGCATTTCATGTTTTTCATCGAAATTTCCGTTAGAATACATTAATGGACAGTATTCCTGCGACGTAACATACAGGTTTCGTACGCTTCAAGCACTTTCAAGAACCGTTTACCAGAATTTTCGTAAAGAAGTATTTGTCTTATTTATGAAAAAAATTCTATCTTCAGATATAGCGACCAGTACTTTACGAAATTTCTGGACCTAAAACACTTGAAATCCTTCGATGTGTACGAACCCTGAAGGTAAAATTGCGACTTTTATACACTCGAACCGAAAGGGTGAATAGGCTCCATTTCTTTATGGATTATTAGCTGGAAATAAATGCTAGACTATTTATATTCTTTTAAATGTAAAAGAAATTTTCTGAAATCATCTGCGTGCAATAAATACGATGGACAATATTCCTGTGACGTAAAATAACGTAAAAGGGCAATTTTTATAGTCTCAAACCAAAAGGAATAATGACGTCCATTTGGAGTGGGTACCGAACTCCATTATGAAAAATCCATTACTTTTTTTTACGTTTTGTAAAAGGAGCAAGCAAGTGAATTCATTAAAAAATATTTTTTTTTTGCCCTATTTTTAAAAAAAGAAAAGAAAAGAGAAAACATTATTTAAACTATCTTTCAGAAATTTTGTAATTGTTTTATTAACGTATAATCCTAAATTAATTAATATTAAACTAGTAATTGATAAAAGGGTATTTTTAAAAATATATATTACGCTCTTCTTTTTTATTTATAAATAGCAGAACAACCCGGCTTCACCCGTGTCAATTATAAGAAGCCTTCCAGGTAAAATAAATTAAAATGAAATAATACGGCAATCACAATGACTGTAATTTGTGCATTCCCATCCACAAATCGTTATAAAGACAATCAAAAAACATGGCGTTATTGTCTTGCAATCCTAGTAAAATCCCCGAGCTTTAATAGCAGAATGCACGTTTTCTTTGGCGGGTATAAGAGAAAACTAAATGATTTTCCTGACAATACGAAAAAAAGAAATTCCTCCAAATCGCGCAGCACTTAGTGAAATTCTCGTTTGTATGGTATTACCTACATTATAAAGTAAAAACACTATGTCAGTGCCCATAAATTGTGCCCCATAAATTGTAACCCATAATATGTGCCTTTACTGCAATTTTTCTAACTTTTAAACATCACACAATTTCATTTTTTACAATGTCGAATAGAAAAAAGTTCTCTCAAATGAAATTTGTTTAAAAATTGTACCTCAGTTTTCTGATTTTAATGGATTTTAAAGTAATTTTTAAGCATGGATATTTTTAAAGTTGAATGCAACCCGATTACGAAAGATGAATCTGTTTACACTTAATGGAATAGTATAAAGAAAAGACATGTCTATGAGTAACGTTGGTATCATATTTTCGGAGGCAACAACCTAACACAACAAATTTCCCTTTTATTGCAGTTTAACGTCTAAACATTGTACATTCGATTGTTCCAACGTATTATAGAAAATAAAAGTACTTTCAGTGATATTTGCTTGTAATGTTTATCTCAATTTACGAATTTTTTATGGGTTTTAAAATAATTTTTAAGCATGCATATTTTTTAAAAATGCTTGCAACCCAAATACAAAAGATTAACTCAATTGTTCAAAAACATTGTAAATAATTCAGAATTTGTTTGCTTTCGCGTAATATTAAATAACTAAATTGGCAAACGAAATTAAAACGCCAAAAATAAAATAAAATAAAACACGAACTTAACAGATATCAAATAAAATTACTCAAAATAACCTGATAAGTATATAAAATTCAAATGGGAATTTCGTTCCGGGTGCATATAACTTGAATTCTTCTGAACGGATTTCCATGCGACTTGCACTATTAGTTTTTTAGGGAAGATTTTAGTGCGTACATATTGTTTTCCGTTGCTTAGTCATAGAATTATAGGGGAAAGTTATATAATCATGTGAACCCAATTATGAAGGATTAGTCTTATTAGCTGAATGAAAAATGCAGAAATATTTTTATCTCTAAGTATATTGACGGGTTTATCTTCGGTAATGGGGCTGTGCGCTAGGGTATTCTTATTTTAGTGAGTGTGCCTGACACCTATTATGGCATGCAACTTTGTTTAAAACAATATAGAATGACTTATGTTTTAAGCGACTACCTAGCATGCAACTTGATTACAAAATACTAACCTGCAAATGCTTAAGGTGCTTCTCCAGTTCCCTGCTCAACAACGCGAAACTTTCTGACACATTTTCTGACTCATTAAACGTAAAGGTTTAAAATTTGTAGGCCTGACTATTAAAGCGATTTAGAATTGAAATGAGTTTTTCCTTTTTTCATAAATAAATTACTTATCGAGTTATGAGCAATTGTGGTTGCGTGACGGCCGGTTTTTATTCTTTATTGCCCTGTTGCGTCCGAAATTCAGTTCAAAAAATCAACTGAAAGATCTTATACCTTTACCAACAAATGGAAACTATCTTTCGATTACATAGTTTCTAAATAAGAACTCCTGTCAATTTCATGCGCTTCCGAACAAAAATTAATTAAAAAATGTGTCAAAAAATAGCTCTTTTGGATTTGAGAACAGCCTTAACTTGAAGTTTATGAAAAAACTCACATTTTTAGTTTTAATTTTGGAACTCGCGAAATTTAAATTCAGAAAAAGGATGTTCTTTTGACACATTGTGGTAATTGTTTTAACTTTTAAAATTAAAATACATGTTTTCTTTGGCGCGCGTAACAGAAGTATACAATATCTTCACAATACGCGGGGAAATGCAAAAAAATACATCCAAATGAGGTAGTAGTTACTAAAATCTTATTTGGAAATTTTGAAATTTTATTGAAATTAAATCTACAATGATTAGATGAAATGATGTCATTTTCCATAAATTTTAAAACAAGACATCTGTCAAGATTTAAAAAAAAAAAATGTAAATAACCGCTCTCTTTTTGCTATAAATCACAGAAAATGTTAGCACTGAATCTAAACCAATACAACACTTAGCGATAGCGTATAGCTATAAGTTATGGCTGTAGTATACAATCGAAGTAGTAAGCAAAATATAGGAGCCATATGTTTACAATGAGTTTGATTACGCGTTGAATAGATTTGATAGAATGTGACGTAATATCTAGCCTTTTTTTTCTTTTTCTTTAAATGTTTTCATGAAATTTGACTGTTTGTATTAAAATAGATGTTTTAATAATAATAAAAAAACATTCAAATTGAGGGGCTACGTTATTTTCCCGCTCTTATAGTTAAAGTTTTTATTTTATATACAAAAAAATGTAAATTTTCCGTTTAGAATGACGTCAGTATCAAACACGCAAAAATATAGCAAGAAAATCTGAATTTTTATTGGCAAATAGAAACAAAATACACGCATTATCCTCATTTTTTTCACATTATTGTGTCATTTTTTAGGGTTTGGCAACAGGAAAGAAACGTTTGAATTAAAAAAGATTTAAAAAGAGATATTTCTATAATGTTAAATTATGGAAGTGGTAGAAAAAAGGGATAAATAGTGGTCTGATAATTTTTTAAAGTAGACAGTGATCTTTTCCACGTTCTAAAACGTATGTACATCGAGTTTCGTGCAAATCTGTCAAAAATTAAAGATTTGTATAAAGGACATACACTCAGAGAACGGCTTTTATTGTATATAAATTTACTTTCTACTTTCTACTCTATTCCTTGTTGCAGTTTCACAGCGATTTGGCTATTTTGGCGATCGTTTATTGGCGCATCCTTAAATCCATTGTTTTTTTTCAACTATTCTACTAATTTTTATTCTATTCATTTTTGCAGTTTCACAACGATTTGGATAAATTGGTGATCGTTTGTTGGCGCATCCACTGTTTTATCAACTCTGATACTACTTTTTATTCTACTAGGGAGCTTTGTCCCCCACGAGCTACGCTCGCCAACCCCCGCTCAGACACCGCAAACTCTAAAAGCACGCTAATTTGATCGGCTTTAAAAAAATTTCGGAAGAATGAATTATAATTAAAATAAAAGTGGCGATCTCCCTGCTAACGGGTTGCTTTTGTCTTTGATTAAATCAGATCAGTGAAACATGTAAGAATAAGCTGATAACTATAAAAAGAATTAAGTAAACAGAGTCTTTGTCTCTCGGTATTTTTATAAGTTTTTTTAAGTAAGACATTTTAAATGAATCGCTTTAAATCTGATGTATTTTTCACCAAAGTTTTCTTTCTTGTTTTAATAATCACGTGAAAATATTTTTGTTGTTAGAAAGGAAATATTATTTGCGCTATCTTAAAATTCTGAAAAATAGTTTAAAAAGATTATCTCAAAATAGCAAATAAAGGTCTCGCGCAAATATATTTTTTAATTTAAACTGTTTGGCCATATTATGAATTGGCACTTTTAAACATGACGTAATTTCCTCCATGCACACTTTTAACGCATATTAGTGGATTTATTATTTTACAATTTTCTTTCTCTATGACGTAATTATAAATATCATCCTGCTTTTAATACGTAATCATTTAATTCTCATTTGAAAGTTTTATTCTGTTTATAATAGTCACATGTAAACAATTTTTAATTTGAAGGAAATATTATTTATTGCGCTGTTTTAAAATTTGGCAACAATTTAAAATAATACCCTTTTCTAAAAGTTGTAAAAAATGCCTCTGAAAATGCTGAAAAATTGAATTCAAAATAGAAATAAAACCTCAAAAAATAAGTCAAATTAAAAAAAATAAATGCAGTCTGCACACCGGGAACTTTTAATGTATAAAATGATCTAAAAATGAATAAATTTCCATGTATAGTTTTTGCTCATTTAAAACTTTTTTAATGGAACGATTCCGACCAACTTTAACATTAAATATATCTTTGAATAATTCTTTGATTTAAGAATTGTCTGCATCAGCGTGTTTATCTAACATTTCTATATAAGACCACAGATTTCCATATTTTTATATGCAATATTTTTCTTAATATTAACGAAGAAAGACCTCCGGTCACAAAAAATTCGAAAACCGGCGGCAGCGGTGATAGCGTTGGTAACTTTTTTTTAGAATAGAGAGATTCATTGTTGTAGTTTCATAGCGATTTGCCTATTTTGGCGATCGTTTATTAGTGCATCATTAAATCCATTGTTTTTTCAACACTGATACAACTGTATGAGTTACAAAGACTATTGGGCAATTTATCATCTGTAGCAAGGTGATGTAACTTTCCTTTTTACCCGACTGTCAAGAAGGGTTATGTGTTTCACGCGTATCTGGGTATGTAGATTTCTTCATACCCTAGAAACATCCCAACGGCTGGATGAATTTTAATGAATGAGGTCTCTATCGATTCGTCTTAACCGTCCAATGGTTATAGGATAGGTTTTGTTTTTATAAATTCAAAATGGCGGCCGTAAAATACAAAATGGCGGTAGAGACGAAAAGAAAATTTACACACCATATTAATGGCATATCATTGGATAAGTCTTTCAAAATGAAGACGATGTTTCATTGACTATTTTACAGTCAGAAGCTCCGTTTAAATATTACACAACCTGGAAGTTGTGTAGGTAGGATCTCTAGCTATACTGCAACTCTAACCTTCGTAGACATCTATAGGCCTCATCAAAACTGTGTTTATAGATAGGAACTAACAATTAAACGCAACTTAAAAGTCATCCATACAAGTAAATACAAAAAATAGGCAAGTAAAATAAAAAAAATAGTTTCACATTGATGAGAAATAATTAATTAGTTCGCTTTTTACGCAGTCGGGTTTTTTCATTTTTTAAATTTAATTTTTATTACATTTTGAATATTAACCTTGCAAACAAATGAATTTGAAAAACTTTTTGAAGTGAAAACTTCTTTAGGCGCGTTGAGCTTTTTTTGAGATGGAGAAAAACCACTGATTTGGAGACACTGTTACGTAACCGACATGCTAGCATTTTGGCACATAGACACTAGCGCGCCAAGCGGTGAATGACAGGAACTTTTCCCTTTTCAGCTCAATCCGCAAAAGAAGAACGAAGCTAAAACTCACTTTTTCTCCCGGCGTTCACACAGGAACACACACACAAGCACATTATCAGTTTTCGAAAACTTCTTTAGGCGCGTTGAGCTTTTTCTGAGATGGAGAAAAACCACTGATTTGGAGACACTGTTACGTAACCGACATGCTAGCATTTTGCACATAGACACTAGCGCTCCAAGCGTAATATAATTGTGGTATTGTATTCATTAATAAAAATACTTTTGGATAGTATTGAATTGGAGTATGGATTTCAATATTTGGATAGTATTGAATTGTAATGGTTGCCGTTTATATTTCACCGGATAAATCTTTAAATGCAATACGAGAATTTTTGTACGAAAATTTGTTTATTTATATGTACATGTATAATTTAATAATATAATTTAATATAATATATATTACAAATTATTAATGTTTATTTATATGTAATTTATAGTTAAATTATATTACTATGAAAATTGTAATATAATTTTGGTAGTAATAGTTTATAATAACGAATAAAAAAACACTACATTTAAAAATATTTCCTGCACAATAAAACATTTCCTGACGATTAGAAAAACACACACGTAATTGTTGAAGTTTTCACTTCCATTGGCACTCCCGGAGTGCCACTGTTTTTTTTTTTTTTTAAACATTATCTTCACTTACGAAGTCACGACACATGTAGATAACTTTCAGTTAATAATATGGTTATAAAGGAAATATCAACACAGTCAAAATTGCACGTTTCTGCCATCTATGAAATAGGGCACGAACTTTTGGAATCATCCGATAGTAGAACAATAAATAAAAACATATATCTCAAATTTAAAAGAACGCGTGAAGAAGTTTTAATATACACGCATACATATTTAATCCTTCAAAAAATAACTAAAAAGGATTCAGAGCACCTATAAATGCAAAATGTGTAAATTTCGAACAAAAGTTATTTTTGAGGTGTTTAAGAATTTGAAATGTTTAACTATAAATATTAACCTAATATTGTAGTTCTTAATTATTTTAAACAGTTTCAAAAAAGAGAACAGACATTTATTTGAAAGCATATTAAAAATCACATAAGGAAAACTTACTTTAATTTTAGACGAAGAAATCTGTAATTTTTCGCTATTTTGATTTCAAAATTGTTACACTCTCGAAAAAATGTTCACACTGTAGCAAGGAATGAAAAATTGTATAGGGAACATTTTCCTCCTTTTGAAGTCCTCTCCTTATAAGATCAAAAGAACTCATCATTCTCGGGAGCTTTCTGGCAGGGAATGTTACGAATATCGACTTGCTGTGCTTGATTAAAAGATTTATTTTTCTAATTTAACTTTCTGAATAATCTTCGATCTCATTCACCTTCAATTACCTCTCTGATCCCGTTCTTATATGTGTAACAATCCGATTGACACTGTTTTAAGAAGGATGTTGGAAGGTGTGTTGGAGGATGGGGGCATGAATTCCTTGGACATAAAGAACATGGTGATTCAAGGTAGAAAAGTAAGATAAAAAACTCAGCACTGAACGATAAATCAGGAATCAGTGATGCAAAATTGATTCCATGTGATTTGGAAGCTTTCTTAAAACTGAATAAATAAAGAGCATTTTATGAAAAAATTCGCTATATGGAGATAGATATTTCGCTATATGGAGGCTATTTTTAAAGAGATCTTGGGAAAAGGGAACCGTTCCTACTAAAAATTCGTTATATAGAGAAATCCGATGTATGGAGTTTCGTTATAGAGAAACTCGACTGTATTTCCATAATCAGATTTTTTTTTCATTGTTACAATACTTTGCTTACACTGTATGCATAAGAAAAGTAGAAATGTGATTACACAGCAATTTATTTTTTCGGGAGGCAGAGAATGAGATATACACAGGGTGTTCCAAAAGTTCTTGACACATTTTAAAATTCAATATAAAATCAAGTAATTGTCGTACAAGAGTGCGTTTTGGACTAATACGCTTCACACGATGAAAAGTTTTCTTCAAGCGAATAAAGCATTAGTTCCAAACTTCGCCCATAGATGGCCCTATACCTTAAATTATCGGAAGGAAGCATCAAAAACACAAGACAATCACTTACAGATAACTTTATTTTGTCAAAAGCAGTTACAGAGTAATAATTTATGCAGTCCATTACCATAGTTCAATGTGTTGTTGATCCTTTGTAGGTCGAGCCATAACCAAACGGAACTACAATTCAATCCATGTGTTTGCTATCCGGTTGCGGAATGAACTGGATCACATGCGTGATTCTCGTCATCAGTATTTCAATATCAGCCATGGTACAGTAGAATTCGCTTATAGTGAGCGCGAAGATACCGTGATATTTGCTCGTTATAACCGAGTGCTTGTAAAAAAGGGTTCGTAAAAAATTACAAAAATTCATGCATACTTACTTTATTATACATACTTTCATTATTTTTTATTTCTGTACAGTACAAAAGAAGTTGGTTAATTTGCTTTGAACTATCTTATTGTCT
The DNA here is from genome assembly GCA_963932465.1 of Maratus speciosus. Taxonomy (NCBI): domain Eukaryota; kingdom Metazoa; phylum Arthropoda; class Arachnida; order Araneae; family Salticidae; genus Maratus; species Maratus speciosus. The sequence goes on from OZ010799.1 coordinate 248,877,798, forward strand.
ATTAATTATGTTGTTGTCCTTCGGAGAAGACTCATGGTCCGGAAAACATCGTCATTTGCATCCTTAACTTCGAAAAAAGTTTGAAGATTTTCTGCGCACTCAATTTCGGTTGACTTCGGAATGTTAAAATTGTCAGTGAAAGAGAGCCTTAAAGGTAGTTAAGGCTCTCTTTCACTGACAATTTTTTTCCAACTCGAGCTCTCCATGTGAGAATTCTACCCCCCTTTCTAAACACGCCTATGCTTTTCTACAGCTGTCAACGCAGTTAGGGTCAAACGAGGGTCAAACAAGGTGTCCAAGAAGGGGAAAAACTGCTTGAGGGCAGTCTTATACAGAAAGAAATAGGCAAGAGAGGTTCTTTTACGAAAAAAAAAAATAAAAGCGAGCTTTCTTTTGAGTTTGTTGCAAAAGGACAAGATTCAGAAAGAATGGTTTCACAGGTCGGACAGCCAAAGAGAGGTCCAGGGCTTGATATTCTTCCCTCCCCCCGCCCCGCCCTCTTCTTATACCATTATTTAAAAAAAAAATAAACATTTTCGAAGTCTTATAAAACATATGATTGATTATATAAGTACGCACTCACACATTTAGAAATAATCTTATCCTATTTTAAAAGTTCAAAATATTGATTATAAAGATTAGAAGGTTAAAATAGGCTTGAATTTTCAGCGATATGAAAATTTCCTAAAACAAAATTCGGGGGTCACTAAAATCAGGAGTGTCAGTACCCAATTAGCCAAAAGCATAAACAGTCCGTAGATGAACCTGAATTCTCATGCCAAAATTAATCCCACTGTAAGCAATTTAGATCTTTGTTGTTTTCCTATATATTGGTGTTATAAATTCTCAACAAATTTTTTAGTTGTTTAGGTATTATATTAAGGATAGACCGAAATAGGTATTTAAAACCGAAACAGAATTTTGGTAATCTTCCTATTTTCGGCCGAAAACGAAAACGAAAATGTCCAAAAAATTTTTTGAGTAATTAATACATACATAAATATTCATAATTATTAATTAATTATACGTGAGGCCCAAGTTGGCTTTCTGTGAATCTGACCAAAACTTTTTATTTTCTTATAAAATAAAATAAAATGTAATTAATTCGTCAACAACACAGAATTATTTTCGAATTATGCGAATTACATATAATTAGAAAAGGTTTTATGTATACATACCTCGATTTATCTTTTGTAATGATTTTTTTAATGGTCATCTGTTACACTAGAACTTTCTCAAGGAGTATTCAAAGCACTTCTGTACTTTCTAAAAATTTTCTATTACTGGTAAGTCTGCATCTTTTAATGAGAACATGAAAGGCATCTTCAAAATTTAGTTATATAGACATTACTTACATTGTAATTTGTACTCACGTCTTGAGTCAGTCATGACTGACAATTTATAATCAATGAAGTTTATAGAAATAAACAAAGCTTGTCTCATTTAAGCCAATATAGCTCAAATCTCTGAGTAATGTCGACTTTCGGTCCAGCCGAATTTTTGGCAACATTTTCGCCGAAAACGCATTTTCGGCGAAACTCTGATTTTGTAACAAAAACGAAATCGATTTTTCCGTCGATCTCTAATTATTATTATTATTGTTATCATAAATATAAAATATAAAAATACTAGCAATATAAGCATATACCGTATTTTATGGAAGAAACGCCGCACCCGTCGTAAACGCCGCACTCCTCAAATTGGCCTGAATAAACTTAAAAATATCGTAATCGCCGCATCTGTTGTAAACGCCGCATCCGTCGGAGTGCTACTTTTGTCAACAGCAGGGCCGGTTTAAGCTTCTCTGGGGCCCGGGGCTACTGAAAATCCCCTCCCCTTTCCCTGCTACTGAAAATTCCCCCTCCCCCACACACACAACTTTCCCCCTCCCCTCAAACACAAACTTTAAAAATTTATTGTGTATATCGTTACTCAAACATTTTTTTTTTTTTGTATGTTTAATGGTGCTCTTAATTATTTTATTTAAATACATATTTTAACCTTTTATGTCCCAAATTATGAAAGAATGAAAATTCCAAGAAGATTTACACAATCAATGAGTTTTAGAAGGATATTGCCAATTAAAATTAATGAATAAAATGTTTATTTATAGGGATTTTGTAGAATATTTCTAACTCCTCTCAATTTTTTTATATAAAATATTTTTTAAGTGTTTTTTAGAATTAGGAAATGTACAAATATAATGCCCTTACAATAGAAATATAAAAATATTTAAGAACTGAACCATCCACTTCCAACCTTCAGACATCAAGAAAGCTAAACAGATGCGAATGAAAGATAAATCATCCATTTAAAAACACTTTTTTTTATGCATCCTCTTTTGGAACAACATAAAGTAAAGTATCAGTAACTCATTGTAATTGCATTACTGCTAATCGATGTAGTAACCCTTTATGCCCCAAATTATGAATTTATGAAATTTTCATCTTCTAAAGCATTTTTCATGAATTTTTTAAACTGCATTAGAAGATTTATACAATCATCTAATATATTTTTGAAGGATTTTGCCAACTAAAATTAATTAATTAAATTTGATATTAAAGGGATTTTGTGCAATATTTATAGCTCCACTCAAATCATTTATTTAAAGTTTTTTTTTTTTTTTTTTTTTTAGTATTTTGTAGAATTAGAAAATGTACAAACATAATGTTTTTACAATAGAAATATTTCCGAACTGAAACTACCCCCCACCCCCCTCAATCTTTCAACGTCAAGAAAACTCAAGAAATGCTAAGGCAAAAGAAATCAACCTTTTAAAAATATTTTTTTTTTTTTTTTGTTATGTGAAACCAATAATGTTTTTGGAAGAAGATAAAGTAAAGTATCTATAATTCTTTCTAAACTGTAGTACTACTAATCGGTGCATTAAATGAATTTTATAGCAAGTTATTTTAATGATACATTAAAGTACCGTCGGGACATAAAGGGTTAAGAGCGATTCCAAATAGTTGCAACCAGTAAGGAGATGAAGTATTGGTTTTTAAAGGGATGCATTTACTTTGTCGAATCGCTCTAAAATACCATGCCAAAGTGTACACATTAATACCCATTCAAATTTAGAAAACTTTTTTAATTAGACAAATGTCAGACGAACGACTTTTTGAACGCTTGTGGTTTCAACAAGAAAAATAAACACCTGCGCTATCCCGGTCAGACGAGCGATCTATGAAACGTTCCCGCCACACAGAGCAGACGACATTATTCGCCGCAACAGAATGATTTCCATTCGATGTTTTCAATAAGCAAAATGGATCTTCTGCATGAAATAAATGATTTTCTAATTTTATATTAGTTATTCAAGAAATTAGAAAAAAGAAATATACACAGACGGTACTAGGTTCATCCTATTTTAAGTAATCGGTAGAAAATTAACTTTGCTGTACACAAAATTTTACAAAAAAAAAAAAAAAAGAAAAAAGAAAAAGAAAAAGAAAGGAAAGAAAACGGAACGGCCACTTTACCAAACTTAACTATATTTGCTTCAAAAATAGCAAAGAAGATAGATTTCCTTTTAACGAGGTTTATCAGATTTGAACCGGTATATCAGATTTGAATCAAATCGAATAATTCTGCATGAAAAACCCATTTATCTGCATTAAAGGGGAACTATCCCCCGTTACCCCCCTTTATATTTAACCAATAAACCTCCCAACCTAATCAAGGTAGTTCCTTCACATAATAAACTGGTGTACTAAATTTGGAGCAAATCGAATAATTCTGCATGAAAAACATATTTATCTAATTTAAAATGGGCGGTGGACTAGCCCTCTTTTCCCGATTTATATTTAACTAATGAACCTCCAACTCTAATCAGGGAAGCTCCTTAACATAATAAACCGGTACACCAAATTTGGAGCAAATCGAATAATTCTGCATGAAAAACCCATTTATCTAAATTAAAGGGGAGTCTAGATCCCCCCCCCTTTTCCAACTTTATAATTAACCAATGAACCCCCAAAACTAATCAGAGGAGAGCTTTATCGGAATGAACGTAGACAATTTTTTTCAAGCAAATCGGATAAATCTGCATAAAAAAAACATTTATCTAAATTAAAGTTGGAATTAGCCCCCCGTTGTCTCCCTTTATACTTAACCAATGAATCACCAAAACTAATCAGGGAAGCGCCTTATCAGAATGAAACTAGAAAAAAAATTGAAGCAAATCGGATATTTCCATCAAGAGTTATCGCGTTATGTACATACCAGGGGCGTAGCTACTGTGGAACAGTTGGAGCAAACTGCTCCAGCCGCACGAATCCCAAGGGCGCAAAATTAGAAAGAGCGAAATAAAAACTTGTAAAAATATTTGCATATTTTTTTTTATTATTAATCAGATATTATAGATAAATCTTGTTACAAGCGGCATATTCCCATGATATTTTACTTTGTTTAACCTCACTATTGTGTTTTTACTACTGTGTATTTGTATGTTACTTTCTACTGTGTTTGACTTCAACTATTTCGATTTAGAACATGTTTTTATACACAGTTAAAAGAAATTACTTCTATTCGCAAAGTTTTAATTTTAATTCATACTGTACTGCAGCCTTAATTTTTTTTTTTCTGAAACTTTTTCGTAGACGACAGTTGAAGATTTTCAAATTAAACTAATCAAAACTTATTTACAGGGCTCTCATTGGTCACTTTATAGGCTACCACCATTTCGAAACAATAATCTTCTTGGTACATTTATCTTGAAAATGTTTTAGAAATTTATCTGATGTAGATGTTTACTGTACGGAAATAATGGTAGTCAAAGAAGTCACCGCTGAGAAACGTATATTTACGATGTAACAGCAATGCCTTAGCTATTTAGTTAATTAATGATAAAAAAAAAACACAATAGTTTGACAAGTTGAAGAAAATCATTAGCCATTTTACAAGAAAAAAAAACAAGAAAACGAAACTTTGAAGTTTTGTTTTGGGGAAACCAAACATGGGCATCAATACAGATTACAAAAGAATAATAAGAACCGGATTTACGCATAATCCACATCAGTCCATGGTGACAAAATTTAGATGGAGGTGGGGGTGGGGGATAAGCGACAAATTAAATTTTGTGCGTATTGCTTTTGAGATTTTGAATATATGGCAAATCTCGAATGCAGAATTGATAAGACTTTGCCTTCAAAACGAGAGAAAAATTCCGTGTTCCTTAGGACCTAATTATCGCCTATGCAAATTCACATCACTTTTTTCGAAAAGTATTTTTCAGCATTAAACCTTATTTAATCGCAGAATTTTGGGATTAAATAGGGCAAAACATATTTTTCGAAAATATTAATGCGAGTTTGCTTAGGCCGTAATAAGCTCTGCCCTTTCCCCCTCCACAATCCGATATCAATCAGGAGTTACTCCACTCAACTATCCGAACAGTCTATAGACATACTGTGAGTTCAAAACAGTATAAAAATGAATAAAATCTTAGATCCTAATTTTATAAAAAGGTGAAACATTTCCACTAGTGATAAAGACCTTGAGTTTTAGAGAAAACCTGCACTTTCATTCTTAAAGCTTGAATATTTTTCTAATGACATAATTTTCATTTCGCCTGTGCCTATAAGTTAAGGCCTATAAGCCATAAGGCCTATAAATTAAAAAATAATAATAAGGAAAAATAGGATTTTACTAAATTAAGTCATATTCTTGTAGGCTCAGGCTGGCCCGTCGGGCAACCGACCTGTGGGTTGGTGCGCCCTAAACCAGATAGAGCTGCGCCCTCTTTCAGGGACGTTTAGGACCCTCCCCAGGCAATAGTTACGAAAAATGCTACAAGGTTTAGATTTGAACAGTCTTAAATTATTTAATAATTTTTAAAAATTACTTTTTTGAAGCATTTTTTATTAATGATTTTTGTTTCTCTTTCCAAAGTAGATGAATTGCATTTTTTTCTTAAATTTCTTTGCTTCAGAGGACCATTTAAATCTTTAAAAATCTAATGTCTAATGTATATTCTGAAATTCTGCCGTTACCAATGGCATGACCAGCCCCAAGAATTTTCAGCCAATTTGAAGTTTTTTTTGCGCCCCTTCGATTATACTATGTTGCTAGAGTTTACAGAACATTCTGCATAAGACAAAAGTATGTCGTGCACAGAGCTTTAGACCGTGTTTACTGTATAAAAATCTATTTTAAAGATATTTGGCTTTAAAATCAAATATTTGCACCTTCTTGATATTACCAGCAGCATTAAGACGTTTTATCCTCCCGCTACAAAAAAAAGTTTAAAATAGGTTTAATTAATCATAACATTCTAATTTAGCACTAAAATTCTGTATACTTAAAATCATACACTAGTCATTCTCAAGCTAATGTTAAACCAATGGCGTTCTTTACAAATTGTTCATTTAAGGTGTGTCCCAACGAAATAAAGCCACCGTAATTGTGTGCGGTAATTGGACACGAAACAAAACAAATAAGAACAAAACAAATATATTAAGAAAGTCTACATACAAATACATATTTACAAATAGTAACTCACTCCCTGACCCACCTGGGCAGGAGAAAAAGATGAATGCGTAAAAAAGAGGGGGGAAAGTGTCCCGCCGAAATAAAGCCACTGCTAATATTAGTATTTATTGGTAACTATTGAAATTCGAGCTGCTGCAGTTCAACATGTTTATGACATCAGGAAGTTGTCAAATACTTGCTCTGTGCCTCTCGAACTTTGTGTAGTTTTTAGAAGGTTGTATTTTCTATTTCTCCTGCAGCATTGCCTCGGGAAAGAAAATACAGCTATCAATGTTCGAGAAAGTTCAGATAACAGCTTTTAAGGAACAAGGTCTTTCACATAGACCAATATGTAAGCAAATCAAACGATCTAAAACCGTAATAGAAATTTTTTAAACCATGGAAATGCGTATGGGTATAAAAAAAGGTGGTGTACATGCAGAAAAAGTGACTTCCAGGCAGGAAAGAGATGTTTTGCGTCTTCTTTCATGAGGTGAAATTTCCCTAAAATTGTTGGCCAATGAAGATAACATCCCTTTGACAAGATCAACCTCGTCACGAATTGAAAAACGTAAAAGCAATTTACAATATAAGAAAAAGAAACAGCAGCCCATGTTAAAAGCTATCCACATGTAAATGAGAGTCGATTGGACCAAATATAATCAAACCTTGAAGGACCAGTGGCATCGTGTTATAGTCTCAGATGAGAAAAAATTAATCTGGATGGCTTAGACGGCTTTACTTTCTATTGACATAACATGATAAAAGAAGAGGAAATTTTCTCGTAAAGACAGCAAGATGGAGGCTCATTAATGGTGTGGGGAGGCTTTGGCTATGGCGGTAAACTTAACCTGGCTCTTCCTTCAGTTCACATGAAGGCTACTAATTACGAAGAAAAGTTAGAAACCCAACTACTGCCATTTACAGAGAGAATTGGCGGGCTAAGTTGGGTTTTCCAGCATGACAACGTTCCATTCACGTTGCAAAATCCTCCTGGGAATGGTTTTTGGATAATAGGGTGAATGTCATGGAACGGCTTGCGCTTTCCCCTTATCTCAATCCCCAAGAAAAAATGTGGGATATCCTCAGTAGGGCGGTATATGCCAATAGTAGACAGTTTCAGTCTGTGGCAGAATTGAAGGCCGTCATCATTAAAGCCTGGGATAATACTGATGCTACTGTGCTCCAGGGATTGGTAAATGGTATGCCACATCGTATGTACCAAGTCATGTATAAACATTGCGGATATATTGGCTATTAACTGTAGTGGCTTTATTTCGGCGGGACATTTTCCCCCCTCTTTTTTACATTCTTTTTTCTTCCTGCCCAAGCGGGCCTGGGAATGAGTTACTCCTTGTAAATATGTATTTATAAATAGACTTTCTTAAAATATTTGTTTCGTTTTTATTGGTTTGTTTCGTGCCCAGCTACAGCACATAATCAAGGTGGCTTTATATCAAGGTGGCTTTATTTTGGTGGGACACACCTTACATTTCAATTTTTTTTTTCACCCGTAGCATACAGGACGTCGATGTCTAAACGGTTATTTTACTGTTTCGATTTTCTTTTTTTCTGTAAAGACGCTTTCAATTTCGCATCCAGTTCCGAAATTAAAAGCATCTACAGAAAGAAAAACTGGAATGCTAATGGATATATTTGGTTTCCACTATCAAGGTGGTAAAATAATGAGTAAATGTTGCGCTCTCCAAAAATCCAAGGTCTGCTTATTTCACAGTGACCAAGACCGACCCTGCATTCAGTAGCGGCTCTTCAGGGTTTCACAATTACTTTTCTACCAGAATATTGGTATATAAAATTTTATCTATTTTAATCGTAGGATTTTCTACGATTAAACAAGGAGAATTTTTTTTAATCTGAAATTACTGGTAGTAAAGTGATTGTGAACCCCTTATCGAGACGACACTGTCTGGTGAAACGTTGTTGTATAGATATAAGTTGAACGTGAGCAATAAAAATAATTTAATTGAGATATAAGAGAAAATGTCCCAGAATGGTTGCTAAGAAGTTTAGATACCAAAACATTCGGTCAAATTCTTCGAAAATTAATGACAGATTTATAACGTTTCTGCCGACATCATCAAAAACACACCAAATCGTGAACTGGTAATCTGAAAACGAGAGTAAATTCTAACATACACGAATACATTTTGAATCATTGTAAAAATTGTGAGAATTGATTCAAAGTATTTGAAAATGTAAAATATACCATTATTTTTATCTATTTTTATTGTGATAACAATGCTTTCTTATTTCCTTCCTTGCATTGCATGTGTATGGAATGTAAAAACTGGAATCATAATGTGTAAGGGTGTCAATCATGGTTCTCGATCATCTTTTACGATCGCCACTGCGCTAAAATGTTTCACAATGCGAGAAAACTAAAGATCGAAATGGCCAAATTGCAAGAGATTTTTTTTTTCTTGTTTCGGCGAAACTATTAATGATGTTATTGTACGATTAGACCTTTTCCGTGTAACTCATTATTTGTATTTTGATATTCTTAGTGTTTTACGACAAATCTATTACTAACATTATTTGAATTTGGCTAGATTTTCTTTAGCGAATAGCCAAATTACTCAGATTAGTCAAAAGCCAGTGAGAACCCAGGTGTCAACTTTTATCGTTGTTCATTGGCTAATTTTCTGAACCATTAGCTGTAGAATTATAGTTCCAATAGTAAAAAAGTTTCAAAGTTATTTTTTATCCCCTTAAAAGCAATGTCAAAATAGTTATTTTTTAAAAGTTGCGAACTTTACGTTTTTATTCGTTCCTCGGCTCTATACGTTAATTTTAGAAAAATCTACTCCGTACTTTAACAGATAAAACAATACATTCTTTATTGTACGGCCAAAACCTCCTGGGTTATGTTACTTTGAATTTTAGTATTTTCTGGCACTAAAAACAGATAAACGTGTTTCATCAATGTAAAAAAAAAAATCTTGAAATAGGGTTTTTTATTAGTATTCTACAACGATTCGAAACCCTTGAAAAGAAAAACAGATATTAAGAGCTGCAGATTGTACTGGCCCATTGGCGCATTTAAAAAAAAAAATCCCACCCTATTCATAGAACATATTGGTAGGTACTCCGTACTTACAGAATAATTTATTTCGTTATTCATTATTTACTTTTAATTATTTATATTTAACTAAATTTAACTAAAAGTATGTAAGACTTTCAAACAAAAGTAAGATTTTAAATCGAATTAAGAATAGTATATAAATTTTAAACTTCAAACAAAAATGCGCAGAACTTTTTCGAATGACAATAGGGCGCACAAATTTTACTTGCTCCAGGGCGCTGAATATGTAGCTACGCCACTGGTACATACGTACGTATGTATGTACGTAACAGAACCGGCGGGCACATTAGTTCTCAAGCTTTGATAGCCTGTGAACTAAAAAAATAAAAAATAAATTACAGTATTTTTAAAACTACATGCACGCAGTAAATAGAACCGGTACCGGATATGACCACAGAGGCTCTGTTTTGCTGTCTCCTTTTCCATACTGGATTTTCAAAACCAGATATAACTTGTACTGATTTTAATTTCAAAGAACTATTATTAAGAATTCATTATTATTAAGAAATGCAACATTTGCTGTCTATTTAGGTCCCCGTCACAAAAATCCATTTAATAAAACAGGCTTCTCAAAAATCGTAATTATAAAACAGGCCCTTTCACAAAATTATATTCCATAAAAACATGCTATTAATTAATTATTTTAACATTGTTAGGGTTAAAAATCTGTAATTTGTAAAAAAATAAGTTCCCCCGAAACGAAAACTTTAGCATTTACTTTTCGCAAAATGCCTCCTTCGCCCCCTACCCCGCAAAGAAAAACCCCTGCAATTATCCATGAATTTAATTTAGTATACATACTAGGACAAAATAGTATTATTATTAGTAGTATTTGATAAAGATTACATTCAGTTTTTCCTTATAATAATACTTTACTATTTAAATACTTTTCTTATAAAACGTTAACTTGCAACATTAGCATAATTTTAAATGATTTTTTAGGTGCGTTCGTAATTATATAAATACGTAGCACCTATAGTCGTCGTTCAGTCCGTCTGTCCGCATATAACAGAGCAAAAACAATAGCCTGAAATTTTGAATATATAATTGTTGCAAAAGTTTGTCGAGTCTTTTCAAATTTTATGAAAATCGGATGTATAGTTTAATGACAGGGATAGTCAAAAGTTTTTCATCAGATTACGGCCAATGGGAAAAAATTATTGCAAGTGCAGTTTAATGTTACAGCCTTCCGAATGGTCTGAAATTTTAAATATATAATTTTTGCAAAATCTTGCCGAGTCGTTTCAAATTTTATGTAAATCGGATGTATAGATTAATGACAGAGACAGTCAAAATCTTCCGTTACATTACGGCCAATGGGAAAAAAATTATTGCAAGTGTATTTTAATGATGTTACAGTCTTTCGAACAGAATGAAATTTATATGCACTTATAAAATGCACTCAAATATACAATCAGTACAATTCGGTGCAAAAAATATTTATAAAACTATTTATATTACGAATGCACCTCATTTACCACGTTTGACGAGCAATTTCCAACTTGTTTGTTTATATGAAACAAAATTAATTCATATAATTTATCGATAACTTCCTAATCTTCTTTAGATTTTTCTGATTTTTTTTTTTTTTTTTTTTTTGTAAATCAGGGATGCCTTTAACCAAGTTATTATATTTTAATTTTTATCTTTATATAATGTAAGCATGAGGTGTCCAACTATATTGAACACTTTTGTATTTCAAAAATTAGTTAATCTACGTGTATTAAATCCATTTTAAATTCTAGCGAAAAAATTCGATACGCAACCAGAACCAACAACTTACGAATCACTGATAAAGAAACTTAAAGCCAGCGTCAAAACTTCGGTTCGTCTGGACAACATAGAAGAAACAAAAGACTTGAGCACGCCACCAGCTCCCAGCGAGTTGGGGGAAACGCCGAGCCTCGACATGCAGCTTTTCGGAATTTTTACCGCAACGATTTGTGGGCGCTCGTCTGAACAGACCAGAAGATTCGTCTGCTCTCAAGAGAGAGCGTCGAAAATGCTGATTTTCAAAATCGCTCGTCTGACATCTGCCTTAGGGATTTTGCTTCCTTTCTAGTGTCAAGTTTCTCTTCACAGTTCGTACTTATGCATTCTAAAACACACTAAATATTGTCATAATTGAAATATAGCTCTTTTACTGATTTGTAACGGCAGCACCACCTTGTTCTGCACTAACTTTTTAGGTATACGAATACGAGTTCCTCATTGAGATTTGGATCTGCGAGAGTGGGGCCCATTTACCTGGCGGACTAGAGAAATACACGTATAATTTTTGCAAATATGAAAAGAATTATTTAATATCAAAATTTACTTTTCTAAGTTCAATCTAAATGTTGACAATGAACTAAAAGTTCTAAATGTGTATGCGGAAAGTTTTTAGTTCTCGGCTGAAATAAGTCAATTTTTGTACAAAATATGAGAAATTTTATTAAATAAATTCTTTGTAATCAAACTTCCGCAATCAGGTAAAATCTTTTCAAATGTGAACAAATTAGCGTATTTTTAGCGGAGTCTACACGCCACACAGTGTGGTATTTAGCCCCAAAACCTGGCCAAAAATGATTATTTTAAAAATAGGTTTCCTACCCTGCTTTATTAATCCTCATTATGTTAAGTAGTTTCTGTATCTGATTGCGAAACGCTCAAAGCGCTTGCTCGCCACAGCGAGTCACGTGATCAGTCGGAAGTTGCCGTTCGCCTACAGTGGTCGTATGATTTTCCGATGCGCTCAGATTTTAGTGTTTTGAAATCTCTTGTAGTTTTGCGTCTTAACAAGTTAGTGATTATTGTTGTGATGGACTATTCTAAACCAAGTATGTACTTTATAAACACTATATTTGCGTAATAAATATGCAGCTGTTTTTTGTCGTTATGGTCTATAACTTAGATGTAACTAACAGTGTCATAAATATAATTATCTTTAATATTTAGAAAGGATTTTGTTATATTTCTAAACATATCTAAGATATGTAAACTATTGTGTAACATGCAGTACTTAGTATACAAGATAGTTATAAAAAAATCAGCCGCCCGAAACCGCCCCCTATTTTTAACAAATTTTTTTTTTTTTAGGTTCTACAATTTCTGATATAAATTACTGCTATTTAGTTTTTTATTTATTTTGTTAACAGGGCCTTTTGGATTGAGGTCTATGACTCGAAATGAGTTGTATGCCATCATGAAACACTCAAATGAGTCAACGTTTGATGGAAAGCTTAAATTTATGGAGGAAGACTTATTAAGAAGTTATTCTGAAGGTGATCCAAGGATAGCTGAGATGAAGCAAAAGCTCTCTGTTATTAAAAACCAATTCAAGCAAAAATGGTTAGCTGCTCATAAAACAAGGTCAAGATTCGATGAAAATAATGTCGAATGGTTAAACAGCACTATATTACTGCCAATTGCAGGTACGTGAAACACAACAGATGCAAACCCTTTACTTTATTATTATTGTGTGCTTCGTGTTTTGCTTATATTTCGTTTTCTGTGCAGTGAAATGAAATTTCTTTTTATTATTAGAAATATATTTAGTAATTAATTGTTATTGTTGCAGGAGTCAATCCCGGTCGTCCTCAAAAATCTTTTGTAGAATCAAATGAAAGAAGCAAACGCCGCAAAACCAAAGACATTCGATCAAAAGACGTGGAAGTATTGACCTACGCTACCCAAATGAAATTGCGGAAATCAGTCAAAGTAGATGCTTCCAATATCATAAAAGATCTTACAAAAAGTCCCCGAAGAGAAAAAAATATGTATAGACCATGAAAAAAAGTCGTGAAGAACAAGAGCAACCTCGCCAGTTATCACATTTACATGCTTTGTCCATGTATACAGAAGCAGGACTTCTAAAGCCCAATGTGAGAGAATACGAGAAACGAATAAAAGCTTTTTCCGTGCTATTCTGTTCTTCAAAGGGTAAAAAAAGGATGCTGTCCAGAAATTCTTAGGGTGACAGAGACGTGTGCCAAAGTAAAAGTGTAAAAGTTGATGGATCATACGGCAACGCGACTGATTTTACATCTAAGAGAAGATGTAGAACCTTTGAGTGATGTCGAAAAACGTTTTTAATTTTAATAAGCAAGTGGGATTGTGACGGGTCACGGCAGATGCAATATAAAATGAAGTTTGAAAATGAAGCCGATTCTGACTCCAATATTTATCAAAGTTCTGTGGTTCCTCTTCAGTTACTTTACAGGCCCGAAAAGAAAATTCTCTGGCAAAACCCAACACCATTATCACCTCGCTACTGTCGATCTATAAGAATTCGATTAAACAAGGAGACAAATGACGTTACAAAAGAAGAAATAAAGATATCAAATCACAAATCACAGCACTTACCAGCACAGAAATTGACGATGTGCCCATAAGACATAGAATGTTATACATCATGGTGGATGGAAAAGTGTGCAATGCCGCAACACACACCAAATCTACGATGAGGTGCTACATATGCGATGCTACTTCATCTGAGTTTAATGACTTATCAAAGAAGAGGGAGTGTAAGAAAGAAAATTTAAGTTTCGGGCTTTTCTTGCTACATGCTCGTATACGATTTTTCGAGAGTATATTACACGTAGCATATAGATTACCTGTAAGAAAATGGAACGCCCGTCTTTCTTCTGAGGAGAAACAAGCGCTAGAAAATAAAAAAGGAGAAATTCAGGATAATTTCAAACAACAACTCGGGCTCTTAGTGGATATTCCCAAAGCAAATTTTGGGAAAACGAACGATGGAAATACCAGCAGAAGGTTTTTTGAAGAATATGAAATATCAGCAGCAATAACCGGAGTCGATAAGATTTTGATATATCGACTAAAAGTGATATTAGATACATTGTGTTGCGGATATAAAATTAATTCAGATGAATTTGAAAAATAGTTCCAAAAGACTTCTGAAATGTATGTGACGCTATATGGTTTTTATAGCATGTCCCCTACAATGCACAAGGTACTTTGTCATGGAGCAGATGTCATTATTCTGCCAATAGGTCATCTAAGTGAAGAGGCTGCAAAAGCTCGCAATAAACATTAGGTCGTTCAGATTAAAATGCACAAGAAAGTTTTCGCGCGTGGCCTGCAATATGGATGTCCTGAATAGGCTTCTTTTAACTTCTGACTCCCTAATAACGGGCATGAGATGCAACACAAACAAGAAAAGAAAGCCCTTATCTTCTGAAGTGTTAAATTTGTTATCAGAAAGTGATATCACAAATGTTAATATTCTTGATGACAGTAATAGTGATGAAATTGATGAATAAATGTTTTTATTTATAAATAAGACTTTGTTTTACAATTTTTACTCCATAATTCAAATAAAAACGCAGATCTGTAGCTGTTAGAGGAAAAGAATAATTTTGGCCAGGTTTTGGTGCTAAATACCACACTGTGCGGCAGTTGGAGAGCGTAGCTTGTAGTGGGCAAACCGCCAAATTGTGTTAGAAAATGTAATTGTGAGATACATTTTTATTATGAAAAAACAATTTTTCCTGATTTAAAAAAAAATCAACACTTCAGACTTTTTATAAAATTTACTTTTCCAGTTCAATCCATATCTTGACAATGAATTAAAAGTTTTAAATGTATATGCCAAAATTTTTCAATTTTAATGAGATAAGTCAATTTTTTGCAAAATATGATAAATCTATTTTCAAATACAAAAAACTACTTTCTGACGCATTTTTAAATTCATTTTTGTTCAGAAACGCATAAAATTGTCAAGTGTTCTTATTCAGAAACTACGTAATCGAATGGCGTTTTCCATTTTTAGGTGCGTTCGTAATTATATAAATACGTAGCACCTATAGTCGTCGTTCAGTCCGTCCGTCTGTCCGTCCGTCTGTCTGTCTGTCTGTCTGTCTGTCTGTCTGTTCGCATATAACAGAGCAAAAACTACCCAACCGAATGGTCTGAAATTTTTAATGTATGATTGTTGCAAACTTTTGTCGAGCCATTTCAAATTTTATGAAAATCGGATGCATAGTTTAATTACAGGGACAGTCAAAAGTTTTTCTTTACATTACGGCCAATGGGAAAAATTATTGCAAATGCATTTTAATGATGTTACAGCCTTCCGAATGGTTTGAAACTTTAAATATATAATTGTTTCAAAATTTTGTCGAGCCATTTGAAATTTTGGGAAAATCGGATGTATAGTTTAATTACAGTGACAGTCAAAAGTTTTCCGTTACATTACGGCCAATGGGATAAAAAATATTGCAAGTGCGTTTTAATGATGTTACAACCTTCCGAATGGTCTGAAAATTTAAATATATAATTGTTGCAAAATTTTGTTGAGCCATTTCAAATTTTATGAAAATCGGATGTATAGTTTAATTACAGGGACAGTCAAAAGTTTTCCGTTACATTACGGGGAATGGGAAAAAAATTATTGCAAGTGCATTTTAATGATGTTACAGACTATGCACTTATGAAGTTAAAAAATATATATATTCAGTACAATATGGGGTACAAAAAATAATTATAAAACTAGTTTTAGTACGAACGCACCTCATTTGCCACGTTTGACGAGCAATTTCCGACTTGTTTGTTAAAGCAGAAGATCTTTCAGAAAATCCGGGCCTTAATTCGGCCCTGGTCGACAGCGTCACATTGACCTAACTTTAATCAAAGTTTTCTGAGCAGTGTAGGATGCCTCGTTTTAATATCTTAAGATGTCTGAAGTTTTATTTAAAATATTTAAATCTGATTTTAAATATTTTTATGAATTTTTAAATTAAGGAAACTCAGTTGGTATTTTTTAAAAATCGTAAACGCCGCATTTGGAAAAAAAAAACGAACTTTCAATCTCGTAAATGCCGCGGCGTTTCTTCCATAAAATACGGTACTAGCATATAAAGTATACTATCGTACAAAGCTATATAATACTAGCATATAAAGATTATATAAAGATTATTATTAATATAAGATTATGTAAAATTTCACAGGAAAGTTTCTTTAATGTATATATTTATGTGCAAAGGCTGAAATACATGTTATTTAATTATATATGTCGTAGGCTAATTGAAAAATCACGCTCTTTGCAAAGAGCCTAGGCTGTTTGCAAAGAGCCGGACTAATTGGAGAATTATCTATCTTTTTCTAATTAGCCTGATATTTTTCAGGCTTATTGCAAAGAGCCTGGAGAGCCTTAGGCTAATTGAAAACTGACCTCTTGTTTCTCAATGAGCCTGGTATTTTTCAGGCTTATTGCAAAGAGCCTAGAAAGCGTTAGGCTAAATGAAAAATAACCAATTAGAATTTTTAGGTTAGAGTCGGGTTGCGTCTCCACGAAAATTATTTTGTCTTGCTCGGATCAAGTTATGGTTCTTTAGAATGTTTTTGTCGGTTATGGTATTTGGTTCCGGTGAGATTTCGGGTTTTTTTTTTTTTTTAATAGAACTTTCACGTTCTGCTCGGGTTGCGTGTCGACTGAAATTATTTTGTCTTTCTCGGATCGGGAGTGTGGTCTGTTGCATTTTGTTTCGGGTTCGGGTCCCGTTATGGGTTAATAAGCCTAAAAATATCACGCTGATTGAGAAATAAATAGTAATTTTTCAGTTAGTCAAACGCTGTCTGGTCTCTTTGCAACAAACCTAAAAAACGCCAGGCTGATTGAGAAACAAGTGGCCAGTTTTCAATTAGCCTAATGCTCTCTAGGCTCTTTGCAATAAGCCTGAAAACTATCAGGCTAATTGGGAAAAGGGAGATGATTCGACAATTAGCCCGGCAAACAGCCTAGGCTCTTTGCAAACAGCCTGATTTCTCAATTAGCCTACGAAATATACACCGGATTCCCTTCTTTATTAAAAATTTCAAAGACGACTAGCGACCGAAAGCTTTAAAGATAGGTAATATTTTTATTATTGGCGTAATAATTCAAAATTAATATATTTTTTAAATCCATTAAAACAATGTCGCGATCGTCCCCAATTTTACTACCTTGCAACATTAGATATAAAATTTTAATATTTTCGTTAAAATTATATTCGTTGAAATTAAAGCTTCTTTCTCTTTTAATATTCACGTCTAAATATATCATTCAATTGAAAGGATTTGGCAATATTATTATTTGGATTTTTTTAAATAAGACATAATTTCTAGCGCTTAATGCTTTTCTCGCGCAATAATTTAATTAATATCACGTTTTGTATAGAATACATTTTTAAAGAGGCAAAAATATTTATAAATAATAATTGGTAATAAGTACGTTAAAAACTTTTATTTATATGTAAAATTCTAGTATTTATCGCATTCATATATAATTAGCAAATTAAATGCGAAAATATTCTAATAAATTATCAACAGAATACTAATAATTGATTCTAGGGCAATAATTAAGAAAACTCATGAAATTCTTTTGAATAAGAAAAATGTAATGCAGCAAAACTATGCAATCGACCGTTTAAATACTTTTTTTAAGACAGAAAAACAAAATTTAAAAATATTAATTATTTTAATTTTTCAAAATTTCGTTCAAATCGTTCATAAAATGTCTTTAATCCTTTATCTTCTGACGGTACTTATAAGTATCATTAAAATAACTTGTTATAAAATTCATTTAATGCATCGATTAGTAGTAATACAGTTTAGAATGAGTTATAGATATGCATTACTTTATTTTGTTATCAAAGCATTATGTGTTACACAAAACAAAAGTATTTTTAAAATGCAAATAATGCATTTTTCTGAAAAAACAAAAGCAAAAACAAAAACATTAAAAATCACTTGTTTCCTTGAAACGTAATAAAATCTGAAAATTTTCCATGCATGTAAGATAGGAAAAGTTTTTATAAGTATGTCAAAACCACTTGGAGAAAATTGAAGAAAAGGACAAAAAATTTAACTGTATGCATGTATAGTGTTTGATGCAGTTTTATTTCCGAAAAATTATATATAATTCAATGAAATGACATTGAAGCAAAATATAAAAAGCAGTATTTAGAGGGGGGAAAAAATGTGTTTTACTGCGCTTTAAATACAACTGAAACAAAATAGCTCTTTCTCTTTATAAAAATAATCAGGAAAGCAAGAAAACTATACCAGACTTCCCCCATCCAATTCACTTGATCCCCCAATCCCTTGAACCCCCCATTGGGACAGTCTGCATGTCAAAGGTCAAACACTGCTCCCTCCTGCATTGATTTATGTCTTAGTGGGGGGATGAAATTTTTAACATTTTTTTCTAATATCTCAAGTTTAAATAGACCTAAACGAAAAATTTTAATTTGTATGAACAGATGAAAATACAGGCTTTCTTGTGTTGTTTTCTAAATTTTAAAACTCCAAATAGAATTGAAGTTATTTAATGTTATTTACATTTCGCTTACTTCTTAAGACTTTAGAATTAAATTAAAAAATAAGTATACATATTAAAATTATTTTGTCAACTAAAACAGAAAGCGACATCTTATAAGAAGTGCACACAGAAAAAATGAGTTAAAAATATTAATTTTCTGACGAGATATTAGACAAATAAAGAGGCATTAAATGGCCATTGGTTTAACATTGGAGAGGGAAATCTAAAATCTGAGTGATAAGGGGCCTTAAATGCAGAAATATGATGCAAAAATGATGAAAATTTCATTAAAAAAAATTACCTTTATTTAATAATATATAAAATTAGATGCGCAGTTTTATTTGTATATGTAAACCGAGCTGGCATAAAATAAAAAAGAAAAGTGCCCAGCTGAACTGATGGCATTGAGCTCACAGGCTATTCACACTAACTATTCACACTATCATACTCTTATTTTAAAGAATAATGCCCCTCAAAAAAATAAGTGAAGGGGAATTAGTCCCCGTTTCCCCCTTTATACTTAACCAGAGAACCTCCAAATCTAATCAGGGAAGCTCCTTATCATAATAAACCGGTATACCAAATTTGGAGCAAATCGAATAATCCTCCAAAAAAACCATTTATCTAAATTAAGGGGGTGGACTAACCCCCCCCCCCTTTATCCTTACCCAATGAATCCCCAAAAGGAATCAGGGAAGCTCCTTAACATAATATACCGGTATACCAAATTTAGAGCAAAGCGAATAATTCTGCATGAAAAACCCGTTTATATAAATTAAGGGGGGTGGACTAGCCCCCCTTTCCCCTTTATCCTTAACCAATGAACCCCCAAAACTAATCAGGGAAGTTCCTTAACATAATAAACCGGTAGACCAAATTCGGAGCAAATCGAATCATTCTGCATAAAAACCAATTTATCTGAATTAAAAGGGGTGGATTATCCACCCCTTTCCCCCTTTATCCTTAACCAATGAACCCTCAAAACTAATGAGGTAAGTTCCTTAACATAATAAACCGGTATATCAAATTCGGAGCAAATCGAATGATTCTGCATGAAAAACCCATTTATCTGCATAAAGGGGGTGGACTAACCACCCTTTTCCCCCCTTTATCCTTAACCAATGAACCCCCAAAACTAATCAGGGAAGTTCCTTAACGCAATAAACTGGTATACTAAATACGGAGCAAATCGAATGATTCTGCATGAAAAACCCATTTATCTGAATTAAGGGGGGTGGACTAACCCCGTTTTTCCCCCTTTATCCTTAACCAATGAACTCCCAAAACTAATCAGGGAAGCGCCTTATCACAATGAACCTAGAAAAAAAAATGAAGCAAATCGGATATTTCTATCAAGAGTTATCGCGTTACGTACATAGACACATACATACGTACGTACGTACATACATACATACAGAACGGGCGGGCACATTAGCTCTCAGGCTTTGATAGCCTGTGAGCTAAAAATGGGGATTTTAATTAATATCGAATGCGCTTGGAGCATTTTGAAAAGTTCTTCGTAACGCCTAAAATACTCAGGAAAATTCCTTATTTTTTTCCAAAAAAATTTTTTTTTAATTTTTGTGTGATAAATATATGCCACAATCAGGGGCGTAAATCCTGGGGGGTATGGGGGGGTGCAACACCCCCCCTACGAAAAAATCAGTCGGAAAATTTCCCGTTTTATCGGAAAAAGTACGTTTAGTCGGAAAAAATGGTATTAACCTATAAAAACTTATAAATTGGAAAAAGGAAAAATCAGTCGGAAAATTTCCCGTTCGATCGGAAAAAAGTAAGTTTAGTCAAAAGAAAATGGCATTAACGTATAAAAACTTATGAATTGGAGAAATGTTTTTGTAGTTTTTAATTAGTAAATAAGAAAAACAAGTTAGAGCGAAGAAAACCTATAAAATTTTATTCTTAGTCGGATTTTTTTCCCTTGTAGTTTTTAATTAGAAAATTAGAAAAAACAATTTAGAACGAAGAAAACCTGTATAAATTTATACTTAGTCGGAAATATTACGGATTTTATTTTTGTGATTAAAACTATTCAGAAAAACTTTGACTAATATATTGTGTAGCAATATATTTTGTTTCCTTTCCCCAGGCAGTTTAATTAATCTTGCTTTTAAACATCTCTTATTTATTTAATCTAACCTTTTCTGTTTTAAATTTACTGGTTTCATTTCCCATTTTCAGTTTAAGCACTGTTTTCATTTCAGCACGCGATGTTTAGTAAATCGCATTTTGCAAATCTCTTTGCGCCGTTTTAGCGAGGTCGTCTCGCTCCTGTCTTTTCTTGACGCGCTCTCACCTTTTTACGGCAACCCTTCAGCTGCCGCGCATGAGTTTAAAAAGCGTTCTCTCTCTCTCTCCTAGCAGGCAGTCATAGTGCAGTCATACTGGTATAGAGTAAAACGATTTAGCTGGCCGCGCATTTCGCGGGCCTCGTGCCCCGAATGTGCCGGTAATGTTGAAAGTCCTTGCAGTGGTTCTTGCTAGAGAACATCTTTATAACAAATTAAGTTTTCCCTTCTAGAGGCCTTTTCTTGGTGTATTGAATCAATTAGTTTTAGCGTACATCCACAAGTTTCACTGATAAGATCCTTTTTCTAAATCATGATTCAAGTCTCCAAGATGCCCGGAGATTGTCGGATGCCGAGCCGTAGACCCCACCTTTCACCTGCATACTCTTTCTAAACGAATAAAAGTCTTCCTTGTTTGAAACATGTACAACAGTTAGTTTATTTATTGCAAGAGTGGAGGTACTGTATCTTATTTCCTTTTTCCTTTCTCAGCTTGATCACCTACTAGGATCGGGTTATTAGTGTACATTCACAGCGCATATGTAAATGATTAATCGAGGCAACTGGACGATCACGTTTTATTCTAAGGAATCCATTTCTAGTTTATGCAAAAGACAGTAGTGAACCCTTTTTTTTTTAGAAATATTATAAGCACCCATTAGAACAATTATAACTTCTTAATAAATGGTGCTAGTGCCAGGTGCACAGACAGTGCATTTGAGTGATCGAGCAGAAATATAGAAATATAAGTTTTTCAATGACTTTTCTGTAAATAACAAGTTTTTTCTTTAATGTTTTTATATTCAAGCTATTTTTTTTCAACTACTTTGTGTTTCCAATGTATAGATTCGAATGTTATAGCGATTGCATCGTTTTATTTTCGGCGACCACGTGCTCCAGTTTTTTTTCCTCTTCAAAAAAAAAAAAAAAAAAAAAAGAACTTCGAACAATAGTTTAAGTAAAAAAAATAAATAAAATAATAATGTGGCAGTTTTGTGAAAATATAGAAATAAATAGATGAGAATAATTGCTGAATAAAATGAAATATTATACACGTGTAGTATTTGTTCTAAGTCCATTTTTTTCTTTCAAATATTTCATTTGCAATGAAAATTTTAGTGAATATGAGAAAATATTATGTCTTTTACGACATTTATAACGTTTTTTTCAAGATTTAATAGTTCAAATGATGGATGTTAATAGATAGAAATGTAATACAAGATTATGCCTTATTTTAGCACGTTGGGCTCTGTCAAGAAGTGATATAACAGTTTTACATTTTAAAAAATTGTTTTTGCCTCAAATAAGAAGATTTTGTTTTTTAAAGAAAATTTTAATAGTGTTGCTTTGTATTGTGTGATGTGGAAGATTGACAAAATTCAAGTGTTTTAAAGCTATTTCAGAGAGCAGTGAGATCTTGTCACAGCATTCAGTGCAAAGTTTCATTTTTCATGAATTTAAGTATTAAATGTAATTATTTCTCAAGATTTTTTTAAGAATGCTTATAAAAGCAGATATAAAAGTAGAATTCAAGATTGCATCAAAATTTCACATATATATTTGGTGTCCATTTCATATGGAACTGTTTTCTTCATGTTTAGCACTATTTGGGCTTATGTGCGGCATGAAAATTTTTTTTTCTTGCATTATAAGGGTACGTGCAAGAATTCTTCCATTACAATAGAAAATTAGAGTGCTGTATTTTAATACAGAATTTGTGTGGTCTGCGTATTCAGCCATTATATGATGCAGTTTGTTTTCTTCAAAACATATCCATGTTTATAGCAAAATTTTATATAGTCAATTTTTATTTTAAGGAATGGTATAAATAATTTCAAGTTTTTTTATATTTTGTGTCAATGTTGAAATTGTATTTCAAAAAGCTGTATTTTATTATACAGATATAGTGTGTGTATGGAACCATTATGACACAGATTTAATTACTTGGATGTTTTATCCATGTTTATAAAAGTTAAATAGTGATTACTAGTTTGTGAAAACATAAGAAGAATACCAGTTTAGTGAAATGCCTTTACAGCAGTGTATCATGTCATGTGGAACAGTATCCAGTTCTTTTTTTTTTCTTTACGAAACCATACGAAAAAAGTTGACTCTACAGTGTTATAATTTCATCAGCATATTCAAGTGTTTTCATCATTTTTTTCTACTCATCAGTGTTATGTCACCATGCTATTTCATACTGTTCGCAAAATTAACATTTCAGAGAAGACATAGAATTGTGAAAAATTCAAGTATTTTATAAATAGTTTGTTGTGTGATAAAATACAGAACAATATTAATAGAATGAAACTGTTGTGACTTTTACGTCCAGTGTTTAGGTTGAAATCTTTCAAGCAGAACAGAACATTTTTTTCTTCGGCATAAAATCTTACAAGCAAGGATACTATCTACTGATACCAGCATATTTTTACAGCTACAAAATTAGGACATTTGTCTTATAATTTTTAAATATTTTTTGGTTCAGCTTTTCTTATATTTGACATAGTTAAAGATGCTGTTCAATACATCCAACATCTGCAGGCAGATGGTGAATTTTTGTCATAGTATTTCTTTTAAATTAATTTATGTTCTAAACTCTTTTTCAGTTTTTTTAATACATATGTATACATTGTTGTTTTATGTTTATAATGCATTTTTTCAACAGGTTCTAGTGGTAACTTTATCACATTTCAATTATAATGTAGTGTTATAAGATTTAAATGCATTTTTAAACTTAGCAATAATTGTTTTTAAATTTTTACAATATTCCAGTGGTGACTATAGTGGTCACACCGTTTTCCAAAAATTGTAGTGAAATGCAATTTTTTTGGCTCATTTTTTAAAAAATTTTTACTCTTTTTCAAGATTGCACATTTTTCAATTACTAGTGGTGACTTTGTGTCACATTTTGAAGTACAAAAAGAAAAAGAATAAAATGAAAATTTTTTTGTACGTTACATTTTGACTTTTTTCAAAAAGTTAATTTTTCCAATAAATTTTTTTGTGGTGACTTCGTGTCACATTGTTAGTTATTTAGTAGGATGTAAATTTTTTTAATGCATTTTTGGTATCGTTCTCAATTTTTAAGATTCAATTTCTAGCAACATTCCAGTGGTGACTTCATGTCACAATGTAGTCGTTAGACTAATATTTCATGAAACATGTTTGTTTCACATTTCCACTTTCTTTACATTTTTTAAAATTTTACAATAGTTTACGGGTATCATTTTTTTCTCAACCATTCTTGCGAATGACTCATTTTTTATGTATCATGTCAATGATATTTATAGACATAATAGAATGCTTTGAGTATTGTAATAATATTTTAGAATTTTTTACCAGTGTTTGTCTGTTGACAGAATTTTAGTGAATTTTCAAAACCTTTTTGAATTTTCAAAATTTTCTTGATTTTTTTCAAAAAAAAAAAAAAAAAAAAAAAAAAAAGGAAAAGTTTTAATTTTTCTTTTATGTGTCTATGTTCTTCTCATGTTATGTTATGTTTCTTCTCTAGAATGTACTTATAAGAAAATATTCAAATTTGTGTTTAAAAAAAAAAAGATATACTTGCATTTTACAAATTTTTTCAGAATAGTAACATGCTAGCAAAATCTCAAAAGAGATGTAAACAAAAGTAAGAATATTCTATGTGAATATTTATTTTCATGTAAACATACATGTTTACAAAATCTTTTTTTAGTCTATCAATTTTTACCATGGTTTAACAAATTATTGTGTACGTACGTATTTTTTCAATTTGTGAGCTCACACACACCTTTTTACTTTTGATTATCACTATTTGGTGTTAAATTTTATTGCTATAGCAGTGTGTTTATATTTGTATGTGTTTAAAATTATTTCGATAGGAAGTATGCTCTTAGGGTTATGCAGTTTTGCCCATGTTGTGAGTAGTCTTTTTCATGTGATTAGTACTATGTTTATAAAGTTTTGACCTTTCCTATTTTTTTTTTGTGGTACCACTCCCCCTTTTCTTTCTTTTAACTTAAAATAATGTAATTTTTTATATAGGTTTAATAAGGTATAACTGTAATTTTTCTCAACATTTGTGTACATGTACTAATTGTTTTCAAAGCTACACGCCTGTAGGGTAACGTCTGTTCCCCGTGTAGTCCCGACGGCATCTGATGATCCTCCGGTATTCTCTCAACTTCACTTTTTCTTTTCGGGTTTGTTGTTTACCTTGTTTTGGGTAAGTTCTTTTTCAGTCATTTCATTTAATTGTTTTTCCATTTAATTTCTTGTCTCCTTGAGTTCAATATCAGTCACTTTTAGTCCTTTTGTTCATTTTTGCATCTTGTTTGGAATTCTTAGTGTGAAGAATTCAACTTTATTTCTGCAATAAAGCATTGGAGTTTCAGACCTTGCTTCAGCTCTTATAGCTATGGACTAAAAGTTCTTTTTCAACGTTTGTCGGGGTGTAATATATTGTGTAGCAATATATTTTGTTTCCTTTCCCCAGGCAGTTTAATTAATCTTGCTTTTAAACATCTCTTATTTATTTAATCTAACCTTTTCTGTTTTAAATTTACTGGTTTCATTTCCCATTTTCAGTTTAAGCACTGTTTTCATTTCAGCACGCGATGTTTAGTAAATCGTATTTTGCAATCCTCTTTGCGCCGTTTTAGCGAGGTCGTCTCGCTCCTGTCTTTTCTTGGCGCGCTCTCACCTTTTTACGGCAACCCTTCAGCTGCTGCGCGTGAGTTTAAAAAGCGTTCTCTCTCTCTCTCCTAGCAGGCAGTCATAGTGCAGTCATATTGTTATAGAGTAAAACGATTTAGCTCGCCGCGCATTTCGCGGGCCTCGTGCCCCGAATGTGCCGGTAATGTTGAAAGTCCTTGCAGTGGTTCTTGCTAGAGAACATCTTTATAACAAATTAAGTTTCCCCTTCTAGAGGCCTTTTCTTGGTGTATTGAATCAATTAGTTTTAGCGTACATCCACAAGTTTCACTGATAAGATCCTTTTTCTAAATCATGATTCAAGTCTCCAAGATGCCCGGAGATTGTCGGATGCCGAGCCGTAGACCCCACCTTTCACCTGCATACTCTTACTGAACGAATAAAAGTCTTCCTTGTTTGAAACATGTACAACAGTTAGTTTATTTATTGCAAGAGTGGAGGTACTGTATCTTATTTCCTTTTTCCTTTCTCAGCTTGATCACCTACTAGGATCGGGTTATTAGTGTACATTCACAGCGCATATGTAAATGATTAATCGAGGCAACTGGACGATCACGTTTTATTCTAAGGAATCCATTTCTAGTTTATGCAAAAGACAGTAGTGAACCCTTTTTTTTTAGAAATATTATAAGCACCCATTAGAACAATTATAACTTCTTAATAAATGGTGCTAGTGCCAGGTGCACAGACAGTGCATTTGAGTGATCGAGCAGAAATATAGAAATATAAGTTTTTCAATGACTTTTCTGTAAATAACAAGTTTTTTCTTTAATGTTTTTATATTCAAGCTATTTTTTTTCAACTACTTTGTGTTTCCAATGTATAGATTCGAATGTTATAGCGATTGCATCGTTTTATTTTCGGCGACCACGTGCTCCAGTTTTTTTTCCTCTTCAAAAAAAAAAAAAAAAAGAACTTCGAACAATAGTTTAAGTAAAAAAAATAAATAAAATAATAATGTGGCAGTTTTGTGAAAATATAGAAATAAATAGATGAGAATAATTGCTGAATAAAATGAAATATTATACACGTGTAGTATTTGTTCTAAGTCCATTTTTTTCTTTCAAATATTTCATTTGCAATGAAAATTTTAGTGAATATGAGAAAATATTATGTCTTTTACGACATTTATAACGTTTTTTTCAAGATTTAATAGTTCAAATGATGGATGTTAATAGATAGAAATGTAATACAAGATTATGCCTTATTTTAGCACGTTGGGCTCTGTCAAGAAGTGATATAACAGTTTTACATTTTAAAAAATTGTTTTTGCCTCAAATAAGAAGATTTTGTTTTTTAAAGAAAATTTTAATAGTGTTGCTTTGTATTGTGTGATGTGGAAGATTGACAAAATTCAAGTGTTTTAAAGCTATTTCAGAGAGCAGTGAGATCTTGTCACAGCATTCAGTGCAAAGTTTCATTTTTCATGAATTTAAGTATTAAATGTAATTATTTCTCAAGATTTTTTTAAGAATGCTTATAAAAGCAGATATAAAAGTAGAATTCAAGATTGCATCAAAATTTCACATATATATTTGGTGTCCATTTCATATGGAACTGTTTTCTTCATGTTTAGCACTATTTGGGCTTATGTGCGGCATGAAAATTTTTTTTTCTTGCATTATAAGGGTACGTGCAAGAATTCTTCCATTACAATAGAAAATTAGAGTGCTGTATTTTAATACAGAATTTGTGTGGTCTGCGTATTCAGCCATTATATGATGCAGTTTGTTTTCTTCAAAACATATCCATGTTTATAGCAAAATTTTATATAGTCAATTTTTATTTTAAGGAATGGTATAAATAATTTCAAGTTTTTTTATATTTTGTGTCAATGTTGAAATTGTATTTCAAAAAGCTGTATTTTATTATACAGATATAGTGTGTGTATGGAACCATTATGACACAGATTTAATTACTTGGATGTTTTATCCATGTTTATAAAAGTTAAATAGTGATTACTAGTTTGTGAAAACATAAGAAGAATACCAGTTTAGTGAAATGCCTTTACAGCAGTGTATCATGTCATGTGGAACAGTATCCAGTTCTTTTTTTTTTCTTTACGAAACCATACGAAAAAAGTTGACTCTACAGTGTTATAATTTCATCAGCATATTCAAGTGTTTTCATCATTTTTTTCTACTCATCAGTGTTATGTCACCATGCTATTTCATACTGTTCGCAAAATTAACATTTCAGAGAAGACATAGAATTGTGAAAAATTCAAGTATTTTATAAATAGTTTGTTGTGTGATAAAATACAGAACAATATTAATAGAATGAAACTGTTGTGACTTTTACGTCCAGTGTTTAGGTTGAAATCTTTCAAGCAGAACAGAACATTTTTTTCTTCGGCATAAAATCTTACAAGCAAGGATACTATCTACTGATACCAGCATATTTTTACAGCTACAAAATTAGGACATTTGTCTTATAATTTTTAAATATTTTTTGGTTCAGCTTTTCTTATATTTGACATAGTTAAAGATGCTGTTCAATACATCCAACATCTGCAGGCAGATGGTGAATTTTTGTCATAGTATTTCTTTTAAATTAATTTATGTTCTAAACTCTTTTTCAGTTTTTTTAATACATATGTATACATTGTTGTTTTATGTTTATAATGCATTTTTTCAACAGGTTCTAGTGGTAACTTTATCACATTTCAATTATAATGTAGTGTTATAAGATTTAAATGCATTTTTAAACTTAGCAATAATTGTTTTTAAATTTTTACAATATTCCAGTGGTGACTATAGTGGTCACACCGTTTTCCAAAAATTGTAGTGAAATGCAATTTTTTTGGCTCATTTTTTAAAAAATTTTTACTCTTTTTCAAGATTGCACATTTTTCAATTACTAGTGGTGACTTTGTGTCACATTTTGAAGTACAAAAAGAAAAAGAATAAAATGAAAATTTTTTTGTACGTTACATTTTGACTTTTTTCAAAAAGTTAATTTTTCCAATAAATTTTTTTGTGGTGACTTCGTGTCACATTGTTAGTTATTTAGTAGGATGTAAATTTTTTTAATGCATTTTTGGTATCGTTCTCAATTTTTAAGATTCAATTTCTAGCAACATTCCAGTGGTGACTTCATGTCACAATGTAGTCGTTAGACTAATATTTCATGAAACATGTTTGTTTCACATTTCCACTTTCTTTACATTTTTTAAAATTTTACAATAGTTTACGGGTATCATTTTTTTCTCAACCATTCTTGCGAATGACTCATTTTTTATGTATCATGTCAATGATATTTATAGACATAATAGAATGCTTTGAGTATTGTAATAATATTTTAGAATTTTTTACCAGTGTTTGTCTGTTGACAGAATTTTAGTGAATTTTCAAAACCTTTTTGAATTTTCAAAATTTTCTTGATTTTTTTCAAAAAAAAAAAAAAAAAAAAAAAAAAGGAAAAGTTTTAATTTTTCTTTTATGTGTCTATGTTCTTCTCATGTTATGTTATGTTTCTTCTCTAGAATGTACTTATAAGAAAATATTCAAATTTGTGTTTAAAAAAAAAAAGATATACTTGCATTTTACAAATTTTTTCAGAATAGTAACATGCTAGCAAAATCTCAAAAGAGATGTAAACAAAAGTAAGAATATTCTATGTGAATATTTATTTTCATGTAAACATACATGTTTACAAAATCTTTTTTTAGTCTATCAATTTTTACCATGGTTTAACAAATTATTGTGTACGTACGTATTTTTTCAATTTGTGAGCTCACACACACCTTTTTACTTTTGATTATCACTATTTGGTGTTAAATTTTATTGCTATAGCAGTGTGTTTATATTTGTATGTGTTTAAAATTATTTCGATAGGAAGTATGCTCTTAGGGTTATGCAGTTTTGCCCATGTTGTGAGTAGTCTTTTTCATGTGATTAGTACTATGTTTATAAAGTTTTGACCTTTCCTATTTTTTTTTGTGGTACCACTCCCCCTTTTCTTTCTTTTAACTTAAAATAATGTAATTTTTTATATAGGTTTAATAAGGTATAACTGTAATTTTTCTCAACATTTGTGTACATGTACTAATTGTTTTCAAAGCTACCCGCCTGTAGGGTAACGTCTGTTCCCCGTGTAGTCCCGACGGCATCTGATGATCCTCCGGTATTCTCTCAACTTCACTTTTTCTTTTCGGGTTTGTTGTTTACCTTGTTTTGGGTAAGTTCTTTTTCAGTCATTTCATTTAATTGTTTTTCCATTTAATTTCTTGTCTCCTTGAGTTCAATATCAGTCACTTTTAGTCCTTTTGTTCATTTTTGCATCTTGTTTGGAATTCTTAGTGTGAAGAATTCAACTTTAAATCTGCAATAAAGCATTGGAGTTTCAGACCTTGCTTCAGCTCTTATAGCTATGGACTAAAAGTTCTTTTTCAACGTTTGTTGGGGTGTAATATATTGTGTAGCAATATATTTTGTTTCCTTTCCCCAGGCAGTTTAATTAATCTTGCTTTTAAACATCTCTTATTTATTTAATCTAACCTTTTCTGTTTTAAATTTACTGGTTTCATTTCCCATTTTCAGTTTAAGCACTGTTTTCATTTCAGCACGCGATGTTTAGTAAATCGTATTTTGCAATCCTCTTTGCGCCGTTTTAGCGAGGTCGTCTCGCTCCTGTCTTTTCTTGGCGCGCTCTCACCTTTTTACGGCAACCCTTCAGCTGCTGCGCGTGAGTTTAAAAAGCGTTCTCTCTCTCTCTCCTAGCAGGCAGTCATAGTGCAGTCATATTGTTATAGAGTAAAACGATTTAGCTCGCCGCGCATTTCGCGGGCCTCGTGCCCCGAATGTGCCGGTAATGTTGAAAGTCCTTGCAGTGGTTCTTGCTAGAGAACATCTTTATAACAAATTAAGTTTCCCCTTCTAGAGGCCTTTTCTTGGTGTATTGAATCAATTAGTTTTAGCGTACATCCACAAGTTTCACTGATAAGATCCTTTTTCTAAATCATGATTCAAGTCTCCAAGATGCCCGGAGATTGTCGGATGCCGAGCCGTAGACCCCACCTTTCACCTGCATACTCTTACTGAACGAATAAAAGTCTTCCTTGTTTGAAACATGTACAACAGTTAGTTTATTTATTGCAAGAGTGGAGGTACTGTATCTTATTTCCTTTTTCCTTTCTCAGCTTGATCACCTACTAGGATCGGGTTATTAGTGTACATTCACAGCGCATATGTAAATGATTAATCGAGGCAACTGGACGATCACGTTTTATTCTAAGGAATCCATTTCTAGTTTATGCAAAAGACAGTAGTGAACCCTTTTTTTTTAGAAATATTATAAGCACCCATTAGAACAATTATAACTTCTTAATAAATGGTGCTAGTGCCAGGTGCACAGACAGTGCATTTGAGTGATCGAGCAGAAATATAGAAATATAAGTTTTTCAATGACTTTTCTGTAAATAACAAGTTTTTTCTTTAATGTTTTTATATTCAAGCTATTTTTTTTCAACTACTTTGTGTTTCCAATGTATAGATTCGAATGTTATAGCGATTGCATCGTTTTATTTTCGGCGACCACGTGCTCCAGTTTTTTTTCCTCTTCAAAAAAAAAAAGAACTTCGAACAATAGTTTAAGTAAAAAAAATAAATAAAATAATAATGTGGCAGTTTTGTGAAAATATAGAAATAAATAGATGAGAATAATTGCTGAATAAAATGAAATATTATACACGTGTAGTATTTGTTCTAAGTCCATTTTTTTCTTTCAAATATTTCATTTGCAATGAAAATTTTAGTGAATATGAGAAAATATTATGTCTTTTACGACATTTATAACGTTTTTTTCAAGATTTAATAGTTCAAATGATGGATGTTAATAGATAGAAATGTAATACAAGATTATGCCTTATTTTAGCACGTTGGGCTCTGTCAAGAAGTGATATAACAGTTTTACATTTTAAAAAATTGTTTTTGCCTCAAATAAGAAGATTTTGTTTTTTAAAGAAAATTTTAATAGTGTTGCTTTGTATTGTGTGATGTGGAAGATTGACAAAATTCAAGTGTTTTAAAGCTATTTCAGAGAGCAGTGAGATCTTGTCACAGCATTCAGTGCAAAGTTTCATTTTTCATGAATTTAAGTATTAAATGTAATTATTTCTCAAGATTTTTTTAAGAATGCTTATAAAAGCAGATATAAAAGTAGAATTCAAGATTGCATCAAAATTTCACATATATATTTGGTGTCCATTTCATATGGAACTGTTTTCTTCATGTTTAGCACTATTTGGGCTTATGTGCGGCATGAAAATTTTTTTTTTCTTGCATTATAAGGGTACGTGCAAGAATTCTTCCATTACAATAGAAAATTAGAGTGCTGTATTTTAATACAGAATTTGTGTGGTCTGCGTATTCAGCCATTATATGATGCAGTTTGTTTTCTTCAAAACATATCCATGTTTATAGCAAAATTTTATATAGTCAATTTTTATTTTAAGGAATGGTATAAATAATTTCAAGTTTTTTTATATTTTGTGTCAATGTTGAAATTGTATTTCAAAAAGCTGTATTTTATTATACAGATATAGTGTGTGTATGGAACCATTATGACACAGATTTAATTACTTGGATGTTTTATCCATGTTTATAAAAGTTAAATAGTGATTACTAGTTTGTGAAAACATAAGAAGAATACCAGTTTAGTGAAATGCCTTTACAGCAGTGTATCATGTCATGTGGAACAGTATCCAGTTCTTTTTTTTTTTCTTTACGAAACCATACGAAAAAAGTTGACTCTACAGTGTTATAATTTCATCAGCATATTCAAGTGTTTTCATCATTTTTTTCTACTCATCAGTGTTATGTCACCATGCTATTTCATACTGTTCGCAAAATTAACATTTCAGAGAAGACATAGAATTGTGAAAAATTCAAGTATTTTATAAATAGTTTGTTGTGTGATAAAATACAGAACAATATTAATAGAATGAAACTGTTGTGACTTTTACGTCCAGTGTTTAGGTTGAAATCTTTCAAGCAGAACAGAACATTTTTTTCTTCGGCATAAAATCTTACAAGCAAGGATACTATCTACTGATACCAGCATATTTTTACAGCTACAAAATTAGGACATTTGTCTTATAATTTTTAAATATTTTTTGGTTCAGCTTTTCTTATATTTGACATAGTTAAAGATGCTGTTCAATACATCCAACATCTGCAGGCAGATGGTGAATTTTTGTCATAGTATTTCTTTTAAATTAATTTATGTTCTAAACTCTTTTTCAGTTTTTTTAATACATATGTATACATTGTTGTTTTATGTTTATAATGCATTTTTTCAACAGGCTCTAGTGGTAACTTTATCACATTTCAATTATAATGTAGTGTTATAAGATTTAAATGCATTTTTAAACTTAGCAATAATTGTTTTTAAATTTTTACAATATTCCAGTGGTGACTATAGTGGTCACACCGTTTTCCAAAAATTGTAGTGAAATGCAATTTTTTTGGCTCATTTTTTAAAAAATTTTTACTCTTTTTCAAGATTGCACATTTTTCAATTACTAGTGGTGACTTTGTGTCACATTTTGAAGTACAAAAAGAAAAAGAATAAAATGAAAATTTTTTTGTACGTTACATTTTGACTTTTTTCAAAAAGTTAATTTTTCCAATAAATTTTTTTGTGGTGACTTCGTGTCACATTGTTAGTTATTTAGTAGGATGTAAATTTTTTTAATGCATTTTTGGTATCGTTCTCAATTTTTAAGATTCAATTTCTAGCAACATTCCAGTGGTGACTTCATGTCACAATGTAGTCGTTAGACTAATATTTCATAAAACATGTTTGTTTCACATTTCCACTTTCTTTACATTTTTTAAAATTTTACAATAGTTTACGGGTATCATTTTTTTCTCAACCATTCTTGCGAATGACTCATTTTTTATGTATCATGTCAATGATATTTATAGACATAATAGAATGCTTTGAGTATTGTAATAATATTTTAGAATTTTTTACCAGTGTTTGTCTGTTGACAGAATTTTAGTGAATTTTCAAAACCTTTTTGAATTTTCAAAATTTTCTTGATTTTTTTCAAAAAAAAAAAAAAAAAAAAGGAAAAGTTTTAATTTTTCTTTTATGTGTCTATGTTCTTCTCATGTTATGTTATGTTTCTTCTCTAGAATGTACTTATAAGAAAATATTCAAATTTGTGTTTAAAAAAAAAAAAAGATATACTTGCATTTTACAAATTTTTTCAGAATAGTAACATGCTAGCAAAATCTCAAAAGAGATGTAAACAAAAGTAAGAATATTCTATGTGAATATTTATTTTCATGTAAACATACATGTTTACAAAATCTTTTTTTAGTCTATCAATTTTTACCATGGTTTAACAAATTATTGTGTACGTACGTATTTTTTCAATTTGTGAGCTCACACACACCTTTTTACTTTTGATTATCACTATTTGGTGTTAAATTTTATTGCTATAGCAGTGTGTTTATATTTGTATGTGTTTAAAATTATTTCGATAGGAAGTATGCTCTTAGGGTTATGCAGTTTTGCCCATGTTGTGAGTAGTCTTTTTCATGTGATTAGTACTATGTTTATAAAGTTTTGACCTTTCCTATTTTTTTTTGTGGTACACTCCCCCTTTTCTTTCTTTTAACTTAAAATAATGTAATTTTTTATATAGGTTTAATAAGGTATAACTGTAATTTTTCTCAACATTTGTGTACATGTACTAATTGTTTTCAAAGCTACCCGCCTGTAGGGTAACGTCTGTTCCCCGTGTAGTCCCGACGGCATCTGATGATCCTCCGGTATTCTCTCAACTTCACTTTTTCTTTTCGGGTTTGTTGTTTACCTTGTTTTGGGTAAGTTCTTTTTCAGTCATTTCATTTAATTGTTTTTCCATTTAATTTCTTGTCTCCTTGAGTTCAATATCAGTCACTTTTAGTCCTTTTGTTCATTTTTGCATCTTGTTTGGAATTCTTAGTGTGAAGAATTCAACTTTATTTCTGCAATAAAGCATTGGAGTTTCAGACCTTGCTTCAGCTCTTATAGCTATGGACTAAAAGTTCTTTTTCAACGTTTGTCGGGGTGTAATATATTGTGTAGCAATATATTTTGTTTCCTTTCCCCAGGCAGTTTAATTAATCTTGCTTTTAAACATCTCTTATTTATTTAATCTAACCTTTTCTGTTTTAAATTTACTGGTTTCATTTCCCATTTTCAGTTTAAGCACTGTTTTCATTTCAGCACGCGATGTTTAGTAAATCGTATTTTGCAATCCTCTTTGCGCCGTTTTAGCGAGGTCGTCTCGCTCCTGTCTTTTCTTGGCGCGCTCTCACCTTTTTACGGCAACCCTTCAGCTGCTGCGCGTGAGTTTAAAAAGCGTTCTCTCTCTCTCTCCTAGCAGGCAGTCATAGTGCAGTCATATTGTTATAGAGTAAAACGATTTAGCTCGCCGCGCATTTCGCGGGCCTCGTGCCCCGAATGTGCCGGTAATTTTGGAAGTCCTTGCAGTGGTTCTTGCTAGAGAACATCTTTATAACGAATTAAGTTTCCCCTTCTAGAGGCCTTTTCTTGGTGTATTGAATCAATTAGTTTTAGCGTACATCCACAAGTTTCACTGATAAGATCCTTTTTCTAAATCATGATTCAAGTCTCCAAGATGCCCGGTGATTGTCGGATGCCGAGCCGTGGACCCCACCTTTCACCTGCATACTCTTACTGAACGAATAAAAGTCTTCCTTGTTTAAAACATGTACAACAGTTAGTTTATTTATTGCAAGAGTGGAGGTACTGTATCTTATTTCCTTTTTCCTTTCTCAGCTTGATCACCTACTAGGATCGGGTTATTAGTGTACATTCACAGCGCATATGTAAATGATTAATCGAGGCAACTGGACGATCACGTTTTATTCTAATGAATCCATTTCTAGTTTATGCAAAAGACAGTAGTGAACCCGTTTTTTTAGAAATATTATAAGCACCCATTAGAACAATTATAACTTCTTAATATTGTCAAATGTGAACTCGAAAACCTCGATATGAAGAAACAAAATATTTATATACATATTCCAGAAATGTTAATATTATTTGTAACCTTGATATTTTGATCGAAAACATTGATATTCTGAACTTTTTTCTGTTTCCTTTGACTTCGAGATATCGAGATCCAGCTGTATTTATTTAAAGTCGGAAAGTTTTTAGTTTAGTCTGGAAATTTTAAGACATACTGATTGAAGTGAAGAAACTTCTATTTTTTTTTTTTTTATCTAACTTTAAATTTAGTTAGAAACGTGTATCACGGAATTTAGGTGATATCCGATGAAAATTCAAAACTGAATTGAAAATATTTAGTACTTTACCCTATCAAAATCTGGATATTTTCCACTCTACACGAATTTTACCTTTAATCGAAAATAATTATGGTTTTATTTTTTCTACTAATTTTGTGTTTTCTTTTTATTTTATTAAAAAAGATGTTAATTTTTTTTTTTTTTTTTTACTTTTTTACGTAATTTTAGATTGATTTAAAAATGTGTTTCAAGAAATTTATATGATACCGGATGAAACTGAAACACTCAAATACTTTGAATTTTTATCTCGAAATAATCCGGATATTTTACAATCTATACGAGTTAACTTCTATCAGAAATAATACTTTCGTTTTCTTTTTCCTTTCTCAATTGTATTCGATTTTTTTAAATATTATTATTATTACTGAATTTTCTTTAGTTGGAAAAAACAGGGGTGACAACAAATTTTTACCCTGCTTAAAAGTATGTCGTTAGAAAGAATTAAGAAATCCCGTATTTTTGGCGCATTTTTGTCTTTAAAATATTCCCCAAGCAAACAGATTTCAATTTTCAGAAGCTGCGGAATTTGCTTCCAAGAACAAAAGTGTCTTTCCCTTAGTTCATCAATGTTACCAAATTCTGTTGACAGCTCCGGTGACAGTTGCATCTAATGAAAGAGCTTTTAGCAGGCTAAAATTTATAAAGACTGCTATTAGATCAACTATGGCTGATGACAGATTTGAATCATTGATGCTTTTCAGTTACCACAAAGAATTAACAGACAATATAGATCTGTCCACTGTTCTTGAAAAATGTGCTAATCGTGTTAATCGTGCTATAAAAGTGTGAATTTTGTTACAAAAGCACAAACAAAATTTAATAATTCAAATTGCAATTATACAACAATTATTCAAATAATATTGTATTATAGTCATTATTATTATTTTATTAATATATTTAGGTGATAATCTTAAATTAAATTTATTCGTACGTAATCCAAGCTTTTCCTGATGATCACAATGTTTAAAAGGATATGTTGAAATTACTTATAAACAAGTTTTCATTTGTGATCAATATTAACCTGTTATTGGTATATTTGTAAAGTAAGTTTCTCCAGAAGCAAGACCCATATATATATACACTCATGTCCAAAATTTTAGCGTATATGATAAAAACGTAGAAAGGAAGTGTTAAATATCTTACGAAATTATTAAATTTTATAGGTGAAATTCACAAGATAATTATGACTTCGCGTATCGTATTGAGATAGTCAAACAATTTTAAAGCGCTGATGTCGATTCTTTTCGAATTATTAATAAATTTATCTAAAAATTAGGGAAGAAAGTCCATGATTAATATGTATAGGAAAATGCGGATTGGAATCAAAAACTGATTTGTTACATAGCGATATATCTTGTTACTAAGCGTACAAAATTTGATTAACTTTTATTGAAGTACTAAGAAATGGATATAAGTTTTGTTCATTCGAAAATTTTCAATCTTTTAAATTTTGACTTTTTTATTATGTTGTAGACGTACATCGTACACGGGTAACAGGATTCCTTATGCTTAATTCAGAATTTGAATTTTTATCTGGAGTGGAGTCTATGTGAATAAATATGCGATACACAGAAAAAATAAAATGCATTAAGCCCTTTATTGGTAAAAAAAAAAAAAAAAAAAAAAACGGGCATCGAATTCCCAGCTCTTCAATCATCCAGTTTCATCAAATTTTGTACATTTAGAAACAAGATATATCACTATCAAACAAAGCAGTTTGGAGTTCCAAACCGCAATTTTCTACACATATTAATCATAGTTTCACCACTAATACACACACATAGTTTCACCACACATAGTTTCACCACAGCAATCACCACTAATTTTTAGAGACATACATTAATAATTAAAAATGAATCAACATCAGCGCTTTAAAACCTATTTGACTCTCTCAATACGCTCAGTCATAATTATCTTGAGACTTTCATCTATCATCTATAAAGTTTAATAATTTCGTAAGATATTTACGATATCCTTTCTTCGTTGTTATCATATATGCTAAACTTTTGGACATGAGTGTGTATACATATATATATATTAATTAGTCGGCATTTTGTACTCGGAAATTTTTCTTCTTGGAGTCGGAAATTTGTGAGTCTACACCCCTCTACGCGACCAGGGTGGTTTACGCCCGTGGCCACAATTCATATAGTGTGCCCTTGAATAGTAATTAAAGTGCAATTTAAAAAACTTAATAAAAAGTGAATTTGAAGGTTCCTTGTGCCCTTAAAACGCGATGACCTAATAACGAGTAAATAGACAAGCGTTGTCAGAAAGAAAATGAATTCTTTTAGTGGGTTAGTAGAGTGAAACCTCCTTGAACGGCCACCTCTAAATAACGAAAACCTCCGAATAACGGCCCCATGTTGATGGAACCTAACACGTTCCATAGCATTAACATTAGTACGAACCTCTAACTAAGGAATTATGAACAACGGCCACTCAAAACTCACGAGAATTTTTTTTACAGCTTCTGGTACAATTTCATATTCATTTGCAAGCCGAAATGTGAAGCAGATCAAACAAAATTTACTTGATACGTAAACAAACAGAAAATGAAGATATTAATAATATTGGGATAATTTTATATAATATTCTTAGAACGGCAGGCATAACTAAGATAAAGGCCAGCTTGTTTGTATGTCTGGTCAAAAATTTGGCATTTATTGCCACATTTGATTTCATACAGCAAATGGTGGAAGATAGGAGAGAGGAAACAGATTATGGAATCACCCAAAATTTCCAGTATTAACAAATATACCGAAGATTTGATGAACGTTGGTGAAATCCAAAATTTCTCATTAAATCATAATCATGATGAGTTGTATAGCAAATCAAGACATATTTTTTTTTCTTTGGAGAAAGACAAAAGCAAAAAAAAAAAAAAAAAAAAGAAAAAAGAAAAAAAAAAGAAAAAGAAAAAAAGAAACTGAAAATCACAGATTTTCTTATATTAAAACAATGAGGATTAATTAAAATGACTGTGCGTATTTCTATTTCAATTTATGTAATTTTGATTTTTTTTTTTCAAATGAAACCTCTGAATAACATCCACCTCTGAAGAGCGGTCATTTTTCACCGGTCCCACGGGTAATCGTTATTCAAAGGTTACATTGTATTCGATTTTAGCCCAAGAGTCAATGGGAAAAGTCTACGACTTCATGTGATGTGTTGTTATACACTGCAGCTAAGATTTACCGCTGAGATTTTTCAAATTGTTGAACAGAACAAATTTTGCGCGAAAGAGAGAAAGTTACGGCCACATGGCGTATTTCACCCCCCCCCCCCCTCCCAACCGATGAAGTAGCGTTAAAAGTAGTCTTGGTCCTTGTTTTTGTACCGCACTTCTCACTACACTGTATTGTTTAAAATGTAGAACGCTACACTACAAACTACTAAAAAAGTAGCGACTACTATAGTTTAGCTTTAGTGGATAGTCTGTGTCTTCAGAAAGTCCTATGAGATAATCAGTGTTCTCGCTGACTATTCAACAGCGTTACCAATTTCGCTAATCAGAAATAAAAAACACTCGCCAAATGAAACAAAATGATAGTAAAAGAAATTCGTCGTAAAAATTAAAAATCCGATCTTTACCCTGCTTATAGATCAGTTATTCATCTAAATTTAACTATCCGCTACAGAAACTAAAAAGAAAATAACTATATTCTAAATGTCTTGCGTGATAAAGATAAAAAATTCCAAACCGGATTTAACTCAATAAAATATTATCAAATAAAATTTCCAATCCCACTTAACTCAGAATTTTAAGATATTATATTCATTGAATTCTAAAAAATTTAAAATATGTCTGAAAACTTTATTTTTCTAGCATTCTAGAATTTCATTTTCCAGGAATAGTGATTAGCTGACAGTAGATACTCACCTATTAGATTGGCACATGGTGATTTTACATCGTCCGCATAATCCTTACTGTGGCTTTGACTAATGCTAAATTGAACTGGTGTTGGGTTACTATCGCTAAAAATAATGTTTAATGGTGCTGTACGATTGAACCTGATAAGCAACATTAATCTTTTAATAATTCAAATACGAGTGTTGCCTGCACTGGCTGGCATACACAGAAAAAAGAAGAGCAAAAACGGAGTACTCGCAATTTGGTCTAATCGTCCGTTTACTCGCCAAATGAAACACTTTATCGTGATTTGGCGCAATGGCGAGTGGCAGCGAGAACCCTGGAGATAATGGAGTTATAAATAAAGAGGAGGTGACATCACATATCGTCGATTCAGAGCAACAGTAAGACATTCATTAATAACACTAGTCTGCATGATATCAGATGCTTAAAAACCAATGACTGCCCTTCATGCATTTTTTTATGCTGGTTACAAAACTGTTCTTAGTTTTCTTGTATCACGTGTAGTTTGTTTGCAATCGACCCGAGTTGATTGCGAAGATTCATCACTGAGAACAAGCATGTGGTAGTCACACCTAACGTAAATTCCCCTTCATCACACACGAAAAATTAAAAGCTGGAATTTTCGTTGGTCCTCAAATCAAAAAACCGATGAAGGACAAAGATTTTGAAAAAAACGATGAATGAGATTTTAAAAAAAGGACGCATGGACCGCCTTCAAATGTTTTACCGAAAACTTTCTAGGGAATAAGAAAGATTCAAATTACAGGAATATTGTTGAAACTATGCTTGAAATTTTTAAGAAGT
This sequence comes from Maratus speciosus, assembly GCA_963932465.1. Taxonomy (NCBI): domain Eukaryota; kingdom Metazoa; phylum Arthropoda; class Arachnida; order Araneae; family Salticidae; genus Maratus; species Maratus speciosus. Next base: position 248,918,683 of record OZ010799.1, read on the forward strand.
TGGGCTGTAACATGAGTGTAAAAATGCATTCCCATATCGACTGCATTCCAGAAAATCTTTGATATTACAGTGAAGAGTATAAGGGAATATGGAATGTAAATATGATGGCAGACTACTGTTGGATGTTGAAAAGGGACATAAGCGATGAAGGAGAATCCGCAAGAAAGTCAAAAAGAAGAAAGTTTGTTTAATAGATAAACACTGTTTGCTTTTCGTTTTATTAAAGAAATTTCATGAACTTCTAAGGGCGTTTTTTACAGTATTTTTAACGTGTTTAATAAAATACTTTGTATGAAATTGTGAGAAATTTTTGATTGTATTAATTAAAATATTGAAAACGCAACTTCTTATTTTTTGTAAAATTCTGACGTGATAGACAAAAATGGACATTATTTCCGGAATCAGCCTCAAAAATTGATTCAGAAAAATTTGTTCATAAGAAATCATCTGACAAGAAGTTTAAAAATGCAGGCTAGTGTAATCGAAAATGAGATGTCTGACTTACTGCTATGAAATACTGTGTCTGCAACTAGTGGAACAATAGCGAATTTTTTATAAAACACATCTGAGATATAGTATTAAACATAAACTTGTGTTTCAGAAGTTGTTCCACTAGATGCAAACACATTTATTCATAGCAGTAAGTAAAATACCTTTTTTTATTATTATTACTAAATGTTCCACTGTTGGTCTGAGCTGACTATATAGTGTATTGTCTACCAGTTGCAAGTGAAGTAACTGAGTATGTTATCACAAGCAGTGGTGTAGTTGTAAAAAAAAACAGAGGGCATACGTTCTAAGCAGAGGGTATACGCTCAAGGCAGAGGGTATACCCTAGTGTATATATACTATAGCTTTCTTGAGAAACAGAGGGTATACATGTGTTCCTTAAACAAATCCTCCACTACATCCCTGATCACAAGACGGCAGCTTTTTTTTAAGCATTTGGAAAAAGGGTTATTGTTCTCGTCAGGGTAGGAAATGAAAAGCATATCTGAAGGTTTTTATTGGTTTAATCCGCATTTTATTCGTTTTGTGATTGGTCTATACAGTAATAATAAAATTCGCGTCGTTGGGCACCTCAAGCATATGAAAAGCAAGTGAGCAAATGGCTCTTACCTTAGACTGTAGACCAGAACTCTTTGCATACCCTGGTTGGCTCTGTATGTACTTGATAGCGTCATCGCAGTTGCAGAAAAGCTTAGTAAGGGTATCATTGGCCTCTTCATCGTTAGTATATATCTCCTCGGCACTGATGTCCGCAAAATTCGGTTCAGCCGAACCTTTCACTATATCTTCCGTCATGCTAGCGGCATCACCGACCATCATGGCCGTAGCCATGGCGAGCACGTGCGAAAATGGGCGACCCGCTCCACAAGCAGGCTTTCTTATAGAAGCAGGGGGAAAGAGGAGGAGCTTAAGTAAAAAAGGATGAATTTAACAGGCTGGGCGAAGTTTATCACCGGATCTTAACAATTAGCAAAAGAAAAAAAGAAAAAAGTTGCAATTTAAGATTAAAAAAAATCATTTACATTGTGTTTATTAAATGTGTGTATTTTATTAAATTTTTATGGTGAGTTTTAATTTTTTTTTCTCTGTTATATTTCTCACGACAGAATTTTCAAAATTGATATCTGTTTATAGTTACAGTAAAATGTCGTTAGAACGAATTTTTATGGAGTACAGATAAGTTCGTTATTCTTAAAAACTCGTCAATGTGAAATTCTAATATGACGGATATGATCTTTTCTTGCCTTTTAAGTTTCCAACTTTGATTGCTGTGTTGCGACTTGCACTTTGTAGAAGTTAATACAAAAGCGATTTCATCATTTGTAATTTTTATTTTACGTAGTTAAATTTTAAACATTAAATATCTGTCAACGAATTTCTATCTCTCTTTCTTTTTATTTTAGCCCCCGATATGCTATTTTTTTCGGGCAGCAATTAAAGTGCCGTCTCTAAAAAATAACGTTACGTTACAGAAGCCAGCCGTAAAATAAAGAAGATTTATCATTGTGCTGTTAAATACTGATAATCTGTATAGCAATTTTTTTAACTTCTAAGCATCGCACATTTTCAATTTTTATACCGTCGTATAGTGTGTGTGTGGGGGGGGGGGAGTACTTTTAAATGCAATTTGTTTGAAAACTGCATCTCCATTTATTTTTGAGATATTAATTTTTTGTAGGTTTTAACGAAACTTCTTTAATGTTGGCAACTGAAGTACTCCATTTCTGTAGAAAGTAAAGGAAAATAGTTGGAAAATAGTAGACTATTATATCTTTTTGTGTCATTTTCCCATAATAACTGAAAAAAAAAATAATTAAAATACGTGCTATTTTGAAAAAATGTAAATGAATTATTTCTAATTAAACATGGAGCTATTATAAACTGTGTTTAATTTTAAGTATCTATATTAATGTTACAAACAAATGAAGGCATATAAATTATTAGATAGCCGATTATTTTGGTCGAGTTTCTTGAAGGACGACATCACTTTTTGCTGGAATTGCGTATTATTTTGCGACAGTGATGGCCTACGCATATTTTTCTGTACATGTTGTTTGAGACTAGATTGTAAATGTGGAATTCGTCAGCGAATGCGAGCGACATCATCTATACTCCTATTATAAAGAGGAAAAAAATGTTTATTTGTCGGAGGTAAGCTCTGGAACTACCGAACCGATTCCAAAAGTAATGGTATCAAAATGATGGTGTTGGTCCAACTTAGAACATAGGCTATATCTTATGGCGATGCCACTACCCCAAAGGGGGTGTAGGAGCAAAAAATGTTCTAAAAATGCGATTTTAGCGTTACTGAAGGGCCTAGAAATATGAAATTTTGAATATTAGTTACTTATAAGATATAAATGATGTCTAAGAACAGTTCTTAAACAATTCGAAATTTAAAAGGGGTGAAAATGTACAAAAAGCGTTCTAAAAAACGTTCTAAATGGTAGTTTCTACACAATCTCGGGAAATACCAAACCGATTTAAAAAATATTGGTGTCAAAATGATGGTGACAACGCTTGCTCCAAGATAGGCTATTTTTATGTCGGTGCCACTACCCCAAAGGGGGTGCAGGAGCAAAAAACGCTCTAAAAATGCAATTTTAACGTTACTGAAGGGCCTAGAAATATGAAATTTTGAATATTAGCTACTAATAAGATATAAATGATGTCTAAGAACAGTTCTTAAACAATTCGAAATTTAAAAGGGGTGAAAATGCGCGAAAAGCGTTCTAAAAAACGTTCTGAATGGTAGTTTCTACACAATCTCAGGAAATACCAAACCGATTTAAAAAATATTGGTGTCAAAATGATGGTGACAACGCTTGCTCCAAGATAGGCTATGTTTTATGTCGGCGCCACTACCCCAAAGGGGGTGCAGGAGCAAAAAACTTTCTAAAAATGAGATTTTAGCGTTACTGAAGGGCCCAGAAATATGAAATTTGGAATATTAGTTACTTATAAGATATAAATGATGTCTAAGAACAGTTCTTAAACAATTCGAAATTTAAAAGGGGTGAAAATGCACAAAAAGCGTTCTAAAAACGTTCTAAATAGTAGTTTCTACACAATCTCAGAAAATATTAAACCGATTTAAAAAATAATGGTGTCAAAATAAGGGTGTCAAAATGACGGTGACAACCCTTGCTCCAACATAGGCTATGTTTTATGTCGGTGCCACTACTTGAAAGGGGGTGCAGGAGCAAAAAACGTTCTAAAAATGCGATTTTTGCGTTACCGAAGGGCCTAGAAATTTGAAATATTAGCTACTTATTAGATATAAAGGATTTCTAAGAACAGTTCTTAAACAATTCGAAATTTAAAAGGGGTGAAAATGCGCGAAAAGCGTTCTAAAAAACGTTCTAATGGTAGTTTCTATACAATCTCAGGAAATACCAAACCGATCTAAAAAATAATGGCGTCAAAAAGATGGTGACAACCCTTGCTCCGACATAGACGATGTTTTATGTCGGTGCCACTACCCCAAAGGGGGTGCAGGAGAAAAACGTTCTAAATTGCGTCTTTTGCGTTACGGAAGGGCCTATAATCGTGAAATTTGGAATGGTAGTTAGTTATAAGATATCAATAATCTCCAAGGACATATCCTAAAAAAAATCGAAATTTAAAAAGGGGTCAAAATGCGCAAAAAGCGTTGTAAAAAACGTTCTAAATTGCGATTTCTATGCAATCTTAGGAAGTACTGAACCGATTTCAAATATGATGGTGACAGATCTTGCTCCAAGATAGGATATATTTTATATCTGCTTCCACTACCCCAGAGGAAATGCAGGAGCAAAATGCGCAAAAAGCGTTCTAAAAACGTTCTAAATGCCGATTTGTCGGCAATATCTCAGGAAGAATGAACCTGATTTCAAACGTAATGGTAGGAAATTGATGGTGACAGCCTCTGCTCTAACATAGACGATATTTTATGTCGGTATTACTATCACCAAGACGTTGCAGGAGCAAAAAAGCGTTCTAAATTTCGATTTTTGTGATCGGTAGGGGTTAGCAACTTAAAATTAGGCAAGGTACATATTTATTAGATATAAATGATCTTTAAGAACAGTTTCGAAAAAATTGGAAATTTAAAAATAGGGTGAAAATGCGCGAAAAGCGTCCTAAAAACGTTCTAAATTGCGATTTCTACTCAATCTAAAGAAATACCAAAGCTATTTCAAAAGTAATGGTTGCAAATCAATGGTGACAGTCCCTGCTATAACATAGGTTATATTTTATGTTGCTGTCACTACCATCTGAGAGTTGCAAAAGCAAAACATGTTCTAATTTGCGTTTTTTGCACAACTGAAGGGTCTAACACTTTGAAGTATGGCATGGTATTTACTTACAAGATGCAACTGCTTTCTAAGAACTGTCGAAAGAAAATTTCAAATTTAAAATGATGAAGTGAGCGAAAAGCGTTATAAATTACAATTTTTAAGCAAACTTATAAATTACCAAACCGATTAAAAAAATAATGATGACAAATTGTTGGTGATGGAACCTGCTCAGACATAAGCTATATTTTATGTCTGTTCCACTACCACCACAGGGTTGCAGGAGCTAAAAACTTTCTAAATTGCGATTTCTGTGATACGGAAAAGGCTAGAAACTTTAAATATGGAATGGTAGTTACTTCTAAAATATAAATGCCCTCGAAGGAACGTCGAAAATAAATTCGAATTAAAAACGGGTGAAGCGAAGCGGAGGTGCGAAAAGCATTCGAAAAAAGTTCTAAATTACGATTCTATGCAATTTCAGGGAATATAAACCGATTATAAAAGTAATAGTTGCGAATCAATGGTAACAATCTCTGATCCTACACAGGCTATATTTTATACCGGCGATTCTACCACCTGGGGTTCACAGGAATAACAAACGTTCTAAAAAAGGCCTTTAAAAGCTTTTTAAATTACGTTTCTGTGGAATATTAGGAAATAACAAACCGATTTCAAAATTAATGTTGGCAAATTAATCGTGACAGTTCCTATTTCAACATAGCTCTTTATGTTGAGAGAGGTGGTAGGACTTGGAATTTGACATGATGGTTAATTTTAAGATGTAAGAAGATGGTTTCTAAAAAATTAAAAACTTCAAATGAATGCTGAAATGAGCGTATTAATTGAGCTTAAAAGTTTCAAAATATTTTCTAAATTATCATTTATTTAGTTTTATTTCGTTTTATTAATTTAAGTCTCATTTCTGCCTAATGCAGTGTAACAATGATGTTTAATCAAACTGTGTTTTAAATAGTAATTTTTGAATTATTCCTAAAAGTAATATGTACCTTTTAATAAAAATAAAAAAACCTTTTAATAAAATAAAATATTACCTTTTAATAAAATAAAAATTTAGTTAGTACATTTTAATAAAAATTAGACATATAAATATCACTTGGCATATTTCAAATATTACGCGAGCAAAGCCGCGGGGTTTGCTAGTTTTATATAAAATAAAAGTATGTGTTTTAAGTCTTAAAACTGAAATATGTTTTGTACTAGCTATATATATATATATATACATGCATTTTTTTTTCATCGGTGGCGACACTAAATTCTAAAAAAGGACACTTCCTGTTTTCTAGTAATTATGTTTTATATATTTATTTAAATTCTCCATTCATTTTATGTGAAAGATATATATTATGTAGATGCCATATGAAACAGACTAAGAAAATAAAAGCACTTTACACTTTATCATAAAAAAATTAGATTAAAAATGAGTATTTTAAAGATTACAGATATTTGTGTTGTTAACCCTTTCGACTCGGGCGTCTCTTACACAAATTTTATTCGGTTGACACATTTTTTATTTCAAAAATGCTCTAATTAAATAAGTCACACTAGACATACGAGTGCAAAGGACTGAGAGATGTCTATATGATACATTAGGATCATGATTTCTAGTTTATAGTTATTAAATTTAGTTTAATTGGGGGCATGGGGGTATTATTATTGGTTCCAATAATTTTTTTTACTAGAGTCCCGACAGGCGTGTTAATTATTGGTAACATTTAAGAAAGTTGAAATCTATTATTTGAACTGTTTAAAAAAACGTAATAATAAATTACATTTATGTTCTAGTAAATGCCATTAAAATCACTTCACCGGCGACAGGTATGCGGAAACAGTGCTCCGAGTTATCTCGGGGCAAACGGTGAAGTGATTAAAATTTAAGTTGTTTTGCCAGGGCCTGCCACCATTGGTCAGTTACTGGTTTATAAATGTCAGTTATTAGATATCTGCATTACTAATAATTTAAAACGACATAAAAGAGACACATGCATCTGTAATATGATATCATATATAAATAAGGTTTAAGTTAGGGGTGCACAACCTGTGACCCGCAGGTCACCATGATTTCCACTATTTTTATTCAGAATAATTTTCCTAATTGATAGAAACTTTGCCATTAAATAATTCAAATTTCCTTTTAAATTTTTTGTGGTAGCAAACAATTTTCGGGCAAAAAGGTTGTGCAGCACTAGTTTAACCCCTTGGGGACGAGCGACCAATATTCGTGCCGCGTAAAGTACTCAGAATCGGGGATTATTCTCACCACTAAATTTTTATTGTAAATTTTGCCTTATTTAATCAGAGCATTTTCCGGATTCAATTAGTCAAAAATTTCTGTTTTATAAAACCGGTGATTAAACATTAAAAATTCTGTAAAAGACGCTCGTCGCGAAGGGGTTAAGTACAGTATAACCTCGATTATCCGAAGTAATTGGGACCGACACTCTTTCGGAAAATCGAAATTTTCGGATAATCAAGAATGCTTCAATTTTAAGATTAAGGAGAAATTATATGCGCTATTTCTTATTATGGTAACAAGTGCTTAATAAAAATAAGGCAATAACAAAATAGAAACAAGAATAAATTACCTGAATTTTAATTTTGAAATCAAGTAACTTTTACATATTTCACAAGGGTTTTAAACAATATTTTGTTTGTCGCAGTTTCGATTGTCTTTATTTTGAAACTCTATCACGAAGTTTTTTAATATTATAAGTTCACGAATATCACAGTCTTTCTGCTGCTTCAGCCATCCCAAACCTTTTGCAAAACATTTAAAAGTTTCAGAATTGCTAATTTGTTCGTTTTCTTCGTTCGTTTTGTTCGCTCCACTCCGCAACTTACGGGAACTCAAGTTAAATCAAACGAATTCTAAGAAAGGGGATCAAAAATATTCATGTATACTAGTAGTTTGGAATGGATAGCTTGCACACAAGGAATATAATAGATTTTTAAAAAACATCTTTGAAGGTGGATTCTGCACACATGGAATGTGATATTAAGGAAAAAAAAAAGCTTTAAAAATGGATTTCGGTTAAACGAGAGTTTCGGTTAACCCATTAGCCGCTGACGTTGCGTTCACGCAACAGTCAAAATAATTGCTCATGCAATGAATTAATTACATTGGCACCACTATTTTAGAATTTAAAAAAATGTCTTATTTATTGGCAGAAATTTTGCTATTTTAGTAAAGCGAAATTTACCTTACTGAATTTGTGGTGGGAAACTACTTTCAACAAGAAATTTGAATATTTCTATCGTAATAGTTTTGGCGGTTAATGGGTTAAAAGAGTTTCAGATAAAAGAAGTTCTACTGTAATATGTTTTTATTATAAAGATTAAAGTTTTTTTAAAGCATAAATTCCTTGAAATATAAAATAACTTTTTCTTTAATCTTTGTATGTAAAGTATCAGGTTCACTTTGCATCACATATTGTTTTTCAAAATGAGGATGGTGTCAGTTACTAGAGTTATTCACCATATTTATGAAAAAAATTAATTTTTAATAATACAATATATAATTTTTGAGAATTTTGTCAACAGTAATTTTTTAACCCTTAAATGCATGGTTTTTTTTTTTTTTTGGTTTTTTTTTATTATTATTTATTTTGTTTCGAAATAAATATATATGATTCTCTGGAAGGTTTATAACACAGGAAAAGTAATGAAAAAAAAAATCAGAGATACATTTTTCGTATAATACGTCAACCTTTTCTTATGTTGCACATCTGCAATACAAGTAAAAACTAAAATATTGCAAATTAGTAAATATTTTAATAAGCATGAACCCAAATACCTTATTTTATATAATTTTTTATTTTTTAAAATTTATCCTTTAAATGCATAAATTATTTTTCTAGAATGGTGTTTTTTGCTCTTATATTAAAGATTAGACACCAGAAATTTTAAGACAGATTTTTAAGTTAATATTTTTGTAATTATTAGAGGATTAATATTGCTATATAACTATACTGTTTGCTAAGAATTAAATAAAAGGTAGATATCCATTACTATGCATTTAAAGGTTAATGTATTTCTATTATCCTTTCAAAAAAATAAATGAATAAATAAATAAGAAAATAAATAAGTATAAAATTAATTTAAAACTTTGTAATAGTGATTTGAGAAAGAAAGGATCCTTAAGGCTGCTAGTCAATAAGCTTCCGATCCCCTCTCGCTGGGGTGATTCCAATCGAATTTTCGAAAAATTTAAGGTATTCGGTTCCGAAAATTTAATTTAAAAAATCGGTCATCAGTCCGAAAATTTGGGCATAAAAAAATATCGCGAATTTCGGAAAGTGGTCGCTGAAAAAAATCAATTTCGTCAATCGTTCGCAAAAAAAATCGCCAATTTCCGTCAAAGGATCGCGAAAAAAACGCAAATTTTGTCAAAGGATCGCGAAAAAATGAGAATTTCTTCTAAGTATCGATGGTAAAACAATAATTTTGTCAAAAGATCGCGGAAAAACTCAAATTTCTTCAAATATCGCGAACAAAACACAAATTTCATTGAAAGGTCGTGGAAAAGTCGCGACCTTGTTGCGACGAATTGAAAGGTCGCGACTTTTGTTGAAGGATCGCGGAAAAAACACTAATTTTGCCAAAAGATCTCGGGAAAAACACTAATCTTGTCAAAGGATCGCGGAAAAAACGCGAAATTCGTCAAAGGGTCCCGAAAAAATCGCAGATTTTTTCAAATATCGCGAATAAAGTGCAAATTTCGGCAAAGATTCGTAGAAGAAAAGCAAGTTTAGGAAAAGCATGACTGAAAAACGAGAATTTCGGCAAAGAATCGCGAAAAAACGCAATTTTCTTCAAAGATCGCGAAAAAATCTTCAGAAATTTTGTCAAATGTCTGTGGAAAAGACGCGAATTTTGTCAAAAAAAAACCACGAATTTTATCAAATATCACGAAAAAAAACAAATTTCGTTAAAGGATCGCAGAAAAAACGAGAAATTTGTCAAAGGATGATCGTGGAAAAGACGCGAATTTTATCAAAAAAACACGAATTTCTTCAAATATCACGGAAAAAACAAATTTCGTTAAAGGATCGTAGAAAAAACACGAAATTTGTCAAAGGATTGCGAAAAAAACGCGGATTTCGGCAAAGAATCGCGCAAAAAGCGCAAATTCTACCAAATATAGTGGAAAAAACACAAATTTCGTCAAATATTGTTTATAAAACGAGAATTTTGTCAAAGGATCACGGAAAAAAACGTGAATTTCGTCAAAGGGCCATGTAAAAAATGCATAATTAACCCCTTCGGGACGGGAGCCTTTTACGAAATTTTTAATCTTTTGTCACCGTTTTTTAAAAACAGAAATTTGTGTCTTCTTGAATCGAGAAAATGCGCTGATTAAATAAGGCAAATTTTACAGTAAAATTTTACTGGTGAGGAAAAACAAGAATTCTGAGCGCTTCATGCGGCACGTATACGTGCCGCTCGTCCCCAAGGGGTTAACACCAGTAGGGAATTCCCCCCCCCCCCCCTCTGCTGTAACCTTTCAGAAAATTTGCTGTGAATTTCAGAATTTTTTTTTTTTTTTTGGCTCAGAATCACCCCTGCTCCCTCGGTAATGTTAAGTCTATTGGGTGTTTGATGCATTTTTTTATCTCCTCATGAAATTAATATTTTTGACTTCTTCTTTCAATGCCTTCTTCTTAAGTATGTCAAATTTTTTCTTACTTTTCAAAACATTTCTAAAATCTACGCTTAATTTAATATTTTATGTGTTTTAAAAACTGACGAACTGGGAGTAAAATTGTAACATTTCATATAAAATTAAGCGTAGATTTTAGGAATATTTTAAAAGCTAAGAAAAAAAAGAGACATTCTTTACGAAGAGTACACAGACAAAATAAGTTAAAAATATTAATTTCCGGAGGAGATATTTTGAATATAAAAATGCATTAAACGCCCATAAGCTTAACATTACCGAGGGGATTTCGCAAGCTGAGTCACTAGCAGCCTTAAAGTGTCAGTTACTGGGGGTTTCTCCCTATGTCTATTTTGGCATGATTTAACACGTTCGCGCCGGTGCGGTGGGTCACACTAAACTGTCTCAGAGCTGCAAAGTCTACGTCTTTTTGGGTACCAGTATTTTAATACAGAAAATGTTGTTTTATTTAATTAGAACAATTGGGCGATTTAAAGGCACAACATTTTCTCTAAAATAATAGTGGTGTGCCGGAGACTTGACAACTCTGAGACAGTCGAGTGTGACCCACCGCGCCGTCGTGAACGTGTTGAGTATGCTATTTGTATCGAAATATATTAGGGTGTATTAGATCGATCAGAAAGTCATGTCGTGTTGGGAAAAGCAATTCGTATAGGAAAATTCTGCCCGGTATTTATGAGCCGTTAGATATCGGAATCAATGTCTAGTAAATAAATGGTAGAATTTTCCGGTATGAATTGATTTTCCCAACACGACACGACTTTCCGATCGACTCAATATTTAAATAAGATCTTTTAAAGAAAAACCATAAAAACTTTTTCCTGAAACAAAGTTTGTAAGAACATTATATTTCTGTATTAGATATGTTTAGTAAAATCAGTTGAAATTTCCATAAGCACATTTCATAAATAAGATTTTATATTTTATTATGTTTTTATTATTTAAGATTGCGGGTAATTCTGTATCAAACCCAACTGTAAATGATCAACTAAAAGGGTTGGTTCTTAACAGCACACATTTTTTCTGACACATTAGAAAATATAATAGCGTAATGGTGTTCGCATTTTTTCCAGCAATTATGAAGGCTATTCCAGGTAAAGGCCCATATTGTTTTGAAACACAAATTCCCCAATATATTTCTTTTGATTCAAAAAAGGAAATATAAATAATAAGGAAAAAGACCTGCGGAGCCGGCGAAGCCTTGTAGTAACTGTATATAGCTTAAAATTTTTATATTGCGGATTGTTGGACAGTAGATATTATGCAGAGTGATATGCAATGGAAATATGATGTACGATTTTTCGTTCAAGTTCCTGATATGCATATTTATTAGTTTTATAACTTTCACCACTTTTAAAGAAGACTGGTTACAGGCAGTAGTTTTAACATTTCAAAGCGCGAAGGAGTATGACCAGACACGTATATTACCCAAATAACCCGGGAACGCTTGTGCACGGTACCACGCATCCTGGCTGAATATATTTTTTACATATTTCATTCCATTTGAATTAAGCGTTACTGGCCGGCAGCCACCTCTATGTCTTTTGAAATTTAGTTGTGCAGTCTACATAATTCTTGTCATGTAGATCACTCAACATGGAATTTATCCTGTTACGATGTTTACTGAATCACCTATATAGAGCACGTGCATTTCAATTCAAATCGAATTCAATAGCGAGTTTCAGTACACTTCAAAAATAGCATTATGACTTGCATTTTCATCTTAAGGATTTGATTCATAACAGTGCCTGATTCTATTAGTCGTTTGTATAGTAGCTGTCATTCTGTACAAAATACTATACTGATGTACGTTTTAAAATTCGAAATAAAATCATGAAACGTTCTTGTATTTCTAAAACTTGTCAGAAATTATAATACTTTGAAAATAAAGAATACATAAAATTCTAAGTTTCAAACCAGAAATTAATTAAAGTATGGTCTTAAGGATTAGAAGCATACATTGGCGACACATTCGAATTCAAAATTAAACAAAGCACTCTTGACAGCAGCGCTAGTACCTCATAGGCGCTGCAAAAATTCAAAACATTAACCACCTTAGTTTAATTAGTGTTTGCACGGAAAAACTTGTAACTAAGTTTTACTCTTGTAACTTTGAGGGAAAATAGTTGCAAAATTGCTTTTCCTTATTAAGAAATAAAAATTTTCCAAATTTCCGGTGGGAATTGAACATTACGCAAACGTAATTGCTTGCCTCTCGAGGGGTTAAGTAAATTACAATAATTCATTATTTGGAGACAAAAGACGTGTGTGTCTATTAGGGACAAAGTACTTATATTGCTGGAGTGATTGAATGACACCAAAATTTACGAGCAACTTCATTTGAAAATAACTAAAAGCTTTCCTTCTCGTAGATAATGAAAGGATAATTTTACTCAAAAATTCTGGCGCCATTGTGACATTTAAGAATTAAAATTAAATTGTATAAAAAAGTAGCACCGCCATTCAAGGAACTTAATTTTATTCTATCCATCCCAGATTAGCGTGGACAACATATCTTTCTATCAATATTACTGATTCTTTTTTTAGATGTTGATAATTATTTAACAAAACATTTTCTTTTTATCTTAACCTTATAAATACTGATATTTGTTGAAATAAATATGTTTTTTAATTTTTATAAAAATTAATTTTATCAAAAACTACTGCACCGAATTTTATAAGATTAAAAGATGTTGTAGGGGAACTAATGATGTATAATTAGTAATTTTTGTGTATTTATCTGTTAATAAATATTTTTCAAACATTAAAATTTAATAGATTTCAAATTTCTAAGAGTAAAAATCGTACATTTATAAGGCAATCGTAATTTCTTTGTCAAAATTTCTACATGTAAGACATTATAATATATACAGTGCTGGAAAAAAATTTAGGACCACTAACGAAAACAGTAAAGCTCTTACTTTATTATCATCAATAAATTAAAAATCTCTTAAACACCTTTCAATTGGTATCATTAACAATAAACAAATTGTTTCAGATTTAATGGGACAATCTGTTTATGGGTTTGTTAAGAAACATTAAGGAGTTTATTTATCGAAATAGTGAAGTAATTAAAAAAGAAAACATTATATATTTTATAAATTAGAGTTACTTGAGCAAAGTAGCGTAAGATTTGATACGTCAGAGAGTTTTGATAGTCATTCGCTTCTTTTATTTCTAACATAATTCATTGGATGATACAGAAAATTGTTCACAACAGTTTGAAATTTATTTATTTTTAGGGCAATTTACCTTCTAGTCTACCCGTAATCCGGAAAGCTCTTATTTTACCCTTTTCGCTTCAGTCAATGATTTTCCGCGAACCACGCTCAAAGTAGCAGATGCATATCCCAAAACTACCAATCTAGCGACTACTAACCTATAAACATCATCACAGATGAGTCCCGCATAAAATACACAAATAAAGAATTTTTTGAAACTATATGCATTGCAGTTGTCAAATTTGACCTAATTCTTAAGATAAACACTGAATGATTATAAAAGTGTGTTTTTAGGGAAACTATTTTTATATGTTTTGTTTGTCGGATAGCGTGGCTACAACTATTTTTCTTTTTTTAAATACAGTGGTTTCCTTTATTTTCGCCTTATTTAGATTTTTCTTAAATAAGGCACATATACCTAGTTCAAAATGCTGGTGGCAACCGAACAATCTGAATTTTTAAAAGGTAGCGAACTGGCAACACTGATTCAGTATTTTTTTTTTTTTTTTTTTTTTTTTTTTGTGCTAATCCGTTTTTCAGCAATTTATATATTTAACCACTTGAGGGGCGGTGGAATATATTATATCCCATCTGCTTTTAATCAAGATTCCCACCAGAATTTTTTAATTACAATTTATTTTTTTAACTTTGATGGAAAAAAAACTTGTAAATTTGCTTTTCCTCAGTTTGAAATATTTTTTTCCAATTCCCAGTGTGAATTCAACATTAAAGAAACACAATTACTTGCCCCTGAAAGGATTAACCTCCAATGCCTCTTAGATGCGATTCATGTTTACAGTTGGATGCTTATTTAAAATTCAGATTGCTTGATTGTGAGCAATTTCTAGAAATACAAAATTGGTTTTATTTAATCTGTCATAAAATAAGGTGAATGGCACTATTTAACCTTCCTACCCTGAATGGGTCTAATCGACCCACTTCTATAATTCATTTCATTCAATTCGAACCAGAAATATTTTCGTAAAATAAGATAAATAAAAGGTATCGAAAACTAATATAAATTAAATACATTAAATAGTTTTTAAAGATAACTCTGGTGTGAAATGTTTTTATTAAGGTTGAGTAAAATTTCAACAGGGTAGGAAGGTTAAAGAAAACGTGGTAGCAATCAAAACGTCAGAATAATAATAATAATAAAATCTGGCAACTCTGATAGTAGCATATATGCTACCAGAAGCATTAGAAGGTTAATATTTCTAAGTAATAACTTTCTCTAAGCGACATGGAAAACAAGTAGCATTCTTCAACTTTTTCTTATTTTTTCTGAAATCTCACGTTTTATTCAAGGAACTTCTGCAACCATCGCATTTCCGATTACAATTATTATGCAATGTTGCCAGTTGGGTTGATTCTTCTTAATTTTCAATTTCCTTATTCCTACCACTAATAAAAATAATAGTCACCTGATTTTAAGCTCTCATTAAATAAAGGGAATAATATTATTTGAAATAAGTGCTACCAATCAAGCAATCTGAATAAAAAAGTAATCTGCCCAAATGTCAAGACTTATTCACCGTTCCTTGAATGCTAGTTCTGAGCGCTGACACAAAGATGGCGGCTGGGCAAAGCGGATTTTTTTCAGCGTGTGTGCGGTCCCTTTAATTTTGGTACCAGTAATTTTTGAAAGTTTTTCAGTTTTATTTTTCTGAGATTAAACAAGTCAAAGAAAATTTTTTTATAAAATACTGATGTCTAAATTTAAGGTACCATACATATGTTTAAAAAAAATCCACCTTCGGCAGCCGCCATTTTTGTGTCAGCGCTCAGGCCTAGTAAGGGCGGTTACTGATTCTCATATGACGTAGAGTAACTAGTTAAGAAAGATTAGCATCACGTTAGCGTCTAGACGTCAGTACTTGGATTTAAAGTATTGGTCTGAAAAGTTATTTGACATGAATGTCAATGGTTTATGGCATTGACAATTATTCACAGTGTTGGCACAATTTTCAACCACTATAAAAGTTTTACATGAAAATGTACTTGCAGATTATATACACATTCAGAATTTAAACGCATTAACCTCTTGCGCTGGAAATTAATTGGCAGAAGACCGTGACTATCTCGTCCATATTTTAGGAAAATATTTTACACCAGAATTTTTATTTAAAATTATTAACTTATCCATTTATCTAGTTTTTTTTTTTTTTTCTCTCTGTATCTTTTAAACTAGTTTTATATAAAAAAAAAAATTCTGGTTCGTATTCATTTGGTAGCAGTCAAAATGACTGCTCGCGGGCTTTCTAGTGTGTAGTAGCGGGCTTTCAAGGCTACGTACATAGCGCGTCTTTCCAGGTCAAGTGGTTAACAGTAACTAGTTTTTTTTTTGCTAGTAAAACACATGTATTATCTAATACAAACCATGAATGTGTTCACTTAATTAGTATGAGGGAGATGATGCATACGTTATTTAGTTTGGAGGGGAAGTCCAGGATGTGATGGCTAAAGCTTACTGCAACTCAGAGAGCTCCCTTGGGTATTCCCAATCAACCTGGTTTCGGCGCAGGGAGATGAACAGGTGCTCAACCAAGGATGCCGTGTTTCAGTATGCCGGAAGACGGTGACCCAGACGGTTGCATGCATTGAGGTAACTCTGCGTTAGGCCTAAGACCACTTGCGACCCAAGAATCCCGATGCCGTCCTATGGGCATTCTTGACAACACGTGGCAGAAGCAGGCAACACTAGACGATTGGTCCGACTTATTTATCCGCCGGTAAAGAGCCAGTGGTTTTCTCCATAGAAATAAAATATCCTGAGTCGGCAGTAAAGCATCGCCCGTAAAGGGAGACTCTGTGTAGCCTTCCGTTGTTCCTACGAGCTTCTATATTCCTGCGGGTATTGCTTAGGGTTTATTGTGCGGATATTCGAACCTCATCCGACGACTTTCATGAAAATTAGATAACGTTGCCTTCGCAGCGTCCATACTTTAGTTTTTATGGCTAGTGATGTCCTGTTGCAGTTGGAAAGTGTTTCATAATCTATGATTTTAATGATATGGATTTTATTGCTAAAACTCCACTTCATTTTCACGGCTTTGGAAATTTCAAAGAAAAATTAACAAGTTTCATTTAACAGTTACTTATTTCTGTACTTTTAGATATACAGTGCATTCAAAATAAATGTATGCACAATTTGAAATGATCACATGTATTTAATGGGTGACCAGAAATAAACGCCCCAGTTTGAAAATTCAATGATTCATTAACTGTAATAAATGTGAATATGAGATAGTGACATTTGCAAGTGGTGGGTCTTAAATTTCATGTACTGTAAATGTAAAAATAGCTCAAACTTCCGTCAACAGATGGCGCTGCACCGTCTCAAACTACAATAATGCTGAAAATAGCATGTAAATCTGAATAAAAAAATCTCAAGTTGTATTATTTATTCTATTTAGCGAATGAAACACGAAAATACAATTAAATATTTTAATGTATTTGAGCATTATTGTAGTTTGAGACGGTGCAGCGCCATCTATTGACAAAAATTTGAACTATTTTTGCATTTACAGTACATGAAATTTAAGACCCACCACTTGCAAATGTCACTCATCTCATATTCATATTTATTACAGTTAATGAATCATTGAATTTTCAAATTGGGGCGTTTATTTCTGGTCACCCTGAATTTTATTAACGCACACTTTATTCCAAATTTTGAAATGGTACTACATTAATGAATGTTTATTTCTATAGTCAAATTGATAGTCGATCTGGTATATGCACTGCAGATAACATCATGCAATGGAATCACAAAACAGCCTCTCTTTATTTGCAAGGTTTATGGATGACCGCCGTCTCTCTGAACGTTGTTTGTTGACATTTTATACATTTATATCTTCCTCAAATTTATTTTTAATTCTAGTTATTAGTAAATCGTGTAAGGAGATCAAATTGAAACTCTTCAATAAGCTGATTTTTTACTTCAACCGACTTTTGGTAGCACTTTAGGAAAAATTTCCTTTGCTCTAAGTTTAGTCTTGTCTCAGCCATTAATTCAAGCTAATTGAACCTGAAAAGAAAAGAAAAACATGCAAGTTATTAGCAAATAAATCGTGTATTACTTTTTGGAACACCCAGTATTTGTAAAGAATCAATTCTGTTTGAAGTACCTTTAACTCTTGTGTGGTACCAATTGACTCCAGCCACCTTTAAGACACGCCATTTTTTAAAACTATCATGTGTTATGTCCTTGTATGCGTTTGCTTGAACTCTTAAAGGTCGGTGATGCCGTTATGGCATCACATAATTTTAATCCCTATTTGCCACATTAGCAGCACCCGAATTCTTTAATGAAAATTTCGCTGTTATTCGCGAAAGTATACTTTTACTTGTTTACAATTTACAATATATAAATAAATAAATATATATATATATATATATATATATATATATATATATATATATATAAATACTGGGGTCATTCAATTATTTCAACATTTTACGAATACAAGTACCTCGCCCCTGAAAGAGTTAACACCATGAAGGGGGCTGGATAAATTGTATGCCGCTTAATTTTAATCAACACATGTACCAGATTTTTTATATAAAATTTCCCTTTTATAACTGACCGAAAAAAGGAAGGTTTTTAAAAAAAGGCATTTTCTTATTTTCAAATAAATTTTTAGAAATTTCTGGTGCGCCTGAATATGTTAAAGACACTCCTAACTCTGTTACACTTTTAGCAATGTATTTTTGTTTTCATTTAGTATTGGTTTCAATGATTTTCGAGATTGGGATCATATTGATGCAATGACACAATCGTGTAAAGAAAAGATACACCTCCCTTTATTCGCAGACTGTTTGAGATGCAATCACACAGGGCCGGCGCAACGTCGCGCTGGTCCCTGGCAAAGCATTTAGTGAGACCCACAGCACAAAGTACACTGCAGTATCGGACTAATAAAATTTGTTTTTGAGTTGTATAAATCATAGAATAATATGTACTACAGATATTAAAATGTATAAAAAATATCTCTACTTATATATAAAATATATGCACTCAGATTTAATGTGCATAATTATTTTTAATTTCGCGAAATTTCCTATCCTTTACAATATTTTAACACGTTTATACCTATTGTCCCGTTTTTGGGACACTTCGAATTTTAATAAATTTGTATAATATTCTTCTTCTTTATAACAGGAAAATTGTATGAAATAATTATCTATAAATGTCTTTATCTGTTACGGAAAGATGATAGCATAAGATGAATATTTATTTGCTTAAAATGAAGGCTTTTTTCGGAGTTTATAGATTTTTCATTTTCAAGATGGCGAAATGTAAACAGTAAGTTTATTCTTGTTTTTTCTACCAACTATCCCAATAAATAAGCCGTAATCGTAGCTTGTAGACATCTTTGAAATACGTATTTTTTTAAATTGTGAAATTATGTGTTCAAGCCTATTTGCATAGCTGCCAACTCTTCCGCTTTTTCAGACCACAAAAATTTAATAGAAATTTTTGCCTTATTTAATCGGCAGATTACGGCGATTTAAAAAGTTAAAATTTTCCATAAAATTTTTGTGGTCTGAAAAAGCGTAAGATGTTGGCAGCTATGGTATTTGTTATGCATTTTTGTAATGTGCAAAATATAGGGCGCTAGGCACAAATGTGTACATATTTTTATTAACCATTTAGGGGACAGTTATTTATGTAAAGTCCTTTTCAAGATGAGTATGAAACAAATCGTTTTTAAGTCTCAAATACAATTATTCTTAGTTTATTATTACTAATACTTATAATGTTATTAGTCTCTGTAAAGCAATATCTATATTTTTTAGTGTACATAATATACAATATAAAAGTTTATTTTATATAAATATGAACAAAACATATAATCATGCATATTACATAGCTGCCAACTTGTACGGATTTTTACTACCACTAAAAGTTAATAGAAAAATTTGCCTAATTCAATCGCCGAATCGCCGTGAATGTTGATATTTAAATAAGCCAGAAACCTCGCGAAAATCCGTACAAGTTGACAGCTATGATATTACATTATTACAAATACTATGCATATTCCCATATTTAGTACGTTTACATTTTACCAAATAAATACAAAAAGTATTTTAGCGTAATTTTTTTTTAGTATTTTTCCAGTTCATTTTTCAATATTTTAAACGGATTTTACCAACAGATTTGAAAAAATAAAGTTTCAGGCACAAATGGGTTTTAAATATTTACTTACTTATTTATTTATTTATTTTTGCGTTCACGTTTACTTTTAAAATCATCCAAATCTATATATTTCCGGACAATTTTATAAAATTTGCCCGTAAGAAATGAAGTTAACACTAGCTTTTTTTCTTACGAAGAAACATTTAAAAACAAATACAGTGAAACACTCTGTGCAACCACCTCCATTAAGCGATCACCTCCCTGAACGACTATTTTTTCATTGAACGAAATTTGTTCCCATAGCCTCAATATTAATGTTACCTCTATTCAGAGAACACCCCAGCTGAACTCCCTCCCTGAGCGACCCATTTCTTTGAAGAAAATTAAACAAATTCCGTTTTTTCCTGGTCGCTTGAAGACGGTTTTATTAGAATAATAATTCCGAAGGGCGCATTATTTATCAAACTCCTAAACTAAGTTTAAAATTTGTATTTTTTCCGGTAACTTTTAAGTGTTTAAACCACTTTGTGCCTTTTTAGACAAATAATTTAACTCTGATGACAAAGTAAGGATGACGGTCAATAAACTCCCCTGCCCTATTCTGTCAGGAAACTCTCAAAGAAATAGATAAATTAATGAAATCGTTATAATTTGTTCCTGTCCAAAAAAAAATTTGCATTTATTTACTGAACTTCGAAAGGACTTGGAAATAAAAGCTATAGAAGGTAAAACCGTAAAATCAAAGCAAACGTCAATGTATTCATTTTTTGAACTCTGCTCTAATTAACTCAAGTAATTAACTTTTGTTTTTATGCTTAAATTTTCATATTTTTTCCTAATGTGAAAAATAAATTTTAGTAACATTAATTGTTATCTTTTCAACAAGTAAAATCTAGATTTAAACATGACTTCCATTGAGAGACCACCTCTCGTAGCGACCAATTTTTATTGGAACGGAACGTGGTCGCTTTAGGGAGGTTTTGCTGTATAGAGAATTTTTTTTATGTATTTTGCTGTATAGAGGCTACGTACATAGCGCGTCTTTCCAGGTCAAGTGGTTAACAGTAACTAGTTTTTTTTTTGCTAGTAAAACACATGTATTATCTAATACAAACCATGAATGTGTTCACTTAATTAGTATGAGGGAGATGATGCATACGTTATTTAGTTTGGAGGGGAAGTCCAGGATGTGATGGCTAAAGCTTACTGCAACTCAGAGAGCTCCCTTGGGTATTCCCAATCAACCTGGTTTCGGCGCAGGGAGATGAACAGGTGCTCAACCAAGGATGCCGTGTTTCAGTATGCCGGAAGACGGTGACCCAGACGGTTGCATGCATTGAGGTAACTCTGCGTTAGGCCTAAGACCACTTGCGACCCAAGAATCCCGATGCCGTCCTATGGGCATTCTTGACAACACGTGGCAGAAGCAGGCAACACTAGACGATTGGTCCGACTTATTTATCCGCCGGTAAAGAGCCAGTGGTTTTCTCCATAGAAATAAAATATCCTGAGTCGGCAGTAAAGCATCGCCCGTAAAGGGAGACTCTGTGTAGCCTTCCGTTGTTCCTACGAGCTTCTATATTCCTGCGGGTATTGCTTAGGGTTTATTGTGCGGATATTCGAACCTCATCCGACGACTTTCATGAAAATTAGATAACGTTGCCTTCGCAGCGTCCATACTTTAGTTTTTATGGCTAGTGATGTCCTGTTGCAGTTGGAAAGTGTTTCATAATCTATGATTTTAATGATATGGATTTTATTGCTAAAACTCCACTTCATTTTCACGGCTTTGGAAATTTCAAAGAAAAATTAACAAGTTTCATTTAACAGTTACTTATTTCTGTACTTTTAGATATACAGTGCATTCAAAATAAATGTATGCACAATTTGAAATGATCACATGTATTTAATGGGTGACCAGAAATAAACGCCCCAGTTTGAAAATTCAATGATTCATTAACTGTAATAAATGTGAATATGAGATAGTGACATTTGCAAGTGGTGGGTCTTAAATTTCATGTACTGTAAATGTAAAAATAGCTCAAACTTCCGTCAACAGATGGCGCTGCACCGTCTCAAACTACAATAATGCTGAAAATAGCATGTAAATCTGAATAAAAAAATCTCAAGTTGTATTATTTATTCTATTTAGCGAATGAAACACGAAAATACAATTAAATATTTTAATGTATTTGAGCATTATTGTAGTTTGAGACGGTGCAGCGCCATCTATTGACAAAAATTTGAACTATTTTTGCATTTACAGTACATGAAATTTAAGACCCACCACTTGCAAATGTCACTCATCTCATATTCATATTTATTACAGTTAATGAATCATTGAATTTTCAAATTGGGGCGTTTATTTCTGGTCACCCTGAATTTTATTAACGCACACTTTATTCCAAATTTTGAAATGGTACTACATTAATGAATGTTTATTTCTATAGTCAAATTGATAGTCGATCTGGTATATGCACTGCAGATAACATCATGCAATGGAATCACAAAACAGCCTCTCTTTATTTGCAAGGTTTATGGATGACCGCCGTCTCTCTGAACGTTGTTTGTTGACATTTTATACATTTATATCTTCCTCAAATTTATTTTTAATTCTAGTTATTAGTAAATCGTGTAAGGAGATCAAATTGAAACTCTTCAATAAGCTGATTTTTTACTTCAACCGACTTTTGGTAGCACTTTAGGAAAAATTTCCTTTGCTCTAAGTTTAGTCTTGTCTCAGCCATTAATTCAAGCTAATTGAACCTGAAAAGAAAAGAAAAACATGCAAGTTATTAGCAAATAAATCGTGTATTACTTTTTGGAACACCCAGTATTTGTAAAGAATCAATTCTGTTTGAAGTACCTTTAACTCTTGTGTGGTACCAATTGACTCCAGCCACCTTTAAGACACGCCATTTTTTAAAACTATCATGTGTTATGTCCTTGTATGCGTTTGCTTGAACTCTTAAAGGTCGGTGATGCCGTTATGGCATCACATAATTTTAATCCCTATTTGCCACATTAGCAGCACCCGAATTCTTTAATGAAAATTTCGCTGTTATTCGCGAAAGTATACTTTTACTTGTTTACAATTTACAATATATAAATAAATAAATATATATATATATATATATATATATATATATATATATATATATATAAATACTGGGGTCATTCAATTATTTCAACATTTTACGAATACAAGTACCTCGCCCCTGAAAGAGTTAACACCATGAAGGGGGCTGGATAAATTGTATGCCGCTTAATTTTAATCAACACATGTACCAGATTTTTTATATAAAATTTCCCTTTTATAACTGACCGAAAAAAGGAAGGTTTTTAAAAAAAGGCATTTTCTTATTTTCAAATAAATTTTTAGAAATTTCTGGTGCGCCTGAATATGTTAAAGACACTCCTAACTCTGTTACACTTTTAGCAATGTATTTTTGTTTTCATTTAGTATTGGTTTCAATGATTTTCGAGATTGGGATCATATTGATGCAATGACACAATCGTGTAAAGAAAAGATACACCTCCCTTTATTCGCAGACTGTTTGAGATGCAATCACACAGGGCCGGCGCAACGTCGCGCTGGTCCCTGGCAAAGCATTTAGTGAGACCCACAGCACAAAGTACACTGCAGTATCGGACTAATAAAATTTGTTTTTGAGTTGTATAAATCATAGAATAATATGTACTACAGATATTAAAATGTATAAAAAATATCTCTACTTATATATAAAATATATGCACTCAGATTTAATGTGCATAATTATTTTTAATTTCGCGAAATTTCCTATCCTTTACAATATTTTAACACGTTTATACCTATTGTCCCGTTTTTGGGACACTTCGAATTTTAATAAATTTGTATAATATTCTTCTTCTTTATAACAGGAAAATTGTATGAAATAATTATCTATAAATGTCTTTATCTGTTACGGAAAGATGATAGCATAAGATGAATATTTATTTGCTTAAAATGAAGGCTTTTTTCGGAGTTTATAGATTTTTCATTTTCAAGATGGCGAAATGTAAACAGTAAGTTTATTCTTGTTTTTTCTACCAACTATCCCAATAAATAAGCCGTAATCGTAGCTTGTAGACATCTTTGAAATACGTATTTTTTTAAATTGTGAAATTATGTGTTCAAGCCTATTTGCATAGCTGCCAACTCTTCCGCTTTTTCAGACCACAAAAATTTAATAGAAATTTTTGCCTTATTTAATCGGCAGATTACGGCGATTTAAAAAGTTAAAATTTTCCATAAAATTTTTGTGGTCTGAAAAAGCGTAAGATGTTGGCAGCTATGGTATTTGTTATGCATTTTTGTAATGTGCAAAATATAGGGCGCTAGGCACAAATGTGTACATATTTTTATTAACCATTTAGGGGACAGTTATTTATGTAAAGTCCTTTTCAAGATGAGTATGAAACAAATCGTTTTTAAGTCTCAAATACAATTATTCTTAGTTTATTATTACTAATACTTATAATGTTATTAGTCTCTGTAAAGCAATATCTATATTTTTTAGTGTACATAATATACAATATAAAAGTTTATTTTATATAAATATGAACAAAACATATAATCATGCATATTACATAGCTGCCAACTTGTACGGATTTTTACTACCACTAAAAGTTAATAGAAAAATTTGCCTAATTCAATCGCCGAATCGCCGTGAATGTTGATATTTAAATAAGCCAGAAACCTCGCGAAAATCCGTACAAGTTGACAGCTATGATATTACATTATTACAAATACTATGCATATTCCCATATTTAGTACGTTTACATTTTACCAAATAAATACAAAAAGTATTTTAGCGTAATTTTTTTTTAGTATTTTTCCAGTTCATTTTTCAATATTTTAAACGGATTTTACCAACAGATTTGAAAAAATAAAGTTTCAGGCACAAATGGGTTTTAAATATTTACTTACTTATTTATTTATTTATTTTTGCGTTCACGTTTACTTTTAAAATCATCCAAATCTATATATTTCCGGACAATTTTATAAAATTTGCCCGTAAGAAATGAAGTTAACACTAGCTTTTTTTCTTACGAAGAAACATTTAAAAACAAATACAGTGAAACACTCTGTGCAACCACCTCCATTAAGCGATCACCTCCCTGAACGACTATTTTTTCATTGAACGAAATTTGTTCCCATAGCCTCAATATTAATGTTACCTCTATTCAGAGAACACCCCAGCTGAACTCCCTCCCTGAGCGACCCATTTCTTTGAAGAAAATTAAACAAATTCCGTTTTTTCCTGGTCGCTTGAAGACGGTTTTATTAGAATAATAATTCCGAAGGGCGCATTATTTATCAAACTCCTAAACTAAGTTTAAAATTTGTATTTTTTCCGGTAACTTTTAAGTGTTTAAACCACTTTGTGCCTTTTTAGACAAATAATTTAACTCTGATGACAAAGTAAGGATGACGGTCAATAAACTCCCCTGCCCTATTCTGTCAGGAAACTCTCAAAGAAATAGATAAATTAATGAAATCGTTATAATTTGTTCCTGTCCAAAAAAAAATTTGCATTTATTTACTGAACTTCGAAAGGACTTGGAAATAAAAGCTATAGAAGGTAAAACCGTAAAATCAAAGCAAACGTCAATGTATTCATTTTTTGAACTCTGCTCTAATTAACTCAAGTAATTAACTTTTGTTTTTATGCTTAAATTTTCATATTTTTTCCTAATGTGAAAAATAAATTTTAGTAACATTAATTGTTATCTTTTCAACAAGTAAAATCTAGATTTAAACATGACTTCCATTGAGAGACCACCTCTCGTAGCGACCAATTTTTATTGGAACGGAACGTGGTCGCTTTAGGGAGGTTTTGCTGCATAGAGAATTTTTTTTAATTTTATGCAAAGGAAGCGATTTTCGATTTGTATAGAGACCCTATCAAGACTCCAGTTTGCGCGGGTCTTCGTTTACCCGATGATTGCGCCTGTCCTTCAGTCACATAAAAGTAAGTGTTATTGGATTCGGAATATTGCCTTGTTTCAAATTATAAGTGAATTTTTTGTAATAGAGGTCGTCTACATATTAATACTACATACTAATGCTACATACACCACTATGCTAAAAAAATAAATAAATTGCTTATGTGTGTAAAGAGTCCTAAAGAGTTCTTAGAAGAAAAGAAGTGGAAATAATATCACATAATTCATAATAGTTAAAAAAACACTATGTCTTAACTCCTTAGCAACGAGCAGCACGTATAACCGTCGCATCATTATCATCATCATCATCATCATCTGCACCATTATCATCCTCACCATCAACAACAACAACAATTGTTTTCGCTCCACTGCTGGATGTAGGTTGTGCGTGTATGTACTTTGATTATGGAATGTAACTAGTTCAAATAAATGGAAAATATATACGAAGGCAGTCAAATAATACGAAGAGAGTTAAAACAACAACAAACAGTTCTTTTATATATACAGGAAATTGTACGGACTGACACCATAGTCAGTTATGGAACACTGCGATGTTGTTTTCGTGGACCATACCACTTGAATCAAAACATAATCTGTATAATTATGCTACATCTATACTATAATAGTCGTTATTATAAACAAATAAGACCCCATGGTCATTTTTTGCTAACGAAATAGCTCAGTAATGCGATTTTTCTACATAAAAACATTCGACGCGCGAACATAAACAAAAAAACGATAAGACTGCCGTTGCCAAACGGCAAAAAACAAAAGTCTGGTGGAACGCACAAGGGTGCGTTCAAAACAATGTCAAGGCAAGCCGTAACATAGGTCACGCTTAGATTTTTCATTACTTCCTGTCTAAGAATATGCATAATACAGTGAAACTTCCATTTAACGAAGTCTCGTCGTTACACTGAAATACTTCGTTATAAAAAAAAAATTCGTTCAAATTGAATTCATGAAATTTGTATAATAAAATACATATGCATTAAATGAAAAATACACATAAAATGGAAATATTGGGAAAATGTATTTTAATTCAGGCAGTAATTTTTTTTTCTTTTTAATGCAATGTAGGCACATGAGAAAAAATTTATCTATATTATAAAGGACAAACATATCTGTGCATAACGCATACGTCATTTTGCGAATATAAACACTGAAATTTGAAATAAATTTTGGTTTTGCAATTTTCTCTGCTGCAAATTTTTAAACTTCTAAACATCGCACATTTTAAATTTTTACACCGTTGTATGGGGAAAAAAATGCACTTTTAAATGCAATTTGTTTAAAAGCTGTATCTGAATTTAATTTTGAGATATTAATTTCTTTTGTAGTTTTTAATACCATTTTTCTAATTGTGGCAACAAAAGTACCCATTTCTACTGAAAGTAAACGGAAAATAGTCGAAAAAAGGAGATACTGTATCTTTTTGTTGCCATTTTCTCATAAAACCTGAAAAAAAGTTGAAATTAAAATACGAGTTATGTAAAGAATATTGTCTGTTATTCCGTGATAATGACGTCATATGCATACTTTACTATAGACGAAGTTTAAGACTGGATTGTAAAAGTGGATTTCTTTAGCGGATGCAAATGACATCATTTTATAAAAAAGCGTGTAATTTAAATCTTAAACCAGAATTATGTTTTGTAGAAGTGCGTCATTTTCACAGCCCAGCTGCTTTGAATTTCTTCACAAGTGAAAATGCTTCACTTTTGAAAATAATGTAATCGAAATCACACAGTGATAAAACGCAATGTTTTATAAAAATTTAGAGTGTCTTTATAAAAGAGAGGTGAAGCAAATAATAGCAATTTATAATTATATTACAGAAATTGATGATTCTCGCCTGGATGTATTTGCTTCGCCGAGTTAGACAAGGAAACAAATAATTCGAGGTTTAAAATAATATCATGTTCCTGAAGTTTTTGTCCAAAATTCTCTCGAATAATAAAATTTTAATGCTATTTTTTTTCTACTATAATTTTATCAAAAAGCATAATTTGCTTAATTTAATTTTTCATAATTTTATATAAAATATATATTTAAAAGACAAGTGTGTTTTTTAGTCATCTGCCCTGATCTTTCTGCTGAACCAATTTTACTAATATTTTTTTTAATTGAAAGCTGTTCATTTGTAGATGTGATCGCACTATCTGTTTTTTTTTTTAATATCCCCACTTTTATATTTTAATTTTAAGAGCATTTTATGAAATTTCTTCAAAATGGTGAAAATTAGATAGCTTTCATTATTGCAGGCAAGAGAGAAATAATGAGATATTTTTATCTTTATCCATGCCATTTTCTGATAAAAATTCAAAATTGTTGATAAAAATTGTTGTATAGGGTTTAGTGGTTCAAAATCCCATTCGGAGATTGATAACGGAGAATGAATTACTGCTTTTGAAAACAAGCATTTTTCCTCATAAATTATCTGGATTATTTTTCCTTCTGCATGTGTACTGATACTAAGTTTCAGACACTATGCGAAATGCTTATTTAAGTGAAAATGAAGTCATATTTGAAAGGAAACGATCATTTTCTTAGATAAAACTAAACATTTTAACACAAATGCATCTAAAAAACATAAATTACGGAAATTTTTACTCTCCGGAATTGAGATTAGAATCTCAAGTAAACAGTGCGTCTGTTCAAATAAAAGATGTTCCTGAGAATCGTGCCTTCAAGCTTTGAGTTAAAATGATTTTAAAATGATCAAACAAAATACAATTTTTTTTAAAATGATGATTATGAATATGAGAAGTGCATATACAAATTTTGAGAAGGTGAAAATTGCAGTTTTTCATTCCGGAACACCAAGCATAAGAGCCTCAATTGATAACCACATCCTAATAACTGATCTTTATTATATTTTACTGATTATGTATCTATATTATAATGAACAAACATATCTGTGCGTAACGCTGACGTCATTTTGCGAATGACAACACTTCACGATCAAATTTTGGTTTTGAAATTTTCACGACTGCAATTTTTTAATCTTCTGATCATCGTACATTTTCAATTTTCGTCGCATAGGGAAAAAAATTTACTTTCAAATGCAATTTGTTTAAAAACTGTATCTTAATTAACTGATGTATTATGTTTCCTAAAATAATTTTAAGCATGGTTTTTTTTTAAGTTTATCTTATCACGTGCCGGTTTCAATACATAATAATAATAAAGATTTTGCACATAAAGCAACAAACATTGTTCAGCATTTGTTTCTGATTATTTTTGCATAACTAAATTAATACTTCCTTTATAAACAAATAAAAGAATAATATTAAAAAAAACACCAATCAAATATATTTGATGGACAAATTAACGAAATGAATACTTCTTTTATAAACAAATAAAAGAATAATGTTAAAAAAACACAAACCTAACATATTTGTAATCGTACAATTAAAATTTTTAAGATTACGAATTAGGATTTTTTTTTTTCAAATGGAATTTGTTTCCAAAGTTCATCTCAGTTTACTGATTGTCTATGGTTTAAAAAACAATTTTAAAGCATGAAATATTTTTAAATTTATCTATAGCACACGGAGCTCTATTACGAAAGATTAATCTGTTTGCCCTTAAAACAAAATAAAGAGTTCATCATTTTCTTACGGCTAATAGCCATTAAAAAACTTCCCTATGAATAAATAAATAAAATAATATAAATAAAACACAAATTTAACATACATGTAACCTCTGAAATTATCCGAATATAAAAGGATGCCGTAAGTAGCAAAATCTTGGCCAAAAACTCTTAGCACGCGGCTAATAAAAAAATATCGCTTTTGATAAATTTCAAAAATTTATTTGATTGTATAATTCGTATTTTTCACATGAAAAATGCTTTTTTAATGTAAGTGGGCAGTCTAAAAAAATTATTGCATATAAAAAAATTATTAATTTTCAATTAAAAAAAAAATGTTTTGACCAATATTCTGTAACCCAAGAAGCCTGGGTACGATCCCCTTGTTAGAATAATGTCTAAAAACTCACATAATAAAGAGAGGTAAACAAAAACTGAAGCGTAGCGTAACTTTTCTCTTTTTCTCAGTATTTCAAATCCTTAACTTTTAAAATGTCTTTGATATTTCTTTGTTTCAGGTTTCTTATAAAAAATACACTTTTCATAAAAATTTTCCCGCTTTTTTAAGTATCCGGACAATTCATCTGGAACATTTTCGTGAAACTGGAATCCCCTTCTTCTTGTATCGAAGGCTGTTTAAATTTCTTCTTTTGAATGGAAATGATTAAATAAATAAATTTCATTTTCATACAATCCAATGAAATAAATTCATACATACGTCGCAACAACAACCTTCCCGTTTGATTGCTGTACACGCACAAAAGTGGAATAAACTTCGTTATATAGAATATATTTTTCGTAATATAGAGATTAATTTACATGTTAATGGTGTTCAAAGTCAAGGTTCAGCAGAAAATTTCGTTAAGTAGAAAACTTCGTTAAATAGGGAAGTTCGACTGTATCTGAATTTAAACACTAGTATTTTTGCACAGAAAAGTTACCCCTAGCTAATCGCATAATTTTAGCGATTGTATAATAAAAAAATTCTTTGTCAGAGAAAGTGGTGGCAATATAATAATAATAAAATTTAATAATAAATAAATAAATATGAAAAAAATAATAAATAGATAATAACAAATAATAAGTGTATTTGACGATCGTCGAAAAGGGCTTAAAGTTGGGACGTGTCAAGTATTCCCCAATGTTCACATGAGAATTAAATCGAAAAAGTGCAGTGAATCGAAATAAATCCTTCAATTTTCTTTTATGAAGAAATAAGCTTTTCCATTGCTTTTATAAAGTGAATAGCACAAAATCTTGAAGAAAAAATTTCCGTTAAGTTCTCAAATTTATTTCCCTAGAGGTACCCTTTCATTCTAAAAGGATTTTTTTAAAGAAATGTTTGGAAATACAAGTATCTCAAACGATTTTCCAAAATGAACACCAACAAAGCTTTTTTAAAATATTTTAAGATCATTATTCTTGTAGAAAATAATAGAAAAAAATCCCTCACGTATGATATATATGAATTAAAAATATATATATTCGTAAATTAGATGAAATAATATTCATGGGCAAATTAACTAGAAAATGTATGCTTGTTTTTAATCGAACCTCATTTAATTGTTATATAACATAGTTTAAATTATAATTTTCGGGCTCCATATTCACCTTGATTATTAAATTAAAAATATACGAATTGGAACTTCTGATTTATTTTACTAAAAAAGGCGCTTAAATAAGTAAATAGGTTTTCAGAAGTTAAAATCCGTCAAATGATGTTAAAACACAAGCTCTTTCAATTCTTATAAAACAGCCATCATCAGGGAAAATTTCAGAGACCTGAAAGTTCATGAATGTTCGTTGCTTAAATAGCTGGAGACGAGTCCATTTCAAAAGAAGGGAGGACGAGTGAAGTGTCGGGGGGTAGGGGAGAAATGCGATAATTATGTTCCAAAATCTGTAGAGCAGTGGTTCCGAACGTGGGGCGCACGCTCCTTTTTAGTTGGGCAATTCCAAATTTGTTATTCACCCATCTGCAATCAGTTTCTTTTGCCTTTTTAACACTTAAACGACCGGAAATTGTACTCAAGTTTTATAAAAATATTTTACACCGGAATTTTTATTTAAATCTGTTTAACATTATTTAACATTTATCTACTTTGTATCGTTTAAACTTATTTTACAAAAACTTTTCTGGATCGAACCGAAATATATTCATTTGTAGGGCTCAAAATGACCCCTCGTGATCTTTTTAGTGTTAAGTAATGTTGTAGGCTAAAAATAAATGGAATGCAAACAAAATTTTAAAAATCAGTTTTTTTATAGAATTTTTAAAATTTTCCCAATGAAAAGTACAATCAACAATACATCAATACAATCAATACAATACATCAATACAATCAACAGCAGAATAATTATACAAATAATTATATGACATAATTTGATATGTTTTTGTGCATTAAAACGCTGTATAGGTTTTCTGTTTATTTTTATATTTTACAATTTTTCGCATCCTTTTGGATTATTTATTGAAAGAGCTTTCTACTGTAATTTCGCATGTATCCGCCGCATCTCTGATAATTCGATTTCCTACCACAGTTTATTTTAGATAAAATATGACTTGCTTCAGCTTAGCACTTATTCGACTTCTTTTTTTTAATAAAATTTCGGGTTTGAAAAAGATTTAACTAAGCCGCGACGTATACGCGTGAAATTACGGTAGTTTTATTCACTCTGCTATATGTCAAACGAAGAATCTGTTGCACGGGGAACTACATAAAAGTATATATAAATATGACTGTGTTGAACATATTTGACGTAAAAAACAAGTGGGTAAGTGGGATCACAGATCGCACAGAAGGTTTCGTTTAATATTACTTTCAAAACACTTCATCCTTTTGCAAAATCTGTTAGTTCCACATTTCACAACCAGGGGCACGCTCTATTCTAAACAAACATCTATCTGAACGAAACTCCGTTTTACAACCTTTCCGAGGGGATCGGGTAGCACACGATATAGGTAGGTGCCCCTGTCGGCAAAAGATAAAACTAAAATATGTAAGGCTATGGTGCATAATATGAAAGAGTGGTCAAAGGGCTGTCACGTGAGGGGTGTCGGCAAAAGTTAGAAAAGTGCCCCCCGAATTAAAAGGGGGGAGGTTAAAAAAATTACTTAAAATATACAAGTTAGTGTCCGGAGGGGTAAATAATATAAGACATTTGAAATTTTTATGATTTGTCGTGTGATCGCAAGTGTTCATGTATAAGTATGCAATATTTCAAGTCTCCAACTTAATTAGGAGGGTCAGTTAGAAAAAAATGCTTAAAATACACAAGTTAGAGCCAAGAGGGGTAAATATAAGACTTTTTCAAAATTTTATGATTTGTCGTTTGATGTGAGGTTTTCAGCTATAAGTATGCAAAATTTCAACTCTCCGACATATATAGTGTCTGAGAACAGTCTCTGTGACAGACAGACAGACCGAGGAGTGAGACGAATAGGGTTTTGTCAGATGAACGAAAACCTAATAGATGAAAAATCTGAACGTGGTACCACTACCTAAATAAAATTAAAATTTTTTAACTAGAATTAGAAAATGAAATGGGTAGATAGTAAATATCTATGGCTCTTGAGCAGGAAAATTTGCCCCTGTGTCCAATGACCGGGGAACCCGGGTACTTGCTGCGATTGTGAGATAGGCGAGCCGTAAAACAACCCTATTTCATACAGTGTAACTGTCCAGACTTAAGAGAAGAGGAATTTGATGCATTTTTATAAATATTAATTATTTCAGGTGTCAAGAATTCAAAAACAGATCACACATTAGAAATGTGGAAATTAGATTTATGTCCGTTTTATCCAGAAAGTATGAGTGTAGACCGATTTTAGAATATTCTTAGATTTATTCTTTTTGACAAAAAGAACATACTAGTGGAATGTCTTCAAAATGTTAAAACTGCAGCAATTCGTGATTTATAGACTAAATCTTAACCTATTAAAAAGGTACAAACCGACGGAAGACTTAACGGTTGATAAGCAGTTATTTCCGCATCGAGAAAGAAAAAGATTCACCCAATAATATGTTGAATTTAATTCCCCAGATTATTTCGGCAACTACAAAAAACAATTAAATGAGAAAAGAACTTAGTTACTGAACACAGAACATTTTATAAGCCAATTAGTGAACTATTTTTACTTCCGTGTTCTAATGACTGAGATTGCACCTCTAATATGTAACTCACTATAACGTCTGAACTCTTAAGATTTACCAGACTCTTTTTTAACGATTTGTTTATACTTTCAGCGGTTCTCTGCTTAACGCCGTATATGTATTTATCACTCTTAATCATGTAGACACACCGATAACGCGGAGTTTATTCGTACTCCAAATATCTAAAATATATAGGGTAATTCCGGGATTTATGCCGCACATTTTTTTGAATTTGTGTATGAAGTCCCATGGTGGACATAAAATAAAAAAAAATCATGCCGTGCTATTTAATGTTAAATATACAACGCGTGTACTGCGACAAAAAAATTCGAAACAAATTATTAATATCTTAAAAAAAAAAATTCTAAAACATTATACTGCGGCGCGTCACCCGTACATTCAGTCTGAGACGCCGCACTTGTGCGGTAGTTACGCCGCGCTTGTATTAAGAACAGAATGAAGTTATAAATAAAAATTTCAAAAAAATATTCATATCTGGACTATAATTATGTATGTAATAACAAAATGAAACTAAATGAGTACAATGAAACGTATTAGTAGATTCAAATTAATAGTTGTTGCCTACTTTCACTATTAAAATTATAGACTTATTTTTTTTTACATTAAATTTTAATTATTTCAGCAACAATGTAACATCAATGTATTAAAAAGGGAAAAGAAAAAAAAGTAAAATTATGTTTACATAATTTATTTGTTAACTGTTTCGGAAACGGTGGCTTTTACACAAATTTTATTCGATTGGTGCCACTTTTTTAAAAGAAGTCACCTTTACTTAAATAATCATGAAAATGCTCTAATTAAGCAAAGCAAATATTACCTTTCTTTTTTACTGTTGCCAGAAACAAATTTTCTAAGCTCTTTATGAAGGTGCTTATATGCACCTATGGTCCCGAATGGGTTAAGAGTTCGACTTCAATCCACAGAATAAGTGTCGAAAAAGTACAGTCTTTATGTAAGTACCTTTAAACACATGATGCAACGAAGCCAATTACACTTCCTCTTTTTTGGAGTAGTTTGCAAAGAACGTCTGCATTACGCGTAATCCAATTTTTCGTTATTATCATCTTGACTTGCATCTTTCTTGCCCTTCTTACTTTTTATTTTCCCCTTTTTATCCTTTGGTTTTAATGAACTTGATAACATGCCTAACATGGTTAGTCTAAGCAAAAAGAAAAGGAAAAATTAATAACACTTAATCATCCCGTACAAAAGAAACTGCGGCATGTATACCGGAACAGCAGTGCGGCATGAATCGCATTTTGCATGGTGCAGACGTTGGCCATCACAGTTACCTGCCATCGGTAAGGAGACTGGCTTAATCATACACACAGTACTCTATACAAACGCTACACTTAGTTTTGACTTCGAAATCATGCATGCATTTAGTAATTAGTGTATGAAAAGTATTTAAACATAACGTGTTTAAAAGTTTGGACAGTGAAATCATTCACTTACGTCAAATTAAGGATTGTACTTCTACAAGTGAACATCGAAATGGGACTCACGCTATACACTGGTTAATATAATCTCATTGCGCACCTATACTGTGGGTTTGACGACCATCTATCGATAACTACAAGAAATGGAAGGGGTGCGGCATCTATACTGTATGCGGCGACTCTCCCGGAGTTACCCTAATATCTCTAGTGCAGAAATGAGTCGTTATTTTCGTCCCAATAACAAATATTAATATACATTATCTTTAAAGCACCTCTTGGGTACTACTTCAAAGTTTTTTTTTTTTTCACGGAATAGTGTTTTAGAAATAAATATATATTTTAAGAAGCAAGAGGAGATATCGCACCAATGTAATAAGCAAATCCCTGGCCCTGCGAACGACGATTTACGACAACGCGAAACTGAAGAAGGAAGATAAGCAATTTCTCTTTTACTTACCTATGAATTATAAAAGGCAGCATAGTACAAGTAGCCCAGTGGTTAGGGTGTTGAATTCGGAATTAATTAGGGGAAAGCTGTAAATTCTTTTAATTCCTTCTGTTTAGGTCTAGAATGAATATGCTATGTTTTCCCCTTCGTACTAGGTGAGCGTTAGGAAATATGTATAGAATTATAGTCAAAAAACAAGTTTTTTTGCATACCATAACACTATCTCAAAACAGCTAACTCTGTCAAAAACATTGTCAATACAAATGTTGTAGAGCTTAAACTTCTGAGTAAAATGAGTACCTACGCTCAATACTTATGTTGAATATTAAGGTCACAATTCTACTTCAAAGTTTTAGACACATCAGCAGGGGGAAGACCTCTGAATTGATTAGGAGAAAACTGTAAATTGTTTTAATTCCTTCAGTTTAGGTCTAAAATGAATGTACTATGTTTTCTTCCTCGTACTTGGGTGAATGCTAGAAAATATGTCCATATTTATTTTCGAAAAACACGTTTTTTTAATTTCATTAACAACATCTCAAAACAGCTAACTCTATAAAAAACATTGTCAATACAAATGTTGTAGAGCTTAAAATTCTGAATAAAATGAGTACCATCATTAATATTTTTGTTCAACATTAAGGTCGCAATTCTGTTTCAAAATTTTTCAAATCAAGAGCTTGAAGCCAGGAGAGACCAAGTTAACTTAAAAATGTCTCAAAATTGCGATCTTAACATTGAACAAAAATATTAAGTGTAGGTACTCATTTTACTCAGAATTTTAGACTCTATAACTTTTGTATTGATAATGTTTTTCATAGAGTTAGCTGTTTTGAGATATTGCTAAGTTAACTTGGTCTCTCCTGGCTTCAAACTCTTGATTAGCGATTAAGGCAAAATTTTGAAATAGAATTGCGACCTTAATGTTGAACAAACATATTAATGATGGTACTCATTTTATTCAGAATTTTAAGCTCTACAAAATTTGTACTGACAATGTTTTTTATGGAGTTAGCTGTTTTGAGATATTGTTGAGAAACTAAAAAAAACGTGTTTTTCGAAAATAAATATGTACATATTTTCTAACATTCACCCAAGTACGAGGAAGAAAAGATAGTACGTTCATTTTAGACCTAAACTGAAGGGATTAAAACAATTTCCAGTTTCCTCCTAATTAATTCTGAGGTCATCCCCCTGATGATGTGTCTAAAACTTCCAAGTAGAATTGTGACCTTAATATTCAACATAAGTATTGAGTGTAGGTACTCATTTTACTCAGAATTTTAAGCTCTACAACATTTGTATTGACTATGTTTTTGACAGAGTTAGCTGTTTTGAGATATTGTTATGGTATGCAAAAAACGTGTTTTTTTACTATAATTCTATATATATTTCCTAACGCTCACCTAGTACGAGGGGGAAAACATAGCATATTCATTCTAGACCTAAACTGAAGGGGTTAAAACAATTTCCAGCTTTCCCCTAATTAATTCCGAATTTGACCTTTTTTTGCTCCCCTACCACTGGGCTAAAGCCACAAGGAGACTTATTTTTTCTATTTTATTTACATATAAGTCAGCGCAATCTCGTTGCCGACAAAGGAATGTTTTTTGGCTTAACACGCCACTTAAAACTCCAACATAATATTCTGTCTAAACATAGGATCAAAATATGGTGAATACTATGTGATGCAAATAATTATTAACCTCTCAACGGCCATCTATGCACCGAAAAACAGGTACAGACTGTGAAATAAACCAAGATGAAAGAGATGTGAAAGACTTCGCCTCTCCATTCAAGGTTTCTGGACGAAACATCACCAATGACAACTTTTTTTCTTTCTTTCTTTGGACAAGTAAGTATTTATTATACTGGAAGCTCTCAATGGTTGGCACTTTGAAAAGAATCAAACCTCACGTTCTCCAAGAAATGAAGCCAAGTAAATCGAGCACACAGAAATTGGATTTCATGATGACATAAGTATTTGTTCCTATGTTCCAAAAAGAATAAAGCTGCCATTCTAATGTCTACTATACATTATGACAAAATTATCACAGAACCGAAAGATAAACCCGAAATTATTCAGTTTTATAAGAAAACGTGATATGGAGTGGATATAATGGATAAATTTTGGGGCAATATGGAACACATAGGCGTACAACCGCATGACCACTTGCATTATTTTTCTATATTGTGGATATAGCTACTTACATTATACATACTGCAAATAATGATATGGTTATAAATAAAACAGATAATCGTCGCCTATTATTGCGGGAATTATGTGAGATCTTGAGGCTTCCAGCATTTCAAGATCAATCGCAAAATTTACAGGCTATGAGACATTTTTTGACCAAATCGGAAATTGAAAATATACTGAAAAAATCTTTGCCCGTGTTTAAAGCTGCCACACCTTCAGAACCCAGTCCAAAAGCTTAAAGCGAGATACAACAAGAAGGATAAAAGCAGTTGGTGTCAGATGTGCTTGTTATAGCCTCGAAAACGCGCAGAAAAACCATAAAATCATGTAAACAATGTGGAAAGCCAGTATGTGATGTATGTACATTCGGACACCTTTTGCTATTGTACAGATTGTCCACAAAATTTCACGTAAATGAAATATTTTTTACCGTAAAAAATATGTCTAAC
The DNA here is from genome assembly GCA_963932465.1 of Maratus speciosus. NCBI lineage: Eukaryota > Metazoa > Arthropoda > Arachnida > Araneae > Salticidae > Maratus > Maratus speciosus. The sequence goes on from OZ010799.1 coordinate 248,956,804, forward strand.
TCTTATTTTCAAATTAATTTCAAGTTTTATTGATATAGATCTAAATAATCTATCAATTTCTGCATTTTTCCACAGAAAATTCGCATGGGTACCTTGGTCATTGATGACAGGTATAAAAATGTTTCATGCCCCAAAATACTAATAAAAAAATTCCAAATTTTAAAGTGATTATACTAATGGACAGTGACTACAAATAATGGGGATTAAATTCATTTTAGTTTCTTTTAATATTAATACCCTGAAAACGGGATGAAAAGAGAAAGACGGTACCCGGGTACACGGTAATTGACATAAGGGTTAAATTTCAAAATCAAATAATACATGAAAGACTATTAACGATATTGGGAACGGTAAAACGGCGAAAATGTATAGTGATGGGGAATAAAGGCTACTTAAAATTGATAAAGATGAGAATCTTGAAATACTTCTTGTGTATTGTGTTATCTATAGAAAGAAAATTTAGTGTCCAACGCTTTTCCATCAATCATTAAAAAGCTACGAAAATGAATTATAAAATGTATGAATGATAGCAATTTTAACGCCATTAACTCTCTCTTCAAGATATTTTGTGAAGCTAAAAATGCAGATTGTACAACACTTTCAGAGGTCGCAGTGCTCCTAAAATTTTCACACTTTGCTACCACTATTTTAAAACGATAATCTTTATTGTATAATCTAATACAGTAGAGCGCCGATTATCCGAACACGTTGGGACCGATCCTAGTTCGGATAAGCAAAAGTTCGGATAAATGGACAGACAATTTAAGGGATGTTTCTGACTATACTAAAACCTTCACACGTTATCTAAGCTTAGGACTGGCAGCATCAGTTAGTGCTGGCATGTTTAATTTATTTTCTTTTTAATTATTTTTTTCTTTTACTATAATTATTTTTGTTTCTCTTTTTATTACTTTCTGAACTCCAGAGATTATAATTTAAGCAGAAAAAGCTTTTGATTGTTCAGTGAAGACATTTTTTTCAATGCTGCCATATCTCTAATTCTTATTAAATACGTTAGTTGAATAGGATCAACGTTCTTCTGTCGTTCGAGTTATTTCATAGTTGTTTCCAAACACTCAATGGCTTTGTTATGTGATGGATCTGTGTTGTTTTCAGAGCATTCGTTTTCATTTTCTTCAATTTCTTTTTCATCATGAATCTCATCCACAATCTCATCATCATTTAAAGTCTGGTATCCAGGGTCACGTACTATTTAACCACTCTTTAGTTTCATTTTCTTCATAGATTAGGTTTCTTCCCATCTCCTTTATTGTTTAACATTTCTCATTTTCTGATCCACTGAAAGTTTTTTTCTTTATTTAAAATTTTATTCCAAGCCAATGGATAATTGTGAGTTCGGTTAAAAAAAAAAAATTCAGAGAAACAGGTTGTTCGGATAACTGGCAATTCGTTTCAAAAAAATTTTTGACTGAAATAGGCAGTTCGGATAATTGGAAGTTATGTTAAATGGAGTTCTGTAATCGACGCTCTACTGTATATAAAATTTTAAATTTTTTCTGTCTGTCTGTAATGCTATACAAATCCACAGTTTGGAAGCTAGAGTTGTGAAATATTACGTACAGTCGTAGGAAAAAAAAGTAAACACCCCCTACTAACTCCTCAACAAATTATCGTAGAAGAAAGTTACCGGTACCGAACGATTGGAAATAAAGTCTACTTTTAAATGATGTATATAAGATTTTCTTAGGGGGGCATCTACATATTAAAACGAATCCAAACTTCATTTTTTGCAACGGCAATGCCCAATTTTAACGCGATATTTCAAATCTTCGGTTCAAACTATGCCTAGACACCGAATTGCAAGTCATTTGAATAATAAGTTTTTGAATTATAAACATTCAAAATTTAGTGCTTGTAATGTTAATTTGCATTTTCATATTTTCATTTATATCTCCATGAATTATGCTCCTAATGTGCTAATTTTTTGTGTAGCAATAATACTGATATACCCAAACATAAATACGCTGATTTTGCAATTTTTATAATTTTATGATATGAATTATGAAATTAATATTCGAAAAAATTATGAATTGCAACATACCATTTTTTTGATGGATTTAGATTTATTAAGTCCTGCTTTATGGAAATCCAAAATTTCACAATTTTCATCCAAGTAGTTTTCAAATTATGCCTAAAAAACGGCAAAATGATGATTTAAGGGGCCGTCTATGACAGAAGTGAGTAGATATTTTGAAATTTATTCTGCTATCCTGTAATCTAACAGGCTTCATTGACTCCGTGAGTGGCGCTTCAGGTGCCTTGATCAAGAAAGGGGCTCTTTTGGTTAAGAATCAAGTACGAAACTTCAATTTGGATGCAGCCCTTAAAATACGCTCGTTTTAAAATAAATAATTTCTTGGAAACTTACGGTACGAATTCCATAAAAATTTGTTTTTGGTCTAATTGAAGGGTGTAGAGTTCATTTATGCGGTCAGAATTGTTTACTTCTATTGAAAAAAACAAAGTTATGGTTCGTTTTAATATGTAGATGGCCCCCTAAGCAAATTTTATATACATCATTTAAAAGTAGACTTTATTTCCAATCGTTCGGTACCAGAAACTTTCTTCTACGATAATTTGTTGAGGAGTTAGTAGGGGGTGTTTACTTTTTTTTTCCACGACTGTACATGTGCATTAAAACACGGCCGAGGCAACTAAAGTAATCCAGAATCGAAATAACTTATAGTTCGTTTTTAATTAATAAAAAACCACAGATTTAACAGCATTTTCCAACCAAATTTAAATATTTTTCGTTATACCTGTTGCTAACAATTAAAAATCCACAATAAAATTCTTACCACAACAATTACTTTTCTATCGCAAGATTTCTACGTGAAAAAATGAAATAAAAGGTTTGACCATTTTAAAAAATGGGAATATTACATCATAACTTTTCTACTGCAAGATTGCCACGTGATAAATAAAAACAAAATAAATAGTTTGACGAAGTAAAAACAAAAGTGAATGTTACGTCGTAATTTTTCTGTTTTATGATTTCCATGTGAAAAATTATAATTATTTAATTAACTTGACGAATTAAAAAAATGGACTATTACGTCCTATTGGAAATATAAAGGACGTGGTGAATATATAACGTCCTATAAGTGTGAAAAAATGTATTGAAACATGATAAAAACTCGATTATGGAAATATTGGCGTATTTTAACATTATTGCTAGAATGGTGAATGGAAATAAGTTCATTTATAGCTGTATTATTTTGCGTCTGATATATAAATTTATACATTTTTATATTAGGTTTTCATTTTCATTTTTTTATGTTGTATGTTAAATTTTGAAATTGGTTTTTCAAATCAAACATTCTTAAAATTCCGGGCAACGCCAGGTTACTTTAGCTAGTTCTGTTATAAATGTTAAAGGAATCTACCACGAACAAATTTTATTTAAAATACTGGTAGCAAAGTGCGAAAATTTTAACAACTCTGCGAGCCCTAACATTCAGGAAAGCTGGTAAAGTACGACAAAATTCTTTTTGGCATAAAGGCGAAGAAGTATAGCCTCATTGCAGTTATAGAATTATGTTAAAAACGCATTTATGACACAAGAACCGCCTTTTTGATAAGTTAAAAAATGTGACATGAATAGTTATTGTTAAGGCTAGGGATGCACCGAATATTCGGTTAGGCCGAATATCAAACTATTCGGCCATCCCAATATTCGACTTGGCCGAATATCAAACTACTCGGTCCACCGAATATTCGGTTTAGCCGAATATTAAACTATTCGGCCAAACCGAATACTTAAAAAAAACTTACAAATATTTTTTTTTTAAAACGTTACACGATTTCTACTTTTAACTGTCAATTAATAAAGGTATTCCAAATAATTAGACAGAATTATCTTTAAATAAAAGAGAATGATTTTATATTATTTATTTGCTGTTTTAAAAGTGTCACTTAAGAAAATTAACCATTAATAAGATCTTCATAGGAATTAATAATGTACAGTCGTGAAAAAAAAAGTAAACACCCCTACTAACTCCTCAACAAACTATCGTAGAAGAAAGTTACTGGTACCGAACGATTGGAAATAAAGTCTATTTTTAAATGATGTATATAAAATTTGCTTAGGGGACCATCTACATATTAAAACGAACCGAAACTTCATTTTTTTTCAATAGCAATACCCAATTTTAACAAGATATTTCAAATCTTCGGTTCAAACTGTACCTAGACACCAAGTTTTAAGTCATTTGAATGATAAGTTTTTCAATTATAAACATTTATTTAGATTTATTTATTTAGATTTATTAAGTCCTGCTGTATGGAAATCTAAAATTTCACATTTTTCTTCCAAGTAGTTTTCAAATTACGCTTAAAAAATGGCAAAATGATGGTTTAACCCCTTCGGGACGGGAGACTATTACGAAATTTAAAAACAGAAATTTGTGTCTTATTGAATCGAGAAAATGCGCTGATTAAATAAGGCAAATTTTACAGTAAAATTTGACTGGTGAGGAAAAACAAGGATTCTTAGCGCTTCATGCGGCACGTATACGTGCCGCTCGTCCCCTAGGGGTTAAGGGGTCGTTTATGATAGAAATGAGTAGATATTTTTGAAATTTCTTCTGCTATCCTGCAATCTAGCAGTCTTCAATGACTGCTTGAGTGGCGTTTAATATACCTTGATCAAGAAGGGGGCTCTCTCGGTCAACAATCGAGTACGGAACTTCAATTTGGACACAGCCCCTAAAACACGCTCCTTTTAAAATAATTAATTTCTTGGAAACTTATCGTAAGAATTGCATAAAAATTTGTTTTTAGGCTAATTGTATACTCTACAGTGTATATACTATACTTTTTTTGAGAAACAGAGGGTATACGGTGTTCCACAAAAAAACTAGAAGGTATACGGCGTATACCACCGTATACCCTCCACTACATCTCTGATGATATGTGTTTCTTGTTCAATTTAAGAAATTTCTTTTCCTTTCTTTGAATTAATTGAAGAAGGCATGGAATTTAAATTTTGTTAATTAAAAAAGTTTTAAACCATCCTTTTCTTAAATGATAACTCAAAACATAGAATTTTTTAGTGTAAAATTTACTTATAAAAATAGTCTTGTTTGTCAAAATGGAAGTATCTGGGCTAAATATTATGTAAAATTGTTTCAAATTAAACTTTTTAATACTGTTAAACTCTTGAAATATAAAAGTATTTGGGCAGCCGAACATTCGGTATTCAGCCTATTCGGCTCTCTGATATTCGGCATTCGGTTTTTGGCCAAAATCGCAATTCGGTGCATCCTTAGTTTACCCTTTCAGGGGCGAGGTACTTCTGTTCGCAAAATACTGAAATGAGTGATTGACACCGGAATTCACGAACAAATTTATTTCAAAATAAGCAAAAGCTTTTGTTCACGTACTTAATTAAGGAAAAATATCCATTCCTATATTCTGGTACCAATGTAGCATTTAGGAATTAAAAATATGTGGTACAAAAATGAACCACCGCCCTTGAAAGGGGTAAGGCTCTATTGTGCTTTTACCATATGAACATATTTCTACAAATAATTAAGAAATTGTGTATGATTTTACTATATGAAATATCTCTTTATCGTAGTTTAAATTTAATTTTAATAATATTACTTTGCTACATAATGTATATATGTAAATAAACTACATTAATATTTCACTTAAATTGTGTTTTATTGAACTTCCCGCATTAAGAGTACTTTTTTCTTTACGTATGGCGATTTCTGTGATCCAGGCTATAAATTTATGACCATTCATTTAACTTATTTTTATGTAATTATTTATTTTATCTTTAATTTCATCGGGTAGCCTTAGGCGATCACTTTGTCTTAGAAGGGTCTCGATTTTCGAAAAAAATTTACACAACACGCTTTAATTAATTTATTTATTTGGATAATCTAGTATTTAATTTGGCATATTAATTTTAGATTATATCATCTACTCCCCAGAGCTATGGTGTTACACTGTATCATTTTGGATAAATTTTATCCTCTACTCTCCCTCTCTACCAAAATAAATAATCTTTTGGATCAGTCCTGAGTTGAAATGCTTATTTTAGATAAAATTTATTAAGCGAATCTCCAACATTCTAGCAATTTATGTCTGTAATTTAGATAATATACGAGTTATTGAGTAAAAGAAAGTTTTTTAAAGTAGCTAAACGGAAACATAATTACGTTCACACTTTTCTCGATTTATTTGTATATTTCATACCGGAAAACATGCTTTGTAAATTTGATATGAATTAATTTGAAAATTTCTTTTAGCGCCTTGATTGGAATTTTGTCTTATTCAAGCAAACCGTCTGCTCATGTAGGCGGGAATAGAGTGAGGAATTGCATTGTGTTATTACAGGTATTTTTGTGGGGCGTGGCCAATAAACTTTGGGATACACTGCTCTAGGTACAGGTAGTAAGGTTAGTTGGGGTAACTGGGCCATAGGCTATTTTATAAAAAACCGTTGATGTATTTTAAGTTTAAGTTTTAGCTTTTGTGAACATTGCCCCTTAACCTCTACTTCCTAAAACAACGTGTGTCAACTCAATCATAACTCTCTCTTTGCTGTGATAGGTTGTCGAAAATTTACGTTTCTTTTTTAAAAAACAACGTCAATATGGTTGAACTTCCTCGGCTTTTTATTAAAATACTGTAAGTACTTTTATTAAACAATCTTTTATTTTAAAGATTAGACATATAACTACGTTAATATTATTAGGTATCTATACATATTTACTTCATGTTTCAAATGTAAGCCCGGTGTCCCAGTTACTCCATAAATTTTTCAAGAATGGGGTAACTGGAACTTGCATCCGGAGTAACTGGATCATGCTGGATCCAGTTACCCCAATAGTTATAAATAATTTTTTGAGTTTCTCTTACAACGGGAAGTAAATTTATCCATTGTTTTTTGCTCACAATAATGAAAATTATACAATACCTTATTAAAATTACGTAATAAAATTTAAAAAAAGCTTATTGGGTGGTATCAAACCAAATTCCTTGGCCCTTTGAGAGGCGGCGATGCCGTTATAGCATCACATAATTTTAATTTCTAATTGCCACATTTGCACCGGAATTTTATAATGAAAATCTCACCTTTATTAAGTACGCGAAAATATACTTTTACTTGTTTTCAAATGGATTCTCTTGTAAATACTGGTGTCATTAAATTATTTCAACATTTTACGAATGCAAGTACTTTGCCCCTGAAAGCGAGATAGCCAAACCTTGAAATTGTACGATGGTACAGATTAAGTACTTAAGTACTTACGTAGCCGTTTGTTCATAGATTTACCGTGCTATTTTTTTCCTTAAAATACCAATGTGAATTTTATACTTATAACCTATATTAAAGTACATAAGTACTTACTTAATTTTTATTTTTTTGGTATAAATAAATGTAATATTTTCACTTTTAGTGCTTTTTTTAGACACATTGACAGCAAAGGTTTCCCTTACAACGCTCTTTATTGAAATTTAAGTTACATGATCTGCCTGGTTTAATTTTTTTAAGTTGTTTACACTTTTTCAAACAGGACCTGATATCCCATATGAAAAAAAAATAAATAAATAAACGCGTGTGGAACATAGACCCTCCTGGTCCACTTACCCCATTTTTAAGGAGCAACTGGGCCCATGAGGAAAGAAAGATGAAATATGCATATTTTTATATTTTTAAATATTAAAATGTAATTTTGAGCATTTCTATCTGATAGAGGGAACTTAGCTGAACACATTTACAGAAGTTCAGACTTCAATTCAATGAACAGTAGCTTTTTGAAGCTGAATTGTCAGAAGCTCCAGAGTCATATTGTAAAATCATGGCCCAGTTGCCCCAACTAACCTTATATTTAGTATTCCATACCAGATCCTGGATGTACAACATTGCAAGTGTCCCTTTCCAAAGTCAAAATATCTAAAGATTATTTGATTATTGTTGCGTAGTAATGTGAAGTACGATCTATAATTCTTGCTTTACTGTTTTCTTGTTTTTGGTATAATACCATGAAAGAGCTGTTGAGGGATTATTATACTTTATGTCTGCAATATGATCTTTCAGTCTGTCTTTAAATTTCCTAGTAGCCATGCATATGTAGTTAAGTATTTTCTGATCTACTTTATCTATAAAAGGTATCACATATACGCCCGAAGTTTCGTCGTTAGGGATTAGGTCTATTTTCCTGTGTGCAAGATCTTTTAATTTGGCAGACGCTTTTTAGCCCAGTAGCAGGGGAGGGGAAAAAGGCTGAATTCGGAATTAATTAGGGGAAAGCTGGAAATTGTTTTAATCCATTTAGTTTAGGTCTAGAATGAATATGCTAAGTTTTTCCACTCGTAGTAGGTAAGCGTTAGAAAATATATACAGATTTATAGTAAAAAAACACGTTTTTTTAAATACCGTAACAACATCTCAAAACAGCTAAATCTTTCAAAAATATTGTCAATACAAATGATGTAGAGCTTAAAATTCTGAGTAAAATGAGTACCTACACTTAATATTTTTGTTGAACATTAAGGTCACAATTCTACTTAAAATTTTAGACCCGTGGTCAGGCGGTTGAACTAGGAGAAAACTGGAAATTATTTTAATCCCTTCAGTTTAGTTCTAAAATGAACGTGCTATGTTTTCTTCGTCGTACTAGGATCAATGTTAGAAAATATGTACATATTTCTTTTCGAAAAACACGTATTTTTTAAAATTACCTTAACAATTTCTGAAAACAGCTAACTCTATAAAAAACATTGTCAATACAAATGTTGTAGAGCTTAAAATTCTGTATAAAATGAGTACCATCATTAATATTTTTGTTCAACATTAAGGTCGCAATTCTATTTCAAAATTTTTCAAATAAGAGCTTGAAGCCAGCAGAGACCAAGTTAACTTAACAATATCTCAAAATTGCGGCCTTAATATTGAACAAAAATATTAATGTGGGTACTCATTTTATTCAAAATTTTAGGCTCTACAACTTTTGTATTGACAATGTTTTTGATAGAGTTAGCTGTTTTGGGATATTGCTAAGTTAAATTGGTCTCTCCTGGCTTCAAACTCTTGATTAGCGATTAAGGCAAAATTTTGAAATAGAATTGCGACCTTAATGTTGAACAAAAATATTAATGATGGTACTCATTTTATTCAGAATTTTAAGCTCTACAACATTTGTACTGTCAATGATTTTTATAGAGTTAGCTGTTTTGAGATATTGTTAAAGTAATTGAAAAAAAAACGTGTTTTTCGAAAATAAGTATGTATATATTTTCTAACGTTCACCCAAGTACGAGGAAGAAAACATAGTACGTTCATTTTAGACCTAAACTGAAAGGGTTAAAACAATTTCCAGTTTTCCCCTAATTAATTCTGAGTTCAACCGCTTGTCCACGGGTCTAAAACCTTAAAGTAGAATTGTGACCTTAATGTTCAACAAAAATATTAAGTGTAGGTACTCATTTTACTCAGAATTTTAAGCTCTACACCATTTGTATTGACAATGTTTTTGACAAAGTTAGCTGTTTTGAGATATTGTTATTGTATGTAAAAAAAAAAAAAAAAAAAAAAAAAAACGTGTTTTTTGACAATAAATCTATACATATTTCCTAACGCTCACCTAGTACGAGGTGGAAAACATAGAATATTCATTCTATACCTAAATTGAAGGGATTAAACAATTTCCAGCTTTTCCCTAATTAATTCCGAATTCAACCCTCTAACCACTGGGCTATTTTGCGATTACGTTGATATTATATTTCTTTAATGCGTAGCATATCTAATTTTCTCAAATAATTGATGTACATAATTTAAAGTGTAAAATTTGAGATTATTTGTAATGCCATATTTAATCGTTTCTTTATGCTTAATATCAAAAATTAATTTATTAATACATTGAAAGGGGGGGGGGGGCATTTTCTATCGTATTTTTTTTTAACAGTGACAGTTCTATTTGTAGGTAAATTCTCGTATAAAATTCGATAACCCTTTTTATATAAAAAAACTATAAACTGCAGATTTGTATTTAAATAGGACATTGCTATTGTAGGATATCCTATCATTTAAATTACATGGTTTTCTGCAAATTTTCCTATCTATTTTGTATGTTGTATTGTTTCTCATAAAATTTACGTCTAAAAAGCGGTAAGGATCCTCTATGTTCGACTTCTAATGTGAATTGCATATTTGAATCTAGGTTATTTGTATTTAATTGTATCAATGCTGGATGGTAAAAAATTAAACATTATTAAAAAATTAATACACAAAGAGAGACAACATTCTTTTATTTATTTCTGAAATTCAATTTATGTATTCGCTAAAGTTTTAAAGCATGAGAGAAAACAAATAAAAATAAATACATAAATAATAATTATGGGACGCAAAATAATTGAAAATTTTCATAACCAGAGTCAAAAGCAGCTTAGTTATTTTAAAATGAGCCTTATTACACGTCATTATGTGAAGATTTATAGACAGTAGGGGTAAAGATTTAAGATTAAACTGCTCTAATTGACCACTTTTCTAACATTTAAACGTGCTTTTTATGACAAATGGGGAATTATGTTTGTAATTCACGCATCTAACTATATAAGAAATCATGTTTTTTTAATCCTGTAACTTTAAGAATGAGTGTGAGATATTAGTTCATAAAAGCCTGTCTGGGTGAAACAAAAAAATTGTCCTTTTCATGTCCACAATTAGATTTTTTTTCTGGGTAAAATGGGAAAGAACTCTTTTTTTCCCCATTAAAATAACCAGTAAAATACATCTTTGAAAGTTCATTAGAAAAAAAAAATGCTTAATAAGATATTTTTTTAATTTAAATTATCCATTTTTATTCATCTTGACTAACAAAACAGTCTGTCCAGATAACTGTAGGCATGGTTTTCAATTTTAGGTTTTACCTAATAAGATTTAAAATCGCAATTTTAACTGGTTTTATGTAATTATAAAATCTAGTATTTTAACTAGTTAGGCCTGAAACGCTAAAATATTTATTTATTTTTCTTACATTTTAAGATTAAATTCTGTACACTGAAACTGTAACCTCTGTTACTGTAACATTCCTTACCAAAGAAATGACTTCGATTGTCCCAAACAGAGGGTACTACTGACCTTACTTGTAGATAAAAATATTAGGAAAGCTATGCTACAGCCATTTTGAATTTGTTCTGCATACATGTGGTCATGGTCAGTAAGCTGAAACATCTAAATTCTAGGTTAGTGTGTTTCCTGTTTGTAACCTCTGTTACATAAATTTTTAATTTAAATATTGTCATTTTAATTAAAGTTTTATTTTTATTACATGAAATTAAGTTAATTTAATTTAAATAAACGTAAGATTTACATATTTTTTTAAAGCTATAGAAAATACAATTATTTTCCTTGTTAAATGTGACATCTGCTACTTGTAACTTCTGTTACTAAATATTTCTTACAGATGTAGATAAATTATAAGAAATCTAGTTTAAAACTCATATGCATAATAAAAATCCACCAAAATACTTCAGTGGTGTCATTGTTTTTAGAATAATATAAATAAACTTCTACTGTCTAATTTGTGCTGCTCAATGTAACTTCTGTTACAAATATGTAACCTCTGTTACTGTATATAATTTCTGTTACACACACTTTTATCTGTATTTTTCTTGTTGTATATGTGTAGCTCTTAAAACATATTCCCAAAACATCAAAAGGCACCTTTTCTGTCAGTATTCTAAAACTATTCGACCATTTAAAAATATATTTAGTACAGTGAACTGAAAGTTTTGGCTGTAATGTAGAATAAAAGTAACAGGGGTTACCGATTGTTATATAAACTGATCCCTCTTATTGTATTCTTTTGCATAAAAAAATTACATATTGAAGTCTAGTGATGATATAATACACTAGAAATAGCATTTTGATAGGAATATAAATGTTGTAAATTGAGTGGATGTTGTCCAGTAACAGGGGTTACAATAAGTACCTTTAAGGCATTTTCAGTATACAGTATTTTTATTCTAACTATGAATTTAGCTATGCTGGAACTGATTTTATATAGGTTGTACACACAAAAAAAAATTATATTTGGTGAAAACTGCATTCTTAAATATATATATTGGAAAAAGGACATAAAATATTTTTTTCAGCCATTTAGTGTAAATCATTAGTTTATTATTTAACCCATTAATACCTACACTTAGAAGTATATTTATTAAATACTTATAAGCTAAAGAAACTTTTCTAACACTTTTCAACTATGAATTCTTTTTGTCTGTCTGTTCGTGATCTAACTTGCGTAAGTGTACTGAGATTGACATATAATATTTATATGTTAATCAGGTTCGCTATAATAATAAATAAAAACTTGTGTGGAAAATTAACCCAATTCCCATGGCAGAATACGTTCTAGAAATTCCCTAATTCAGAGAATCTGAATTCACACCAGAATATTTCGATAATAATTTTAGCTTTATTTAATACCAGTGTGGCGGTGATTATTAACTTGGAAAAAACACTTCATCAACGTTCGTGGCAAAGTCCCCGGAATCTCCAAATATCTCTCACCTCTTCTAGAAAGTAACACACTTTCTATCAAAAATAAAATTATATAATGCTTGTATTAGATCAGTATTAACATATGCCTGTCCGATCTAGGAATTCGCATGCAATGCTAGTATGGACTTCCTTTACCGTGCTTACAACAAAAGTCTCCGTAATATTCGTAATGGTCACCGGTACCTACGCAATACAACTGTCCGTAGGGATCTTAAAATTACTTCATTAAAACAAAACGTATTAATCAACTATCTAAAAAGTTTTATTAAATTGTATGCAATCTACCTAACCAAGTCATTGCGGAATTACCCGACTACGAGGTATCCGACCCCACTAATAGAAAACGCCCTAAATACTCACTTTTGCTCAATGGTGAAGACTGAGATTTCCTCATCCTTCAACTAAACTTAACCTTTCTGTTTGTTCTGTCCTGTTTTTGTTATAAAAAAAACTTTATTGTTTATCTGCTATATAAATAGCATTTTTACTAGCTTAAACTTAATGTATGGTCTCTGAAAAGAGTCTTTTTTTCGGGGAGGGGGGGGTATTCCCCGGTAGCTTTTTCATCTGTCCGTTTGGAACTATTGGAATTTCTTTTTTTCTAAATTTCTTGTTTTTCCTTTCTCTTTTTTTATCTTACATTGTTTAATTTTGAGTACTTTAAGTGCTTTTTATTCAGTTATTCTTTCTTAACTTTTATAGTTATTTTTCTCATTGTTACTAGCAGCCACGTTTAAACATTAATTTTTTTAAGACTCCCTAATGCCTTTGCAACACGATCACATCTCAAGTGGATGTAAAGTTGCCGCGCAACTAGGTAGTCGATCAACAAGATCACATTGTTCCAATGTTCCGGTTATTAAATAAAGCAAATACTGCTATTTTAAATTTCTGGTATGAGTTTGTAATATCTGAATTAAAAATTGCACTAAATTAGAAATGCTGATGGTAGTATATATGCCACCGTGGGCATTAGAAGCTTAAATCACTAAACAATCACGTTTGAACACACAATATATACCGGGTGTCCCAAAAATGACTGATGGATTTTAAAATTCAATAACTTCCAAACTGTGACAGATATTGAAAAAATTCTTGCAGGAGGTTTATGTATGATGTCAGGAGTTTTTGTACTGTGATTCTTGATTTTAGTTCGAGTTTCAAAAAACAGATGGCGCTGAGAGCAATAGGCGCTCAGTCCAGACCCGATTTTTGGTACTTCGGGATGCATTCAACACATTTTAATCTCCTTTTTTCGCATGGAAGAAGAGAGAGGCCGAAAAATCGAGCCTAGATTTAGCGGTTATTGCTTGCAGCGCCATCTATCGATGCTATTTGTGACTGAAACTGATGAACACAGCATAAAAACTCCTGACATACTACATAACACTTCCGCAAGAATTTTTTTAATATCTGTCACCAATTACAAATTATTGAATTTTAAAATCTATCAGTCATATTTGGGACACCCGGTACAAATCAAGCACTGTGAAATTGAATGTATAGGTAAATATATACGTTTCATTAGTACTGGGATTCACGTTATCAGTGTATAAAATAAAATCAACACCCCCCCCCCCCCCAAATACATGAAAGACGAAAACCAGAGTTGGGCAAATTTGTAATCTCAATTATCCGCAGTGTAATTACAGGTTAATTGCATGTAATTGATTATAGTTACACATTAAAACACAGAAATTTTGTCAAATAATGGGATGGGGGCGGTTCCGGTTACAATACTGCAAGAATTTTTTACGGCGTGTAATTTTAACTATAATTAATGTACTACACTATAATTAATGTAATTAATTTAACTATAATTAATGTAATACACACAAACATTGCAGATAATTGGAATTACAAATTTGCCCAACTCTGGCGAAAACCCAAATGTCAATAAATAATGCACCAAAAGACCATCATGTTCCAGCAACCAATAAGATCAAAGCGGAAGTGAAACTTTGTGACATAACAAATCCACCCAGAAAGGTGAAATGTAATGTACAGTAGTGGAAAAAAAAGTAAACACCCCTTACTAACTCTGCAAAAAATTATCGTAGAAGAAAGTTACAGGTACCACACGAGTGGTAATAAAGTATACTTTTAAATGATGTACATAAAATTTGCTTGGGGGGGGGGGGGGGCATCTACATATTAAAACGAACCATAACTTTGTTTTTTTCACTAGCAGTACACAATTTTGACAGTATAAATGAACTCTACACTCTTCAATTAGCCTAAAAACAAATTTTTATGAATTCGTACGGTAAGTTTCAGAGAGATTAATTATTTTAAAACTAACTTATTTTAAAAAGTGAATGAGAATGATTGTTCAGAGTATCTAGCAGAGCGCAATAAAACCTCGGGAAATTGTGATGGGATCAAGTGCATTCAGTGAAACTTTTGGTTATATAAAAGCTGTTCAAAGTTCCTAAACAAATGTGCAGTTTGTGGCAGACCTGAGATATTACTAAAAAGAACAAAGGGACAGATGGAAAGCATTAACAAAAAATCTCTAAAGTACTTTATCACAGTGGCTTCACCGTAGTTAAATTTGTTATAATGCTTAAAAATAGGCATACTTAAGACCAATAATTCTTTTAAATTTTAGGTAGAACATAATATATTAAATAAATATTATACAAACAAATATATTAACATAACATAAATAATTATATAACAAATAAATATTAGTTTGTTCTTTTATTATATTGCCAACGTTTGTTATATTCATATTTTTGTAATTTCCTAATATTAAGTAAGTTAACAACTTTAATATGTCTAAAATATTAAAGTTACTTTTATTCGTCCCATTATGTTTTATACTGCTTCACAAAAATTATTGTTTACATTGAAACTCTATAAGGCATCTTACCCCTAGATAGTTGGCCATCTTACCCATACCTATGGGTAAGATGCCGAAATGCAAGCATTTACAGAAACAAAATTTTCGATGCTTTCTATAACATCTGTAAAATGAAAGAAGTTTTTAAATCATACATAAGAGTCTAAACTTTAACAAGAAATCAATGAATATCAAATATAAACAACAGGTGATTTTTAAAACAATTGAGTCAAAGACTAAGGCATCTTCACCCAATCTAACCTAGTAAATTATAATTTTAAAATTTAAAATTTTGTATTCATGCATTTTTGATTAAGAGTGCAACAGCTATTTCACCAAGATCTGAATATTTATGAAACTAGTTATAGCATGAACGCACCTCATTTGCCACGCTTAACGTACAATTTCCGAATTGTTATATTTTAAAACATTTCGATATAAAAGGGATTAAATTCTGAAAAAAAAAAATAATAATAATCAAGGTACAGATTTTTGTGTTCTAAAAATATGCACGATATCAAATCAAATATTTCAGGTTATAAATACATAAGAAAAGTCAAATAAATGTGAAAGGGATTAATCTGTAGTGAAACAAAAAAAAAAAAAAAATAATTGAAATGCTTTAAACATATTTTGTCTTCCCGTAATTAAATTGGGTGTCATTTCCTCTGTTTTTCATTAGAACTGGTCAAAAGGGCTGTGTTTCCTTAATTAAATAAATATTAAGAGCGTTTCAGGAAGTTACGATGAGTAAATTAGATAACGGACAGACGAAAATAAAGGTAATGAGAAGGAGGTTATTTAATTAAAATTAAGAATTGGTAATAACGGTTGTTCTGGGAAGTCAGTCTTACAAGGGAACCACTTTTGGTGCTGCTTGCATCTAGCATTGAGACTTGGTGCATTTTATAGCCCTATATCACGAAGTTTGAGAATGGATAAAAATTTTCTGTTAAAAGCATATTTTTTTATTTTACAGCAGCATAACTTTCTGAAAAAGAATTTTTGAGACCACTAATTAAGATAGAGTTTTTTTTATATAAAGGAAAGCATTTAAAAATACAAATTAGTCAATATTAAGTATAAAATATACAAAAAAGTTTAAAAATTCCTTCGAGAACCTTCGAATTTGATTTTGAAAAATTACAACATTATATTTACATTTTTGGGCGGGGAAAAAATTGGCGTTTTTTTTTTTCAAAAGTAGAACTTTCCGGCAACCCTAACCGAATGTCATAGCTGTTTGTTGTGTGTGAGCAATGGTTTGGACTTCAGTAATTTGGCACAGTAATTTTTTTAAATTGTATAAAAATATTAATTTACTTTATGATTATTTTTACCAAAAGACACAACATTTCATTTTAAACATTCGAAACTTTATTCCATCTGGCTTCAAAAGAAAATAGATTGCTTATTTTGTATTTCACTAAAAAAAAATAGTTTTCAATGATCTTGAAAGATTTTAATAGAACTATATTTACTATTTATACATTTATCGTCTGCTTTGAAAGAAAAACTTAATTTCTTGTTTCTTACGCTATTAATTATCAAACAAATCGCAATCTGATTTAATTCTGATACGTACTGTACATATACTCCCGTAATAAAGCTAAAGAAAAATTTGTAGTACCATATTTGGCGACTTAACTCACTTTTGGCGTAAAATAAATAAAAATACTATAATAAAAAATTAATACTGTAAAAAAATATATAAAATATGATTTTAACAGAGAAATTTTATCGGTCCTCCAACATTTATGTATAGGGTTATACATATATAGGGCGAGCAACACATAAAGTGGTTCTCTTGTTAGTTTGCTATACGCAGAATCCGGATATTGACGACACTTTGCATTTTTTTTAATCCGTTTTTCGTATCCTTAACTTTTCTATTTTTCAAAGTACTGAATCTTGGTTATGTTGCAGATATACAACAAGGTGATACAAATGATAAAAAGAAGGTGGAATAATTCAGGTAAATATATTTTTAATCTTACAACGCAAAAGTAGCAATATAGACATTTGTTTTGGGGGTGTGAGGTTTATATGCATGTAAATCTAATATATAACAAGTTGGAAATTGTTCGTCAAACGTGGCAACTAACGTGCGTTCGTGCTATAACTAGTTTTATAAATATTTTTTGCACCGCATATTGTACTGAATGTATATTTTAGTGCACTTCATAAGTGCATATCCATTTCATTCTGTTCGAAAGGCTGTAACATCATTAAAATGCACTTGCAATATTTTTTTCCCATTGGCCGTAATGTAACGGAAAACTTTTGACTGTCCCTGTAATTAAACTATGCATCCGATTATCATACAATTTGAAATGGCTCGACAGAATTTTGCCACAATTATATATTTAAAATTTCAGACCATTTGGAAGGCTGTAACATCATTAAAATGCACTTGCAATAATTTATTCCCATTGGCCGTCATGTAACGGAAAAATTTTGACTGTCCCTGTAATTAAACTATTCATCCGATTTTCATAAAATTTGAAATGGCTCGACAAAATTTTGCAACAATTATATATTTAAAATTTCAGACCATTCGGTTGGGTAGTTTTTGCTCAGTTATATGCGGACAGACGGACTGAACGACGACTATAGGTGATACGTATTTATATAATTACGAACGCACCTAAAAATGAAAATTTGTCTGTGTGTCTGTAATGCTATACAAATTCACAGTTTGGAAGCCAGAATTGTGGAATGTTACGTACATGTGTATTAAAACATGGCAGAGGCAACTAAAGTAATCCGGAATTGAAATAACTTATAATTAACTATTAATTATTAAAAAAACACCAATTTAAAAGCAATTTCCTATGCTTGAAATGCAATTTGTTTGAAAATTGCTTCTCAATTAACTGAATGTTTATGACTTTTAAAATTATTTTCAAGCATGGTTAATTTAAATTCTATCTCAGCTGCGAGCAGCTGAGATATTACGAAAGGTTGACCATTTTTGCAGATAAAGGAATATGAATAATTCAGCATTTGACTCCTGCTAATATTCCATACCGAAATTAAAACTTCATAAACAAATAAATAAATAAACTAAATTAAAGACAAATTTAAGTGATACATTATCGAACTACACACATAAACGCTGAAATAATCAGGCTGAAAAAGTGGCTGTATGTAGCGAAATTTTTGGCGATTTTTTTTATCTATTAACCCTGGCATGAAGCTAATACGAAAAGATTTGTAGCTTTTAATAAGTTTCAAAATTTTATTTGAATACATAATTGCATTCTTGCATAAAAATGCTTTTTGCATCCTTGGTAGCAAAATAAAAAAATCACATCTACGTCAATTTCAATTTAAAATGCTATTCACCTATGTTCTGTACACTGGGCAGTATGTTTTGCAACCCGGGTAACCCGGTTTGAATTTTCTAGTTTTATTATTATTATTATTTCTTTCTTCTATCTTTACAAGAAGAAAGTATTGGATTCGTGAAAATTTTCGACTTTCGGTTTCCAACGGATTTACACGTTTTAGGGTTCAGAGATTCCGAAAAACATGTTTTTAGAAAATGTCTGTTTGTGAATCTGTGCGTCTGTCTGTCTGTATGTATGTGACTCAAATTTTGTGGGCGCTCTATCTCAAGAACTAAGGCACGAAATTTAATAAAAAATTATATACAGTTAGTCCCTAATATAAATTGGTGGTGATTAGTTTTTGGTGTAAATCGCTCAACAGGTGGCGCTGCTAGGCAGCATTTTTCACGGTTTCCACAATTGCTCAATCTCCAGAACTAATGTACGGATTTTCATCAATCTTCAGATTCAGTTAGTTCTTGACATGAATTGATTTTTTATAGATTTTGGTGTAACTTGCTCGACAGGTGGTGCTACTACGCTGCATTTTTTGAAGTTCTCGCAATAGCTCTATCTCAAGAGCTAATGCTTGGACTTTCAACAAATTTCAGAGTCAGGTATACCTTAATATGAATTAGTGCTGTTTATGTTTTGGTGTAAATCGCTCCACAGGTGTCGCTGCTATGCTACATTTATCAGAAATTCCGCTGTAGCTGTATCTCAAGGACTAATGCACGAATTTTCATCAAACTTCAAATTCAGATATACTTTGATATGAATTGGTGCTAAATTGATGTAATTTCTTGTACTAATTAAATGGTTTAATTGGCGTGTTTTATGTAGAAAAGAGATTTGTGATGGCCACAACATACTAGTTTCTTTATGTACAAACGTGGAAAAAAGTAAACACCCCATACTAACTCTGCAACTAATTATAATAGAAAAAAGTTACTAGTATGAAACGATTGCAAATACAGTCTACTTTTAAATGAAGATATAAAATTTGCTTTGTGGGCTATCTGAAAATCAAAACCAAACAAACTTTTGTTTTGTTTTTCAATCACAACACCCAATTTTGACAATATATTTTAAATCTTCGGTTCAAACTATGCCTAGAAACGAAATTTCATTATGATGACAAGTTTTTGAATTATAAACATTCAAAATTTAGAGCTTCTAATCTTAAATTACATTTTAATTTTTTATTAATACCTCTTAAAATTATAATCCCAATGTGATAATATTTTATGCGGTTATAATACAAAAGATCCCAAACATATAAATACATTGCGTTTGTAATTTCAAAATTTTATACTATGAATTATGAAATTAATATAAAAAAAATATGAATTGCAACATACAGTTTTTTTGAGAGATTTATATTTATTACGTCCTGTTTCATGCGAATTCTCAATTTAAAATTTTTCTTCCGAGTAGTTTTCGAATTATGATTTAAAAAATTAAAAATGATAGTTTAAGGACCGTCTATGATGTGCATAAAAGCATAATTTGAAATATATATATATATATATATATTACTCATTTTATTGAAACATTTGGGCTGGCAATAGTCGAAATTTAAACGAATGGAATGGTTATATTGGCAAGAAATAATACATTAATAGAAGTAGCATAATCATTCTGTAGCATTTCAACTCTCGAGTACCGAACTTCAATTTGGATACAGCCCCAAAAATATGCTCAAGTTAAAGTAATTATATTAGATGTAAATTTCCAACTGGGCGAAAAATGTCCGGACCAGGATTCGAACCAGGAATCTCCTGGCTGAAGCCGCCAGTGCTCTGCCATCTGAGATATCCCGGACAAATCTGGTGGAACTTTTTCACCCAGCTAACCTTAATGATTATAGCTTACTAGATACTAGGGCACTAGCGGCTTCAGCCAGGAGATCCCTGGTTCGAATCCTGGTCCCGACATTTTTCGCCCAGTTAGAAATTTACATCTAATATGATTTAATTACCAATTGGAATAATTGTGTTAAAAATTAATCTAGTGTAATTTCGTATCCAGCGATTTCTGGAGTTCCATTACCTGAGATTTATTCTGTTGAGCTAAACCAGGTTTCAGACCAGATGCTATAATCATTGAGGTTAACTGGGTGAAAAACTTCCACCAGATTCGTCCGGGATAG
The DNA here is from genome assembly GCA_963932465.1 of Maratus speciosus. Taxonomy (NCBI): domain Eukaryota; kingdom Metazoa; phylum Arthropoda; class Arachnida; order Araneae; family Salticidae; genus Maratus; species Maratus speciosus. Next base: position 248,977,674 of record OZ010799.1, read on the forward strand.
CTCAGATGGCAGAACACTGGCGGCTTCAGCGAGGAGATCTCTGGTTCGAATCCTGGTCCGGACATTTTTCGCCCAGTTGGAAATTTACATCTAATATGATTTATTTACCAACTGGAATAATTGTGTTAAAAATTAATCTAAAGTAATTAATATCTCTGAAACTAATCATATGAATTTCATGAAAATTTGTTTTTAGGCTAATTGAAGGGTGTAGAATTTCTTTATGGTGTCAAACTCGGATATTGCTGTTGAAAAAAAAAAACAAAGTTTGGATTCGTTTTGATAGACAGATAGCCCCCTAAGCCAATTTTATATACATCATTTAAAAATAGACTATATTTACAATCTTTTGGTACATGTAACTTCCTTCTACAGTAATTTTGTACAGAGTTAGTAGGGGGTATTTACTTTTTTTTCCACGACTGTACCCGGGCAAAGAATATAGAGACTCGATCACAACTTCATCTTTCTCATCTATGCCTAAAATTATTTACGATATCTAGGTATGTTTGTCAGTACATAAATATTTAAGCAGATACTTATAAAGAAGTAAAGAACCAGATGAAACAGTCTTTGGTATTTTCTAATAAAACAAAAATTAGTTGAGATGATTTAATTATATTTTGTTTTCTCGTAATTAAAATCGATGTTGCTCCATCTGTTTTTCATTGTAAATGGTCAAAGACGCCGTGTTTGGTTAATTAAATAAATATTAAGCGACTTTCGGAACATTACGAAAAGTAAATTAGATAATGGGCAGAGACAAATAATGATAATGAGAGCAGGATAATTTAATTAAAATTAAGAAATGATTCTAAATGACAGTCGTTTTGGTAAGTCATTTTTAGTTTTCTATGGATCCCGGATGTTGACGATACTTGTATTGTGTAAGAATTTTTGTTGTTGGTGTTGTTGTTCATAACACTATGGTTATTTAGGATAGGATGTGAAATTTTAAAAAAGAGAAAACATGAATTCTGTTTTTTTTTCAGAATTTAGTGTCGCCCCCGATGAAATATATATATATATGTATGCATATAAATATAAATAATACATATTTCAGTTTTAAAACTTTAAACACACGCTTTTATTTTATATGAAATGACGTCATCCGTATCCGCTGACGAATTCCTCATTTATGATCCAGTCTTAAACAACATCTACAGTAAAGTACGCATCGGACGTCACTATCGCCAAATAATACACAAATTCAAAAAAAAAGAGTGTCGTCTTTCAAGAAGATCGCAAAAAAATCGGCTATCTAATGATTCATTTGTTTGTAATTCATTTGTTTGTTAAAATTAAATTTAGTTTATAATAGCTCCATGTTTGATAAGAAATCATTCATTTATATTTTTTCAAAATACACGTATTTTAATTACAATTTTTTTTTTCAGTTTTTATGGGAAAATGGCAACAAAAGGATATAATTGCTATTTTTCGACCATTTTTCCTTTACTTTCTACAGAAAGGGAGTTCTTGAGTCGCCAAAATTAAACAAATGGCGCTAAAAAGAACAACAAAAATTATCTCAAAAGTAAATTGAGATGCAGTTTTAAAACAAACTGTATTTAAAAGTACTTTTTTTTCAGTACGATGGTATAAAAATTGGTACAATGATACATCTTCTTTGTTTAACGGCTGTCTTATACAACGGAACGTTATTTTTTAGAGATGACACTTTAATTGATGGAAGAAAGAAATAGCATGCCGGGGGCTAATAAATTTGTTTTTCTTACATAAAAGATTCTTTTATATCAAGAATGAAGCATACAAAAAGTTAAAAACTATTTCTATTGCTGTGAGCGTATTTAAAAATTAATGAAAAACGGCAATGTGCACATCCACGGAAAACAAGTGAAATTAACAAAAACGAAGAATCATACGTATGGAAAAAATATATATAACACACTTGAAAATCCAATTTTGGCAATTATTATTAACAAGAGGATAAACCCGTGGTTCCCGGCTTATAGAATATAGGTGAAAACCATCGTATACAGGGTGACCATGAAGCAATGTCCCAGTTATAAATTTTAAAAGTATCAACTGTAAGCGTTGAAGAATGTTGGTTCAAGGTCACAAATAAAGAGTATTTTTCATTGTAAATGGTCAAAGACGCTATTTTTAGTTAATTAAATAAATATCAAACGATTTTCAGAATATTGCGAAAAGAAAATTAGATAATGCGCAGAGACAAATATTGATAATGAGAGCAAGATAATTTAATTAAGGGGGTCCGGGACCATTTTAAAATAATTTTATTTATTGAGTTAAAATTTTGAATTTTTCTGTGATGGTTAACCATATAAGCTTCGCATATTTTTAAAGTAAGAATTAAAAATTTATTAAAAAGTGAGGTCATTTAAAATCGTTATAACTCGAAAGATTATTTGTGGAATTTCAATTTTTTATCATTTAAATAAATAGAAATATATAAGTTTTAATTTTGATTCAGCATTATTAAAAAAATTAATTTAAAATATTAAAAATATATATAGTAAAAATTAAAGAAAAAATGGTGTAACTTTAAAAAAAAATCATATTTTCAAAAGTATTTTTTTTTCTTCAAATTTGCTGAATCAAAATTAAAGTAAACTAATTGAAAAATACATGTTCCAAGTTTGAACCATATATCTTTGACAGTTCTTGAGTTATAACAATTTAAATACGTGAAATGGTGAAAAATCCATCATGAAGAGAAACAAAATTTCAAAAGAAGTCGTTTGCATGACAACGTTTGCTTGAAAGCTGGATTTTGAAAACAAACCAAAACGAAAAAATTAATACTTTTTGTTCTAATAAGGATATAAACAGGATTTAAGCGTCATTTCAAGCAGAAAAGGAAGAGAAATTTTTACTGCAATAAAATATTTTTAGAAAATTTGAAGATTTTCGTGTCCCGGACCCCTTTAAATATAAAATTTATATTAAATGGCAGTCGTTTTGGAAAGACATTTTTAGTTTGCTGTGAAGCCCCGGATGTTGAAAATGTTTGCACTGTGTGTGTGTTTTTTTTTTTTTTTTTTAATAACATCATGCTTACTTAGGATAGTTTGTGAAATTTGAATTAGACTTATTTTTCGTAAATAAAAGATTCTAATATATCAAGACCGGAACATAAAAAAAAGTTAACAACTATTTCTATTTCAGTAAGCGTATTTCAAAATTAATGACAAACGGTATTTGCGCACAACAACTGAAAACAAGAAAGAAAAATCATGCATCAAGCATAGATTACGAAATACTTTCCAACACATTCAGAATAATGTAACAAAACTCCATATTTAATAAGCCGCAATAAGATGTCTAATTCAACCATTTCGATACGCATAACACATTTAAAAACCCAATTTCAGCAATTCCATCTACAGTCAGAAAATTACCTGAATTCCTTGATCAGCCCTGTATATAATATATATATTTGTATCTATAAACTGCATGCACGCAAAAATTTAGTTCATTTGGGAAATACATACCACAGTTGAAAATTCCCCTTCAGCAATTTATGCTAATAAGGAGAATGGTATGGGAATTCTTTTGTGCAGTCCTGTATACGAATTTATACAAAACGAGTAACATGCAACAAATTAGTTAAATTTAAAAGATCATACAGCAATTGAAAACTCACTTCCAGCAATTACTGCTCGAAAACAGATCTGTAACCGATTTATTTTGTGTGTTCCTGTAAATGAACGATAAATGCTATGAATGCCCTATTCTGTAGTAATTATCTTGTAGTGAAATTCAGTGACATATATCAATTTCAATACATTTGAAGTAGCGCAATGCCATTATAATTCATCACAAACGATTTTCCCCCATTAACCATAATGTAACGGAATTGCCCCTCTCTCTTGAGTGCCCCTGTAAATGAACTATTAATGCTACACTCTTCATATTCAATACCGAACGTGACATGATAAGCATCATTAACATATATGAATTGCATGAAAACCCGAGTACATTTACGCGAGTTACAGCGTGGGCGGACAGACGTACAGAGAAACCGAATTCATAAACACTTTTAAACTTTGTTGGAAAGCGTTAATAACAGAAACGAAGATTCATGAGTATAGAAAACGTATCACACATCTGAAAACCCAATTTAGGCAATTTTTATTAACAAGGGAATAAATCCGGGCTTCCTGGATTAAAAGATATAAGTTAATACATTTTTTTATTTTTTTACTTTTTTGACAACTCAAATAATTTTTTTTTATACTTAATATACATTTTTTTAAATGCTCACTAACAATAACAAAAATCTTATTTATATGAGAAATAGAAATTATGCGTTCAAATAACATTTTGGAAATGTATTAAAAGCGATACTTTCGTACTGATTTTGCCCAAGAATTAAAAGCTGAAGAAATCACTATTTACAATTAGCCTGTTTGTCTTAAATTTGTGTTTTATTTATATTTTATTTATTTATTTATGGATTGAAGAAAGTTTTAATTTCTTTATGGAATATTGGAAGAAATGCTGAGATATTTATGTTAATTTAAATGCAAACGGATTCTTTTCTTATCATTCCTTCTACGTCTGAAGGCCAAATATTTTCCATCAGAAATATATGCACCTGAAAGAAAAAGTTAAATTTCCATCAAATATCAGACAACTGTAAAAAATACGCACATTTTTTAAAATAAATTATTGGTTTAATATATACCTCCGCATTTTGATTGTTTTTCTTTTAAATTAAACCATTTCTTCTTCCCATTTACAGTGCAGCAAATCTTTTTAATGAATCTTTTCTTCTCATTCCTTCTACATAGGAGGCGCAAACATTTTTCATCAGAAATATATGCACCTGAAAGAAAAAGTTACATTTGCATCAAATACAACACAATTGTATAATATTACGCACATTTATATAAATAATTGCTGTTTTAATAATTACCTCCGCATTTTGAATATTTTTCATTTTGTTTTGAATTAAACCATTTCTTCCCATATGCAGTACAGCAGTTTTTTTTTTTTTTTTTAAATGAATCTTTTCTTCTCATTCCTTCTACGTCGGAGGGGCAAATATTTTTTTATGAATCTTTTCTTCTCATTCTTTCTACGTAGGAGGGGCAGATATTTTTCATCAGAAGTATATGCATATGAAAAAAAAAGTTAAATTTCCATCAAATATCAGATAGTTGTATAATGATACGCACATTGATATAAATAATTGCTGTTTTGAATGTTTTTCATTTTCTTTTGAATTAAACCATTTCTTCTTCCATATGCAGTACAGCAGTCTTTTTTTTTTTTTTTTTTTTAATGAATCTTTTCTTCTCATTCCTTCTGCGTCGGAAGAGCAAATATTTTTCATCAGAAATATATGCTCCTGAAAAAAAAAGTTAAATTTGCATCAAATACAAGACAATTGTATAATAATACGCACATTGATATAATTAGTTGTTATTTTAATACTTACGTCCGCATTTTGAATGTTTTTCATTTTCTTTTGAAATAAACTTTTCTTCTTCCCATTAACAGTGCAGCAGTCTTTTTTAATGAATCTTTTCTTATCATTCCTTCTACGTTGGAAGGGCAACTATTTTTCGTCAGAAATATATGCCCCTGAAAGAAAAAGTTAAATTTGCATAAAATATCAGACAATTGTATAATAATACGCACATTGTAAAAAAGTAATTATTGGTTTAATCCATACCTCCGCATTTTGAATATTTTTCATTTCCTTTTAAATTAAAACATTTCTTCTTCCCATTTACAGTGCAACAACTATTTTTAATGAATCGTTTCTTCTCATTCTTGCTAAATCGGAGGCGCAAATATTTTTTATCAGAAATATATGTACCTGAAAGAAAAAGTTAAATTTGCATCATATATCAGACAATTGTATAATGATACGTGCATTGATATAAATAATTGCTGTTTTAATAATTACCTCCGCAATATGAATGTTTTTCATTTTCTTTTGAATTAATCCATTTCTTCACCCCATATGCAGTACAGCAGTCTTTTTTTTAATGAATCTTTTCTTATCATTCCTTCTACGTCGGAAGGGCAAATATTTTTCATCAGAAAAATATGCACCTGAAAGAAAATGTTAAATTTGCATCAAATATCAGACAAATGTTTAATAATACGCAGATGGATATAAATAATTTTTTTTAATTACCTCGGCCTCATTTTGAATGGTTTTCATTTTCTTTTGAATTAAGCCATTTCTTCTTCCTATATAGAGTGAATCAGTCTTTTTTTAAATGAATCTTTTCTTCTCAATTCTTCTACGTCAGAGGTGCAAATTTTTTCCATCAGATATATGTGCACCTGAAAGAAAAAGTTAAATTTGCATCAAATATCAGACAATTGCATAATAATACGCACATTGATATAAATAATTGTTGTTTTAATACATACCTTCGCATTTTGAATGTTTTTTCATTTTCTTTTTAATTAAACTATATCTTCTTCCCACATGCAGTACAGAAGTCTTTTTTTAATGAATCTTTTCTTCTCATTCTTTCTACGTCGGAGGGGCAAATATTTTTTTATGAATCTTTTCTTCTCATTCTTTCTACGTTGGAGGGGCAAATATTTTTCATCAGAAGTATATGCATATGAAAAAAAAAGTTAAATTTCCATCAGATATCAGATAATTGTATAATGATACGCACATTGATATAAATAATTGCTGTTTTAATAATTAACTCCGCAATTTTAATGTTTTTCATTTTCTTTTGAATTAAACCATTTCTTCCTCCATATGCAGTGCAGCAGTCTTTTTTTTTTTTTTTTTTTAATGAATCTTTTCTTCTCATTCCTTCTGCGTCGGAAGAGCAAATATTTTTCATCAGAAATATATGCTCCTGAAAAAAAAGTTAAATTTGCATCAAATACAAGACAATTGTATAATAATACGCACATTGATATAATTAGTTGTTATTTTAATACTTACGTTCGCATTTTGAATGTTTTTCATTTTCTTTTGAAATAAACTTTTCTTTTTCCCATTAACAGTGCAGCAGTCTTTTTTAATGAATCTTTTCTTATCATTCCTTCTACGTTGGAAGGGCAACTATTTTTCGTCAGAAATATATGCCCCTGAAACGAAAAGTTAAATTTGCATAAAATATCAGGCAATTGTATAATAAATAATACGCACATTGTAAAAAAGTAATTATTGGTTTAATCCATACCTCCGCATTTTGAATATTTTTCATTTCCTTTTAAATTAAACCATTTCTTCTTCCCATTTACTGTGCAACAACTCTTTTTAATGAATCGTTTCTTCTCATTCCTGCTAAATCGGAGGCGCAAATAGTTTTTATCAGAAATATATGCACCTGAAAGAAAAAGTTAAATTTGCATCATATATCCGACAATTGTATAATGATACGTGCATTGATATAAATAATTGCTGTTTTAATAATTACCTCCGCAATATGAATGTTTTTTATTTTCTTTTAAATTAATCCATTTCTTCACCCCATATGCAGTACAGCAGTCTGTTTTTTTTAATGAACCTTTTCTTCTCATTCCTTCTACGTCGAGGGGCAAATATTTTTCATCAGAAATATATACACCTGAAAGAAAAAGTTAAATTTGCATCATATATCAGACAATTGTATAATGATACACGCATTGATATAAATAATTGCTGTTTTAATAATTACCTCCGCAATATGAATGTTTTTCATTTTCTTTTGAATTAATCCATTTCTTCACCCCATATGCAGTACAGCAGTCTTTTTTTTTAATGAATCTTTTCTTCTTATTCCTTCTACGTCGAGGGGCAAATATTTTTCATCAGAAATATATACACCTGAAAGAAAAAGCTAAATTTGCATCAAATATCACACAATTGTATAATGATACGCACATTGATATAAATAATTGCTGTTTTAATAATTACCTCAGCAATTTGAATGTTTTTCATTTTCTTAAGAAAACATTTTCATTTTCTTGAGAAAGAAACAGCATACCGTACCGGGGCCTAATAAACTAGTATAACATTAGTAAAAATACACATAAAACATCGAAATAAAAATCACTTGATGACGTAAGCAATTGTAACTTTCTTAAAGTCATGTGAATGGGACATTTACGATCAACCATTATTGGTATTTAATCTTATAGTTTGGCTATAGAGTTTTGGTCGACGGGAAATCTAAGTAGTACCTAAAAAATATGTTATGTGTTTACTAAAAGAAATATTGTTTTCTTCAAATAAAATGCATTTTTGTTGAAAAATTATCTTCGAGACAATGAACAGGGATACTGTGTACAAAATAATATATTTAATTTTTTAGTAGTTTTTGCCACTTCTTTTTGTTTTTTACCACACCCAAATCTATGGATTACATTTATTCTCAAATAGTAAAATTTAGATATCTCTATTTGAAATATTGCACAAAACTTTTTATGTTTCATTTTAAAATTAGAATTATTGTTAATCTATGCAGATGTGTTATAAATTACGTGAAATTAAAAATGACCCTTCGAAACTCGCAGCAGCTTAGATGAGAGATTTGTGGCACTGAAAACTTCTAAAGAACTCTTGAATTAAACTTTTATCTTTATTGATGAATTTGTTGTCGTGGGAATAATACACTTTACACAGCTGAAGTGACTGTTTCGAATTGTGAAGTAGCAAAAAAAATTATAAAAATTAAATTATGTTATTGCTAAATTTTATTTTTTCAACGTAATGCATTGTTCTTACAAAATTGTCTTCGAGGCGTTAAACAAAGTTAGATAGCTTCACGATATACTATGCCAAACAAGTAAATTTAGGTAGGAAATCCCACAACCCTAGAGATATCCTACACAAAATAAAGATATTTAATTTTTCAGAAATAATTTCATTAGTTTTTGTCACTTCTTTTTGTTTTTTAAAACAATCAACTCTGTGGATTGCATTTATACTCCAATACTGAAATGTACCCATCTTTATTTGAAATATTGCACAAAACTTTTTATTTTTCATTTTAAAACTAGAATTATTGTTAATCTATGAAGATTTGCTAAAAATTACCTGAAATTAAGAATTAGCATTTAAAATTCGCAGTAGCTAAGATGAGAGATGTATGGCGCTGAAAATTACTAATTGAACTGTTGAGTTAAACAATTACCTTTATTGTTGAATTTGTTATCTGAAAGAAAATACTTTATGCAGCTGAAGTGATTGTTGCGGATTATGAAGCAACAATAAAAATTTTGATAAGAATTAATTTCCTCGATTGTTGAACAAAACCACGATGTTTTTATTGAAATTCATTGTTGTGTCAAAATTGTCTTCCAGGCAATGAACAAAGTTAGATGGCTCCATTCACTTACCCGTAAAAAAAGTAATAAATCTCAACAAAAGTCAATTTAACAGGAGAGGCAAAAGAAGATTCGCATGTTTTACTGTAACATGAAATCATGGCACTTTAGTTCTTCTATATACAGCAGTAAAAACGTGCATAAAAGCGTAAAACACTTAAGAATGAAGACGTAGGTGTTTGGAATGTAAAGTAATATTACCTCCTCACAAAATCTGCCCTCCTTGTGTGGGCACGAATAGATATACAGAGTGTTTTGAAACTACTTGTCATAAATGTAAAAGCAGGTAGAGGGGACCTAAATAAACAGATTTCGGATTGGAATGTTGGTGCGGAAATGCAGCGTTGAGGTAGTAGAGGCCGCTGTTAAGTTCGGTGGATGAAAGCGCTTCGCTGCGGCGAAGGTACATCAATGGGTCTGCAGACTTGATGATAATAACTCCGTCTATCAAGCGGAACTGTACGACGTACTCAACGCATTGGAATGGGTTGACGCAATCCATGCAACCCATGCAACCCATGCCCCCAACACATGAATGTTGCAAACCCAGGCAGAAGTATTACCATCTTCAGCGACAATCTCTCCGGTCTGCAAGCTAGACACACACATAGAAAAAACGACCCTCTAGTACTGCAAATCAAGTTAAAACTAAAATCACTCATTCACCGCACCTTGCTGGGTCATGTCTCTGCTCACAAAGGTACCTTTGACAACGAGCTGGCTGATGACCTAGCGAAACAAGCTTCACAAAAACCTACCATGGACACACATCTCCTAGTACCCCAATCATTACGTCAAGAGTATCCTGAGATCCAGGATTCTGGCGTCATGTCAGGAGTACTGTGACACATCAACAAAGGGCAGGCAGACACACGAACTCATTCCTAAAGTTTCCCTTCAAATTTACAACCTCACACCGTACACGACCAGCTTTCTGACGGGCCATGGCCCTTTCAAGTCCTAACTAGACAGATTCAAGTGTGCCACTTCCAACTTGTGTGACTGCGGTGAGGAGGGCAAGGCAAGCCATTCCTACTTCCACTGTGAGCTCACGCGACGCTGGCACATAAAACGCCGGGAATCTCCACCACAAAGCTGGCTACAAAATATACTTACACGCACACTCCTACTAAACAAACTAAAAAACATCCATAAACACCTTTTAGATATTTCAAGACTAACCAAGTGGCCTGGGCATGCAACAGATTGAACTGGAAGTTTCGTACCTCGGACCACAGCTCCTCTCACACATTCTTCAGCCCCTTGTCGTGTAGGAGATCTGTTATCCAGCGGAAAGAACCTTGAATTGCTATTTTCTCAGCTATCTTCTCTCACCCGCCCTTGGTCGCGATTGGTTCTTTTGCACCTGGCGAGTGTGGCCGCCCACTATCGCGATTCTGGGGGCTTCAGTTCTGCTGAAACCTGTATTTTTACCCGACTGCCAAGAAGGGTTATGTGTTTGACGCGTATCTGGGTATGTGGATTTCTTTATACCCTCGAAACATCCCAACGGCTGGATGGATTTTAATGAATGAGATCTCTACCGATTCGTCTTAACCGTCCGATGGTTATAGGCTAGGTTTTGTTTTTATAAATTCAAAATGGCGGTCGTAAAATACAAAATGGCGGTAGAGACGAAAAAAATTTTTACGTACCCTATTGAGTGGCATATCCTTGGATAGGTCTTTCAGAATGAAGACGATGTTTCATTGGCAATTTTACAGTCAGAGGTTCCGTTTAAATATTACACAACCTGGAAGTTGTGTAGGTAGGATCTCTAGCTTTACTGCAACTCTAATCTTCATAGACATCTATAGGCCTTATCAAAACAGTGTATATAGATAAGAACTAATAATTAAACACAACTTAAAAGTCATCAATACAAGTAAATAAAAAAAGAGTAAGTAATATAAAAAATAGTTTCACATTGTTGAGAAATAATTAATTAGTCGCTTTTTACGCAATCGGGTTTTTTGATTTTTTAAATTTAATTTTTACTTGTTTTAAGACCTTAATAAAGGAGACCGGGAGGGACGCCATGTTCTAAAGACGTGGTTTCCTTGTCTGAGCAGTCCCTCTTAGGCTTTTCAAACGTTATGCATGGACACTTTTCTCCTTTATAAAATAGATAGACAAGGAGATCCAACACGAGCTTATAGGGTTGCAGAATATAAGTGAAAAACTTTTTTTTTTTTATATTCAAAACTTAAATAGCTATTTTATATTTAATATAGTTGCTTCCGATTGCCCACTAACAACACCAAAAGTGATTTTATATGAAAAACTAGTCGTTGGGGGCCTCTGTAATTATTACCCGCTAGGGATATGCATAATATAAAATATGAAAATAAAACATGTGTAAACTATTTATAAAGTGCATTGCAATTCCAAAATAAAATTTAAACGTATATTTCAGGTATGGTGAACCTATGGCACGCGTGCCGAACTTGGCACGTAAGAAAACTTTTCTGGCACACGAAAAAACTTATAGACCACATTCAATTTATGGATAAAAATCCACTTTGTGTGTTATTTGATTTTTTTACAAAAAAGTATACTTTAGTGTAACAGCTAGATAATTTACTTTAAAATAATCCGTTACTTATGAATGGATTAAGGTATTATAATTTCAATGAAAGCGCCTTGTAACATCATTTTCTCGCTAAACCATTCAACATATTGTGTTTTCTAAATCATTTTACTTCTCTATCAAATTTCAAATGTTTTATTTTTGAAAACTGAATTTTAAGAGATAGTTTGCATAGTGACATACCTAATTGACACGCTTCTACTTCAGATTATGTTTTATTTTATTTAGATTTAGGGCTTTAAGTTACTTGGGTTTTAATATATTTAGGTTTTAATTTTGAAAATAGAATTTTAGCTGTTATCTATATCTATACTCCTATTATAAAGAGGAAAAAATTGTTTATTTGTCGGAGGTAAGCTCTGGAACTACCGAACCGATTCCAAAAGTAATGGTATCAAAATGATGGTGTTAGTCCAACTTAGAACATAGGCTATATATTATATCGGTTCCACTACCCCAAAGGGGGTGTAGGAGCAAAAAACGTTCTAAAAATGCGATTTTAGTGTTACTGAAGGGCCTAGAAATATGACATTTTGAATATTAGTTACTTATAAGATATAAATTATGTCTAAGAACAGTTCTTAAACAATTCGAAATTTAAAAGGGGTGAAAATACACAAAAAGCGTTCTAAAAAACTTTCTAAATGGTAGTTTCTACACAATCTCAGGAAATACCAAACCGATTTAAAAAATATTGGTGTCAAAATGATGGTGTTAGTCCAACTTAGAACATAGGCTATATCTTATGTCGATGCCACTACCCCAAAGGGGGTGCAGGAGCAAAAAAATTCTAAAAATGCGATTTTAGCGTTACTGAAGGGCCTAGAAATATGAAATTTTGAATATTAGTTACTTATAAGATATAAATGATGTCTAAGAACAGTTCTTAAACAATTCGAAATTTAAAAGGGGTGAAAATACACAAAAAGCGTTCTAAAAAACTTTCTAAATGGTAGTTTCTACACAATCTCAGGAAATACAAACCGATTACAAAAATATTGGTGTCAAAATGACGGTGACAACCCTTGCTCCAACATAGGCTATGTTTTATGTCGGTGCCACTACCCGAAAGGGGGTGCAAGAGCAAAAAACGTTCTAAAAATGCGATTTTTGCGTTACCGAAGGGCCTAGAAATATGAAATTTGAAATATCAGCTACTTATTAGATATAAAGGATTTCTAAGAACAGTTCTTAAACAATTCGAAATTTAAAAGGGGTGAAAATGCGCGAAAAGCGTTCTAAAAAACGTTCTAATTGTGGTTTCTACACAATCTCAAGAAATACCAAACAGATCTAAAAAATAATGGCGTCAAAATGATTGTGACAACCCTTGCTCCAACATAGGCGATGCTTTATGTCGGTGCCACTAACCCAAAAGGGGTGCAGGAGAAAAACGTTCTAAATTGCGGTTTTTGCGTTACGGAAGGACCTAGAATCGTGAAATTTGGAATGGTAGTTAGTTATAAGATATCAATGATCTCTAAGGACATTTCCTAAAAAAATTGAAATTTAAAAGGGTGTCAAAATGCGCAAAAAGCGTTGTAAAAAACTTTCTAAATTGCGATTTCTATGCAATCTTAGGAAGTACTGAACCGATTTCAAATATAATGGTGTAAAAATGATGGTGACAGATCTTGCTCCAAGATAGGTTATATTTTATATCTTCCACTACCCTAGAGGAGATGCAGGAGCAAAATGCGCGAAAACCGTTCTAAAAACGTTCTAAATGGCGATTTGTCGGGTATATCTCAGGAAGAATTAATATGATTTTAAACTTAATGGTAGGAAATTGATGCGGACAGCCTCTGCTCTAACATAGACGCTATTTTATGTCGATATCACTATCACCAAGACGTTGCAGGAGTAAAAAAGCGTTCTAAATTTCGATTTTTGTGATCGGTAGGGGTTAGCAACTTAAAATTAGGCAAGGTACATATTTATTAGATATAAATTATCTTTAAGAACAGTTTCGAAAAAATTGGAAATTTAAAAAGGGGTGAAAATGCGCGAAAAGAGTCCTAAAAACGTTCTAAATTGCGATTTCTACTAAATTGCGATATCTACGGAAATACCAAAGCTATTTCAAAAGTAATGGTTGCAAATTAATGGTGACAGTCCCTGCTCCCTGCTATAACATAGGTTATATTTTATGTTGCTGTCACTAGCATCTGAGGGTTGCAAAAGCAAAACATGTTGTAATTTGCGTTTTTTGCACAACTGAGGGGTCTAACACTTTAAAGTGTGGCATGGTATTTACTTACAAGATGCAACTGCTTTCTAAGAACAGTCGAAAGAAAATTCCAAATTTAAAAAAAATAAGTGAGTGAAAAGCGTTATAAATTACAATTTTTAAGCAAACTTATAAATTACCAAACCGATTAAAAAAATAATGATGACAAATTTTGGTGATAGAACCTGCTCAAACGTAAGCTATATTTTATGTCTGTTCCACTACCACCAGAGGGTTGCAGGAGCTAAAAACTTTCTAAATTGCGATTTCTGTGATACTGAAAAGGCTAGAAACTTTAAATATGACATAGTAGTTACTTATAAAATATAAATGTCCTCGAAGGAACGTCAAAAATAAATTCGAATTAAAAAGGGTGAAGCGAAGGGGAGGTGCGAAAAGCATTCTAAAAAAGTTCTAAATTACGATTCTATGCAATTTCAGGGAATATAAACCGATTATAAAAGTAATAGTTGCGAATCAATGGTAACATTCTCTGATCCTTCACAGGCTATATTTTATGTCGATGGTTCTACCACCTGGGGTTCACAGGAACAACAAACGTTCTAAAACAGGGCTTTAAAAGCTTTTTAAATTACGTTTCTGTGGAATATTAGGAAATAATTAACCGATTTCAAAATTAATGTTGGCAAATTAATGGTGACAGTTCCTGTTTCAACATAGCCCTTTATGTTGAGAGACTTGGTAGGACTTGGAATTTGACATGATGGTTAATTTTAAGATATAATAAGATGGTTTCTAAAAAAATCAAAACTTCACATGAATACTGAAATGAGCGTATTAATTGAGCATAAAAGTTTCAAAATATTTTCTAAATTATCATTTATTTAGTTTTATTTCATTTTATTAATTTAAGTCTCATTTCTGCCTAATGCTGTGTAATAATGATGTTTAATCAAACTGTGTTTTAAATAGTAATTTTTGAATTATTCCTAAAAGTAATAAGTACCTTTTAATAAAATAAAATATTACCTTTTAATAAAATAAAAATTTAGTTAGTACCTTTTAATAAAAATTAGACATAAATATCACTTGGCATATTTCATATATTACGCGAGCAAGGCCGCGGGGTTTGCTAGTTGTAAATAATTATGTATCTATTGAACCTGCTTCTACCTGAAGAACTAAAAATGACCTGATTCGGAAGTATACAATAATAGAAAAACTCATTTATAGACTATTAATACGGAATTCCATACGACATGGCTATATTATTGGTTAAAATGTTTCTGGCACGTTAGACTGTAAGTACAGTCGTGGAAAAAAAATTAAACGCCCCCTACTAACTCCTCAACAAATTATCGTAGAAGAAAGTTACTGGTACCGAACGATTGGAAATAAAGTCTACTTTTAAATGATGCTTATAAAATTTGCTTAGGGGTCAATCTACATATTAAAACGAACCATAACTTTGTTTTTTTCAATAGCAGTACACAATTCTGACAGCATAAATGAAATCTACACCCTTCAATTAGTCTAAAAACAATTTTTTATGCAATTCGTACCATAAGTTTCCGAGAAATGAATTATTTTAAAAAGAGCATATTTTAAGGGCTGTATCCAAATTGAAGTTCGGTACTCGATTGTTAACCGAGAGAGCCAGCCCCCTTCTGGATCAAGGCACCTTAAGCAGTCAAATAAGTATGTTAGATTACAGCATAAGCAATTTCAAAATATTTAGTCACTTCTATCATAGACGGCCCCTTAAACCATCATTTTGCCATTTTTTAAGCATAATTTGAAAACTACTTGGAAGAAAAATGTGAAATTTTGGATTTCCATAAAGCAGGACTTAATAAATCTGAATCCATCAAAAAAATTGTAGGTTGCAATTCATAATTTTTTTTTAATATTAATTTTATAATTCATAATTCATATCAGAAAATTATAAAAATTGCAAATTCAACGTATTTATGTTTGGGTATATTAGTATTATCTCTACACAAAAAATTTAAACATTAGGATCATAATTTCAGAAGTTATAAATAAAAATATGAAAATGTAATTTAACATTAGAAGCACTAAATTTTGAATGTTTAGAATTCAAAAACTTATCATTCAAATGACTTGAAATTTCGTTTCCAGGCATAGTTTGAACCAAAATTTCGATATATCTGGTTAAAATTGGGTATTGCGATTGAAAAAAGTGAAGTTTGGATTCGTTTTAATATGTAGATGGTCCCCTAAGCAAATTTTAGGTACGTCATTTAAAAGTAGAGTTTATTTCCAATCGTTCGGTACCAGTAACTTTCGTCTACGATAATTTGTTGAGGAGTTAGTAGGGAATGTTTACTTTTTTTTCCCACGACTGTTCATAATAATTTTTAAATTTTTGGCAAGCATACTCATAAAGGTTTGCCATCCCTGTTATATTTAAATATTTTTAACACGCAGTAAATGCTCTATTACTGAACCGCGGGTACTACTTGATTATCCCGGCGACCCATTTCGACGAATTATAGAAATCGCCAAACTACTCGCAAAATTATACAAATTGTCTTAATTTTTATTTTAAATAACGAAGAACAAATAAATTAGTAAAAGATTAATAAAAATACAAATAAAACGTCGAACTAAAAATCACTTGATGACGCAACAAACAAGTGTAAAATGTTTAATGTCAAGTGAATGTGACACTTACGATAAGCTATTATTGGCATTTAATTTTATAGTTTGGCGATAGTTTTTGGGTCGACCGGATAATCGAGTAGTATCGAATTGCGTAAAAGAAATATCCTTATAACTCCAAAAATGATAGTCATATTAACTAACAATTTACTGCGTCGGATTAAGTGTCTTATTTCCAATTAAAATACATCTTTGAATTGAAATTTGAATGAAATACAGGGTCATGAAAAATCTAAGAGTGTGGAAAATATGATTACAAATATCTCTGCAACTCATTATACGATCCACTTCATTCTTTATGCAAAATTTATGTGTTTTTTTTTTTTGTCTTTTATATTCACTCCTTAAAATAAACAATTTCGAAAAAATTTATATACCTTTTATGAGAACGAAAATTTCGAGAGTGTGAAAAATAGGATTACAAATATCTCGGCAACGAATTATTCAATCGACTTCATTCTTTATGCACAGTTTATGCTATTTTTTATTTTCTTTTATATTCACTCCTTAAAATAAACAATTTCGAAAATTTTTATATACCTTTTATCAGAACGAATATTTCGAAAGAAGTCCGAAAAAAATACTTCAGGATAATCGAGGTTACTTATATTCAATAGGCTTCTTCCCATTATTGCCGAAACGTCAGTGAAGGCTTACTGTGGAGACACGAAAAGTTTTGGTTTCCGTTAGTCTGTCTGTCTGTTCCGCGATAACTGCCGTAAAAAGCATCCGATTATCTTAAAATTAAGGATGCATGTTGGTGAAATCCCCGGATTTAGCTGTATAGTTTTTGGTTAAATTTGGTTCATTCGTTCGGAATATATAGAACATTTTATTTTGCGACTTAATGCTTTCCTATAGCAATTCAGACGATTTTTCCATTTTTATTTGTTGAAAAGAAATGGCTCATATGATTAACGGATTTAAATGCTAAATTAAGGATGATGAAATTTCCTAATTAGAACCATACATTATTCATATTAGTTTGAAATTTTCTGTATACATTTGTCAGAGTTTTTAAATTCGATGTATAACTTTTATGGAGGGATTTTATATATGTGTTTCAATAATATAAAATATTTTTTTTAATATAAATTTTCTTTTTAAGCACATATTTAATTGTTTTTATTATCTTTTAACTGTTACCTAGCAGCGAACTACACCTAAAAATATCGTAAATGTGAAAGTATGTGTAATTGTTTGAAGTTAAATCAAAGTCAAAAGGGACGAATTAATGCCTTTGTGTCTTTACATATAGATGGAATTTATCACAGAAATAAAGAAAGACTATGTTCTATTTATTTTGTTCAAATATTCTTCTTTTAAATTAAAAAGTTCATTATTTTCATAAGGAATAAATCGACATTTTGCTATGAAATTTAACAATAATTTTTTTTTTTGTCGTTGCCACAAAAATTTAATCCCGGAATAAAAATTTATCCTAAACAGTTAATTTTGATTTGAAAGATTTTTATGTGCGAAAGGAAAATGAAATAAAAAATAGACATGAATACGCCTTCATATTAGAAATAAAGTGAAAATACGAAAAGAAGGTGAATTTGATCTCATATATCAAAAATAAAACGAATACGCTTTGAGGTTGAAATAAAAGGGGCTTGTGTTATGATATTAATTCTTATTATTAAAAAAAAATGTTACTAATATCTCATGGTTTATCGTCTGCGCACAGCTAACAGAAATGTTAATTCTTAATCGAAAATTCCAATGAGGAACAAAAAACTTTTGAAGAGCAAATATATAGTAAATATCAAAATTATGCACCGCAAAATTATCGCTGTCGAAAATGACGTCATTGTATCGGGAAATAAATATTTTCATCCTTAAAAACCAACCATTAACTAGATTGCCTGAAAAAATGTTTTTTGACGGGTGTTACTTCTTAATGCCGCCTCATTTCAGAAAATATGAATGAAAATTATTTTATTTTTAAAGGAAATTACATTTTCATTCATAAAACCTAAACGTTTAATATAATTGCGTCAATGTAAATCATTTTCTGTGTTACCAGAATTGAAAAATAAGGCTCGGAAGTGTAAAAAGAAATCTAAGATTTGCGCTAACCATTAGCGCAATCAATAAAAAGTTACGTATGTAAATTAATAAGACCACGGGGGGTTCAGGGGAGCGGAGCCCCCCTGAAGAAATCTACTTTATTATTTAAAAAATATACCAGAATTAACAGCTCATGAAAATTTCGAAATATCCTTCCATAACGTTTTTAATTTAATGCTTCTAATGTCTGAAAACTTCGTATTTTTTATTCTTATAAATAATTACATAATTTGAAAACTTTAAATTCCGGTTTGCAGGAAACTGAATATTACCAAAGTGAGTCTAAAAACAATGACTTGCAGAGCTGACGTTGAGGCTCCTGATCTGCGGATTTACTAGTTACATACTAAGTACACAGCAAATTTCAAGTTTCTGTCTCAATTTGTTCGGGAGATAGAGCGTTTACAGACACACACACACTGAGAGAGAGCGTTTACAGACACACACACACTGAGAGAGAGAGAGAGAGAGAGAGATGGAAGGCAATTTTTTTTTTTTTTTTCAGAATCTCCAGTATCAGAAACGTGTAAATCCGTCAATTTTTTTTTCGATTGTTAAAGCGATTACAAGACTTAACCTATACTATGTATGATGGGTAAGTAATAAAAATTATGTATTCAAATAAAATTTTTAAATTTGTTTAAAAAGCTATACTTTGCTATTGGCCTCATGCCAGGAATTAACCGCCAAAAAATTTCCAAAGATCAGTATTTATAGCAGCTATTTTGACTCATATAATTTTTTTTAGTTTAACCACTTACCGGTTCAACATTTGTAAAAGAAACTTTCCATAAATGCCTATTTTTTTAATTGAAAGAATCATTTTCATGCCATTTTTAAACAAAATATATTTAAAAAAATCATAGATAACAAAAAAAGATGATATATGCAAATATAAATTCATGAAAAAAATTATAGCATTTATGAAGCAAAATTGTAAACTAGACTGAAATACACCGGATAAACAAAAATGTTAAGCCTAGAAAATGCGATGCCCGTACGTAACAAGGGCAAATCACTCTGCGTGAAAATACACTGACCGTCTGAGGTACGGGCAAAACTGGTAAGTGGTTAAACGCGTAGTTCAATTAAATATCTTACATTTGTGTTTTAATTATATTTTATTATTATTAACCATTTGGAAAAATGGTTATCGTCCTCCGTCAGGATAGGAAATCAAAAACATATCTGAAGCGTTTTATTGGTTGAATCCGCATTTTATTCGTTTTCTGATTGGTCTATACAGTAATGTGTATTTTCCCTTTACTTTCAACAGAGATGGATACTTCTGTTGCCACTATGACAAAAAAGTAATAAAAACTACAAAAAAAATTAATAATTCAGAAACAAATTGAGATACAGCTTTCAAACAAATTGCATTTAAAAGTACATTTTTTTTTTCTATACGACGGTGTGAAAAGTAATATTGTGGGATGTTTAGAAGTTTAAGAATGAAATTTCATTTAAAATGGGTCCAGGAATATTAATGTTTAATCCATGTCGTACGTAATGTATGACCAGCTCCGCAGAAGTTTAAAAATTTACAGTACCGAAAAATGTAATCCATGGCGTACGTAATGTATGATCAACTCGGTGCGATTTTTTATGTCTTAAATTTTAGTCTTTGAAAAAATCATTTTCCAAATGGCTGTTGTAATTTGTTAAATTGCATTTTTTTAAATTTATTGATGAATTTTTAATTTCAAAACGAAAATAAACCGGAAACAAATACTGAACTCTATATAAATTTAAGTGCACATGGATTCATCCATTTGGAATCGTCTGAACGCGACAGAGACAAACAAAAAAAAAAATGATACTTGAAAATTATTTTTAAAACAAAAATAATTAATAAATTGCGATAAGGTTTTTAAAGAAATTGCGGTACAATTTTCAAACAAATTTAATTTAATACAGGGCTGCCACAGGCGACTATTTTTCTATTCCATTCACCCCACAATTAGGTTGAGCAAAAAGTTCTGAGAAATTTTTAATCTAATTGTTACCAAAATTTGTATCCGATATAGGAGTACAAGTAGTATATCTACAGGAGTTCATGAATTTTGGCTCCAAAATGCCTTTTGAACAGTATGCTTTACGTGTGTTCCTCCAGCATTATTGGAGAGAAGATCTAACGATTCTGAAAGCCCTCGACGAGATTAATGAGGGTGACGGTGCTGGTACGGCGACAAACTTCGTACTTCCAGAAAATCCGGAATCTGGCAGAAAGTCGTGGACTATGATGGTCTCTACTTTGAAGAATAGGCCTTGTTGAGTTTATTGTTAATTTGCACATAACAACGCAACTTTCGCAAATTTCCCAGAACTTTTTCTCAACCTAGTATTTTAAAAAAGTAAATTTTGTAGCATATTTCTCTTGCAAATACTGTCCAATTGTATGTCAAAGATTTCTGTTTGAGAATGTAGCGCGAGGTAGAATTAATAATTAGTCGCCTGTGGCAGCCCTGTTAAAAGTAATTTTTTTTACTTATTCGACGGCGTAAAAATTGAAAATGTGCGATGTTTTAAAAAACTGCAGTTAAAAGCGAAATTGAGCCGGCTGCTGTTGACAACCACAAAATGGCATCAGCATTATAGACCGGGAGCCGGCAGCACAGACAATCACCTCATCGAGTTCACGGATGAAATTCTAGGATTAGTTAAATCTTGATTCCCATATTATAACGCAATCGGTCAGCCAAGTCGTATCTTGGTGGAAAACACAGAAAAACCCGATTTTAGCAACTGACTCGTAAGTTTACAATTGTGTTTTCCTGCACCAAAAGATATGCAAACATGGTGGACTGGGAGCAGGGAAACACAATAGTAAACCTACGAGTCAGCTGCTAAAATCGGGTTTTCAGGGGTTTTCCACCAAGATATGACTTGGCAGACCGATTGCGATTTAATATGCGAATCAATATTTAACCCTTAAATGCCTTATTTTTCAAAAATCATTTTAATAATGTTTTTCGGCTTTCATTTTTTAAGTAAATAATGGCGGACTGAGAGCAGGAAAACACAATGGTAAACCTACGAGTCAGCTGCTAAAATCGGGTTTTCAGGTGTTTTCCATAAGATATGACTTGGCAGACCGATTGTGATTTAATATACAAATCAAGATTTAACCCTTAAATGCCAGATTTTTCAAAAACCATTTTAATAATGTTTCGGCTTTCATTTTTTAAGTAAATCATGGGAAAAATACTTTAAAAAATCACATTTTGTTTTAAGTATGGTTTACGGCTAAAAAACAGTTTTTACATCGGCAATAGTATTATTTAATTTAAAAAATAATTTTCCTCGATAAAATTCTATAACATTAAACACACAAGAATTTTAGGAACTATGATAAGAAATAAATTTTACTTCCTCACTGCAGAACAAAATAGGGTACGTCGGAGGAGCAAATTTTTTTCATCAGAAATATATGCACCTGAAAACAAAATGCTAAATTTGTGTCATATATTAAACATCTAATAAAAAACTATAAATTTGATATAAGTAAGCGTTGTTTTACTACATACCTCCGAATTTTGAATATTTTTCATTTTCTTTTGAATTAAACCGTTTCTTCTTCCCATATACAGTGAAGCAACCTTTTTAAAGAATCTTTTTATCTCATTCCTTTTACGTCGGAGGAGCAAATATTTTCCTCCACAAATATATGCACCTGAAATCAAAATATTAAATTTGTATCAAATTTCAAATAATTAATAAATAACTATACATTCTATATAAATAGGCGCTGTTATATTAAATACCTCCGAATTTTGATTGTTTTTCATTTTCTCTCGAAGCCACTTCTTCTTCTCATATACTGTGTAGCAACCCTTTTAAAGAACCTTTTTATCTCATTCCTTTTACGTCGGAAGAGCAAATATTTTCCTCCAGAAATAAGTGCACCTGAAACCAAAATGCTAAATTTGTATCAAATTTCAAACAATTAATAAATAACTACACAGCGCTGTTATATTAAATACCTCCGAATTTTGATTGTTTTTCATTTTCTCTCGAAGCCACTTCTTCTTCTCATATACTGTGTAGCAACCCTTTTAAAGAACCTTTTTATCTCATTCCTTTTACGTCGGAAGAGCAAATATTTTCCTCCAGAAATATATGCACCTGAAATCAAAATATTAAATTTGTATCAAAATTCAAACAATTAATAAATAACTACACATTCTATATAAATAAGCGCTGTTATATTAAATACCTCCGAATTTTGATTGTTTTTCATTTTCACTCGAAGCCACTTCTTCTTCTCATATACTGTGTAGCAACCTTTTTAAAGAATCTTTATCTCATTCCTTTTACGTCGTAGGAGCAAATATTTTCCTCCAGAAATATATGCACCTGAAACCAAAATGTTAAATTTGTATCAAATTTCAAACAATTAATAAATAACTACACATTCTATATAAATAAGCGCTGTTTCATTAAATACCTCCGAATTTTGATTGTTTTTCATTTTCTCTCGAAGCCACTTCTTCTTCTCATATACTGTGCAGCAACCTTTTTAAATAATCTTCTTGTCTCATTCCTTTTACGTCGGAGGAGCAAATATTTTCCTCCAGAAATATATGCACCTGAAATCAAAATATTAAATTTGTATCAAATATCAAACAATGAATAAATAACTACACATTGTATATATATACAGTCGAACCTCGTTAACATGAACCTCAAGGGGAATCAAAATTTCGTTCATGTAAACAGTAATTCATGTTATCAGTAGCAAATCTTTGTATTCGTTTTTATAGGGGACTGTGAAAACAATTCATGTTAAAAGTAATTCACGTTAAGCGTGTTCATGTTAACGAGGTTTGACTGTATATATAAGCGTTCTTTTAATACATACCTCCGAATTTTTAATATTTTTAATTTTCTATTTAATTAAACCGTTTTTTCTTCCCATATACAGTGAAGCAACTTTCTTTAA
Organism: Maratus speciosus; assembly: GCA_963932465.1. NCBI lineage: Eukaryota > Metazoa > Arthropoda > Arachnida > Araneae > Salticidae > Maratus > Maratus speciosus. The sequence continues at coordinate 249,001,443 of OZ010799.1, forward strand.
AAATCTGTTTTAATTTATTCTATTTACGTCGGTGGAGCAAATGTTTTCTCCGAGAAATATATGCACCTGAAACCAAAATGTCAAATTTGTATCAAATATAATAATTAACTACACATCCTACTTAAATAAGCACTGTTTTATTACATACCTCCGAATTTGGAATGTTTTTCATTTTCTTTTGAAGCCATTTATTCTTCTTATATACTGTGTATCAACCTTTTTAAATAATCTCTTTATATCATTCCTTTTAAGTCGGAATAGCATATATTTTTCATCAGAAATATATGCATCTGAAACCAAAGTGTTAAATGTGTATCAAATATTAAACATCTAATTAAAAACTACATTTTCTAAATAAATAAGAATTGTTTTACTACATACCTCTGAATTTTGAATATTTTTCATTTTCTTTTGAATTTAATTATTTCTTCTTCTCATATACAGTGAAGGAACTTTTTTTAAAGAATCTTTTTCTCTCATTTCTTTTACATCGGAGGAGCAAATATTTTTCATGAGAAATAAGTGCACCTGAAACCAAAATGCTAAATTTGTATCAAATTGCAAACAATTAATATATAATCACACATTCTGTATAAATAGGCGTTGTGTTAACACATATCTCCACATTCTGAAGGTTTTTCATTTTCTTTTGAATTAACACTAGAACAACCGTAAGGAGTCGATCCGAATCCGACCATATGATTAAATATCAACTGGAACTAGAAATTCTTTAATAAAATAAGCTAAATTTTAAACCCGCAGATTTACGTTAAATAAATCAGTTAAATAAATCATGTCAAATATTTTTATGAAACTTGAGTAAAATTTCCGGGCGCTCTAGTGTTAAACCATTTTTTCATCCTGTATAGAGTAGGGTAGACCGGGGTTAGTTGGCTACAGGGGTAAGTAGGAGCAGTCCTCAATAAATCGTCTGTTTGTGGATAGATTGCGCAACCAGTCACAGAGTATCATTCTTCTTGCTTTTTACAATCTTCATTGTAATTTTGCACCGGTGCCTACGTGCAGTGGACATTAATTACGATTTTTCTGTTTTTTGCACTCATAAGTAATTTTTTTGTTGCTTCATTCTTTTTCTAATTTCTAATACTTATCTTTACTATCTAATACTTATACTTAATACTATCTTAATAATTGCGATTTAACTTGTGCAGTTTTTCTTAGTGCATGATTAACTGCACCAACCCCATATGTGATTTACTTGGATTATTTATGTTTAGAAGGTTACGCCTCCCTTTTGTGAAGAAATTTATTATGAGGCTAGTAGGCGCATTGAACACGGGACAAGTTGGCTCGGTGTCTGGTGTGTGCTGGTAGCTTGAAATACAGCAAACAAAGAGAAAAGTGGTTGCATTGCAAGATTTTGGGCACATGAGGCGGGGTAGGTTGGCGCACAATTTTCTTTTTACTTTAGACTTCCGCTAAATATAAACTACAAAAGCTACAAACTCAAAACTCCGAGTATTTATAGCCAAATCTCTGTTCTTTAAAAGTGCACTTAAAGTTTGTTAAAAAAATTAAACAAAAAAATAATAAAAATAAACAACTAAAAACTGCGCCTACTAGCCCCGGTCTACCCTACAGCCACTTTTTTAATCAGTCTTTTCATCTCTTTCCTCAATCGTCGGAGGGCAAACATTTTGCTTCAGAAATATATGCATCTAAAACAAAAATGTTAAATTTGCACAAAATATCAAACAATTTTATAATTAGATACACGTCTGTTTTGAAACACCTTGTATTTTAATATACACCTCCGTACATAGAAGAATTTTATGTTTCTTTTGATTTAAAACATTTCTTCTTCCCTAGTGCATTGCAGCTGTCTTTTTGAATGAATCTTTTCACTCTTTCTTAAATCGTCCGATAGACAAATATTTTTCATCAGAAATATATGCAACTGAAACAAAAATGTAAAATTTACATCAAATATGAAAGAATTACATAATAAGATACAAGTTTGTTGTGTTGATTTCTTCACTTCATTTCTTTTACGTGAGAGAGGGAATTGTGATATTTTTCTTCAGAAATATATGCACCTAAAACAAAAAGTCCTTCCGGCCAGTGCCGGAAGGAAGAGGTAGCTTTCATATTCCTTATTTTTAAAAAGCCAACTTATATTATTCAAACACACGAAGCTCAATTAAGTGGAAACCGAATGTAGGAGATTCAATACTAATTTTTATCAATACTAAATCATTATGAATGAGAATTTCGCAAAATTAGTCAGCTTTATCCAAGCTGCTTTTATTTAAAGTCACTTATATTTGGCTGCCAAATTCGGCGATTTCTTAAAGTGCCTGCCATTTTAAGACAACATGGTAGATGAGGCTAACCAGTGAACTTGGTCGAGACCTTAGTAATTGCTGTGCACATGCTCACTCATATCGGAATTGGTTGATATATACGAGTGCTGTCGCAGGCAAAAAATCAGATTTTTCAAAATGTCACCCACTTTAAAAATTGAAACTGCTATATCTGAGCCATTTTTTAAGATAAAGACAAACAAAATATGCTCCTGAATCCTTATATCAAGGTCAAATACTTAAGATAGAAACCTTTTTCAATTTCTAATTTTTTTGCACCTCACTTTAAATATATATATTTTTTTAATTTAATGGCCGCCATTTTGAAACACGATGGCTGATGAAGCTGGCCAGCGAACTTGCTCGAGATATTGATGTATACTATCCACATGCCTTCTTTCATCGAAATAGGCGAATAAGTGTGGTATCGCGTGACAAATACAAGATCGTTTCAAAGTGTTAGCCATGATAGAAATTCAAAGTGCTATAATTCAACCACTTTTTAAGATATAAACAAAAGAACAAACTTTCAGAAACAAAAACTGCTCCAGAATCTTTGTATCAAGGCCAAACACATAAAAAAAATCTTTTTCATTTTCCAATTTTTTAATACCTCATTTAAAATTTTAAATTACATTTTTTTTTTTAAATGGCAACCCTTTTGAAACAAGATGGCGAATGAAGCTGGCCAACGGACTCGGTCGAGACATTGGTATGTACTATGTACAGACCAAGTTACATTCAAATCGGTTCATAAATACGCCTGTTATCGCGTGACAAAAATCAGGTCGTTTTAAAATGTCAGCCACAATAGAAATTCAAAATGTTATAACTCAGCCATTTTTTTAGATGTAGACGACACAAAACCTGTTCCGGAATCTTTGTATTAAGGTCAAACACATACAAAAAAAATCTTTTTCATTTTCCAATTTTTTGGTATCTCATTTAAAATTTATTTTTTTTAAATTTTTTTAAATGGCCACCATTTTGAAACAAGATGGCGAATGAAGCTGGTCAACGAACTCGGTTGAGTTATTTGTATGTACTATGTACACACCAAGGTACATCCAAATCGGTTCATAAATACGCCTGTTATTACGTGACAAAAATCAGGACGTTTCAAAATGTCAGCCTCGCTAGAAATTCAAAATGCTATAACTCAGCCATTTTTTAAGATATAGACGAAACAAAAACTGCTCCCGAATCTTTTTATCAAGGTCAAACACATAAGAAAAAAATATTTTTTCAATTTTCAATTTTTTGGTACCACATTTCAAATTTAAATTTTTCTTAAAATTTTAAATGGCCGCCATTTTTAAACAAGATGCCGGATGAAGATGGCCAACGAACTCGTTCGAGACATTGGTCTGTACTATGTATGAACGAAGTTACCTCCAAATCGGTTCATAAATACGCCTTTTATCGCGTGACAAAATTCAGGACGTTTCAAAATGCCAGCATCGCAAGAAATTCAAAATGCTATAACTCAGCCATTTTTTAAGATATAGACGAAACAAAAACTGCTACGGAGTCTTTGTATAAAGGTCAAATACATAAGAAAAAAATATTTTTCCATTTTCAATTTTTTGGTACCACATTTCAAATTTTAAATTTTTTTAAAAATTTTAAATGGCCGCCATTTTGAAACAAAATGGCGGATGAAGCTGGCCAACGAACTCGGTCGAGACATTGGTATGTACTATGTACACACCGAATTACATCCAAATCGGTTCATAAATACGAGAGTTACAGTGTGACATAGGTCAGATATATATATATATATATATATATATATATATATTGATATATATATATATATATATATATATATATATATCAATTTTGAACGGAGGGTGGTTTCGGGGTCTGGGGGTCATGATCGATGAAAATATACCAAAATTTTTTGAAATCGCTTTCCTCCGAACGGCTGCAATAGGTAGCTTTTTGTAAAGAAAGCTACCTAAAACGTTAAATTTGCTCCAAATATCAATCAATTGTATAATAATATGCACATTGCACATAAAAAAGCGTTGTTTTAGTACATATCTCCACATTTTGAAAGTTTTTCTTTATCTTTCGGATTAAACAATTTCTTCTTACCATATCTAGTGCAGCGATTTTTTACCCGACTGCCAAGAAGGGTTATGTGTTTCACGCGTATCTGGGTATATGGATTTCTTTATACCCTTGAAACATCCCAACGGCTGGATGGATTTTAATGAATGAGGTCTCTATCGATTCGTCTTAACCGTCCGATGGTTATAGGCTAGTTTTGTTTTTATAAATTTAAAATGGCGGCCGTAAAATACAAAATGGCGGTAGAGACGAAAAATAAATTTTACGCGCCATATTCAGTGGTATATCATTGGATAAGTCTTTCAAAATGAAGACAACGTTTCATTGACTATTTTACAGTCAGAAGCTCGGTTTAAATATTACACAACCTGGAAGTTGTGTGGGTAGGATCTCTAGCTCTACTGCAACTCTAACCATGATAGACATCTATAGGCCTTATCAAAACAGTGTTTATAGATAGAAACTAACAATTAGACACAACTTAAAAGTCATCAATACAAGTAAATAAAAAAAAAACTGGTAAGTAATATAAAAAATAGTTTCACCTTGATGAGAAATAATTAATTAGTTCGCTTTTTACGCAGTCGGGTTTTTTGATTTTTTAAATTTAATTTTTACTTGTTTAATGAATCTTTTCAATCACTTTCCTTAAATGTCTGAGTTGCAAACATTTTCATAAGAAACATATGCACCTGAAACAAAAATGTTTAATTTGCATCAAATATCAAACAAATGTATAATAATATGCACATTATATATAAACAAATGTTGTTTTTAAATATATACTTTCTTCCTTTGATGTATTTTATATTTCTTTTGAATTAAAAAAATTCTTCTTCCTTTATACAGTGTAGCAGTTTTTTTAATAAATTTTTTCACCTCTTGCATTAAACTTCGGAGGGGCAAATATTTATTATGAGAAATATATGCACCGGAACACTGTGCAATAAAGTACTGTATAATAAAATAGTTTGTGTGTGTTTTATAATAAAATTGTTTTTTTTTTATACATAATAAATCGTTTGAATATAAATAAAACTAACATGCTATTTTCGCAAGCTAAGTCTAGCCGATAACCGAAAATGAGGTTTTCTCTTTAAAATCTCGCAAAAAAAAACATCGCGTTAACCCCGGTACGTCTAAGGCATCTGTCCCATTATCTCAGAGAAATTCATCAAAATGACCTAATTTTCACTCACTACAGCATTTTATCCATAAGGAGATTAGAACCAATATTTCATATAAATGCAAAAATATAAATTCAGAGTTTGTAACATTCGAATTTCTCTAAGAGTAAAATTAATATTTCCCAAAGCATAAAACTATTTACAATTCTTAAGGATTATACATTGTAGTTAATCTATAATTAATTAAAATTTACCTCAAATCATGTACTAACATCCCAAAATTGAAACAGATTGGATGAGAAATATATGGCACAAAAAGAGAATGAAATGAATTGTTAAATTAACAATAGTGGTTGTCTATATTGTTGAATTTGTCATCATGAAAGTAATTACTTTCTATAATGAAAGTGATTGTTGAGAATTGTGGAATAACAATGAAGAATTTTCATAAGAATTAACGTAATTTTTATTGTTGAAAAGATGTTTTTATTTAAATAAATTGTTGCGGACAAGTTGCCTTCAGGGAAAACCATATTTCAAGTTATATATTAGCTCAGTGACTTCAGAGAACTTTCAAAAAGCTTTTATCAGCGATTTAAATTTAAGCTTTAACTACCACAATCGTAACGATTTCCAACCCAAAACAAAGATATTTTTACAAATAATTCGTTAGCTTTTGTACTCAGTTTTTTTTTTTTTTTTTTTTTTTTTTGTGATGCAGTTATCTTTGTGATCTGCGTTCTTAAGGGGAAAGAATCTACAACTTTGGACGCGAAGAATTCCAAATTCGATCCAAAGAACCGTGAGAAATTTTAGCGGTTTCAGTTCACGTAATTTTAAAATGTACAGTCGCGGAAAAAAAAAGTAAACACCCCCTACTAACTCCTCAACAAATTATCGTAGACGAAAGTTACTGGTATTGAAAGATTGGAAATAAAATGTACTTTTAAATGACGTATATAAAATATTCTTAGTGGGCCATCTACATATTAAAAGGAATACAAACTTCATTTTTTTCAATGGCAGTACCCAATTTTAACGAGATATTTCAAATCTTTGGTTCAAAATATGCCTAAACACCAAATTTCAAGTCATTTGAATCATAAGTTTTTGAATTATAAACATTCAAATTTTAGTGCTTCTAATGTTAAATTACATTTTCATATTTTTAATAATAACTTCTGAAATTATGATCCTAATGTTTCAATTTTTTGTGTAGCAATAATACTAATATACCCAAACATAAATACGTTGAATTTGCAATTTTTATAATTTTTTGATATGAATTATAAATTATGAAATTAATATTCAAAACAGTTATGAATTGCAACCTACATTTTTTTTTATGGTTTCAGATTTATTGAGTCCTACTTTATGGAAATCCAAAATTTCACATTTTTCTTCCAAGTAGTTTTCAAATTATGCCTAAAAAACGGCAAAATGATGGTTTAAGGGGCCGTCTATGATAGAAGTGACTAAATATTTTGAAATTTCTTCTGCTATCCTGTAATTTAACAGGCTTAATTGACTGCTTAAGGTGCCTGGTTCAAGAAGGGAGCTCTCTCGGTTAACAATCCAGACAGAAAATAGGAAATTACAGATAAAGAGAACATTGCTGACGCCAGACATGGACAGTAAATGTATAGCAAAAGAATAGAAAATTTACGATGTTGAAACCATAAATTTTCTATCAATTAAGATGGTTTTACAACACTCAACGTGGGTGGTGATTCCCATGAGAAACCTGACGCAAGGGGCAAAAATTAAGTTAATGCTATGCAGTGAAAAATAAATTGGCACGCCCATAGATAGGGATGTCTAGAGTACCAATAAGGGACCAGGAGTAGCCTCCAATCAGAACGACAGCTCTGGGTTAATTTAGCCCTCCCAAAAAAAAATTGGATCTTGGAAGAAGGAATGAGAAAAGATTATTAAGTCTTGTGTCTCGTCCTCAAGAGGATCTATAATTTTTGTTAAGATGTGACTTCCTCTAAGACGACCCAGATACTTCAAAATTTTACATTAAGTTCTTTCGCAGCAAATTTTAAGGACAATACAAAATTTAGCGATTGAAATGAATGCTGAAAGCAGACAAATCTTTGTCACAAAAAAGGATTGATGCAGAAAAAAAGGAAATGATGATGAAAATTAATGCTGAGAGTAGACCTGTCCTTGTCATGATCTATTGACAAAGATCGCTGAGAGCAGACAAGTCTTTGTCCGGGAAATTAACTGATGCAGAATTTCACAGAAGTATTCACCTGATTTGGAGATGTAAGCTCAGTGGTTAGTGATCAGATGCGAATGCAACGAAGATATGATATATCAGCAGATTTCGCCTATGAAAGTGTACATTGTGGAGATGGAGCTCTAATTTTCATGCGTCACAGAGTGCCGAAAGAAAGTGAAATTGGTTTGTGAAAGATCCCCATGAACTATATATGTATAAAAAAGGAACTTTATGCCCCGATGAACTTACTTGTGTTTAGGATTCCATGAACTATGAGTGAACTGTATGATTTGGATGATTACAGAAAAGATCGAAGTCTATTTGGGTGAGAAATTCCTTATATTTATTTCAATATATATTCGTGGCTATTGTTTTAATGTTTTCTTATGATGTGTACATTTAATATTAAGCAACTAATTTTCTAAATTCCCTCTAAAGTACATAATGTCATTGAATATTATGATTGTTTATGATAAAGATTTTAATGATAACGAGAATACTATTTTTCATAAATAAAATTTTGATTAAAATTTTGGCAAAAGCCCCATCCTCGGATCGTGCTGTGAACAAAAGGGGCAAGCATAAGATAATATAAATTGATAAAAAAAATAAGTAACAAAGTATAATTTTGATGAAAGTTTTGCTGTTCTAATGAGAATGGAACTATGTTATATTCTGATAAAATAGTGGATAATTTGAAAAGATTATTATGATATAAAAAAATCATATTTGAGTTATGAATTTTGTATTAATTAAAATAAAGTTTGTTTATGTATGCATACTTATATGTCTTTCCTTTGAACTCCTTCCTTGTTCCTTTTAGATAATATCCATAATTTATGGTATCTAATATTTTGGAATTATTCGAATTGGACGTTTCTCTATGCAACCTACAAGTTCGATATTTCCATTTCAACGTTAAATAAGTCGTCCTTGAGTTATTGCCAAAATTAATTTTATTCCAAAATTTTCTTCTCTCCTAATTTATTAAATAACATTATCCCATTATATCTTTTCACAACGCAGATCGGGATAACTGTTTCTATTGTACTAATCATTTTACTGTCGCGTGACCCTGTGTGTTATGGCGTCCAAATCGTCACAACAACGCTCGTTTTAAAATAATTAATTTCTCGGAAACTTATGCAACGAATTACATTAAAATTTGTTTTTAGAATAATTGAAGGGTGTAGAGTCTATTTATGCTGTCAGAATTGTGTACTGCTATTGAATAAAACAAAGTTATTGTTCGTATTAATATGTAGATGCCCCACTAAGTAAATTTTACATACATCATTTAAAAGTAGACTTTATTTCCAATCGTTCGGTACCACTAAACTTTCATCTACGATAATTTGTTGAGGAGTTAGGAGGGGGTGTTACTTTTTTTTCCACGACTGTACATTTATTAAAATTCGGAAAAGACTTGTGAGAAAGATACCTCCCTTGATATTTAAATATACCTACAGTTTATTTTTACGTTTCCGTATTTCGATATTTGCGTATTTAGACCTACATAGCATGAAAAGTATGTAAAGTAGATGATAAGAATAACCTATTTATATATAATTTTTAACTAGGATTATATATAATTTATTAAAATATACATGAATTAATCGATTAACTGCAATTCGAAATCCGAAAATCGAAGCAACTCACATGAGAGATATCTAAAACTGCAACAATGGAATGTTGAATTAAATCATTGCTTCTATTGTTTAATTTATCTCCGTGAAAGAAAATATTTCCGCAACAAAAGCGATTGTTGTGAATTGAGGAACAACAATAATGATTTTTGACAAGAATTAACAAAAACGATTGTTGAAGAATAATAGGGATAAAGGCATACATGTATGTGTGTTTTATTATATTAAATAATAAGGATGTTAATTAGATGCATCTTAGGCAAAATAATCCTCGAGGATTTCGACAAATTTAACCCTTAACGGACTAATGCCACCATATAAGCGGCTTTGGCATCCTTAACCAAATTTATTCGAGTTGTACTACTTAAAAAAAAAAAAAAACAGGAATTCTGTTTTTTTCATAATTTAGTGTCGTTCCAGATGAAAAAAAAAAAATATGTATATAAATATAGACATTACAAAACAGATTTCAGTTTTATGACTTCAAACACACGCTTTTATTTTATGTAAAATGACGCCATTCGCATCCGCTAAAGAATTCCTCATTCGCGATCCACTCTTAAGCAGCTACAGTATGCATAGGACATCGCTATCGTGAATAGATACACAAATGAAGCAAAAAGATGCCGTCATTCAAGAAACTCAACCAAAAACAAAAAGTGCTATCTAATGATTCATATGCCTTCCTTTGTTTCTAACATAAATATAGATACTTAAAATTAAGTTAATTTATAACAGCTCCATGTTTTAACAGAAATCATCCGTTTACATTTTTCAAAATAGCACGTATTTTAATTACATTTTTCTCATTTTTCATAACAACATTCGGTTGTTATGAGAAAATGGCAACAAAAAGATATAATTACGATTTTACAACTATTTTCCCTTTACTTTCTACAGAAATGGAATACTTCTGCTGCCAATATTAAGCAAATGGCTCTAAAGACTACAAAAAATTAATATCTCAAAAATAAATGAAGATGCAGTTTTCAAACAAATTGCATTTAAAAGTACTTTTTTTTCCAATATGACGGTCTAAAAATTGAAAATGTGCTATGCTTAGAAGTTAAAAAAACTAAAGTAGAGTTTATTCCATGCAATGATACATCAGCTTTGTTTTACGGCTGGGTTATACAGCGGTTATACAGCGTTTTTTGGAGACGGCACAAAATAAGCTGGGAGAAAGAAATAGCTTAACAAAGGCTTTAAAAAAAAAAAAAAAAAAACAGGCATCACTTTTGGAGCACCTGAGACGAAGTCTTTATCTCCAGTATGCATAATGTTCGTGTAAAAATCAGTGCTCATAAAAGTTAATTGATCTTAAAAATAGTACCAGAACGTGACAGCAGGAAAGAAAATTCCCCAAGAAGCATTGCAAAATCAAAGGCATTCAACAGAGCCATACAGTTATAAAAATATTAAATAACACAGAATAAGTATGGTAATAAAAGTTTACCCTTAAATGCCTGATTTTTCAAAAATCATTTTAATAATGTTTTTCGGCTTTCATATTTTAAATAAATCATGGGAAAAATACTTTAAAAAATCATATTTTGTTTTAAGTATGGTTTACGGCTAAAAAGCTGTTTGTTACTAATCGGCAATACTGGGCTTTAACTGAAAAAATAATTTTCCTCCATAAAATTCTACAATATTAAACACATAAGAATTTTAGGAACTATGATAAGAAATAAATTTTACTTGCTCACTGCAGAACTAAATAGAGTGTTTCGCAAGCTTCCAAACAAAACAAAAAGAACATGTAACAACAATTGAAAAAATAAATCTATCTTTATTCTTAAACAGCACAAGTGTTGCCATCTGCATGTTGAAAATAGATTTAATAATATTTTCAGAATGTATTTTATTGGCAATATTAGACATTATACCTTCAAAATTATTCTAATAGTATTTTAGAGCCTAAATGGGGTATGTTGCCGAAAAACAACACCCGGCATTTAAGGGTTAAAATATACGTTAAAATAAGCATTTAGATACGTTAAGATACGACAAAAATATGCAAAAAGTAAGCAATTATTTACAAAAAGCAGAGAGAAACCAAAGAGATTTCATTTACAACTTCTCTTCGCCAATCAAATTTCAGAACACGCCCACTGCATTTAGACGGAGTAGGGGTGACAAAAGTAAAAAGAGCATCCTCGAAGGGGGGGTCTCTTCTTGTAGTTGAAAAGGATCGACCCTGCAAAAGGAGGTGCAAGAGCAAAATAAAGCGATATTATACAAAATAAATTACATACATATTTAGAATAAAGAAAGTAAAAAGACCTTTTAAGGTCAGTAATGAAAATAAGTTGAAAAAGACAAAATTGTTATTTATTTGACTGATTTCCGCAAAATAGCGGATTTTAGTTTCGATTTTTTCAAGTAATAATACAACTGTTTGTAATTTAGTAATAAAACTATCGATATCAGTGTTAAAGATATCCGGAAAATTGAGTTTGTTAAACCTAGGAGCACATAAGGGCGGAAAATCTTTCTGAGTCAAATTGATAGTACAGTATAACTTCAAAAATCCGGCACCATCGTGACCAATCCTATGCCGAATTTTTGAAGGAATGTCAAATGTAGTAACTAGGAATATAAAAAGTAGTACTATATTCTTAATGGTGCCTTTAGCCATAATTTATTTCATTATTGATGCCATAATTTATTTTATATAAATGATAATTATGTAAGAAAAAGAGAAAATTAAGCATAAAGATAAACTTACATTAATCGATATTTTCAGTGTTACAGAAAAAAACATCTAATAAATAGTGAAATTATTTCTTCCCGTGTAATTTCGGACACATTTATGTCAATTTTATTTGCTTCAATTTTTATGGCCGTTCTTAAGTTTTTCTTGTATTTTATACAAAGGAATAATTTCTATTGCGGGTTTATTTCGGGAATATAGTCATGTTCTCTAAAGCAGATATTAATTCTCAAGTTAAATTTATGTATTTTTCTAGTGACACCTTTTATTTATTCTGCCTGTTGTTCATCCTCGTCTTCGGAGCTGTTACTAGAGTTATCGACAGTTCTATTTAGCACAGCATCAGAAGGGAGACTCCAAAGAACTTGTGTACTAATCTCCACGCCGTTGCTGAGCAACAGTGCAGCTCCTAGAAAAAAATTTCAGAAAATAATCACCTCTGACAAATGAAAAAAATGTCAGATAATATTTTTTTGTCATTTTATTTGCGATTTTGAAATTTTCAATTCATATGCAATTGCTATTTTTCTTCTACCATAACTTGAAAGTGTAAAAGAAAAAGGAAGGGAAAAAGATGGTTTTGATGCCGGATTTTTGAAGTTACACTGAATTAATGTTGTCCGCATTTTCACTGCTGTCAGAATTTTGAATATTAAGTCATTTCGCTGCACTGGCAAAGGAAAGTTTAGGGGTGAAAATTTATTAGATTGATTAGAATTAGGATAATTTTTGATGTTTTGAGATCTGTTAACTTTAGAATTTTTAGGATGTTTTGGACATTGGGAATAGTTTGCATTGTGATTAAGAGAACAATTCGCGCAGCATGTCCTTTTTGTCTGTAATTTTGCAGTCGAATGTTTTATGCTATTGTACTATAACAACATGTGTAAGAGAAATTTACTATAATATTTACTTTTAAAATATAATGGTGCGAATAAAATATAAAAATAAAATCATGTATTTAACCCCTTGAAGGGTGGTGATGACGCTATGGCGTCACCTAATTTTATTCCCAATTTCCACATTGACACCCAAATTTTTGCATGAAAATTTCACTTTTATTAAGTACGCGAAAATATACTTTTACTTGTTTACAAATAAATTTTCTCGTAAATACTGGTGTAATTCAATTGTTTCAACATTTTACGAATACAAGTACCTTGCCCCTGAAAGAGTTAAAGCTTCTAGCAGTTAAGGGCTAAATAGCTTGTCGTATTTCAACAAGTAAATTCAAGTGGGAAATCCGTCAACCTTAGACATCTTTTGAGAAACTAAAAAGAAAAATACACAAAAACTTAAAATGTTTTAGTTTTCAGAACTATTTTGTTAGTTCTCGTCATCATTTTTACTTACCCAGCATACGTAGTATAGGGTAAGTCTTTTAATCGTTTTAAAAATCGAAAATTTTTTTTGACGAATTTACAGACACTAGAGATTCCGAAAAACATATTTAAAAAAAAAAAAAAATGCCGTCCGTCTGAGTGTGTGTCTGTAAACGCTCTATCTCCCGAACAAATTGAGATAGAGACTTGAAATTCGGTTTGTACTTAGGAAGTAACAATGGTAAGAAGCCTATTGAATATCAGTGAACTCGATTATCCGAAACTATTTTTTTTCGGACTCTCGAAATATTCGTTTTGATTAAAAAGTATACAAAAATTTTCGAAATTGTTTATTTGAAGGTGTGAATATAAAAGACAATAAAAAAACATAAATTTTACATCAAAAATGAAGTCGATCGGATAATGAGTTGCCGAGATATTTGTAATCATATTTTTCACCTTTTCGATTTTTCATGACCCTGTATTTCATTCAAATTTCAATTCAAAGATATATTTTAATTGGAAATGAGACGCTTAATCCAACGCAGTAAACTGTTAGTTAATATGATTATAATTTTTCGAGTTATAAGGATTTTTTTTTTTTACACAATTCGGTACTACTGGATTATCCCGCCAACCCCAAAACTAGCGCCAAACTATAAGATTAAATGCCAATAATGGCTTATCGTAAATGTCAAGCATTTAATACATCTCCATACCTATAAGGGGGTTACCATAGGAAGGACCCTGTTCCTTCGCCAAATTCCGCCAAGTTTGTCGCCAACTCGGCAATATAGCACCAAATTTGGCGACCAAAATTAGTCGCCAAAAGTGAAGCCAGATTGGCGGTATTTCTAATATTTCGCCAAATTCCCATAGACTTCTATTGTAAACCTAGTGTTTACTTGCGTACAGAAAATCAGTAAATTGAGATATTTTAGTGCAACAAAAAGTAATATTAGCTTAAGGGATTATATTAATTATACTTAAGGGAATCCAAGTAAATTAAATTATGAATAAAGTAACATGATACAATGCTTAGCATGTATCACATGTTTTATTTTCATATTTTATATTATGTATATCCATGATGGGTAAGTATTACTGTGGCCCCCAACAACTAGTTTGTCTTTGGCAAGCGCAGCTCTGTGGATTGCATTCTTACTCAAATGGTATAATTAACATATCCCTATTTTAAATATTGCATAAAACAATTTGTTTCATTTTTAAACTAGAATTATTGTTAATCTATGAAGATTTGTAAAAATTTACCTGAAATTAAGAATTCACATTCGAAATTCCCGGCAGCTTAGATGAGAGATTTGTGGCGCTGAAAATTACTAATTGAACCGTTGAGTTAAACAGTTATGTTTATTGTTGAATTTGTTGTGGTGAAAGAAAATAGTTATGCAGCTGGAGTGATTGTTGTGAATTGTGAAGCAACAATAAAAGGCTTGATAAGAATTAATTTATGTGATTGTTGAAAAACATAACAATATTTTAATGAAATTCGTTGTTGTGACAAAATTATTCCAGACAATGAACAAAGGTAGATGGCTTCATTCGCTCACCGGAAAAAAAGTGACACATCTGAACAAAGGTCAATTTCACAGAGAGACAAAAGAAGATAACTAGAAAACAGGAATTCTGCTTTTTCAGAATTTAGTGTCGTCCCCGATGAAAAAAATATATGTATATATAAATAGTACAAAACATATTTCAATTTTAAGACTTAAAGCACAAACTTTTATTTTATGTAAAATGACGTCATTCGCATCCGCTTAAGAATTCCACATTTACGATCCACTCTTAAACATCTACAGTAAAGAATGCATAGGATGTCTCTATCTCAAAATAATACACAAATCCAGCAAAAAGATGCCGTCATTAAAGAAACTGGACAAAAAAACGGCTATCGAATGATTCATAGGCATTCATTAGACGATATCAGTCGTGACGTCAATCGTGACGTTTTCGTTGGAAACTGACTCCAAACAAACGGTTGCTATGTTTTCTATTTTGTTTGTATGTTGCAGCTATATCTTATATCTATATCTCACATCTAAGTGTTTTAATAAGTGATATGTACTGGTAACATTTTCCAAGATTTATATTTAAAAAGAAATGACGCATAGCAACCGTTTGTTTGGAGTCAGTTTCCAACCAAAACGTAATGACAGACGTCACACTGAAAGGGTCTACAGATACTTAAAATTTAATATGGTTTATAATAGCTCCATGTTTTATTATTCGAAGAAATTATTCGTTTATATATTTTTTTCAAAATAGCACGTATTTTAATTACATTTTCTTTCGGTTGTTATGAGAAAATGGCACAAAAAGATATAATTGGTATTTTTCAACTATTTTCCCTTTACTTTCTATATAAATGGAGTACTTGAGTTGTCAAAATTAAACAAATGGTGCTAAAACCTACAAAAATATTAATATTTCAAAAATAAATGGAGATACAGTTTTCAAACAAATTGCATTTAAAAGTACTTTTTTCCCAATACGACGGTATAAATATTGAAAATGTGCAATGCTTAGAAATTAAAAAAAGTGCTATAGAGCATTTAATTGTGCAATGATACACCTGCTTTGTTTATTGCTAGCGTCTGTAAGGTAACGTTATTTTTTGGAGACAAAATAAGCTGGGAGAAAGAAATAGCATACCGTTCCGGGAGCTAAAAACATTAAGAATGAAAATGGAGATGTTTGGAGTATCAAACAAGTTTAACTCCCCACACAATTTGCACCTCTTACATGGGCACGAATGAACATATATCATATTAAAACGATTTTCTAGATAACTACACTTATAAAACTTTTCCTGTCGCAGGACGTACCTGTGGCAGACCTGTTAGTGGAATAAAATGCAAAATGTATTTTTGATAGTCGTGTCACTTTTCTTGCGGGAAAGCCATTGTGTTCTGCTAACAAAGTAAATTTAAATAGGAAACCTCATAACCCTACACTGTAAAAAAAAGACGGCTGTTTCTTAATCTACAAAAATGTGCTATAATCAAGAACGAAAATATACAATAACAAATAGCTACCAACCTCACACTAATCTTCCGTAATACTTGCGTTAATTTAACCCTGGTTTAATACGTTTCAAACCAGAAATTTTTTTAAGAAATGAAAATAAATATGTTCCACGTGGAAACCTGGAATTAAATAAATAAACATTCATGACATAAATTTTTTGGTTCGAAATGTGGTTAACCTGGGTTAAATTAATCCAGACATTACGGAAGATTAGTGGAAAGTTGGCAGCCATGCAATAACCTCTTCCGAGTCACCGAAGATTCTTGAAAAGCGTTCTTTTACCATTAAAAACCTCAGAAAACAATTGACTTTCGAAATTTAAAGAATTTCTAAAAATAAATTTTTCTTAGGTACCCGTCATTTTCAGAAACGTTTCCAAGAAGCTTTTACAGGGCGATAATCTGTTTTCTCATATCGGAATATCACTTTTTTGGGTGCTATCCATTATCAGATAAATATTTTGATATTCAGAAAACATGCTTAACATACATACTCAATTAACATCATTAACATTACAGTGAAACCTCGATTGTCCGAGCTAATTGGGACATCTAATACCTCGGACATCGGAAATCTCGGTTAATGGAAATTGCGTATAAAAACTCGCCGTGCTCGCAAATTTATCATCTCTTAGAATAAAAAACAATAGAATGTTTTTTAAGGGGTCTCAGGACTCTTAAAATTGGAAAAATCGAAAAAAAAAAAAAAGGACCATTTTCAACATATAATATCTTAAAATGTAATTGATTTTAAGACAAAATTTTATATTGGGATGAAAGATATAACTATGTTTTTTTCATTTCATGTATTTGAAAAATTACAAGATGCAGAATTAGAATTTACAGTGGGCTCGAAAATGTCAGACATTTGACGAGCGGAACATCGGCATAACAGATTATGCGCACGATTACAAAATAAATTTTCCAAGTAGAAGGGAAATTTTTGGGTCCTACTTATGCTTCACATTGTAATAATTACTCTGAACCTAAATAAATTTGTATTTAAAGCATTTTTCTATTTTTAATACAAATTTGTATTTAGTTAATGTAAAATTTAAAAATTTTCAACAGTATAATCGCTTATAAAGAATATATTTCTGAACAATAAGAAGGAAATTTTAGGTTCAATTTATACAGACTAATATGAAACATATATTTTGAAAATTTCATGAAAAAAAATTCAGAAGTTTTTGAGATATGGTGCGCGTTATGCCCAAAAACGTCATTTGGAGAAAATTGACTTCAAATTTTCTGAAACGCCGCTTCAGCTATTGAGCGTGTATAATTCTAAAAGCCATAACTTCTGTTCTAATAAGAATTTCAAGGAAACATTTATACCGAAATGTTCAGAAAAGATAGTAGTTTAATATCTAAAAAAATTAAAATTTCGAAAATTTTAAAGCTTTAAGAGTCCTGAGACCCCTTAAATGATAAAAATAAACATATCTAAAGTTATGTTTCACAGCTCAACAAATTTAAAAAGGAAGTCAAGTACTAGTAGTAAATTTTAAAAAGCAAATCGAAAATTTTTTAACTATACTAATTCAAAGGTACTACTTGATTATCCCGTCGACCAAAAAACTATCGCCAAATTCAAAGATTAATGGCTAATCGTGGCTAATGGCCCCAATCGTGGCCCCAATAATGGCTAATCGTAAATGTCACACATTCACTTGATATTAAACACGCTACACGTGTTTGTTACGTCATCAACTGATTTTTATTTTGACGTTTTATTTAGAATTTTATTAATGGTATACTAATTTATTTGTTCTTTCGTTATATAAAATAAAAAATGTGTCAATTAGTATAATTTGGCGAGTAGTTTGGCGATTTATATAATTTGGCGAAATTGATCGACGGGATAATCAAGTAGTACCAATTTAAATATTGAAAGATGCATTTCCAAAAATAAAACAAATTGTCGGATTACTTTTACGTAATGGAATTACTTTTACGTAAATAAAATTAAAAGTAAAAATCCAAAATCCAAATCCCAAAAGTTAAAGTTTATTGAAATTTAACGAATATATTATTTACTGAAATCGAACGAATGTAGTTATTTTGGGAACTGTTCATATGACAATAGTTTAAGTCAGGGGTTCCCAAACTTTTGGACCGACTTACCACTAAATAGAAGGTCATATTTCCGCGTACCAATAGCTGACAAACACAAATCTAATACAGAAAAACCTGTGGAAACAGAATAGTTCTTAACCCTTTCCGGCACGTAGTAATTGTGTTTATAAACTGATGAAATAATGGACTGACACCAGAATTTATAAACGAATGTATTAGAAAATACGAACCTGCTTATTTTCACGCAGATTATTAAAAAAAATAATAATTAAATATTCTTCGTGTCGATTGTCAATTTTGGAATTAAAATTAGGTGTCCTTTTTTAAGGACACCGCCCCCGAAAGATTTAAACCAGTGACGCCAAGTTTGCTCACTGCAACTTTGCAACTTTACTTGGGCCCATGGGACGCGAGCCCACCCAATAATTTTATTACTCCGCCCACCCAATTTCAATTGATTTAATTCGTAATTTATTTTTTTATTTATTTAATAGCTAAAATAAAATTTGGTTATATTAACACAGTGCCGACGGGCAATTTTTTATCAAATCTGAATTTAAAAACAATAGAATCTCCTGCCTGTTCTCAAAGTCTTTTGTAAATTGGTGCTCGTACGGATGCTTGAATTTCCAGACTAAGAAATTCTTCGGTACCAGCATTTTCTTATGGAAAATTTCTCCTTAAATAAAGCGAAATTTCGTCCGTTTAAGCTAGATTTATTTTTCTATTAAAAAATTTTGATATTTGGCCTTGAAAATAAAGGTACCCGTACGAACCCTGGATAGGTTTCCCAAGAATATGCATCGGTAAATATCTTTCAATGTGCGAATTTAATATAAAATGTCTTACAATCTACAAAAATATGGACAACATGATGTAAATCCATTGTCTGTAAGGTAGAAGCCACGCCCTTACACAATGATGTTTTTTGAATGAAAACGAGAATTTTCGTTTCCCGTCGTGAATATATTAACTTTCTCAAAATAGTTTTGTTTAAAAAGGACATTAATTAGACTTACAGGAGCAATGAAAACCCCTTCAGTGGATGTATAGTTAAATTTCTCGCGAAAACAAATTTCCTGCATATTTTGCCATCTGTTTTGATGCCTTGAATTTATAAAGCACTTAGGTGACTAAAATGTATGCTTTTCTTAACATTTAGCTTTTTTGCACTTTCAGTAGTTAGCAATTTCAATGTTATTTAAAATAAATATTTATGTATTTATAAGGAAGAACTTATAAGAATATAATTTAATAAAATTATTTATAAAACTATAATTAAATGTCAACAATTTAAAAATTTGCTTAGAAAAAACGTAATTTAATGCAAGAAAAAATATAGAAAAATTAACTTACTTTAAACAAATTTATCTAAATAATCTTGAACAAATTTATTTAAATTAATGTCCAAAATACATGGCGTCCTATTAATAGGTCTCTAGACCGAACGGGTTAAGAGTAACGGGAAACGCTCAAGATTCTTTTTTTAACCCTTCCACATACAATTCTCAGTAAGAATTCGAAAAGATAACTCTTTCTCGACATCGTAACTGCGAAAGGTATTTATCTACTTATAAAAAAACTTATGTATTTCTGTGTTTGAAGAATTGAATTGTAAACAATACAGACAATACAAAGAAAATAGCAAGCGAGGCTATAATAGGATTGCAAATAAACTAGTGATCTTGTACTAGAAGTACAGTACTAGTAATAAGAATGTAAATAAATAAAGTTTTGAGGATTCTGTCATCCAGTCGTAATACATTTACAAATACTATTTAATTAAATTTATAATTCTAAAATATTTATATATACACTCATATTTGTGAAAACTGCAACACCATGAAGGAATAATCAGAATTAGATGAACGTTAATACACAAACGACTGGTATTGGTGAAAAAAAAAAAATTACATTTTCAAAGAAAAAAAAACAATATTCAGTGTTCGAAATCAGTATTTGTTGTAGTCACCACGCGCAGCAATAAGTGCTACTATACGTCGTGGCATCGACTCGAACAGATATTGAATGTCTGCCTGTGGAAGAGCATTCCATATTGTTTGTATGCGTACCCAAAGTTCATCTGTAGAAGCTGTAGGACGAAAATCATGAGCGAAGGGCTGATCAATGAAATACCCCACATTTTTGATAGGCGAGATATCCGGCGAACACTCAGGCCACGGAAGAGGCTGTATGTTTTCTGCTGTCAAGAAGTCTTAAAAATTCCTTGCAACAAGTGGGCGTGCATTATCCTCTTGAAATATATCCAGGAATGCCTTGAAGGAGAGGAACAAGTTCCAGCTTCATAATTTCACTGATGCACATGTTGCATCCAAATCCAAGAATATCCAAAATTCCTAGCAACTGAGATCATTCATGATATGCAATCGCACCCCCGACCACAACTCCGGATGTTCGTCCTCTATGACGTTCGATAATGCATTCCGCAAGGTGGTGTTTACCTGTTTTGCATCTAACATGAATGAATTGGAGAAAATGTAGAACATTTTCTCTAATTTAATTTGGTGCAATACATTTTTTTTAAAAGTTGAACGCTCTACCGCATATAAGGGAAAACCGAAAAAAAAACCCGATTTTTTCATGTTTTTTCTCTTATATCTTTTTAAGCAGGGTTCGTACTGGTACCGTTATTTTCCAGGCCAAATATCAGAATTTTCTTATAGAAAAATTAATCTAGTTTAAACAGACAAAATTTCCTTATTTAAGGAGAGATTTTCCATAAGAAAATACTGGTACCAACGAATTTCTTAGTATGGAAATTCAACCACCCGTACGAACTCTATTAAGCAGGCCAGATACGAGGTGGCTAAGTTGAAATTCGTGTTCAGCATCCCAAAAAACCATAAAGGAAGACAGAAAAAAACTTCTCCAAAACTTTCCAGGCAGAAGCTTTTTTGGTCTAAATTTACCGGACTAAATTAGCGTAACTTTAACCGTTTAGGGTGAAGCGACCGATATACGTGCTACTTAAGGTGCGCAGAATCCTTCATTATCTCCACCAGTTATTTTTTATTGTAAAGTTTACCTTATATAATCAGAGCATTTTTGCAATTCAATTAGGGAAAATATTTTGTTTGGGAAAACCGATGGTGAAAGATTAAAAATTAAGCAAAGGGCTCTCGTAGCGAAAGGGTTAATTTCCAATCGATATCATAAGTTACTCTCTTGAATTAAAAAATTTAGAGGCCTTTCCAACAATATGCCACATGTGGGGGACGGCAAATGTTAGACAAACTTACCCTTAAGGTCTACTGTCGCACCTTCTGGAATAAATCCTCCAACTCTTTTTGAAATACCGTTTGTAGAAATGTGTTACTGTGCACGGTGACTATATAGAAAAGGACTAATTCATAAAAGTACAATTTCATAAATTTTATTCAATTATTTCTATGTGAAGGTAAAAACTTATTGATACCCCCTCGTATGTGTTAACACTGCGGATTCAAATACAGCAAACTTCACACAACATTATTACTTTCTTCTATCTTCAATAGAAGAAAGTATTGTAATTGAAATTTTTTCCGACTTCCGGTTTTCGACGGATTTGCATGTTTTAGGGGTCAAAGATTCCAAAAAACATGTTTATAGAAAATGTCTGTCTGTCTGTGTGTCCGTCTGTCCGTCTGGCCGTCTGGCCGTCTGTCTGTCGCCATTGTACCATCAAAAAGTGTATGAAGTTATGTATAGAATTAAACCAAAATTTTATTATAAGTTTTTGGCTATGGCAAGCAGGTCCTCCCGGAATTTGGAAAACATTCGCCGGTAGGGGGCGCTGATATAACAATTTTTGTGCGATTTTGGATATTGTACCATCCAAAAGTGTATGGAATTATGCATAGAATTGAACCAAATTTTTAGTTTAAGTTTTTGAATATGACAAGCAGGTCCTCCCTGAATTTGGAAAAAATTCGCCGGTAGGGGGCGCTGTAAATGTGTTTTTTGTGCGATTTTGAATATTGTACCATCGAAAAGTGTATGAAGTTATGCATAGAATTAAACCAAATTTTTATTTTAAGTTTTTGGATATGGCAAGCAGGTCCTCCATGAATTTGCAAAAAATTCGCCGTTAGGGGGCGCTGTAATAGCGATTTTTGTGCGATTTTGAATATTGCACCATCGAAAAGTGTATGAAGTTATGCATAGAATTGAACCAAAAAAAATTTTTAAGTTCTTGGCTATGGCAAGGAGGTCCTCCCTTAATTTGTAAAAAAATCGCTCGTAGAGGGCGCTGTAATAGCGATTTTTGTGCGATTTTGAATATTGCACCATCGAAAAGTGTATGAAGTTATGCATAGAACTGAACCAAAAAAAAATTTTAAGTTCTTGGCTATGGCAAGGAGGTCCTCCCTTAATTTGTAAAAAATCGCTCGTAGAGGGCGCTGTAATAGCGATTTTTGTGCCATTTTTGCGCCATTTTGAATATTGTACCGTCGAAAAGTGTATGAAGTTATGCATAGAATTGAACCAAATTTTATGTTTTTTTTTTGGTTATGTCACGAAGGTCCTCCCTGAATTTGGAAAAATTCTGCCGGAAGGGGGCACTATAATTGCGATGTCTGTACCATTTTCATTATTGTACCATCGAAAAGTGTATGAAGTTATCCATATAATTGAACCAAATTTTTTGTGCATGTTTCTGGCTATGGCAAACAAGTCCTCCCTGAACTTGAAAAAATTCCGAAAGAAGGGGGCGCTATAATTCCGATCACTGTGCCATTTTCATTATTGTACCATCGATCAGCGTATAAAATTATGCATACAATTGAACCAAAATGTTTGTGCTTGTTTTTGGCTTTGGCCAACAGGTTCTCCTTGAATTTGGAAATATTGCGCGGTAAAGGGGCTCCGTGCTAGCGATTTTTGTATACTTTTCTTGATTTTTCGTAGTTCTATTGTGCATCGGCGGCTCATGCAGCGGCGGGAACTCGCTTCCTGCTATGCCGGCTATTCGCAAACAGCTGATAACGACAGAATAAGGAAAAATTAATAATTTTAACAAATATCATGATATAGATTAACTCGTTTTTAGTCCGTTTAATTGAGCAGAAATTTAAGATGAAAATAAAAGTTGTATAGTATTGAACTAATAATATTGAAGTATTAACATGTGTAACTAGGTTTTGAAATATTAAGATGTATAAGATAGAAGAAAGTTTTGGGATTGGCACATCCAACTAGTTGTATTTATTAAACTCATAATGTCTCACCAGAGTTGATAATAATTATATTGAATATAGAAAAATATACTTACATTTAACAACCTATGAAAAAGAGTTAACGAAAAATGATGACGTATTTTGCCAATTTCTAATATTTAATGTACTATATTCTTATGTAAATATACATTGATACAAAGCGAAAATTAACTCGCCCCGGAAAAAATGTTGAAGTTACAGTCAATAATATATTTAACGACAGCTCTGAAAAATTGCATTTGTCGGTTTCTGGCACATAATCTAGTAACAGATTATTCACATAATCTGTCTCTAAAATTCAATATAGCCCCACTCTGCTTGTACTAGAAACAAGGGAATTATAATATTCCTCATATTAAACATTAAACGTAATACCGAGGAAGATAATAAAAATCTTAAAAAGACACACATAATTAAATTATTTGTTATTAATATCTCTAATTATTTAAATGCTAAAATTAATTTAATATCATAAAGTTCTGTGCTAATTAACTGGTAGTAGGACATCAACGAAAGACACTATTGCAATCATTAAGCAGAAATCGCATGTGTAGAAGGCAGGCGGATTCCATTGTGCAGAAACGAATAAAATAACGTCAATATTATTATCGAAAATAGCCATTTTTTGGAGGGGGGAGACTCTCTGTTTTCATTCTTGCAATTAAAAACAATAAAAATAGAATTGTGAAAGGAAATTTCAATGAATAGTGCTGCGTGCTATAGATGTTACATTGGCGTGACAGGATTCCTCTTTTAATTCTACTCTAATTTTCGCAGGAATTAAAACTGAACTGAACGATATTTTGCTGCTGGTATATGCCGGTTTCGTAGCTCGTAATAAGCGGGAAAATCTTAATACAGTTTAAATTGTGAACCTTTCTTAATGTGCAAATTGCTCGTTTTATCCGCGTCCTCGTATTTGTCGGGATCGTATTAACCAAATTCCACTGTACATGTTACGGCCAAAGCCCGGAATCGGCCATTACGCGAAGTGGCCAATTTCTTTTTAAATTCATTGGTCAATTCTGTAATTGGCCGGGCATTTCGCGAAATGGCCAGAGTTTGTCGGCCAGTTCGCAAAGTCGCTAGGGACCGCCGGCCAGATATCGAAATGGGTTAGAGGCAGTCGGGTAGAATGCGAAATGGCAGGGGCGCTGCCATCGAAATACACGAGTGTGACGTCATCACTAATCAATCGACTTCACACTAGTGTTGGAATTCACACCGGAAAATTTTGAATAGCAATTTTCTTTTATTTTCTTTTTGGAATACCTATCACATTATAAAACACTAATAACAATTTAAACTGACTAGTGAGAATTTGGAATCCCCAATAAAAAATCAGCTAAATGCGGCAACACTGAGGCATTCCGCATCTGTCTGAATTTGTATTTAGGGATTCCGAATTTTCACCAGTAAGTTTAAATAGTCATTGTTTTATAAGAGGATAGTCATTCCACAAATAAAATAAAAGAAAATTGCTATTCAAAATTTTCCGGTGTCAATTCAAACACTAGTGAGAAGTCGGTCGATTACGAGGCTAGCGAAAAAGACAGGCTACCGCGGTGCATCCCACGTGTCTTTTTTTACAGACCGCTAGAGTGACGTGATGCTTTTTTCGAACACCTTCATTGGTGCATTCGAGCATCAGGTGACTCCAGCGGTCTGTAAAAAACGATACGTGGAATGCACCGCGGTAGCCTGTCTTTTTCGTTAGCCTCGGTCGATTAGTGATGACGTCACAATTCGTGTCCTCTGGCCTTGAGCATTTCGATGGCAGCGGCTAGGGGCGTGTCGAAAAAAGGTCATTAGCTAATGAAAGAATATACATCTTTCCTCCCAATACAATTTCTCTTTTAAAATCATATACATTTTAAGATATTAAATGTTAAAAATGATCTTTTTTTCATTTTTTCCAATTTTAAGAGTCCTGAGACCCCTTAAATCTCTTGAGAAGTATAAATTTTATTGTAATTTTCTAAATTATGAGCTAAGAAAAATTTTTAAAATTTGAAAGATGATTTTGTTTATGGGATATTTTCTTATATTTAACGTAAAAGAACATTTTTTTAAAACTATGCAGCTGTTCTCCCAACAAGCTGCCTCCATCAACCTCCGTACACACCTGCAGGTTCTAGAAATAATAACTTTCTCTGCTTTTTGCTCACCGGCTATCAAAGCCTGAGAGCTAATGTGCCAGCAGGTTCTGTATGTATGTATGTTACTCATGTATGTACGTACGTATGTATGTATGTACAATGCGATAACTCTTGATTGAAATATCCTATTTGCTTCAAATTGTTTTTCTAGTTTCATTCTGAAACGGCGCTTCCCTGATTAGTTTGGGGGGTTCATTGATTAAGTATAAAGGGTTGGTACGGGAGGTAATCCCCCCCCCTTAAACTTACATAAATGTGTTTTTCATGCAGAATTATCAGATTTGCTTCAAATTTGGTATACCGGTTGATTAATGATAAGGCGCTTCCCTATTAGATTTGGAGGTTTATTGTTTCAGTACCAAGGGGTAACGAGGGGCTAATACCCCCTTAGGTTCTATCCGATTTGATTTAAATTTGATATACCGGTTTATTCTGATAAGGCGCTTCCCTGATGAGATTCGGAGCTTCATTGGTTAAGTATAAAGGGGGGAAGGCTAATCCCTCTTAATTTATTTTTCGAGGGGCATTATTCTTTGAATTAAGAGCATAATATACAATTAGTGTGAATATCCTGTGAGCTCAATGCCATCAGTTTAACTGACACTTTTCTTTTTATTTAAAAAATTACTCGCTTACGTAATATCGAATACTATAACGACAATCGGCGATCTTCTGTAATCAGATTGACATAAATTTTTCTTTGCGATTTTTCCTTGCCCAAGGCCGCATCTACTGCTACCGCTCAAGCCGCAACAGCTGACTACTGATTTCCGAATTAATACGATTTATTACACATTTGTAAATCAGCTTGTGCAAAACAATTAAGTAAAAAATTTTCCAAATGGTCGTTGTAATTTGTTAAATTGTTTTTTTTTTAGCTTATTTAATAATGTACTGGATCACAATTGATGTTAATACAGTTTTTTCAAATATTAATTCATTAATTAAATTTTAATTAACTAGGGGGCTCTGCCCCCTACGAGCTACGCTCGTCAACCCCCGTTCAGACACCGCAGACTCTAACAGCACGCTAATTTGATCGGCTTTAAAAAGATTTCGGAAGGTTGAATTATAATTTGAATCTGACAATTATAATCTGATGTAATTTTCACCACACTTTTGTTTCTCTTTTTAATATTCACGTAAAAATACTTTTGTTAGAAATTAAATATTATGATAATCTTAAAATATCAAATAAATGTCTCGCGCAATTATTAAGTTTAAACTGTTTGGCATAATATTATTGTTTGTTTATTTTACGTAATAAGTGTAATGTGACATAAATGTGACGTAAATTCTCCTATTTAACGCTTCTAACGCATGTTAATGAATTTATTATTTTACAATATTCTTTCTCTTTTAAAATTCACGTTAAATATAGTTCTTATGACGTAATTTTCAATGAGTTCCTGCTTTTTATATTTTCTGTTTATAATAGTCACGTGTAAAATAAATTTTAAATTTGAAGCAAACATTATTGTTTGCGCTGTTTATACAGTTGGCAATAGTTTAAATTAATAATTTTCTAAAATACGTAAAAAATATCTCTCGAAATGCTGAAAATTTGAATTTAAAATAGAAATAAAAGCTCAAAAAAGAAGTCAAATTAAAAAACTAAATGCATTCATCACACCGGGAAATTCTGACGCACAAAATGATCTAAAAATGATTAAATTCCTATGTACAGTTTTTGCTCCCATAAAACCTTTTTAATGGAACGATTTTTTCCAACTTTGGCATTAAATATCTCTTAAAATAATTCTTCGATTTGAAAACTGTTTGCATCAGCATGTTTATCAAACATTTCTCTATAATACTACTGATTTTCATATTTTTATATGCAACAGTTTTTTTTTAATATTAACGAAGAAAGGCCATGCTTAAGCATTCAAATTGGATGCCGATCTGCCGGCAATATCTACGCAGATTTTCATTGGACCATTTCCAAATCAAAACTTTTTTTTATATAGAGAGGGATATATAGAAGGATTAATTTTAGTTTTACATGGGAGACAAATTGGCGGCCATTGGTTATTGAAACATTTAATGCATCTTCATATCTATATGGAGGTACCATAGGGGGGACCCTGTTAGGTCGCCAAATACCGCCAAGTTTGTTGCCAACTTGGCGATATATCGCCAAGTTTAGCGATCAAAATAAGTCGCTAAA
The DNA here is from genome assembly GCA_963932465.1 of Maratus speciosus. Taxonomy (NCBI): domain Eukaryota; kingdom Metazoa; phylum Arthropoda; class Arachnida; order Araneae; family Salticidae; genus Maratus; species Maratus speciosus. The sequence goes on from OZ010799.1 coordinate 249,029,558, forward strand.
TGTGACGCAAACTTGGCGATATCTCTAATATTTCGCCAAATTCCCATAGACTTCCATTGTAAACCTACTTGCTTATATAGAAATTCAACAAATTGAGATATTTTAATGCAACGAAAACTAATATTATCTTAAAGGATTATATTAAATTTTTCTTTGATGATCTAAGTAGGAATTGACTTTAAAAACAAAATTTGTATATTACTTGTTTTTAATTTTTTTATTTCACTTTAAACACTATTCAAGGGCACACTATATGCGTTATGGTAAATATTTATTACACACGAAATTAAAAAAAAATCAGAAAAGTAAGGAATTTTCAAATAATAATGACAATGCGTATCCCATAATAATTAAAATACTTAATATTTTTTTATGCGAGTTTATTTTATATATACAAATAAAACTGTGCATCAAATTTTATATTTTCGAACAAAAAGGTAAAAAAAAAATTATTTTCTAAATTTTCTGAAAATTTCAGCATTTTTACTTTCTTCTATCTTCAATAGAAGAAAGTATTGTAATCGAAATTTTTTTCGACTTCCGGTTTTCGACGGATTTACATGTTTTAGGGGTCAGAGATCCCAAAAAACATGTTTATAGAAAATGTCTGTCTGTCCGTGTGTCCGTGTGTCCGTCTGTCCGTGTGTCTGCCGCCATTGTACCATCAAAAAGTGTATGAAGTTATGGATAGAATTGAACCAAATTTTTCTTTTAAGTTTTTGGATATGGCAGGTAGGTTCTCCCTGAATTTAGAAAAAATTTGCCAGTAGGGGGCGCTGTAATAGCGATTTTTGTGCGATTTTGAATATTGTACCATCCAAAAGTATATGAAGTTATGCATAGAATTGAACCAAATTTTTATTTTAAGTTTTTGGATATGGCAGGTAGGTCCTCCCTGAATTTGGAAAAAATCGCCGGTAGGGGGCGCTGTAACAGCGTTTTTTGTGCGATTTTGAATATTGTACCATCCAAAAGTTTATGTAGTTACGCATAGAATTGAACCAAATTTTTATTTTAAGTTTTTGGCTTTGGCAAGCAGATCCTCCCTGAATTTGGAAAAAAATCGCCGCTAGGAGGCGCTGTATTAGCGATTTTGCATATTGTACCATCGAAAAGTGTATGAAGTTATGCATAGAATTGAACCAAATTTTTATTTTAAGTTCTTGGCTATGGCAAGCAGGTCCTTCCTTAATTTGGAAAAAAATCGCCAGTACGAGCCGCTTTAATAGCGATTTTTGTGCCATTTTGAATATTGTACCATTGAAAAGTGTATGAAGTTATGCAGAGAATTGAGCCAAATTTTTTGTGTTTCTTTTTGGTCATGGCATGAAGGTCCTCCCTGAACGTGGAAAAATTCCGCAGTAGGGGGGCGCTATAATTACGATGTCTGTACCATTTTCTTTATTGTACAATCGAAAAGTGTATAAAATTATGCATACAATTGAACCAAATTTTTTGTGAATGTTTTTGGCTTTGGCCAACAGGTCCTCCTTGAATTTGGAAATATCGCGCGGTAAAGGGGCTCTGTGATAGCGATTTTTGTAAATTTTTCTTGATTTTTCGTAGTTCTATTGTCCATCGGCGGCTCGTGCAAAGGCGGGAACTCACTTCCTGCTAAGCCGGCTATTCGCAAACATCTGATAGAAACAGAATAAGGAAAAACTATTAATTTTAACAAATATCATGATATAGATTAACTCGTTTTTAGTTCATTTAATTGACTGAAGCAGGAATTTAAGGGGTCTCAGCACTCTTAAAATTGGAAAAAATGAAAAAAAAAGGACCATTTTCAACATTTAATATCTTAAAATGTATTTGATATTAAGACACAAATATTTGACTAATTACAAAATGCAGAATTAGCATTTACAGGGGGCTCAAAACTCTCACACGTTTGACGAGCAGAAAATCGGCATAACAGCTTAACCCTAGATCTACCGGGAATTTTATTCAAGTTTTAATAAAACGTTCTACACCAGAATTTTTATTTAAAACTATTTAACTTATTTATTTACCTTATTTTTGTCTGGTTTATATACTTAGTTTATTTTAAAGAAATTTCTGGTTTGAATGAATATTTTGTATGTACCTGTCGGGTCCAATGGACCCGTCTGGTAGACGGAGGGTTAAGCGCACGATTACAAAATAAATTTTGCAACTAGAATGAAAATGCTGGTACCTACTTATACCTCAGATTATAATAATTACACTGAACCTCAATAAATTTGTATTTAAAGCATTTTTATATTTTTAATACAAAGTTGTATTTAGCTAATGCAAAATTTAGAAAAATTCAACAATATAAACCCCTAAAAAAATACTTCCTTTTTACAATAAAAAGGAAACTTTAGGTTCAGTTTATACAGACTAACATGAAAAATATATTTTGAAAATTTCATGAAAAAAAACTCAGAAGTTTTTGAGATATCGTGCGCGTTATGCCCAAAAACGTCATTTGGAGAAAAATTACTTCAAAGATTTGGAAACACCGCTTCAGCTATTGAGCAAGTATAATTCTAAATGCCATAACTTCTGTTCTGAAGGGAATTTCAAGATAACAATTATATCAAAATGTTCAGAAAATATAGAAGTTTAACATCTAAAAAAAAAAAAAAATTCGAAAATTTTAGAGCTTTAAGAGTTCTGAGACCCCTTAAGATGAAAATCAAAGTTGGTACAGTAATGAACTAATAATATTGAAGTATTAAGATGCGTAACTAGTTTTTGAAATAGTAAGATGTATAAGATAGAAGAAAGTTTTGGGATTGGCGCATCCAACTAGTTGCATCACATTTCTGCTCTTAACAACCTTTAACTTTCCCAGTTATATTTCGTTTCAATAAAACCATGCACAGTTTTATTTGTATATATATAAAAAACTCGTACGAAAAATATTGGAGATTTTAATTGATATGGAATGCGCCGCATGGAGCATTATGAAAAGTTCTTCAAAACGCTTAAGGAGTCGAAAGACTTTTAAAGGTTCAAACTTTTCGAAATTTAAATTTTTTTAGATGTTAAACTCCTATCTTTTCTGAATATTTTGATCTAATTGTTTCCTCAAATTTCCTATTAGAACAGAAGGCTTTTAGAATTATGCCCGCTCAATACCTGAAGCGGCGTTTCCAAAACTTTGAAGTCATTTTTCTCCAAATGACGTTTTTGGGCATAACGCGCAGGATAACTCAAAAACTTCTGAATATTTTTTTATGAAATTTTCAAACATATGTTTCATGTTAGTCTGTATAAGCTGAACCTAAAATTTCCTTTTTATTGTTCCAAAAAATATTTTTTAGGTGATTATACTGTTGAAATTTTCAAAATTTTGTATTAGCTGAATACAACTTTGTATTAAAAATTAAAAAATGCTTTAAATACAAATTTATTTAGGTTCATGGTAATTATTATAATCTGAAGAATAACTAGGCACCAAATTTCTCATTCTAGTTGCAATATTTATTTTGCAATCCTGCGCGTAAGCTGTTATACCAATTTTCTGCTCGTCAAATATCTGACATTTTGCAGCCCCCTATAAATGCTAATTCTGCATCTTGCAATTTTTTAAATGCATGAAATGAAAGAACGTGCTTATATCTTTCATCCAAATAAAAATTATGTTTTAAAATAATATAAATTTTAGGATATTAAATGTTGAAAATGATCTTTTTTCTTTCATTTTTTCTAATTTTAACCCATTAACCGCCAAAACTATAAGATTGAAATTTTCAACTTTTTAGTTGAACGTTGTTTGGCACCACAAACTCTGAAAGATAATTTTTGCTTTTTATGATCTTAAAATTGTATGTCTTTAACTAAGGCCAATTTTTTAATTAAAAAATAGCGGTGGGTATGTAAATAACTTAAATATGTGCATTTATTTTTACCGTTGCGTGAACGCAATACCAGCGTGTAATGGGTTAAGAATCCTGAAATCCCTTAAAATATTCAGAAAAATTCTTTGTTTTTCACAAAAAAATTTTTTTTATCATTTCTTGTGAGGTAAATTTATGCCGTAATGCATATAGTGTGCCCTTATATAGTATTTAAAGTTAAATTTAAAAAATAAATTTAAAAAAATGATTTTGAAGTCCCTTGTCCCCTTGATGGTACCTACCGTTTAGCCTTCGATCACCACTTCTTGAACTGTCCAGGAAAATCCGGCCACTTCGGGAATTGGACGAGCAAAGCCCGAAATACACTGTGCATCGGGCTTTGGCCAGGATTCTTGCAGGTTCAAAAATTACATCGTACACGTATAATAAATAAGGATAGGTTTTTTCTACTATGACCTCGTAGTATCGTACGATTAAGTTTATTTAACGCTTTAACGATCGCCCTGAATTACGGTTTAAAAATTCAAATTGCTTATTGGCACCACTTTTTTTGAAAAAGAAATAATCATCTTATTTAATGAGAGGTAAAATGATACCATAATACGGCCAATTACAATATTTTATAAAACTGGTGGGAATCAAACAATCTGAATAAAAGACACAACCCGTGAATATCACGGGAACGATAATTAAGGGGTTAATTGTCGAAAAGAAAACATGCAGTTATAAGAAATTACAGCAGATTCATTTTGAAAGAAAACAATCCGCAAGTAAGTGATCTTACAAAAAATAGCATTTCTGTCATGTTGTCCATTTTTTTTTTTTTTTTTTTTTTTTTTTTTTTTTTTTTCTAATGCTGCAAGGCAATTTATATTCTATCCGCATATTCGAAGATATTTACTTTTGCATAAAAGTGAAAAACTTATCTAGGAAACCAATTTAATAAAGACTTTCAGACGAGAGAAGCTTCTACTCTTTTAATATCCAGATTTCACAAAAACACATAGTGTTAAAAAATAATAATAAAAATAAAAATAAAAAGAGTAAAATTTCAGGAATAGGGAGTATTAGAAAAATTTCATTTATTTTAGGTAGGAAATAGTAATAATAATGTAAGAGCTGTAAAAAAAAAAATTAGATTAATTTCAAGAGCACTTTTAAAAAATAACTCGATTTTTTTTTTTTTTTTTTTTTTTTTTTTTTTGTATAAATAAATTACATTTAATTGACGTGCTTTCTTATTTTATAAACAACGATTGTCCGCATTCAGAAGACATTGTTGAATTTATGGAACTGGTAGTGCGTTATGAATAACGATCGACCGAAACAGGTTTTTAAGGCCAAAACCGAAACCGAATTTCGGTGATCTTCCTATTTTCGGCCGAAAACGAAAATGTCCAAGTTCTTTTTTATTTAAATTGCATGTATTAAAGTAATTATTACATACATAAATATACATAATTATTAATTAATTATATGCATTTGTTAAATAAGCATAATTATTAATTCCTTATGCGTATTTATTAAATAATAGCTGGAATGCCCGCTGCGCTGGTCTTTTTTTGCAAACCAATCTTAAATCAAACGAAATAGTGAATCTGACCTTATATTTTAAAGCGACATGGACCTTCACCTGGAATGTCCTTTTGCATTGATGCAAACAATGTGAACTCCATTGCGCTGTTGTATTATCTTATACGTTGGATAAAATTTGGGTTATTCAGAAACAACTCTTTTAGTTGATCATTTATTTTTGAGTTTGGTTGGGAAATGAGGCAGTTATGACAACAGTAATTAAAATATTCTTTATTCACTACACTGCTAAAATATACTGAACATTACAATGATTGCAGAGATTGACGATTGAATTTAAATAATTTTTGTTGGTTCACATTCGTTTGTTAGTACTTAGACTCCGGATCTCTCAGCTTGACTATATGTGTTGTTCTAACATCTTGAGAACAACTTCACTCTACATTACGTTATATTTTTATACACGTATATTACGTGTTTCTATATGCGTATTACGTTATATTTCTACATTAATATACGTCTTCTCCTGGCAGGTCTATTACAGTTTTCCATCTTTATATTCAAGAAAAAAAAATACAGGCAAAGTTTTAACAAATTATTTCCACAGAAAACACGGTGTTAAACCATGATATTTAAAAGAAAAAGGAAGCATAAAAAACGTGGAATTTTAAAGTTGAATTGTTTGAATAAAATTAAAAGGACGCCAGTTTCATTGACTTTTCATTTCATAGACCAGTTGCAGTCATGTAACCGTTAACCTGAAAAAAATTTCGATGACTGATACTGGTATACAAATAAACATTTAGTTTGCAGGCAATAAAATCTTCCTAATCTTCTGCAATCGTATTAAGTCAAGGCTGGCGTCAAACGTTAGAAGTGTTTGCAACGATATGGTTACTAATGTAACAGAGTTAGTTATAATACAAAGTTAACTACGCGCCAAACTACTCTGCGTTACATTATATCAAATTTCTATTGACACAATTATAGATCTTTTACCAAAAAAATTCATACTTTAAGTAGAACTGACAATGATAAATATCGTTAGTATTGCAAATTTTTTAGTAAAAATCTTTCTGGTGAATACTTGAACCGAAGATTTTCTTTGCATTTTTCTAATGAGTATAAAAACTCAGCGAGGTAAATAGACTTATTATTTCCTTTATATTTAAGATTAAATTATTCTTCAATATGTTGCCCAAGTAACCCCGATATAGAAAATAATCGTTAATTTGTTACTAAGATTAATTTATAGGACTGAGTGTCAGACGAAATTTCTTTATAATGATCTAAATTTTATCTAATCAGAATTGTATATATTTTCCTTATATAGGCTAACTGATAAATTGACAAACATTTTCCCATGCATTGGCAATACAAAGTTTTTCCGTGCATTGTAATTATTGATTTTTTCGTGATATTGCAATGACAGAAGTTGAAAAATATATAATACTGAATTTTGTTCGTTTACTTCATAATAAAAAACATAAATATAATAATAGCTAATTACAAAATCCGCCTAATCTTCTGTAATCGGGTTCACCATCCACAGTCTTAAAATATAACTGAATCTTCCAACATTATGGGAAAATACTCCATTTGGCGGGTGACCCGATTACGGAAAATTAGTCCAATATCTTTTAAATACCTTCCTAGAAAAACTAGTCGTTGGGGGCCAGCCATCGTAATACTTACCCATCATGGATATACATAATATAAAATATGAAAATAAAACATGTGATACACGCTAAGCATTGTATCATGTTACTTTATTCATAATTTAATTTACTTGGACTCCCTTAAATATAATTAATATAATCCCTTAAGGCTGTTCTCAAATCCAAAAGGGAAACTTTCTGACATAAGTTTTAATTTATTTTTGTTCGAAAATGCATGAAACTAGCTGGTGTTGTTGTTCAAAAACTATGTCATTGAGCTGTTTTTTCCATTTTTTTTGCAAACTCAATAGATCTTTCAGAAAAGAGTGTCAAAGTAGGCGTTTTGAACCGAATTTTCGCGCGAAGGAAGAAAAAGCACTCAAGAGCGGGCAAAAAAGTGTTTGTCACGTGATCAAAAGCACTTATAACTCAATAGGTAATTGATTGATCAAAAATGGAAAAAACAGTTCAATTCCCTATCGCTTCCATGGCCAGGCTTTCCAATTTTATATCTTTCTGTTTAAAAATGAATTTGCAAATGTGTAAAAAACGTTTTGTTAAGCAGAACAGTTAAGAACAGTCTTAAGCTAATATTACTTTTTGTTGCATTAAAATATCTCAATTTCTTGATTTTCTGTAAGCAAGTAAACACTATTGGATTACAATGGAAGTCTATGGGAATTTGGCTAAATATTAGAGATACCGCCAATTTGGCATCACTTTTGGCGAATAATATTGGTTTCCAAACTTAACGATATATTGCCAAGTTGACGACAAACTTGGCGGCATTTGGAGACAGAACAGAGGACCCCCCCCCCCTATGGCAAACCCCTTATAGGTATGGAGAGGCATTAAATGCTGGACATTTACGATAAGCCATTATTGGCATTTAATCTTATAGTTTGGCAATAGTTTTTTGGTCGGCGGGATAATCGATTCGTACCGTAGTACCGAATTGCGTAAAAGAAACATCCTTATAACTCGAAAATTATAATCGTACTAACTAACAGTTTACTGCGTCGGATTAAGCGTCTCATTTCCAATTAAAATATATCTTTGAATTTAAATTTGAATGAAATACAGGGTCATGAAAAATCGAAGAGTATGAAAAATATGATTACAAATATCTCGGCAACTAATTATCCTATCGACTTCATTCTTTATGCAAAATTTATGTTTATTTATTGTCTTTTATATTCACTCCTTCAAATAAACAATTTCGAAAATTTTTGCATACCTTTTATCAGAACTAATATTTCGAGAGTCCGAAAAAATAGTTCCGGATAATCGAAGTTACTGATATTCAGTAGGCTTCTTCCCATTATTACTTCCTAAGTACACACCAAATTTCTAGTCTATCTCAGTTTGTTCGGGAGATAGAACGATTACAGGCACACACACAGACGGACGGCATTTTTTTTTTTTTTCTAAAAATATGTTTTTCGGAATCTCCAGTGTCTGAAACGTGTAAATCCGTCGAAAAAAATTCTATTTTTAAAACGATTGCAAGACTTACCCTATACTACGTATGATGGATAAGTAATAAGGAGATAATTGATTATCCCGACGACCAAAAAACTGTCTCCAAATTGTAAGATTAAATACCAATAACGGGTGATGGTAAATGTCACATTCACATATTACACGTGTTTATTACGTCATCAAGTCTTTTTAATTCGACGTTTTATTTGTATTTTTATTAGTGTTTTACAAATTTATTTTTCCTTTCGTTATTTAAAATTACTGCAAATTTTGATTTTTTTTTTCCTGCTTCAAGCCTATATCTAATTTTTACAGAAATTTTTATAGTTATATCCATCTACGTTTTCTAACTAAATAAAGAGTATAAGGTCCCTTACAATTTTAGGCTATCATTGATATTTATTGTGTCTCTTAATAAATTCGATTATTACATTTAAAATACATTTTATTCACAAATAAATATCTTAAAAATATCTGTTTGTTTATGGTTTAATTTATAATTCTGCATTTGAATACGTAAACTATTACAATTCCTTACTACTTAGTTATCCCGTCGACAAATTTTGCCAAATTATATAAATCGCCAAACCACTCGCGAAATTATACAAATTGACATAATTTTTATTTTGAATAACGAAAGAACAAATAAATTAGTATAACATTGATAAAAATACAAATAAAACGTTGAAATAAAAATCACTTGATGACGTAAACACGTGTAACTTGCTTAAAATCAAATGAATGTGACATTTACGATCAACCATTATTGGGATTTAATCGTATAGTTTGGCGATAGATTTTTGGTCGACGGGATAACCAAGTAGTACCTAGTATTCTTTTTTCCGAAATTATCTAAAAAAATCAAATTTTATATTTGGTATGTCGCGACGCCATAAGTGAACGTTATTATTAAAGTAACCTTATTCTTTACTGATTTTTTTTTAATTTAAATTCATTAATTTTACTATCTTAAAATTTTAGAATAGCAACATTCTTCCATTTCTATAATTTGGCGAATAGTTTGGCGATTTGTATAATTTGGAATAATTGGTCAACGGGATAATTAAGTAGTACGAAGAATAGAAGATATGCAGAAAACATTAAAAAGAAATAACGAATTAAAAATAATATCAAAAATTTATTTCAGCATGCAGTTTTTTTTTTCAAAATGTTGAGTTTATTTTATAGTAATAACGCATAATTGCATAAATCCTCTTAAGAATAAACTTTAGTTTCTAACTTTTGATGCAGTGAATATTTCTATAAACGAAATTGGTGATATTGTAAAAGAAAAATGTTGTATCTGGCAACGAAATATTACTCTAATACATGTGGCAACAGTTCAAAAAGATACAAAAAAACAGACGATAACGTTTATTCGAATGGTTGAATGTAAATCAGTTCAAAGTCGCAAAGCTGCCAACTTTTACGCTTTCTTCCTACCACTAAAATTTTATAGTAAATATTGTCTTATTTAATCGTCGAAATCTCATGATTAAAGAAGGCGAACATATCTATTAAATTTTAGTGGTAGTAAAAAAGCGTAAATATTGGCAGCTATGAAGTCGTATTATTCTTTCTATGTTTATAAATGTTGTGTCAGCGTCGTAATAAATATTGTTTGTGCATCCCATCTTCAAATGTTTTTCCTGCCGCCTCATAAATCCGGACACCACATTGGCGACGAGGTGAAGTTTTTTATTTGATATTTTTCCAGACTGAATTTTTCAAATTACGTTAGTTCTGAATAGATTCACCATGGCGCAACAGTTTAAAAACTTTATGACAGCATTTTCTACTCAGCAACAACAGTTTTATGAAAGATTAATGTCTGTTCAGTCCTCAGATACTTCATTGCGGAATTCAGCTACTGAAATAATTCTGGTTAATCCAATTTTATTACAACCTTTTGAATGTTTTGATACTTAGAAAGAATCATTTACATACTATATTCAACGTTATGAAAATTATCTAAAAATGAAAAATATTTTTTCTAATAAACAACACTGTGCACAAATGCTTTTAAATTCTATCGGAGCAACTAATTACAATATGTTGTCGGCATTGGTATCTCCTAAATTACCATCAGAATTAACTTACACGGAGCTAATAAAGGCTTTCGAAGAACACCTTTGTCCCGAGAAAAATGTTATTGTATCGCAACATAAGTTTCTTTCAACATATCAGGTGAAAACCAAACAATTCCAGATTACATTGCTACACTTAGATGCGATATAATTAACTGTGAATTTATTTCTCCTTGTGATTGTAAAGTGTCTATCGCTGATATATTTTTACGCGCTCAATTTATTCGTGGCATTTACGATGCTTCTATTCGCGAGCAACTTTTACAGTCAGACGTTAGTACATTTGATGATCTAGCAAAAAAAAGCTATAGCTTTGGAAGTTTCCAGAATTGATAACCGTGAATTTTCGAAAAATTCGAATGTTACAACCAGTATAGGTGAATCTAGTCCAAGTGAAATTAAAAAGGTTTCGAAATATCGACGTTCCAGGTGTGACTCAAATAATTCATCGTCTTTTCAATGCTCTAATTCGAGACCGAAAAATGGTTTTAATCGAAGATCAAGTTCACGATCACTAATTGATTACGAAAAATTGGCATAAACAATCTATGTCTTCGATGCGGTAAAAATAATCATACTGCAAAAACATGCAGGTTGGATCGCAATTCTCTTAAATGCAGTCCGTGTAGAATAACAGGTCTCATCTTGCAAAAGTCTGTATTCGCACATTGTTAGGCGGAAAAGGAAAAACTAGCACAGATAAAGTAAATACAGCAAACTATATTACGAAAAAGAAAATATTTTCTCAGTACGATTTGAATAAAATAATAGATGTTTTTCAAAATAAAAAGGGAAAAGCTAAAGACCTCGAAAATATTTTGCTACAGTGAGCATTGAGAGTCATAACGCACCGTTTGAAGTGGATTCAGGTGCAGGATTTACTTTTATTCCTCGAGATAAGTTCTACAAAATGAAAATTCCAGTTCAACTTCAAGATTCAACTATTGCTTTCCGATCATACACTGGTGATGTTTTTCTATAAGGTGGAAAAGTTACAGTAAATGTAGAATATCAGGGAAGATCCTCATGTGAAGAACTTTATATCGTTCCGGAAAATTTCGATGCTTTGTTAGGTCATGTATGGATTCGACGTCTCGGAATTAGCCTTCAACAGATTGATTCAAAAGAGCCCCAGACAACTTAAATACCTCACAAGTAAAAACTATAGAAAGTCTCGAAGATGTTATTTCTATGTATCCAGAAATTTTCGAACAGAAAGTAGGATGTATTCTAGGAGTCAAAGTTTCATTAAAACTCCGTGAAAATAGTAAGCCAGTTTGCCATAAGGAAAGAGAAGTACCGTATGCTCTTCGTGAAAAAGTTGAAAAGGAATTAGATTCACTTGAATATCAAGGAATAATCTCGAAGATAGCTACGAGTGATTGGGATCGCCTCTGATAGTAATACCAAAAGCTGATGGAGGTGTACGACTCTGCGTCGATTACAAGGTTGGTGTAAATGAAAGACTTGTAAGTGCTAATTATCTAATTCAAGGAATAGACGAAATTCTAAACAGTCTCAGAAATTCAAAATATTTTTGTCGACTAGATCTGTTTAAAGCTTATCTCCACGTTCCAGTAGATGAAGAAAGCAGTATTGTTCAAACTATAACCACACATCGGGGAGCTTATCGCGTGCATAGATTGTCGTTTATGACCGCTCCTAGCGAGTTCAATCGAATTCTAGATCAGATCCTCTGAGATTTACCAAAAACCTTAAAGTATTTCGATGATATTATTGTGCATGGAAGAACGAAAGAAGAGTGTAGAAGAAATCTAGAATTGTGTCTTCAAAGGTTAAAAAAATATGATCTGCATTTAAATCGTACCAAATGCTTGTTGTTTCAAGAGAAAATCGAATATTTAGGGCATGTTATTCAATTTAATAAAAATTCAAAAAGTCCTGAAAAGGTAAGGGCGATTAACGATATGCCAAGACCGTCAAATGTGGAAGAACTACGGAGATTCTTAGGAATGGTAACTTATTATTCTCGTTTTTTGCCAGATAAATCAACAGTCACATATCCTCTTCGACAGCTTCTTCGGAAAAACTTCAGATTCCGATGGACAGCAGCATGTGAAGCAGCCTTCATCAAATTGAAAAGTGAAATTTCTAGTGAACGTTTTCTTGTTCCATATGATCCTAACTTACCAATTATTCTTACATGTGATGCTAGTCCTGTAGGAGTAGCCGGTGACGAGAAGGAGTAGCCAAGAACGACCCATTGCATGTGGATCAAGATCTTTAACAGCAGCAGAAGAAAATTACTCACAACTTGATCGAGAAGCTCTAGCCATTGTGTTTTCAGTAAATCACTTTTTCAATTATTTATTCGGAAGACATTTTAAGTTAGCTACTGATAATCGACCTTTAAGAAGAATATTCCACCCACACGTAAAATTACCTCCTATGACTTTAGGACGATTGCTGAGATATGCTACATTTTTATCCGCATTCGATTATAAAGTGGGTTTCAAAAAGGGTAGCGATAATGTAGAAGCAGACTGCTTGTCTAGAGCTCCAGTTGTTCAAAAGGAAGTATCAAGTGATATGGTTATTAACAGTGAAATAAATTGTGTTTGCATGTCATCTGTAAATGCGATTTCAACAGAATTGCTGAATTTCAAAACTATACGAAAGGCAATGGATGCAGATGAAGAATTATCAAAAATAAAGAAGAAAATTGAAGAAGCCCCAGATCGCTCATATGAATTTACTCTTGAAGAAGGAATTTTGTTTAAGGCACAACGAATAATTATTCGAAAAGCTCTGCAGAAATCAATTTTAGAAGAATTACACAAAACACACATTGGAATTACTAAAATGAAGTAGTTAGCACGCCGTTATGTTCACTGGAAAGGTATAGATAGAGATATTGAACATCTGTCAAGAACATGTGAAGCGTGTGCTGAAATTAAGAAAAATCCTTCAAAAGTACCAGTACATCCCTGGGACGAGCCAGAGGAAAATTGGGACCGTATACACATTGATTACGCAGGATCTTTTCAAGTACATTTTTTTCTTATCGTAGTAGAAGCAAAATTAAGATGGGCTGAAGTAAAAATATGCCGCAATGATCCTACTTCTATTTCTACAATTGAACTATTATCTGACATTTTTGCATTTCATGGTTTTCCTAAGATCATAGTCTCAGATAACGCAAAAATTTTTGTAAGTGACGAATTCCAGTTATATTGTGCTAAAAATAGAATTTTTCACAAACTAACTGCTCCAGGTCATCCAGCCACAAACGGATTAGCTGAACGAAATATGCAAACAGTCAAAAATCGTTTAAAAGCAATGTCTTCTGAACCGTTATCAATGCACGCAAAGGTAAGACAAATACTATTCAGATACAGAGCAACTCCACTGTCTAGTGATCAAACACCAGCAGAACTGGATTTTAAACGAAATATACGAATTCAACTTGATGCCTTACGTCCAATGAAACATATTCCAAACAATAATTACCCAATTAAATGCAGAAATTTAAGTGTGGAAGATCGAGTACAAGCGAGATGCTATGCCAGAAATAGAGAATTGTGGAAATTAGGTACTGTACTTCAAAAATTTGGTAAATTGCTTTATCAAGTACAATTAGATAATGGACACATATTCAAGCGCCATATTGATCAACTGAGAAAAATCAAGATTCCAAAAAAGACTGTCACATTCACCACAAATTCAAAAAAACGATGAGTATAAGGATCCAATTAATGAAAAAGAATTTTCTCAACCCCTATGGATAGCAGTACCTCGAAACAATTTCCAACAACCCGATGCAAATGTGCAGAGACATTACCGTCTCAATACTCACGGCCTCCGGACTGATTTCGTGACGTACCAAATGAAGATTAACCCCTTGAAGGGAAAGCAATTGCGTTTGTGTAATGCTTAATTCCCACCGGAAATTTAGAAAAATTTTATTTCAAAATAAGGAAAAGCAATTTTATGACTTTTCTCCACTAAAGTCAGAAAACTAAAATTTCCTAAAATTTTTCTGGTGCAAATCCTGATTAATCGTAGGTGGTATATAATATATACCGCCGCCCTTAACCCCTTGAGGGGCGGTGGGATATATTTTACATTTTAAGCGTGGGAGAACTGTTGTATCTGGCAACGAAATATTACTCTAATACATGTGGCAACAGTTCAAAAAGATACAAAAAAAACCAGACGATATTATTTATTCGAAAGTTTGAATATAAATCAGTTCAAAGTCGTATTATTCTTTCTATGTTTATAAATGTTGTGTCTGCGTCGTAATAAATATTGTTTGTGCATCCCATCTTCAAATGTTTTTCTTGCCGCCTCATAAACCCGGTCACCACAAAAAACTAGTTGGATGTGCCAATCCCAAAACTTTCTTCTATCTTATACACCTTAATATTTCAAAAACTAGTTAGACATGTTAATACTTCAATATTATTAGTTCATTACTATACCAACTTTGATTTTCCTCTTAAATTCCTGCTTCAGTCAATTAAATGAACTAAAAACGAGTTAATCTATATCATGATATTTGTTAAAATTAATAGTTTTTCCTTATTCTATTGTTATCAGATGTCTGCGAATAGCCGGCTTAGCAGGAAGTGAGTTCCCGCGTTTGCACGAGCCGCCGATGGACAATAGAACTACGAAAAATCGAGAAAAGTATACAAAAATCGCTATCACAGAGCCCCTTTACCGCGCGATATTTCCAAATTCAAGGAGGACCTGTTGGCCAAAGCCAAAAAAAAAGCACAAAAAATTTGGTTCAATTGTATGCATAATTTTAAACATTTTTCGATTGTACAATAAAGAAAATGGTACAGACATCGTAATTATAGCGCCCCCTTCCAGCGGAATTTTTCCAAATTCAGGGAGGACCTTCATGCTATGACCAAAAAGAAACACAAAAAATTTGGCTCAATTCTATGTATAACTTCATACACTTTTCGAAGGTACAATATTCGAAATAGTACAAAAATTGCTATTAAAGCGCCCCTACCGGCGAATTTTTTCCAAATTAAGGAAGGACCTGCTTGCCATAGCCAAGAACTTAAAATAAAATTTGGTTCAATTCTATGCATAACTTCATACACTTTTTGATGGTACAATGGCGACAGACACACGGACAGACAGACATTTTCTATAAACATGTTTTTGGGGATCTCTGACCCCTAAAACATGTAAATCCATCGAAAACCGGAAGTCGAAAAAAATTTCGATAACAATACTTTCTTCTATTGAAGATAGAAGAAAGTAATAAAAGGGACAATATTCGGTAATCTGAGTTCGAGTCTATAAAATTCACATGTTTCGAGGAAAACAAAGCGCCATTTTTCCGTTGAAAAGTATGGTGATTTTTTTTTTTTAAATATGTGAAATTAAATATTTTTTACAATATGTGTGTGTAACAAACATTTACATTGAAATTTAAATATTTGAATCCATTTTTATATTATTAACTGCTATTTATGCAATTTACATTGGAATATAAAAAGTTACTCCTAAAAATGCTCTCATAACTTAAAAAAACACCATTATTACTCCGTCTAAAGTCACACTTATGCCTTTTAGGCTTAAAATCGCATTGTTTGGCAATAAAAGTAAAAAAGTAATTTCTTAACCTGGTGCAAGCGATGAATTGCCAAATATTGTACCACTGGAAATATTTCATGTTGAATTCATTTTTAAGCATTACCAATATTTCTTTCACGTTTAAATTAAACATTTTCGTTTTATAAATTTATCTTTCATTATAACGGTTTTTGTTTGTTTCTATTACACAGGTCAACAGCTGTTTTTGATGCCTAGGTTTTTGGAGCTGATTTTATATGAATTTGATGTTCTAAATTCAAATATGGCATTAATTTTTGCCTAGGAGCTCAAATATTTAAGATAAAAAAAATTGTGAAATATATGCTACACTATTTTATGAATTAAACAAAAATAAAAATAAAATATATAAACACAGAATTTTTATTTTTACAATCTACAAGTGTTAATTTTTATTATTATAATATGCATATATTCAAATAATAATTTTTGGCCCCACCTGTGGCTGAGAGGTTCTGCTCTCGAAACTGGTAGACTGGAAGTGCTGGGTTCGATCCCAATCGCGCCCGTCGGCCTAATCGCTCGGAGTTTTCGTGGTTTTCTTCGAGCCATGGATTTCCATGCGTTAATACGGGTTAGGTTCCCTTAGAAAGACCCCCACGAAGGGCACTCCCCCTCGGGCCTATATCCCTAGTGTAGATAATCGGCCGTCACAAAATCAAGCAACCAATCAAATAATAATTTTTAATATTATATTATACAAATATATTTACTCAGAAAGATAGAGGAAAAAGTCATCGTGAGACCAATTCTCACTGAACACTTCGGAAGCTTCTTTTCCGTGACATTCTTGAATGTATTTTTGAACAGTCCCTTTTTAAACTCCAACAGTAATCTGCCATCATGTGCATATCTCATCCTTGGTAGCGGTCCTCCATAGCCTTAATATCCTGGTGAAATCTTTCGCCCTGTTCCTCACTGTTGTCTTCTAAATTTTCAGGAAAATGCTCTAAGTGGCCGTGTAAATAGTGCACCTTAATGCTCATATTACACCCAAGAGATTTAAAACTATTAAGCATTTCGTTTACCAGTTCTGCATAGTTTTCTGCTTAGTGTTTATGTAGAAATTTTTCGACAACTGCAACAAAAGAATTCCAGGCTTTTCGCTCAGTCTCATTCATCGAATTTACGAAGAATTCGATGAATGTAATATGTAATATGCACCTTAATGCTCATATCACAAGAGATTTAAAACTATTAAGCATTTAGTTTACCAGTTCTGCATAGTTTTCTGCTTTGTGTTTGCCCAGAAATTTTTCGACAACTGCAACCAAAGAAGTCCAGGCTTTTCGCTCAGTCTCATTCATCGAATTTACGAAGGCAGGATCCTTAATCAATTCTCTTATTTGTGGTCCTTCAAATATTCCTGCATTAATATTTTCATAACTCAATTGGGGCATTTTCTCCCCTATATATGCAAAACATGACCCATTCTTATCAAAAGCCTTTACAAGCTGCTTCATGAGGCCGAGCTTGTTATGCAGCGGAGGAAGTATGATTTTCTCTTGCCCAACTAAGGCTACGACATTCCTTTCCCTAACATCCATGTTTTCTCTCTTAACACATTGCCATCGAGCAATTTTGACCAAATCTAAATTTTAAAACAGTACAAGCTCCTCCCTGTTCTGAAAGTCTTTTGTAAATTGGGGTTTTAGACAGGGGCGTCGCGATGGGGGGTATGGGGGAAGCCTCCCCCCCCCCCCCAATATATGTGAACTTGGGAATATTGAGCTTAGAGTTGGGAAATTATAGATTTTTGAAACACATTATTATTTTTTTAAGTAAAAAAAAATAGAATTTTTTATTGTTTTGATGACTGCCTTTCTGATTTCTGTAATAGTAAAATAGGGTAGATGTGCAGTAATGGACACCCTTCAGAAATTTCTTTTAAAATTATTTTTTTTATTAATATTTATAATTATTATATTCCAGTTGTTTCAATATTATATTAACCTATCAACAATATTTAACCATTCTTATAGTCTCATTTCCCAATATGAATCGAAATTTAATTTCAAATAACAGAAATATATAAAAAAAAAAACCAAAACCCCAATAATGGACACCCTCTGGCCCAGTAATGGACACCCTCTGTTCCAGTAATGGACACCCCATAAAAAATAATAAATATAATTGTTTTTATGACTGTATTTGGAACCAGAATTTAATGAATACATACTAATGAAACAAAATACTTATTTTGAAATAAATTTAACAATTATGATACCAGTAATTAATAAAATATTTGTGATAATCATTTACTGTTTGCATCAATTATTGTAATTATCAGAAGAGAGATGTTTTAATTATTTTAGATGGATAGTTTAAAATACTAAATATCAGGCAATTACAGCTATCAAATTATTGAAACAGTGGGGGATTTAAAAGGTAATTAAAAAAAAAGTTTTGGAATATTAGTGTTTAGTTTTGTCTCACTATTTTGTGAGTTGAATATTTTAAATACTAAATAAAATAATTTCAAAATAAAACTTTAGAGCTGAGGTTTGAGGCCACTGATCGGCAGATTTAATAGTTTCATGAATATTACCTATAACTTTCATTAATATTACATTTTTTTCCCCGTTTATCAGAGGTGAATAAGGAAACATTTAAGACAGAAAATAGATTTTTAATTGCTCTTGTAACTTAATTGTTTTTATTTAAACGGAGAGGGATTAAGCCGTATGAGCCCCTCTTTGACTGTGCTCTTGAACAATATTTTCTACTTCCTGGCTGGTTTGATTGCCAGATTATAAAATATTCAATGTACATATACATAAAAAAAAGAATAAAATATTTAAATTTTATTAATCACATAAAATAACTTAAAATTGCTATTTATAAAAGTTTTGGAGTTATTACATGTTGGTAAGTATAATTTAAAAATTAAATTTGATTATTTAGGTTTACAGTTAAATCAAAATATTTTATGCTCTATAAACATTACTGTGATTGCATTTTTAGCAATGTCTACATGGGGTGTCCATTACTGGAAAATGACTAATTAACCATCCCAGTAATGGACACCACCTCTTAAAACCTTAAAAATAAATGAAATTTTGTAAATGGCCGTTAGTATATAAAATTCTAAGTTTTCTATTGCTACTCAAACAAAAACATTCAAATTTTGCAAGAAAATAAATAATATATAAATTAATTAAACGAAGCCAGCTCTTAGCCTCTTCATTAATATTTTCACAGAAAACCGGCGAAACTTTGAAACATTATTTTCTGCTTCCTGATTGGTTTGATTAAAAGTGTCAACAATAACCCAGTTTTGTAAAACATGCAAGGGGGAATTACAAAAAATAAAATTAAAAAATTAAAAAGAAGCTAAATATTTATTATTTATTTTTTTATGAACCAAAAACATCAAAGGGTGTCCATTACTGGCACATCTACCCTAATTAAACTTTCAAAAGAAATACAATAAAAAGAAAAAGTGCCCAGTTAAACTGATGGCACTGAGCTCACAGGTATTCACATTAATTGTATACTCTAATACTAATTGAATCACTAATTGTTACTCTCATTTCAAAGAATAATGCCCCTCGAAAAATAAATTAAGGTGGGGATTAGCTCCTATATACTTAACTAATGAGCCTCCAAATCTAATCAGATAAGCTCCTTAACGTAATAAACCGGTATACCAAATTTGAAGCAAATCAGATAATTCTACGTGAAAGAACCATTTCGCTAAATTAAGAAGTGGGGGGATAAGCTTCCCATTTCCCCCTTTATGCTTAACCAATGAACCTTCAAATCTTATCAGGAAAGCTCATTATTACAATGAACCTAGAAAAAAAAATTGGATAATTCTGCATGAAAATCCATTTATCTAAATTAAGGGGAGGGGACTTGCCCCCCTTTCCATCTTTTATACTTAACCAATGAACCTCCAAATATAATGAAGAAAGCGCTATATTGGAATAAACCGGTATATCAAATTTGGAGGAAATCGACTAATTCTGCGTGTAAAACCCATTTATCTAAATTAAGGGAGGGGGTTGCCCCCTTTATACTTAACTAATGAGCCTCCAAATCTAATCAAGGCAGCTCCTTAACATAATAAACCGTTATACCAAATTAGGAGCAAATCGAATAATTCTGCATGTAAAACCGATTTATCTAAATTAAGGGGGGTTGCCCGCCCCTTTCCCCCTTTATACTTAACTGATGAGCCTCCAAATCTAATCAGGGAAGCTTTTTAACATAATAAACCGGTATACCAAATTTGGAGCAAATCGAATAATTCTGCGTGTAAAACCCATTTATCTAAATTAAGGGGGGGTTACCCACCTTCCCCCCTTTATACTTAACTAATGAGCCTCCAAATCTAATTAGGAAAGCTTCTTAAAATAATAAACCAGTATACTAAATTTGGAGCAAATCGAATAATTCTGCATGTAAAACCCATTTATCTAAATTAAGGGAGGGGGTTGCCCCCTTTATACTTAACTAATGAGCCTCCAAATCTAATCAAGGCAGCTCCTTAACATAATAAACCGTTATACCAAATTAGGAGCAAATCGAATAATTCTGCATGTAAAACCGATTTATCTAAATTAAGGGGGGTTACCCACCTTCCCCCCCTTTATACTTAACTAATGAGCCTCCAAATCTAATCAGGAAAGCTTCTTAACATAATAAACCGGTATACCAAATTTGGAGCAAATCGAATAATTCTGCATGAAAAACTCATTTATCTAAATTAAGGGGGGGAGGGGTCTAACCCCCTTTATACTTAACCAATGAAACCCCAAAACTAATCAGGGAAGCGCCTTATCAGAATGAACCTAGAAAAGAAATTTGAAGCAAATCGGATGTTTCTATCAAGAGTTAACGCGTTACGTACATACATACGTATGTACGTACATATATACATACAGAACCGGTGGGCACATTGGCTCTCAGGCTTTGGTAGCCTGTGAGCTAAAAAGCAGTCAGACTCAATTTCTCATTATGTTTCTCTGTGCTACGAAAATATCATTCATCTACCAGACTTGAATTTCTCTACTGTTGTCCATCAACAGTGTCTCTAATATATTTCCTCCATAACTTTGTTCCTTTCTCAAAAATGTAAAAATAGGAGGGTGTTTTCATACTAGCCACCCTTGGCGACCAGTTTGGTCTCCCTTAAATACATGCTTACCATTGTATCACCATAATTTTATACATAATTTAATTTACTTGCTCAATCCTTCGCCAAATCCGAAGATTCTGATACAGAAATCATGAACTCGGCATTTTTATGTTAGCCGGGCGCAGGTGATAAATCGCCAAACATTGTTCCCGTTGTATTTTTTCGTATTTCATTAATTTCATTTAAAATATAGTACTTTCACTCATTTTAATTAAAATACATAACTTTAATTTAAAACTAAAATATTTTAAATTTATGACTCTCAATTATTGCTTAAAAAAAGAAAAGAATAAAGAAAAGCAATAAATAATACCATAAACTATGGCATTTAATTTCAACATCAATCTTTGTTTTAATTTACCACGCAAAAATTGTTTATGACAGTCGCATGAAATGGACTATTATATTACTGATGACATGATGGCGATGAACAATATTTGGCGATTTATCACCTGCTCCCGTCTAACACTAAATTGCCAAATTGGCCGCCTGGCATACAAATAGCGAAGCGGTCAACCCGGAACTATTGACGACAGTCACATGACTTGAGCTTTTATTATATAGATGAAGTATGATTATGACTGACACAATTGAAGACAAAAAACTTTCATTAAATGGACCAATAATTATAATTTTTATGTTTTTAGGTTCAGCATTTTTCTTTGGAAGTATTTTTTTTTTTTTTTCGTATAAGTATCATTATTTTTAAACACACGTTGAACATATCATTTTAGTTGGAAGATAGAGCAATTTGTTTCATGTTGGGAAATTTTTGAATTATAAGTTGGGAAAATTTTGAACGCCCCCCCCCGAAAAATTTTTTTTAGCTACGCCCCTGGTTCTAGATAGATTTCCCAAGTTTATCCATCGGTAAATTTCATTCAATGTACGAATTTAATATAAAATGTCTTACAATCTAAAAAAAAAATATGGACAACTTGATATAAATGCATTTTCTGTAAGGTAGAAGCCACGCCCTTTTAGTCAATGATGTTTTTTGAATGAAAACGAGAATTCTCGTTTCCTGAAGTGAATGTGTTAAGCCACTCTTTTCTAACCCAGTGGTGTGTTTTATCCCTGCTATTTCAAAGACACAAGAAGCACTGATATTTGGTGTAACCGCTTTTCTGTCCAAGGAGAAAGTTTACCATTTTTAAATCCACACAAATCACCCATTGATGTTTATGATACTTTATCTTGTCAAAGACCAAAGCTATTGTGCTATTATCTCCTTTCATTTTTGTTAAATGAGCAATTGATATTGAACCATGATGGACACATTTTAAACTCGCTTTGCGCTGTCTGCAAATAAGCGCCAATCATCTGTAAAATATTCTGGAAGACACTTTTTTTTTCTGGAGTCCTCTAATTTCGTGACAAAATACAAGATTGTCTTCTTGGGAGAAGAAGGGTAATAGACCATTTTCTCTTTGCAGTAAAAGGTAATTTTTGTTCCTTGTTCCAGTAAATTTTTGTCCTTCAATCTTGGAGCCAGTAATTCAGAAGCTTCTTTTGACAGGTTGAGATCTCTGGTGAGATCATTTAACTCATCCTTGTTGAAACGTTCAGCATTGATGACATCTCCTCATAATCACTGTCACCTTCATAAGTATGGGAGGGTGATTAGAGGGACAGTAGTCATCCTCACAGAGCTCTGGTAGCTGATAAAACGTTGGGATCGGCACTTCCTCTGAGTGAGGAACCGGGTGTCTTGTGGAGACTAAATCAGATTATGTCCACTTACTATGGTTATTTCAATTAATTACATTAATATTTACTTGGCAGAAATAAGTGATCAAAGCGGTTTTGGGGTTCTCTCGAAACCATCGGTAAACCGAATTTGAGACTTTTTCTTTTCCCATTGGTCCACTGTCGTAAGTGTTCTGTACAAGTTTAACAGACCTGATGCGGTGCCCAAGTTTTATCCTGATCACCAAGTCTAACACCAAAGTATCCAAGATAAGCTCTCTTTACAAAGCCAGTAACATTTTTTTCTGTTCTCTTTTAACATGTATGCTCCGCATATGTAGCAAAACGCATCAGGATGATTTACACAAATTCTTCTACTTGAACTCATTTAAATTATATTCAGCAACACAAATACAACAATCTACAACACAGTACGTTTTAGGTTAATTTTATAAGAATTCCATCCTAAACACAAATAGCAGGAAAGGGCAGCAACGTCAACCCTCCACGGAGAGAACTCACAAACTAACCTTATCTTCTGGCGGCTTTTCCACTTGGCCTTATGGATGAGCGGCGCGAAATCATAAGCATGCGCAGAACCTCAGTTTTGCTTGCACACCTCTTTTTTCAAGGTCTTCTAAAATTTCAATGCCTCTCAAATCGCTTTGAGTGTCGCGTTCTTCTGCCGTTCGAGCCATTTCATAGCTGTTTCCAAACATTCAAAGACATCGTTATGTGATGGACCTGGGTCATTTTCAGGGCATTCGTTTTCATTTCTTCAATTTCTTTTTCATCTTAAATCTCATCATCATTAAAAAGAAAATTTTGAAAGAATAGGCTGTTCAGATAAATGGAAGTTCGGTTTAAAAAAAAAAAAAAAAAAAAAAAAAAAAAAAAAAAAAATGAGAGAAATAGACTGTTCGGAAAATGGAAGTTCGGTTTTAAAAAAATGAGAGAAATAGGCTGTTCGGATAATTGGAAGTTCGGTTAATTGGAGTTCCGATAATCGGCGCTCTACTGTAGTAGTTTCTTGTGTTTGATGAAAAATAGATTTTGGGAAAAAATATCCTCCTAAACGTCAGCTAATTTATGCATTCAATATGTATTTTAAATCAATCTTCAGAGAACTGAAAGAGTGAGCAGAGAAACATTTCCATCTTTCTGAATGACCTGAGGCCAATCGAAGGTTAAATTGCCAAAACAATAAAACTTAACCTTGCAACTTAAAGATTACAAATAACTTTCACACCGGAATAAGTGGAAAGTACATTTTCATAAAATATACTTTGATGAAACGTAAGTAAACATGACAGCTACTAAGTTAACACGTCTAGTAACAGATTGCCAAACCAGTCTGTTTTCAGAAAACGTAAGTACAGTTACAGTGAAATGTGAAACCTCCTACAACGGTCACTCCTTACAACGGTAACCTCCGAATACCGGTCATGTTTTAGTGTTACCGAACGTCTTTCATAGAAATAACATTACACTAAACCTCCGAATAACGGCCAGTTGACGTCCTTACAATATCTCTATTAATCTGTAACGGTTGCTTAGAGGCATCCCGTTTGTAAATAGGTGTGGCGAGATGGGGGGGGGGGGGATGAAAAATTTAACATTTGCCGGAAAGGAAAAAATGTCCAAGCGGTAGTCTTTTTTACCTGTGTGAATCGGGTGATAATATTTCTTGTCAATATGTAGCCCGTGTTTTTTTCAAAAAGAATTCAAAGAGAAATTTTTTTTTATTAAATTGAAATTTAATTGCAGATTTCTACAGATCAGGAATCCGAAAGTAGAGAAATAATAATAGATAATGCTGAGTTAAATGTTATTTTAAATAGAGCCGGAATGAACATGAAAGCCATCGAGTACGTGAATTTAGATAATGGTTGGGCAATTCTTTCTACTTTTAATACGATAGAAGAAGTAATAGAAAGCATGGTCAATCAGAATAAAAGTGATGACGAAAATAAAGTAGAAAATAATATGGAATTACCACAAAATTGCGGCATAAAGTCATAGTCTGAATTTCTTTTTAGATTCAGAAAAATTAGTTTTGCGCTCAATCAAAATTATAACTGATTATACAACAAATCTGTGGAAATTACTATGCATTTAAAGAAAGAGATAAGCTTTAAAAAACAAAACAATTGCGAATAAGTGTTTTCTTAGTTTAATATAATAGAATAGATTTTTTAACTGTAAAAATAAAGTAATTTTGGTCAGTTATTTTGATTTAAATGTAATGTAATTTTGAGCCTTTAAAATGTGGAACCTCTGAATAACGACAACCTCCGAAGTACGGTCACTTTATCATGCTCCCAGTGGTGGCCGCTATTCAGAGTTTTTACTGTAAATATTCTCACAACTTCCATACAAAAGACAAAAAAAATTTAAAAAAATAACATGTTAAAAATACTGAAATGCAAAGGAGGTATCTTAAAAAAAATTTCCGTAGGATTAGCATTAGTGAGCGAGTCTTTTTAGGTAACTGAAGTAGTCTCTTAATGCTACTTATTCTGTCCTCCTGAGAACACATGTTTTAGTCCTCGCCAGTGAAGCACATGAATTTCATTTTGTTGGAAGCATTGTAACATTTTTAAAATGCAACGAAAACGATTTCCCCCCCATAGACCATCACGTAACGGAATTCTTTTTTGCGTCTCTGTGCAAAAACTATAAATGCTACAGGTTTAATTTTCAATGCCAAACATTCTCTAGTAAATATCAATGTCGCATTAACGTTTCATGGTAATCCATGGATATCTATCATGGACAGACAGACAAATCAAATTCATAAACACTTTTTAACTATGTTGGAAAGTACTAAAACTATGTTGAAAAGAGTTAAAAATAAAAGAAAAAGCAATGGGTTTCGAACGAAGGAAACCCTCATTTTTAAACAATGTTAAATCGTTGGGGAAATTTTGCATGAAAATGCAAAACACAATATATTATTTCCTTCTATATATAAAAAAAAGTAACGCTTTGGTAATGGACCAATGAAAATCTGCGTAGATACCGCGAAACGTATCTGATTGGTCAGAGCTTTCTGACGCTATAAGAGGGGTTACCAAAGGGGGGGGGGGCGGCTCTGTCACCAACTTGGCGCTATCTCCAGTATTTTGCCAAATTTCCATAGACTCCCATTGAAATCCAGTAGGGTTTACTTGCTTGCAGAAAATCAACAGAGATATTTCAATGCAACAAAAACTAATATTAGCTCATGAATAGAGCTTAACTGAACTATTTACATTATTTTTAAGCACAAACACTAACTAATTACAATATTCGTAACACTATATATATATTAATATTTGGAAATTTTTCCAGAGAGAAACATTCGCCTTGAATACAATATTTCAAATGAAAATCAAATTTCAAAAATTATTTTTTTTTTTTTTTTAAATTTTTAAAATAATTTTTGAAATTTGATTTTCATTTGAAATATTGTATTCAAGGCGAATGTTTCTCTCTGGAAAAATTTCCAAATATTAATATAGATTCATCGATGCTGAATTTAATTAAGTGTCTGTGTTTGCCCCATGTTGGTGGCTCACGGAAAATATTCCATCTTGTGCTGCGTTTGTAGCCTTGCCAACTTGTAATAGTGAGAAGTTCCAGGCTGGGTATCGTTCCATGTGGTTTAGCGGTAGAACGTCAGTGCGCTATACTGATGACCCGGGTTCGATTCCCGGCATGGAATATTTTTCACTAAGTTGGTCTTTGCGCCTTTTAAGCAAAAAAAAAAAAAAAATAATAATAATAATTTTTGAAATTTGATTTTCATTTTAAATACTATATATATAATTTTATGTTTAATAATTATTATAATTATGAAACTCTGTAAACTCTAATGATTATGTACTTAGAAATAAGGAAATAAAATTGTCAGAACTTGGGGAGGAGCGCGTTTTTACCAAGTGGAATCTAAAAATTGAATGCATAGAAGATAAGGGATTGCGAACCGATCGAGAATTGAAACACAAAATAATTACTTCTGTTGTTGGCTAGAAAATAGGGATTGCTTGGCGATACCGAATGAAATCGCGAAGTGATTACGCAGTGGGGGTGGGGGGGAGAGCGTAGCGAGCAGGGGGGCAGAGCCCCCTAGTATGGCAAAAGAAAATATAATGTACTTTTTTAGCGCAATTCCATGTAATTTTCATTGGTCATATATATTTTTTTATATTACGCACAATGATTAAAGTATTGTTTCATGATGAATATTTTTTTCTGTATTGCACAACTAATCCTCTTTGGTTGTGAGAAAAATGCAAATCCCTTTGTACAGATCGATCCCAACTACACAATGTAAAAAGGATTGTTTAAAAATACTGAAACGTAAACGAGATATTGTACTTAAAAATTTCTCCCATTAGTGAAGGGGTGTTTTCAGGTGACTGAAGTAGCCTCTTAAACAGGGATTATTTCCGTTACATTTTGGCTTCGGTCTTTTCCCCTCGACGTCCATGCTGACTAGTAAAATGACATTACATATTAAATAATGAACACTGTGTGGCTGCCATTTAGTTCTTGCTGGGTACTGCAAAAGATTCTTATGTAACGCCTTTTCCTATGTGCTACAGAATTTATTCTTTAATTTTTGGAAAGAATTCAATAAGTTATACTGTAATCATAAATCGTAAGAATTTTTCTTTTTTTTTTTTTTTTTTTTTTTTTTTTCTTTTACTTTAGGAAGGGGGCGGTGCTTTTGCTTTTTCAAAAGATTATGTGAAGTCAGCGGCGAAATGCATTCCCGAAATATATTAAATGATTTTAAAATGATAATAAATTGTTACACACTTGCTATATCCGCCGAATTTTGAGTATTATTCCCATATATATATGTCGTAGGCTAATTGAGAAATATATATATACAGGGTGATTCATAAAAGATGGGCAGAACTTTAAGGGGTTATAGTACACTTAAAGACAAATAATATTAAATAGGAGACTAAGGGTCCCAGACGTATTCCCAAGGAGATAGGGGGCATTAAAGTTTAGGGTCCGAAATTTCAAATGATTATAAAACATGGAAAAATTGGTCGATTCGTTTGCGGTTTTTGCAAAAAATTTTCTTTATGCCAGTATTTTCTTGAAATAAAATTTTAAAGTTCAATTTCAAAAAATGCCGATAGGGGGCGCTTTAGACTTTGGAGTAACAAACAACTATTTTTTAACGTTATTTTTTGTATTTCTTTAAATGATTTCGAAAGCTTAGACTTAAACTTAAATTTTGATCTAAAAATCTGAGTCCTAACGAGTAGTTAAGTAGCATAAACTGAAATTTGAAATTTGAAACCCTTCTCCCCCCAGAACAAAAATCAGTTATTCCCGATCTTTGTGTCGTAGATTAGGCTCTAACTACTGCCGCGTTTTGCTAAAATTATTCTTTATGTCAATATTTTCTTGAAAATAAATTTTAAAGAAAATTTTCAAAAAATTCCGATAGAGGGCGCTTTAGACTTTGGAGTAACGAACAACTATTTTATACCGTTATTTTTTGTGTCTCATTAAATGCTTTCTAAAACTTAGACTTAAACTTAAATTTTCAGCTCAAAATCTGAATCGCTGAGCGTGGTTCAGTAGCGAGGGGAGGGGGTTCAAATTTCAACTTCTGAACATAGTTCAGTTTGCACTACTTAACCATGCCCAACGATTCTGTGCTGTGATACGAGGCAAAAATACAACTTTCGTCAAGGACTGCATAGTCGGAATTCACTCATAAAGGCACTGGCACAGTTGGAAACGTCGCTCATGCAAACGTTAAAGCTCCATTCCTGACGCTAGTCACCGGGTGAAGAAGGAAACAGAAAGTATGCAAATGTCAAATGGGGAAGAAGAAGAACACGTATGCAAAATTTCGACACGATTCAGGCATAAAAACCACTGAACGGTGAGTCAAGTGTAAGTCGCTGTAGTAATGAATCGGAAGATGGTGCCCTTCACGAATAAGGAAAAGGCTGAGATGCATTTAATTTACGGAGCGGCAGATGGAAATGGTGCAGAGGCACAACGAATGTACGGAGAGCGATTTCCCAACAGGCGGTTGCCTAACCGCAAAACTTTCGAGCGCTTGCACAGACAGTTGTGTGAGACGGGATCATTTCTCGCTTCCCGGTCGAATGCAGGTCGTGCAAAAAAGGACGAATCAGTAGTTGTTGCAGAAGCCATTCTGGATGTAGTAGCGGCGCAGCCAAGTACAAGTACACGAACAGTGGCTAGGCAGGTGGATACCTCACAGTCCATGACTTGGAGGGTACTGAAGGATGAACATTTGCTCCCGTTTCATGTGCAACGAGTCCAGAAACTGTCTCCAGGGGATTATCCAAATCGTATTGAATTCGCCCGCTGGTTTCTGCAGCAGAACGCGCTAAATCCACATTTTGGTCGAACTGTGCTTTTCACCGATGAATGTACCTTCACACGTGAAGGTACATTTAAAACACACAATGCACATGTATGGGCGGATGTCAATCCACATGCTACGTATCCACATGCTCATCAGAGACGCTTTTCCATCAATGTTTGGGCAGGAATCCTCGGTGACCACCTAATCGGACCGTACCTTCTTCCTGAACGCCTCAACGGTAAAACATACCTCACATTTCTGCAACATGTGCTGCCAGACCTGTTAAACGTTGTTCCTCCACGCATCCGGCGGGTCATGTGGTTCCAGCACGATGGAGCGCCAGCCCATTACGTACGAGACGTCCGCAACTATCTGGACATCACATTTCCGAACAGATGGATTGGTCGAGGTGGTCCTGTTGCTTGGCCTGCTCGCTCGCCAGATCTTTCACCCCTCGATTTCTTTTTTTGGGGACGATTGAAGGCTCTTATGTATGAGACACCCATTGAATCCCCCGAGGAACTGGTCGCCAGACTTTCCGCCGCTGTAGGGGAAGTGCTCGAAAAGCCTGATGTTTTCGCGAATGTTCGCCGTTCCATTCTTCGCCGTTGTTCTGCGTGCATAACCTCTGGTGGTCACAATTTTGAACATTTATTGTAATTACATGTTAATAAATATGCTTTGGTAACATAATCCTAATTTGTGTCTTTTTACCTCGTATCACAGCACACAATGTGTGGACATGGTAAACTGAACTGTGCTCAGGAGTAGAAATTTCAAACCCCTCTCCCCAGAAACTTAACCACGTCTAACGATTCAGATTTTGGGCTGAAAATTTAAGTCTAAGCTTTAGAAAGCATTTAATGAGACACAAAAAATAACGGTATAAAATAGTTGTTCGTTACTCCAAAGTCTAAAGCGCCCTCTATCGGAATTTTTTGAAAATTTTCTTTAAAATTTATTTTCAAGAAAATACTGACATAAAGAATAATTTTAGCAAAACGCGGCAGTAGTTAGAGCCTAATCTACGACACAAAGATCGGGAATAACTGATTTTTGTTCTGGGGGGAGAAGGGTTTCAAATTTCAAATTTCAGTTTACGCTACTTAACTACTCGTTAGGACTCAGATTTTTAGATCAAAATTTAAGTTTAAGTCTAAGCTTTCGAAATCATTTAAAGAAATACAAAAAATAACGTTAAAAAATAGTTGTTTGTTACTCCAAAGTCTAAAGCGCCCCCTATCGGCATTTTTTGAAATTGAACTTTAAAATTTTATTTCAAGAAAATACTGGCATAAAGAAAATTTTTTGCAAAAACCGCAAACGAATCGACCAATTTTTCCATGTTTTATAGTCATTTGAAATTTCGGACCCTAAACTTTAATGCCCCCTATCTCCTTGGGAATACGTCTGGGACCCTTAGTCTCCTATTTAATATTATTTGTCTTTAAGTGTACTATAACCCCTTAAAGTTCTGCCCATCTTTTATGAATCACCCTGTATACATATATATATATATCAAAATAAATTTAACAGTTTTGAGGTTTTTACAGTTAAATGTTATAAAGATTATCAGGGCTCGCAGCGTTCCTAAAATTTTCACACGTTCCTACCACAATTTTAAAAGGATAATATTTATTATAAAATCCTATTGTAGATGTTAAAGGAATCTGCCATGAAGATTTTTGATTTAAAATAGTGGTAGCAAAGTGCGAAAATTTTAGGAACGCTGCGAGCTCTAGATTATTGATATACGCCTTCTTTCCAAATTTATTGTGTATTTATATATTTTATTTATTGATGAAATATCAAAATAAATACTATTCATATTATTAAATTAATAGTGCTAAATGAAAGATACTTTATTCATAAATAATAGATAATCTTACAAGAATTAAACGTTTATTTCAAGTGAATAAGGAGCGCGAATAATGTAAAAGCTTTAAAAGAATTTTTGACTATCTGTACGATCATATTTCATTTATTTTTATTTAATTAATTATTTTATTTTATTTATTAACCATTTGGAAAAATGGTTATTGTCCTCGGTCAGGGTAGGAATTCAAAAACATATCTGAAGCGTTTTATTAGTTAAATCCCGCATTTTATTCGTTTTCTGATTGGTCTATACAGTAATCTGTATTTTCCCTTTATTTTCAACAGATATGGATTCTTCTATTGCCACTATGACAAAAATGTAATAAAAACTACAAAAAAAAATTACTAACTCAGAAACAAATTGAGATACAGCTTTCAAACAAATTGCAATTAAAAATGCATTTTTTTCTCTATACGACGATATAAAAAGTAATATTGTGGGATGTTTAGAAGTTTAAAAATGTAATTTCATTTAAAATTGGTCAAGGAATAGTAATGTTTAATCCATGGCGTACGTAATGTATGAGCAGCTCCGTAGAAGTTTAAAAATTTACAGTACCGAAAATTGTAAAACTGAAGTTTCTTTTACAATTTGTTCATGATGGGTCCAGGAATGTTAATGTTTAATCCATGGCGTACGTAATATATGATCAACTCCGTGCGATTTTTTATGTCCTAAATTTTAGTCTTTGAAAAAATAATTTTATTTTCCAAATGGTCGTTGTAATTTGTTAAATTGTTTTTTTTTTTTTTTTTTTTTTTTTTTTTTTATTAATATTATTATTATTATTCATTTATTTATTTATTTTGCACGATAAAATTTAATATTGAATTGTCAGAAAGAAAACTTTGGTAGCCGTGTAAAAAGTTATATTCTAGGATCATCCATAAAGAAATAAATTTACAACAGAGCGTTGGATGTGGTTTTTAAAATTCGAAAGTGATTGATTGGTTTTCCTAATGCTGATCCCACCTTTGTGTAGCTAGGTATTAAAGAAGTAATATAAAATATAAAGTAACCTATTCTGCTATAAGTTCAAAAAGGGTAAATCTGGTTTTTTGTTCGTTGTTATAAATTACTCTCTTGAATTTAAAAATTTATGTATTTTCACTAGATTAATTTTAACACAGTTATAAATTATTTCGTATCCAGCGATTTCTGGAGTTCCATTACCTGTGATTTATTCTGTTGAGCTGAACCAGGTTTCAGACCAGATGCTATAATCATTAAGGTTACCTGGGTGAAAAAGTTCCACCAGATTCGTCCGGGATAGCTCAGATGGCAGAGCACTGGCGGCTTCAGCCAGGAGATCCCTGGTTCGAAGGGCTTATGAGGCTTATTGAGAATTTAGAATAAATATATTGAAATAAAAAAAACCTACTCACATTTAAAACCTAATAAAAAGCACCAATAAAAAAAGAAAAGAAGAATTATTTAACATACATTCGTATTTATAGAAATCCAGATAGAAGTCGAAAAATGTTTCTCGAGCCGGAAAAAATATACAAAATATTGTTAACAGTATATTTAATATCAATGGATAGCATCTCAGACTGAACAGATAAGTAACCCATCTAGTAACAGATTATACCCATAATCTGAATGTGTAAAATGTAAAACGAAGCATCAACCGAACCGACTTAGGATGGGCATTTCCACTCATTTTGAGGAGTCGACTCACTTGATTGATGAGTCGACATACTGACTCGACTCTCGACTCACTTGCGGAAGTAAGATTGGTTGGTTGGTGGTAAAGATGATGCAATTCTACTTTTCGTATCAAATTTATCGCGCAGGAGTTTCAGCATAAGTTTGAATTATTTTTTTTTGATTTTATATAGAAGAAGTATTTTATATTAAACCTTGTTGGTTAGTAACTGGAAATAGCCAAACTAGATGTTTCTACGGACCGAAATTTCCAGACCCCGTCCACAGAAAAAAAAAAGTTCGGCTTGCTAATAGAAAAAAGTTTGTGCCGGCCCGTCGAAAAATAACTAACTACCCGCCCCGGTATAAAATCTAAAATTCCATCCCGTACAAAAAAAAATTACTGGTCCGGCCCGGTAGAAAACTTAAAATTTCGGGCCGATCTCATCTTGGACCTCCCCCCCCCCCCCCAAAAAAAAGTTAAAATCTAGGCACTAAAAACTAGAAAACATGGATTTTTACGTCGATAGGATTAAAAATTGTTTCGTACGAGGAGTCCTGACTAAAAATACTTATTTTATCCATTTTCCTTTTCATTTTTATAATCTTCATTTTTAAATAAAGATCCACCGTGTGTTGCGATATTTATTTTTTTATGTAATATGATTCAGTTAACATTAATATCGTTAATACATATTCTATGTATTTGAGGCTTAAGAATCTGATAACTACTATACAGTAAAATCACCTAAGACGAAATTGCTTAGGAAATAAAAAATATACGTTATAGACAAGTTTCCTTCTTAGCAGTTTTAAATGTATTATATATTTTTCCTCACATATTATTATATTCATTTTTCATGTATCAACACATTTTTTAGTTTAAGACAGGATTCCGTCATATATGGGTTCTTTTTCACAAGTTTTATTGTATTTTAAGTTTATTGCCTAGAAATTGCTATTCTTTAAAAAGAATAAATTTTAAATTTTACTTGTACAATAATGGCAATTTAAAAATATATGCATTTTTTGCAAAAAGTTTTGGGCCGGGACAAATATTACTGATTTTGCACGGATCAGACCAGGCCGAGACAATAATTTTCGTACTGCGTGGGTCGAGACCGGTATTTAAAATGTCGGCCCTTGCAAATCTTGGAAGAATGAAGCCAGTCCCGGATCGGTACTGAAACATTAAGTTGAGCTCGGCGCAATCTCTTACAAAAAAGAAAGGTCCTAGCCCGGTCTGCAAAGGGCAATGCCTAGGGCCAGCCCGAAGCCTTAAAAAAAGTAAAGCCCGGTTCGACCACCAGCGTTGCGAAAAAATGTCCCTAGCCCTGCCCACGGGTTGGGCCAGTGTACACCTCTAAGCCAAACTGTAAAATATAGAAATATTCTTGTTTAATCCCGTACCATGTCTAAAAATTTACATTCTTTTTAACTGGGTGTGGAAGGTTTTGAGGTGTTATTTTTTTATATATATCAAGTTTTAAAGGTTTAAGTTTTCTGTGTTGAAAACAAAACGGGAAACGGATATATATATTTTTTTTTTTTTTTTCGTGTATGTGTGTGCGCGAACGCGCGCGGTGGGAGTGTGGGGTAAGTGAAATTTGCTGACAAGGACAAGAATCCATCAAAATATCCGAAATACTCCCCAATCACAGCACTTTAAATTCTTAGATCTCTTCTTCATTGATTTTTTTTTAGGATTCCGTACTTAAAAAGTGAAAACGGAGTTAATATAAGTTGATACTGTTAACAAATTTATAGATTAAGAAGCTATTCACAAATATTTTTCGAAAAAAAAGGGATTAATTTAGTTACTTGATTTTTTTTTTCTTCTTTTATGAGTGTGTGTATGTGTATCGTTTGGATATGGCTGGAAAGACCTCGTAACACCGAAATGAAAAATATATTTGTTCTAATTTTAGATACTGTCAAAAAAATTATACAAAAGTGTGTGTCCCCCCACCCCCCTCTCCAGCCTATTTCCGAATCTACTGAAACTAAAATTATGGAAAAAAAAAAAAAACTAGGGACAATAGTAGTTTATTCAAACTTTGCTGGAAAATTATAACGATTATCCACGGTCACATAGTTTTGGAGAAAACCGCATTTTTCCTTACACACAAACTTTAATTTGCGGGGCTCAGCTGCAGTATTTTTAACTACACAGTTATAAAATTGACAGGCCTAACTATTGCGGCGATGTGGAATCAAATAGCGTTTTCCATTTTTTTTACATAAATAAATTGCTTATCAAGAAAAATACGATTTTTGTCACGTAACGACAATTTTTTCTCTTTTCCCCGTGCTATCGTGTACCAAACTTCGTTTAAAAACTTCAACTTTGACAGCAGTTTTTGAAGGATATTTTGGCAAAAAAAGGAAAACGCCATTCGAGTACTTAGTTCCTGAATAAGAACACCTGTAAATTTTACGCTTTTCCGAGCAAAAAATAATTCAATAATCAGTCGCCCATCCACCCGGAGGGGGGAAGGGGGAGTAAGTTTTAAAAAGTTCTTTTTTCTCATGTTTATAGTTTTTTATTTACTCCCTCTAAAAATTTTATTTTGAAAACCATGATAATATATTGAAATACATCCATAGAGAGACACACACAGCCTAGTTGTTTACGAAAAAAAGGGGAGGGGTGCGGGGAAGCGACAGGATTCCGAAAATATCTTCCATATCTGGGTTTAAAAAAGGAACGTTAAAAAAATCGTTTGATTAAACTTTAAAAAATATATGTAAATTATATGCATTTAATATTACTTGCGAACATTTTTATTTATAAAACGGAATTAAAATAACATTATATACGCAAACAAATAATCGATAATTCACTTTTATCTAAAATACACCTATTATAAAATAAATTCAGTAACTTAGTATATTTTAAACAACCTGCTACTAAAGTAGAATTTTATTTCTCTTTCTTCTAAGTTTTTTTTAATATTACATGATATGAAAACAGATGAAAATATTCCCCTAACTAGTCCTACTTCTTTTTTTACCAAAAAATACAAAGGTAGCATCTGCTTTTTTTTAATCTTCTTTCCCCTAAGCATATCGTAAATTCAACTAATCTTTAACAAAATACCCTACTGCCTGCCCCCTTGTCTCTGTTCCTCCCTCTCCTTTCATTCATACCGTCATCTTCCTAAACATACATCTACACTGCTTTTTTCTTTCCCAAATCGCCAATACATAATTAAACCAAGATCTCCGTTCTCTCCTTCTCTGCTAAACAACCCAGCTTGGATTCGAAGAGTTGAAATCCGATACTGAGTCGAAGAATCGAAAATCCATTCTTCAACTTTCGACTCTCCAAGTCCGACTCTGTGTTAAACTCGTCCAACCACTCTTTGAGTGAGTCGACTTCGGCTCTTCGAATCCGAATCCCAAACTGAGTGGAAATTAAAGTTCGACTCTTTTGAGTCGAGGCAATTCACTTTCGAGGAGTCGACAGTTCGACTCACTTGGAAGGAGTCGAGATTTTGAGTCGACACTTCGACTCTTTGGCCAACTCTATTGCCAAACCAGTCTGTTTTGAGAAAACGTAAGTACAGTTACAGTGAAATGTGAAACCTCCTACAACGGTCACTCCTTACAACGGTAACCTCCGAATACCGGTCATGTTTTAGTGTTACCGAACGTCTTTCATAGAAATAACATTACACTAAACCTCCGAATAACGGCCAGTTAATAACATTTTCGTTTACCTTATGTTTTAACTACAACTGAGATTGAGAAGAATGTGGAAAGGGATTTGCTTATTTGAAGTCCTTACAATATCACTATTCAGGGGCGATCCATAAATGTTGTCACACTTTTTTTCAATATTTTTTACCCCCCTCCTCCCCTTTGTCACAAAATGGCACACTTCACCATACCCCCTCCCCTCCACTTGTCACATGTCACGCTATTTTACGTAAACATATGCTTGCAGTTCAGAAACAAAGCACTGCGTTATAGGTCATATTTCAAATTTTATTTTTGAACTTTAACTATGTGTTTTAATGACATTTGTGAGCATAGCAATAAAGTAATTCGTGTACTTATTTTGTATGAAATAAGATTAAGATTTACAACAAAAAACATAATTAGTATACAATAGTAATAAAATATTAATATGAAAGAGCAATTGAAGACAGTAGTATTTTAGAATTTGAAATGGAATTTAATATATTTGGTTTTTGAATCTTATATTTACTTTATGAACACAAAATACTTTAAAACAGATTGATTTTGAAGAAGAAGCCTCAATGTTAGTTTTACATAAATGGAATTGCCATCACATTTCATTTGTCACATTAATATGAACATTTATAAAATTATATATTAAATCATAAAATAGAAATTACTCTGGATCATTTACTAATACGACTCTTCCTCCCTTGGAGAAAATATATGCTCGTCCATAGAGTACACAGACATTTTGACATCACTCTCATCCTCGGGGATAGTAAGCCCTCTAATGTCAATGCAATGATAGTAAGCCCTCTAACGTTTAACCAAAATGTGTGATGTCACACTTCTACTTACCCCCTCCCACCCCCCTTTTCACAAACTATCACAATTTCCCTCCTCCCCTCTCCCAGCGCGACATCATTTCTGGATGACCCCTAATCTGTAACGGTTGCTTAGCAGCATCCCGTTTGTAAACAAGTGTGGCGAGATAGGGGGGGGGGGGTGACAAAATTTCACATTTGCCGGAAAGGAAAGAGTGTCCAAGCGGTAGTCTTTTGTACCCTGTGTGAACCGTGTGATAATATTTCTTGTCAATATGTAGCCCGTGTTTTTCCCCAAAAAGAATTCAAAGTGAATTTTTTTTGTATTAAAATTGAAATTTAATTGCAGATTTCTGCAGATCAGGAATCCGAAAGTAGAGAAATAATAATAGATAATGCTGAGTTGAATGATATTTTAAACAGAGCCAAAAGTTAATACGTCTAATAACAGATTGCCAGACCATTCTGTTTTGAGAAAACGTAAGTACAGTTACAGTGAAACCCCCTACAACGGTCACTCCGAACAACGGTAAGCTCAGAATACCGGTTATGTTTTAGTGTTACCGAACCTCTTTCGTAGAAATAACATTACACTAAACCTCCGAATAACGGCCAGTTAATAACATTTTCGTTTACCTTATGTTTTAACTACAACTGAGATTGAGAAGAATGTGGAGGAGGATTTGCTTATTTGACGTCCTTACAATATCTCTATTAATCTGTAACGGTTGCTTAGAGGCATCCCGTTTGTAAACAGGTGTGGCAAGATGAGGGGGGGGGGATGAAAAAATTTTACATTTGCCGGAAAGGAAAAAATGTCCAAGCGGTAGTCTTTTGTACCCTGTGTGAATCGGGTGATAATATTTCTTGTCAATATGTAGCCCGTGTTTTTTTCAAAAAGAATTCAAAGAGAAATTTTTTTGTACTAAAATTGAAATTTAATTGCAGATTTCTACAGATCAGGAATCCGAAAGTAGAGAAATAACAATAGATAATGCTGAGTTAAATGTTGTTTTAAATAGAGCCGGAATGAACATGAAAGCCATCGAGTACGTGAATTTAGATAATGATTGGGCAATTCTTTCTACTTTTAATACGATAGAAGAAGTAATAGAAAGCATGGTCAATCAGAATAAAAGTGATGACGAAAATAAAGTGGAAATTAATATTGAATTACCACAAAATTGCGGCATAAAGTCATATTCTGAATTTCATTTTAGATTCAGAAAAATTAGTTTTGCGCTCAATCAAAATTATAACTGATTATACAACAAATCTGTGGAAATTATTATGCATTTAAAGAAAGAGATAAGCTTTAAAAAACAAAACAATTGCGAATAAGTGTTTTCTTAGTTTAATATAATAGAATAGATTTTTTAACTGTAAAAATAAAGTAATTTTGGTCAGTTATTTTGATTTAAATGTAATGTAATTTTGACCCTTTAAAATGTGGAATCTCTGAATAACGACAACCTCCGAAGTACGGTCACTTTATCATGCTCCCAGTGGTGGCCGCTATTCAGAGTTTTTACTGTAAATATTCTCACAACTTCCATACAAAAGACAAAAAAAATTAAAAAAAATAACATGTTAAAAATACTGAAATGCAAAGGAGGTATCTTAAAAAAAATTTCCGTAGGATTAGCATTAGTGAGCGAGTCTTTTTAGGTAACTGAAGTAGTCTCTTAATGCTACTTATTCTGTCCTCCTGAGAAAACATGTTTTAGTCCTCGCCAGTGAAGCACATGAATTTCATTTTGTTAGAAGCATTGTAACATTTTTAAAATGCAACGAAAACGATTTCCCCCCCATAGACCATCACGTAACGGAATTCCTTTTTGCGTCTCTGTGCAAAAACTATAAATGCTACAGGTTTAATTTTCAATGCCAAACATTCTCTAGTAAATATCATTGGCGCATTAACGTTTCATGGTAATCCATGGATATCTATCATGGACAGACAGACAAATCAAATTCATAAACACTTTTTAACTATGTTGGAAAGTACTAAAACTATGTTGAAAAGAGTTAAAAATAAAAGAAAAAGCAATGGGTTTCGAACGT
Organism: Maratus speciosus; assembly: GCA_963932465.1. NCBI lineage: Eukaryota > Metazoa > Arthropoda > Arachnida > Araneae > Salticidae > Maratus > Maratus speciosus. Next base: position 249,069,040 of record OZ010799.1, read on the forward strand.
AGGAAACCCTCATTTTAAACAATGTTAAATTGTTGGGGAAATTTTGCATGAAAATGCAAAACACAATATATTATTTCCTTCTATATATAAAAAAAAGTAACGCTTTGGTAATGGACCAATGAAAATCTGCGTAGATACCGCGAAACGTATCTGATTGGTCAGAGCTTTCTGACGCTATAAGAGGGGTTACCAAAGGGGGGGGGAGACCCGGCTCTGTCACCAACTTGGCGCTATTTCCAGTATTTCGCCAAATTTCCATAGAATCCCATTGAAATCCAATAGGGTTTACTTGCTTGCAGAAAATCAACAGAGATATTTCAATGCAACAAAAACTAATATTAGCTCATGAATAGAGCTTAACTGAACTATTTACATTATTTTTAAGCACAAACACTAACTAATTACAATATTCGTAACACTATATATATAATTTTATGTTTAATAATTATTATAATTATGAAACTCTGTAAACTCTGATGATTATGTACTTAGAAATAAGGAAATAAAATTGTCAGAACTTGGGGAGGAACGCGTTTTTACCAAGTGGAATCTAAAAATTGAATGCATAGAAGATAAGGGACTGCGAACCGATCGAGAATTGAAACACAAAATAATTACTTCTGTTGTTGGCTAGAAAATAGGGATTGCTTGGCGATACCGAATGAAATCGCGAAGTGATTACCCAGTGGGTGGGGGGGGGGAGAGAGCGTAGCGAGCAGGGGGGCAGAGCCCCCTAGTATGGCAAAAGAAAATATAATGTACTTTTTTAGCGCAATTCCATGTAATTTTCATTGGTCATATATTTTTTTTATATTACGCACAATGATTAAAGTATTGTTTCATGATGAATATTTTTTTCTGTATTGCACAACTAATCCTCTTTGGTTGTGAGAAAAATGCAAATCCCTTTGTACAGATCGATCCCAACTACACAATGTAAAAAGGATTGTTTAAAAATACTGAAACGTAAACGAGATATTGTACTTAAAAATTTCTCCCATTAGTGAAGGGGTGTCTTCAGGTGACTGAAGTAGCCTCTTAAACAGGGATTATTTCCGTTACATTTTGGCTTCGGTCTTTTCCCCTCGACGTCCATGCTGACTAGTAAAATGACATTACATATTAAATAATGAACACTGTGTGGCTGCCATTTAGTTCTTGCTGGGTACTGCAAAAGATTCTTATGTAACGCCTTTTCCTATGTGCTACAGAATTTATTCTTTAATTTTTGGAAAGAATTCAATAAGTTATACTGTAATCATAAATCGTAAGAATTTTTTTTTTTTTTTTTTTTTTTTTTTTTTACTTTATGAAGGGGGCGGTGCTTCTGCTTTTTCAAAAGATTATTTGAAGTCAGCGGCGAAATGCATTCCCGAAATATATTAAATGATTTTAAAATAATAATAAATTGTTACACACTTGCTATATCCGCCGAATTTTGAGTATTATTCCCACAATATCTGGAAATGGTGATGCTCATAATACGGAGAATCGACTGCTATATCATTAATTGTTTATGAACTATATATATATATATATATATATATATATATATATATATATATATATATATATATATATATATATACATATATATATATCAAAATAAATTTAACAGTTTTGAGGTTTTTACAGTTAAATGTTATAAAGATTATTGATATACACCTTCTTTCCAAATTTATTGTGTATTTATATATTTTATTTATTGATGAAATATCAAAATAAATACTATTCATATTATTAAATTAATAGTGCTAAATAAAAGATACTTTATTCATAAATAATAGATAATCTTACAAGAATTAAACGTTTATTTCAAGTGAATAAGGAGCGCGAATAATGTAAAAGCTTTAAAAGAATTTTTGACTATCTGTACGATCATATTTCATTTATTTTTATTTAATTAATTTATTTTATTTATTAACCATTTGGAAAAATGGTTATTGTCCTCGGTCAGGGTAGGAATTCAAAAACACATCTGAAGCGTTTTATTAGTTAAATCCCGCATTTTATTCGTTTTCTGATTGGTCTGTACAGTAATCTGTATTTTCCCTTTATTTTCAACAGAGATGGATACTTCTATTGCCACTATGACAAAAATGTAATAAAAACTACAAAAAAAAATTACTAACTCAGAAACAAATTGAGATACAGCTTTCAAACAAATTGCAATTAAAAATGCATTTTTTTCTCTACGAGACGACGACGTTTCTATACGACGATATAAAAAGTAATATTGTGGGATGTTTAGAAGTTTAAAAATGTAATTTCATTTAAAATTGGTCCAGGAATAGTAATGTTTAATCCATGGCGTACGTAATGTATGAGCAGCTCCGTAGAAGTTTAAAAATTTACAGTACCGAAAATTGTAAAACTGAAGTTTCTTTTACAATTTGTTCATGATGGGTCCAGGAATGTTAATGTTTAATCCATGGCGTACGTAATATATGATCAACTCCGTGCGATTTTTTATGTCCTAAATTTTAGTCTTTGAAAAAATAATTTTATTTTCCAAATGGTCGTTGTAATTTGTTAAATTGTTTTTTTTGTTTGTTTGTTTGTTTTTTATTAATATTATTATTATTATTCATTTATTTATTTATTTTGCACGATAAAATTTAATATTGAATTGTCAGAAAGAAAACTTTGGAAGCCGTGTAAAACGTTATATTCTAGGATCATCCATAAAGAGATAAATTTACAACAGAGCGTTGGATGTGGTTTTTAAAATTCGAAAGTGATTGATTGGTTTTCCTAATGCTGATCCCACCTTTGTGTAGCTAGGTATTAAAGAAGTAATATAAAACATAAAGTAACTTATTCTGCTATAAGTTCAAAAAGGGTAAATCTGGTTTTTTGTTCGTTGTTATAAATTACTCTCTTGAATTTAAAAATTTATGTATTTTCACTAGATTAATTTTAATACAATTATAAATTATTTCGTATCCAGCGATTTCTGGAGTTCCATTACCTGTGATTTATTCTGTTGAGCTGAACCAGGTTTCAGACCAGATGCTATAATCATTAAGGTTACCTGGGTGAAAAAGTTCCACCAGATTCGTCCGGGATAGCTCAGATGGCAGAGCACTGGCGGCTTCAGCCAGGAGATCCCTGGTTCGAATCCTGGTCCGGACATTTTTCGCCCAGTTGGAAAATTTACATCTAATATGATTTATGTATTTTATTCATTTTTTTTTTCAATTTTATCATTAACACTCTGTTGTCCGAATCAGCAAGCTTCACAAAGCATTGCTATATTTATTAAACTTATGAGGCTTATTGAGAATTTAGAATAAATATATTGAAATAAAAAAAACCTACTCACATTTAAAACCTAATAAATAGCACCAATAAAAAAAGAAAAGAAGAATTATTTAACATACATTCGTATTTATAGAAATCCAGATAGAAGTCGAAAAATGTTTCTCGAGCCGGAAAAAATATATAAAATATTGTTAAATGTATATTTAATATCAATGGATAGGATCTCAGACTGAACAGATAATTAACCCATCTAGTAACAGATTATACCCATAATCTGAATGTGTAAAATGTAAAACGAAGCATCAACCGACTAGGGATGGGCATTTCCACTCATTTTGAGGACTCGACTTTGAGTCGACTCACTTGATTGATGAGTCGACATACTGACTCGACTCACTTGCGGAAGTAAGATTGGTTGGTTGGTGGTAAAGATGACGCAATTCTACTTTTCGTATCAAATTTATCGCGCAGGAGAAAATATTTCAGCATAAGTTTGAATTATTTTGGTTTTCATTTTATATAGAAGAAGTCTTTTATATTAACCCTTGTTGGTTAGTAACTGGAAATAGCCAAACTAGATGTTTCTACGGGCCGAAATTTCCAGGGCCCGTCCACAGAAAAAAAAAGTTCGGCTTGCTAATAGAAAAAAGTTTGTGCCGGCCCGTCGAAAAATAACTAACTACCCGACCCGGTATAAAATCTAAAATTCCATCCCGTACAAAAAAAATTACTGGTCCGGCCCGGTAGAAAACTTAAAATTTCGGGCCGATCATCTTGGACCCCCCCCCCCCCCCAAAAAAAAAAAGTTAAAATCTAGGCACTACAAACTAGAAAACATGGATTTTTACGTCGATAGGATTAAAAATTGTTTCGTACGAGGAGTCCTGACTAAAAATACTTATTTTATCCATTTTCCTTTTCATTTTTATAATCTTCATTTTTAAATAAAGATCCACCGTGTATTGCGATATTTATTTTTTTAATGAATCACTATCTGTATGTAATATGATTCAGTTAACATTAATATCGTTAATACATATTCTATGTATTTGAGGCTTAAGAATCTGATAACTACTATACAGTAAAATCACCTAAGACGAAATCGCTTAGGAAATAAAAAATATACGTTATAGACAAGTTTCCTTCTTAGCAGTTTTAAATGTATTATATATTTTTCCTCACATATTATTATATTCATTTTCCATGTATCAACACATTTTTTAGTTTAAGACAGGATTCCGTCATATATGGGTCCTTTTTCACAAGTTTTATTGTATTTTAAGTTTATTGCCTAGAAATTCCCAGCTAAAAATGAACTGCAGAAATTCTATAAAAAAACCGCAGTTGTAAAACTGCGGTGATTTGGCCAATTCCACTACAGATTTTTTGCGGTCAATACAACCACAAAATTACTGCAGTTTATTAACCGCAGAAATTTTGCAGTTGTATTGACCACAAAAATTCTGCAGAAAATTTATAGTTATATCAATATTAAAAATTCTGCAGAAATTTCGCAGTTCCATTGACCGCAAAAATTCTGTAGTGGAATCGGCCAAATCACCGCAGTTTTCCAACTGCAGATTTTTTGTAGTTATATCGACCTCAAAAATGTTGTAGTTTTTTTACTGAGCATTGTTTCAAATCTGGTTTCTATAACATTATATGCTCTGGAGTGAAAAATCTGTTGAAATAGAAAAGTCCTAAGTAAAAAATCTCAAACATTTGTAGAATGCTTTAAGTTTATTGTATGGCATGTTTACTTTATGAAAGCAATTGCATGTCATTGGAACTGTGTAAGTAGCAAGTTATCTGTCAAAAAGGGAGGGAAAATTTTGAGGCTGCTGAATTCACGGTTGGCGAGTGTGGCTGCTTGATAGGGCTGAGCAATATGTCTAGAATTAATATAAATCGGCATTTTTATATCATGATATCCTGATATATTGATTTAGGAAAGTGCCCTCAGGGAGGCAAAGTAGTGTGCGAGTAGCGGTAAGTGCATAAAATGATTAAGCGGTCACAGGCCTTTTCCAACGATATGTCACATGATGACAAAATGTAGAAAAGTGCCCCCCAGAAGGGGGAGGGGGGGGCAAAGTAGTGAGTGGAGTACCGGAAATGCATAAAATGATTAAGCAGTCACAGGCCTTTCCAACGATATGTCACATTATGGGTGTTGGCAAAATATAGAAAAGTGCCCCCCAAGGGGGCAAAGTAGTAGGCGGAGCACTGGACATGCATAAAATGATTAAGCGGTCACAGGCCTTTGCGACGATATGTCACATGACGGGATGCTGGCAAAATTTAGGAAATTGCCCCCCCTGGGGGGCAAAGTGGTGGGCGGAGTAGCGGAAGTGCATAAAATGATTAAGCGGTCACAGGCCTTTCTAATGACATGTCACATGACGGGTGTCAGGAAAATGTAAGAAAGTGCCCCCCAGGGGGGCAAAGTAGTCGGCGGAGCACTGGAAATGCATAAAATGATTAAGCGGTCACAGGCCTTTGCAACGATATGTCACATGATGAGGTGCCAGCAAAATTTAGGAAATTGCCCCCCCTGGGGGGCAAAGTGGTGGGCAGAGTAACGGAAGTGCATAAAATGATTAAGCGGTCACAGGCCTTTCCAATGACATGTCACATGACGGGTGTCAGGAAAATGTAAGAAAGTGCCCCCCAGGGGGGCAAAGTAGTCGGCGGAGCACTGGAAATGCATAAAATGATTAAGCGGTCACAGGCCTTTGCAACGATATGTCACATGATGAGGTGCCAGCAAAATTTAGGAAATTGCCCCCCTGGGGGGCAAAGTGGTGGGCAGAGTACCGGAAGTGCATAGAATGATTAAGCAGTCACAGGCCTTTCCAATGACATGTCACATGACAGGAGTCAGCAAAATGTAAGAAAGTGCCCCCCAGGGGGGCAAAGTAGTGGGCGGAGCACTGGAAATGCATAAAATGATTAAGCGGTCACAGGTCTTTGCAACAATATTTTACATGACGGGAGTCAGCAAAATGTAAGAAAGTGCCCCCCAAGGGGACAAAGTAGTGGGCGGAGCACTGGAAATGCATAAAATGATTAAGCGGTCACAGGCCTTTGCAACGATATGTCACATGACGGGATGCCGGCAAAATTTAGGAAATTGCCCCCCCCCAGGGGGGCAAAGTGGTGGGCGGGGTACCGGAAGTGCATAAAATGATTAAGCGGTCACAGGCCTTTCTAATGACATGTCACATGACGGGAGTCAGCAAAATGTAAGAAAGTGCCCCCCAGCGGGGCAAAGTAGTGGGCGGAGCACTGGAAATGCATAAAATGATTAAGCGGTTACAGGCCTTTGCAACGATATGTCACATGAGGGGTGCGACAAAATTTAGAAAAATGCCCCTCCCCCAGGTGTGGAAGTGGGGGAGATGGTCATTGGAGGTGCATAACATGAATAAGTAGTAAGAAATTTGCATATTATATGATCTTTGAGGAAATTCGCGTATTTCGCACGATCTTTTGAAGAAATTCGCTCATTTTACACGATCCTTTGGCGAAAATCATGCATTTTACACGACCCTTTGGTGAAAATCGCGCTTTTTCCACAACCTTTCAAAGAAATTTGCATAATACACGATCTTTCGATGAAATTTGCGTATTTCGCACGATCTTTTGAAGAAATTCGCTCATTTTACACGATCCTTTGGCGAAAATCATGCATTTTACACGACCCTTTGGTGAAAATCGCGCTTTTTCCACAACCTTTCAAAGAAATTTGCATAATACACGATCTTTCGATGAAATTTGCGTATTTCGCACGAGCTTTTGAAGAAATTCGTATATTTTACACGATCGTTCGATGAAATTTGCATATTTCGCACAATCTTTTGAAGGAATTCGTATATTTTACATGATCTTTTGGTGAAATTCACGTATTTTGCACGATCTTTCAAAGAAATTCACATATTTTACAAGATCGTTTGACGAAATACAAATTTTTTCGCGATCGTTTGACAAAAATCATATTTTACGCGACTCTGATAACATTCGTGCTTTTTTCCACGACCTTTCAAAGAAATTTGCATATTACATGATCTTTCGGCGAAATTTGCACGATCTTTTGAAGTGATTTGCATTCTTTACACGGCACTTTGGCAAAAATCTCCAATTTTCCACGATCTTTCGCCAAAATTCGCTCATTTTCCACAATCTTTTAACAAAATTCACGCTTATTTCACGATCATTCGACAAAAATCACATTTCTTTGCCATTCTTTAACGAAATTCCCATTTTTCCCATGACCTTTCAAAGAAGTTCGCATATTTTACACGATTGTTTGACGAAATTTGCATATTTTACATGAACGTTTGACAAAAATCACATTTTTTTTCGCGATTCTTTGACGAAATTCAAAATCCTTCACTAAAATTCGCAGTCTTTCCACGACCTTTCAAAGAAATTTGCATATTACATGATCTTTGGATGAAATTCATGTATTTCGCACAATCTTTTGCAGAAATTTGAATATTTTACACGATCCTTTGGCAAAAATCATGTCTTTTTTGCAATTCTGCGATGAAAATCGTGTCTTTTTCGTGATCCTTTAACGAAAATTGCATTTTTCCCGCAATCCTTTGCCAAAAATTGTGCATTTTGCATGATCTTTTGCCAAAAATCTCGCATTTTCCACAATCTTTCGCCAAAAATCTAGCGTTTTCCACGATCCATCGCCAAAATTCGCTCATTTTCCACAATCTTTTAACAAAATTCACGTTTATTTCGCGATCATTCGACAAAAATCACATTTCTTTGCGATTCTTTAACGAAATTGTCGATCATTCGACGAAAATCTCGTTTTTCCCACGACGACCTTTAAAAGAAGTTCGCATATTTTACACGATCGTTTGACAAAATTCGCATATTTTACACGAACATTTGACAAAAATCACATTTTTTTTCGCGATTCTTTGACGAAATTCACAATCCTTCGCCGAAATTCGCAGTCTTTCCACGACCTTTCGGAGAAATTTGCATATTACATGATCTTTGGATGAAATTCATGTATTTTTCGCACAATCTTTTGCAGAAATTCGAATATTTTACACGATTTTTTGGTGAAAATCATGATTTTTTTCAATTCTGCGATGAAAATCATGTCTTTTTCTTGATCCTTTAACGAAAATCGCATTTTTCTTGCAATCCTTTGCCAAAAATTGCGCATTTTCCATGATCTTTTGCCAAAAATCTCACATTTTCCACGATCTTTTGCCAAAAATTTCACGTTTTCCATAATCTTTTAACAAAATTCACGTTTTTTCATGATCATTTGACAAAAATCACATTTTTTGCAATTCTTTAACGAAATTCGCAATCCTTCAATGAAATTCACGGTTTTCCCACGACCTTTCAAAAAAATTCGCATATTACATGATCTTTCAAAGAAATTCGCATATTACACTATCTTTCAAAGAAATTCGCATATTTTACACGATCGTTTGACGAAACACGCACATTTTTTCACAATCATTTGACAAAAATCACATTGTTTTTTGCAATTCTTTGACAAAATTTGCGATCCTTTGCCGAAATTTGCAGTTTTTCCACGACCTTTCAAAGAAATTTGCATATTACATGATCTTTTGACGAAATTCGTGTATTTTGCACAATCTTTTGAAGAAATCGGCATATTTTGCATGATTATTGGTGAAAATAGTGTTTTTTCACAATTCTTTGATGAAAATCGTGTCTTTTTCATGATCCTTTAACGAAAATCGCATCTTTCGCCAAAAATCTCACATTTTCCATGATCTTTTGCCATAATTCGCTCATCTTGCACGATATTTAGTAAAATTCACGTTTTTTTTTGCGACCATTGATAAAAACCACATTTTTTCGCGATTCTTTGATGAAATTAGTGTTTTTTCCACAACCTTTCAGACAAATTCACATATTACACGATCGCATCATGTTTAATTTTTTCTCCAACATTTTTTAGAAAATATTTGTAAATTCCCTGACTTTTCCTATATATTTTGAAATTTCCCCGACTGTCCATGACACTGGGAACACAGTAAATATAAAAAATATAATCATTGAAACAGCCCTCAGTCTCAGTCAGAGCTGTCTGCCCACCTACCCGCCCAAAAAAACCCGGGTGGGCTTTTTTAAAAAACCCCACTTAATAAAACCCACATAAAAGTGGGTTTTATTGGGGTTTTTTGGTTTATACAAGTTTTTTGCTGCACAGTATCATTTATTTTTAATTACTACTTATTTGTTATGATTCTGTTATATATGCAAGATAAAAATTTAATTAAATTTAGGTTTTCAGACATCTTTGTATAAAAAGATAAAAATGATTTGAAAGAGCTGCAAAACCCAAACCTCATCAAATTAAAATTATCCAAAAGGAAAAAATGACTATTTTTTATCATTCATTATCTAATATGTAAAAATGAAAATTTGTCCGTCTGTAATTCTATACAAATCGACAGTTTGGAAGACAAGATTGTGAAACGTTACATATATGTGTATTAAAACACGGCCGAGGCAACTAAATTAATCTGGATCTAAATAATTTATAGTTAATTTTTAATTAATAAAACATCACCAATTTAACAGCAAGTTCCTATCAAATTTAAACATTTTACGTTATAGCAGTTGCTAACAATTAAAATTCCCCAATAAAATTCTTATCACAAAAATTCCTTTTCTATTGCAAGATTTCTATGTGAAAAATGAAAATGAAATAGTTTGACGAATATAAAAAAATTAATATTACATCATAACTTTTCTATTGCAAGATTTCCAAATAAAAAATGAAATAAATAGTTTGACAAATTTAAAAAAGAAGTTAATATTACGTCACATTGGAAATGTAATGTAATGGATGGCAGGTGAATATATAATGTCATATGAGTTTGAAAAAGCACATTGAAACATGATAAAAACCTGAGCATAAGGTCGATAAGATAATTGGCATTTTAACATTTTGAAGTTCTCTGAATTTGTTTTCGCCATTTTTAAATCTATTCCATATACATACTCTTGTGTATGCATGTATATTAGAATTTCCACAAAGGTTTAGGTCCCTAGAGCTCATTCTTAGTGAAGAACTGAAATAAAGATGACAAATTGCCATTTTTCTTTAATAATGAAAAATTCTGTAAATAACAAAATACTCGGAAACAACTTTTCATCAAAAGGTTTTAAATCTCGGTCTCAATCCAGATCACAGATTATATTTACTAAGTAAGTAGGTAATCTGTCGTCTGGATTAAATGAATAAAAAAAGAGTGAAAATTACGTAAATTAACAGGCAATCCTTGATTTTTTCAAAACAAACATTCTTAAAATTCTGTGCAACGCCGGCTACTTTAGCTAGCATTATATATATATATATACTATTTACTATTACATATCATTCATTAAGGTCCATATAATTTATTTAAAAAAAATTTTATAACAGTTGCTTAAAAATATGTTTATAATGTATTAAGTATTTTAAAGTTGAACTGCATTTAATATTTCATTTTGTTTTACACTCAAAAATCCCCATTTCTGTTATTAAGAGGTACCACGTAAAATAACAGATACGATGAAAATCAGAAAATGATAAAGGAGGCATTTGTAGTCTGTACCTGTCTGAATAAAAAAACTTTTTTTCTTTAGACACTGCATATAAGTAAAATTGAAATCTATTAAATACAGCCACAACTGCAAAAATACATAATACATTATGAACACATTTTCTATGTACTATTAAAAAAATGAATTATAACCTATACACTATAGTCATTTTTCCTATGTAGTCATAAAAAATTAAAAATAAAAGTTCTATCGATTATATTAATTTGGTGAGGGTTGGGTCTTGCAGTTCGTTCAAATCATTTTTAATTTTTATGCAAAGATGTCTGAAAATCTAAATTTAATTCAAATTTTATCTTACATATATAATAGAATCATAACAAGTAAGTAATTAAACATAGTTGGCACTGTTCAAAGAAATGGCAGCAAAAAACTCCAAAAACCTGAAAGAAACCAAAAAAACCCCAATAAAACCCACACGGGTTGGGCTTTTTTTAAAAAAAAACCCGGGTTTTTTTCAGCCCTGGTCTCAGTACACAAAACAAAAGTAAAAACATTAAAAAAAAAAATCAGAAATATTAAGCAAATTACTTATAAATAAAAGAAATACTTCTTTGACGGGCATAAAGTAAACACCACCCATATGTACTGATTTAAGACATAATGTAAACAAAAGAAAATTACATAAAATAAAATTTATATGCACTTAGCAAAACACACCAAGTTGCTATGCTTTATTAGACAATTACCAACCAATTATGTTCTTAAAAAGAAAATAAATCACTTACCGGTGAAATGGTAATCCACCTTTAAATCAATAAGCTGTACAATAAACAACTTATAAATGTAATACATCTTTATTTGGCACAGATGTCATATACACTCGATATTGGCACGATTTTTTTCTGACGCCAATGTCATATAAGCACCGAATACTTAACTAACACCAAAGTGTCATTATTTTGCTTGATATGATAAACCGGATATAGATGATATGGTAACGAGGTTTGGTTAGTGTTATGGTAACATCTGTGCCGAATATTTTTACGAGTGCAGTGACATGCTTTTTTTTAAACTGCCAAAATGCACTCCTACCAGAGTTTCCTTAGGCAGTTTAGGGCGGGGGTGGGGGGTGGAGGTTGAACTGCACACCACCTGCCCTTTGGTGGATTTGATTTGATTATCGGAGCCTACGCCCGATTATGAGGTTTTCAGCTTCGCTTCACTTGGCGTCTTTGTACCTCTAATGATCCAAAATTGCTAATACAGTTCTCTATAAACAGCTCTTTCAGTAGAAGTTACATCCATAGATGAGAACTTGTTTTTATTGGGATTAAATTCCAGGAAGAACTCCCCTTCATCAGAATCTGTTGGTTCTCGGTAGAAAAAAAATAAGGTGCTTGGAGGCAGATTTGCCCGCTGCTACAGCCAGGTCACATATATCATGGAAAGTCGCACTGTCAGCAGACAGATCTAATCGCTGATAGAGTTGAGCTTGCTCTGTGCGAAACTTTCAGCACTCTAGAAGGTAGTGGTCAGTGGTTTCCAAGACTTGACACTCCGAGCAGAGGTATGAATTCCATAGGCCAAAACGATGAAATTGTGCCATGGTAGGCAACGAGCGGGTCTGTAATGCCCTTTGGTTTAAAAAACAGCGTTCGAAATCCTTGGTGGTCCGCTGGTCCGAGACCACCAAAAGCGCAATCGGACCACTAATTTGAAAAACCTAGTGGTCTGCAGGACCAGTAACTTTTTCCCCCCTTTCTCACAGGTAAACTTAATTTACCCGTCCCCTAGAAAACCACAACCAAACACAAATCACATAATAATTTTTAAAAAATTGCATTAAATCTCAGTCATTTGAAATAAATAATCAGATGAATAAAATATCTCATTAATAATTTTATAGTTTTTCGTTATGTATACAGTTTATTTAATTTTTAGTAAATTATAATTTTACATTTTACTATGCTGAAATTTTGGATGGCTGTAAAGGAAGTTTGGTTTATATTCTAAGAGGGGGGGGGGAGGTCACTCAAGGGTTAAAGGGACTTAATAGAATTTTATGTAGCGGGCCAGTGGTGATAACTGCGGACCAGTAAATTCTCATGCTTACTGGTCCTTGGGACCAGTGACTTTTTTTAATCAATTCTATCACTGTAAAATATCACTCTTCTTGTCCCACATCCAAAAAATTTGCATGCACATTGTTTTAAATAAATTATATATCAAAGTTAAAAACATTTCATTGTTTAAAACCAGCAGCACTACTTGAAAATTTATATATTAAAAAAAAAAAAAAAAAAACGAGCAATACACAAAAACTGCAACTAATCAATAAAATACTTAAATTGATTCTTGAACGCTTTTGTTTTGTAATAACAATGACTCAAAAACTCTATAACTCAACTAGCTTCTAGTTAACTAGAAAAAAAAAAAAAAACACCTCTATTATTTTGAAAAAAGCAAATAACAATAATGATAATATCTTGAAACTACAAAATTCTCCTCCGAAATATTTGTATTGGTAAGATTTGTTTTTAAAAAAGGGGCCTGATTTTTGGAAGTATACGAGTCCTTTGCTAAAATTATGTACCGAGCTAGATCTGCCTTTTTGAATCTGCAGGCATGGTCTCAGAGTCCTTTCAAAGAGACAAATCTAGCTCGGTACATAATTTTAGCAATCTTGTTGTTATGGACATTCATTTAAAAAACAATAATTAACGAGGAAGTATTACAAGAACGAAAAGGGATTTAAAAATTAAGAGGAACGATCAAGCGTAGCATAAGAAAAAGTGAGCGGGAATGGAGTCACATGTATTGTAAACAATCGCCGGATATCGACAGTTGAGTTGAGGAGTTCTTCTGCTGCCGAGATACAGATACATTTACGCTGTTAGCGAAATGAGATTGACCAATCAGAAAACTTGCTTCCTTAAAGCAGGGAAAAGTTCCCGAAATACAAGCTTCTGATTGGTCGATCTTGTTTCGCTAACAGCGCAAAATCTATCTGGATCCCAGAAAAAATTTAGAATAAAAAAAATTATTTAAATGATATTAATTATTATATATTATTAATAATTATTAATTATAAATATTTATTATTAATTATTTAAATTATATTATTTATATTATGTGATATATAATTAATATTACATATTAATATTATATTATGTGTTATTAATAATTATTAATTATAAATAATTATTATTAATTATTTAAATTATATTACTTATATTACGTAATATAAAATTAATATTATATATTAAAATTATATGATTTATATGTTAATAAATATCAATAATTATTAATTATAAATATTATTATTAATTATTTTATTAATTATTATATTAATAATTTAAATAATAAATAATTATTTAGAGTCAGAAATGCAGCCTCAGCTGCATAAACAATAATCAAATATTCCAATGTAAATTTAAAATAAAATATTTAATAAGAATTTTTTTTTTTTCATTCGTTTTTATAAAGTAGAAGTAATTTTCTTACAAACTGGAAGTCATGTCTTTTCGGGGAGAAGGGCAAATTGCGCATTTAGTAAATCCGGGTCCGGGTGTGCTATGAAAAAGAAGAAAGGGGGATGGTATGCCTTCTCCCTGGATTTTGAAATTAAAGTAAAAAAAAAAAAAAAATTCTTCTTTTGAAAAACATAGTAGAATTTATTCTTTTCGAGTAAGTAAAAAAAAAAAAAAAAAAAAAAAAAAGGAAGCTTTTTTCCGTTTAGGGGAGGAGGGTGACATAAGAGAGCAACTGCCCCTCCCTAGATTTTCAATTCAGTAACTAATTTTATTTTCTTAATTTGAAAATCATAATAAAATTAGTTCTTTGCCAGTGATAAAAAAAAAAAAAAAAAAAAAAAAAAAAAAAAAAAAAACAGAAACCAATAATTTTCCGTTGGGAGGAGGGGGGGGGGGTGGTCATATGACAGTCATTTGTTCCTGCCTGGATTTAAAAATATAAGTACCTAATTTTTTTTCACCGATTTTGAAATACTGAAAATTTTTTTAATTCGAGTGATTTAAATTAAAAGAGGAATTAAAAGTTTCAGTTGAGGGAGCGGTATAGGAGGCCCATTGCCCTTCAGTGGATTTTGAAATTGTACAAACTAAATTTTCCTTTTTTTCCTATTTTAAAAACATAGTAGAATTTTTTTTTTTTTTTTTTTTTTTTTCGAGTAACTTAAAAAAAAAGGAACCAAGAAATTTCTGTTTAGGGGAAGGTGGCACAGGAGACCAACTGCCCCTCCCTAGATATTTCAATTTAAGTAACCCAATTTTTTTTCTCCTGCTATGAAAAACATAGTATAATTTATTCTTTGCGAGTAACTTAAAAATTAAGGTAACCAAAAATTTTTCGTTAAAAGGGGGAAACCTAGGGGAGTGTCATTGCCGCTGGATTTTGATATATATATATATATACCTGAATTTTCTTTTTCTCCGATTTTGTATAAATTTTATTTATACGCAGAAACTTAAAATAATAGACGGACAGTATAGCAGAAATATCAGTTGTCCGGGGTTGGGGGGGGGGGGATAAGAGAAAAGCCATTTCCCTTCCCTGGATTTTGAAATTTAAGTAATTAAATTTTCTTTTTTTCTTTCTTTTCTTTATGAAATGCATAGTAAAATTCATTCTTTTTCAACATTTTAAAATAAAAGAAATAAAAAAATCCGTTAAGGAGGGTGGGGGGGGGGGGGATGGAAGGCCCATGAGAATCCCTGCAGTCTGAAATTTAATTAACGGAATTATGTTATTTTCTCCGATTTTGACAAATATAGTAAAATTTATTTATTCCGTATAGCTTAAAATTAAACAGAAACTAAGAATTTTTCTGTTGGGGGAGAGATTCACCCCCCCCACCATGTCTCATTCTTAGTAGTTAATTTCGGTAGAGTTTTTTTTATGTTTATGTATTTAAACTTTATCGTAAAGTCAGGTTAAAAACAGTGTAATTTTTTTTTTTTTTTGGGGGGGGGGGAGGAAGATGTAGCCCGAGGTCATCGGCATTCCCCTCCCGGATTTTGACATTTAGTTTTAACTAAATATTTTCTTTTTCTCTGATTAACACATAATAAAATTTATCCCTTTCGGCCAATTAAAATAATTAAACACTAAGAGAAAGACGGGAAACTGGTAAAATTAAAGAGATGAAATTACTTCAATACTGCTGTATTACTACAGACGCAAAATCTCATAATTTTAAAAGTTTATGATGACTTCACTTAAACTATAGTCTTTTTGAGGTTAATAGCACAGAGAATTTTTGAAATAAAGGACCACAAAATTACGCCACATTAGCCGCAGAATTTCTAAAGTATTTTTATAGTCGAGATTTCACTACAGAAAATCTATAGTTGACTATAGAAAAACATCAAAAATACTCCACTTCTGTAGAAAAACTGCAGTTCATTTTTAGCTGGGTTGCTATTCTTTAAAAAAAATAAATTTTAAATTTTACTTGTACAATAATGGCAATTTAAAAATATATGCATTTTTTGCAAAAAGTTTTGGTCCGGGACAAATATTACTGATTTTGCACGGATCAGACCAGGCCGAGACAATAATTTTCGTACTGCGTGGGTCGAGACCGGTATTTAAAATGTCGGCCCTTGCAAATCTTGGAAGAATGAAGCCAGTCCCGGATCGGTACTGAAACATTAAGTTGAGCTCGGCGCAATCTCTTAGAAAAAAGAAAGGTCCTAGCCCGGTCTGCAAAGGGCAATGCCTAGGGCCAGCACAAAGCCTTAAAAAAAGTAAAGCCCGGTTCGACCACCAGCGTTGCGAAAAAATGGCCCTAGCCCTGCCCACGGGTTGGGCCAGTGTACACCTCTAAGCCAAACTGTAAAATATAGAAATATTCTTGTTTAATCCCGTACCATGTCTAAAAATTTACATTCTTTTTAACTGGGTGTGGAAGGTTTTGAGGTGTTATTTTTTTATATATATCAAGTTTTAAAGGTTTAAGTTTTCTGTGTTGAAAACAAAACGGGAAACGGATATATATTTTTTTTTTTTTCGTGTATGTGTGTGCGCGAACGCGCGCGGGGGGAGTGTGGGGTAAGTGAAATTTGCTGACAAGGACAAGAATCCATCAAAATATCCGAAATACTCCCCAATCACAGCACTTTAAATTCTTAGATCTCTTCTTCATTGATTTTTTTTTTAGGATTCCGTACTTAAAAAGTGAAAACGGAGTTAATATAAGTTGATACTGTTAACAAATTTATAGATTAAGAAGCTATTCACAAATATTTTTCGAAAAAAAAGGGATTAATTTAGTTACTTGATTTTTTTTTCTTCTTTTATGCGTGTGTGTATGTGTATCGTTTGGATATGGCTGGAAAGACCTCGTAACACCGAAATGAAAAATATATTTGTTCTAATTTTAGATACTGTCAAAAATATTATACAAAAGTGTGTGTCCCCCCACACCCCTCTCCAGCCTATTTCCGAATCTACTGAAACTAAAATTATGGAAAAAAAAAAAAAAACTAGGGACAATAGTAGTTTATTCAAACTTTGCTGGAAAATTATAACGATTATCCACGGTCACATAGTTTTGGAGAAAACCGCATTTTTCCTTACACACAAACTTTAATTTGCGGGGCTCAGCTGCAGTATTTTTAACTACACAGTTATAAAATTGACAGGCCTAACTATTGCGGCGATGTGGAATCAAATAGCGTTTTCCATTTTTTTTACATAAATAAATTGCTTATCAAGAAAAATACGATTTTTGTCACGTAACGACAATTTTTTCTCTTTTCCCCGTGCTATCGTGTACCAAACTTCGTTTAAAAACTTCAACTTTGACAGCAGTTTTTGAAGGATATTTTGGCAAAAAAAGGAAAACGCCATTCGAGTACTTAGTTCCTGAATAAGAACACCTGTAAATTTTACGCTTTTCCGAGCAAAAAATAATTCAATAATCAGTCGCCCATCCACCCGGAGGGGGGAAGGGGGAGTAAGTTTTAAAAAGTTCTTTTTTCTCATGTTTATAGTTTTTTATTTACTCCCTCTAAAAATTTTATTTTGAAAACCATGATAATATATTGAAATACATCCATAGAGAGACACACACAGCCTAGTTGTTTACGAAAAAAAGGGGAGGGGTGCGGGGAAGCGACAGGATTCCGAAAATATCTTCCATATCTGGGTTTAAAAAAGGAACGTTAAAAAAATCGTTTGATTAAACTTTAAAAAATATATGTAAATTATATGCATTTAATATTACTTGCGAACATTTTTATTTATAAAACGGAATTAAAATAACATTATATACGCAAACAAATAATCGATAATTCACTTTTATCTAAAATACACCTATTATAAAATAAATTCAGTAACTTAGTATATTTTAAACAACCTGCTACTAAAGTAGAATTTTATTTCTCTTTCTTCTAAGTTTTTTTTAATATTACATGATATGAAAACAGATGAAAATATTCCCCTAACTAGTCCTACTTCTTTTTTTACCAAAAAATACAAAGGTAGCATCTGCTTTTTTTTAATCTTCTTTCCCCTAAGCATATCGTAAATTCAACTAATCTTTAACAAAATACCCTACTGCCTGCCCCCTTGTCTCTGTTCCTCCCTCTCCTTTCATTCATACCGTCATCTTCCTAAACATACATCTACACTGCTTTTTTCTTTCCCAAAATCGCCAATACATAATTAAACCAAGATCTCCGTTCTCTCCTTCTCTGCTAAACAACCCAGCTTGGATTCGAAAAGTTGAAATCCGATACTGAGTCGAAGAATCGAAAATCCATTCTTCAACTTTCGACTCTCCAAGTCCGACTCTGTGTTAAACTCTTCCAACCACTCTTTGAGTGAGTCGACTTCGGCTCTTCGACTCCGAATCCCAAACTGAGTGGAAATTAAAGTTCGACTCTTTTGAGTCGAGGCAATTCACTTTCGAGGAGTCGACAGTTCGACTCACTTGGAAGGAGTCGAGATTTTGAGTCGACACTTCGACTCTTTGGCCAACTCTATTGCCAAACCAGTCTGTTTTGAGAAAACGTAAGTACAGTTACAGTGAAATGTGAAACCTCCTACAACGGTCACTCCTTACAACGGTAACCTCCGAATACCGGTCATGTTTTAGTGTTACCGAACGTCTTTCATAGAAATAACATTACACTAAACCTCCGAATAACGGCCAGTTAATAACATTTTCGTTTACCTTATGTTTTAACTACAACTGAGATTGAGAAGAATGTGGAAAGGGATTTGCTTATTTGAAGTCCTTACAATATCACTATTCAGGGGCGATCCATAAATGTTGTCACACTTTTTTTCAATATTTTTTACCCCCCTCCTCCCCTTTGTCACAAAATGGCACACTTCACCATACCCCCTCCCCTCCACTTGTCACATGTCACGCTATTTTACGTAAACATATGCTTGCAGTTCAGAAACAAAGCGCTGCGTTATAGGTCATATTTCAAATTTTATTTTTGAACTTTAACTATGTGTTTTAATGACATTTGTGAGCATAGCAATAAAGTAATTCGTGTACTTATTTTGTATGAAATAAGATTAAGATTTACAACAAAAAACATAATTAGTATACAATAGTAATAAAATATTAATATGAAAGAGCAATTGAAAACAGTAGTATTTTAGAATTTGAAATGGAATTTAATATATTTGGTTTTTGAATCTTATATTTACTTTATGAACACAAAATACTTTAAAACAGATTGATTTTGAAGAAGAAGCCTCAATGTTAGTTTTACATAAATGGAATTGCCATCACATTTCATTTGTCACATTAATATGAACATTTATAAAATTATATATTAAATCATAAAATAGAAATTACTCTGGATCATTTACTAATACGACTCTTCCTCCCTTGGAGAAAATATATGCTCGTCCATAGAGTACACAGACATTTTGACATCACTCTCATCCTCGGTGATAGTAAGCCCTCTAATGTCAATGCAATGATAGTAAGCCCTCTAACGTTTAACCAAAATGTGTGATGTCACACTTCTACTTACCCCCTCCCACCCCCCTTTTCACAAACTATCACAATTTCCCTCCTCCCCTCTCCCAGCGCGACATCATTTCTGGATGACCCCTAATCTGTAACGGTTGCTTAGCAGCATCCCGTTTGTAAACAAGTGTGGCGAGATAGGGGGGGTGGGTGACAAAATTTCACATTTGCCGGAAAGGAAAGAGTGTCCAAGCGGTAGTCTTTTGTACCCTGTGTGAACCGTGTGATAATATTTCTTGTCAATATGTAGCCCGTGTTTTTCCCCAAAAAGAATTCAAAGTGAATTTTTTTTGTATTAAAATTGAAATTTAATTGCAGATTTCTGCAGATCAGGAATCCGAAAGTAGAGAAATAATAATAGGTAATGCTGAGTTGAATGATATTTTAAACAGAGCCAAAAGTTAATACGTCTAATAACAGATTGCCAGACCATTCTGTTTTGAGAAAACGTAAGTACAGTTACAGTGAAACCCCCTACAACGGTCACTCCGAACAACGGTAAGCTCCGAATACCGGTTATGTTTTAGTGTTACCGAACCTCTTTCGTAGAAATAACATTACACTAAACCTCCGAATAACGGCCAGTTAATAACATTTTCGTTTACCTTATGTTTTAACTACAACTGAGATTGAGAAGAATGTGGAGGAGGATTTGCTTATTTGACGTCCTTACAATATCTCTATTAATCTGTAACGGTTGCTTAGAGGCATCCCGTTTGTAAACACGTGTGGCAAGATGAGGGGGGGGATGAAAAAATTTTACATTTGCCGGAAAGGAAAAAATGTCCAAGCGGTAGTCTTTTGTACCCTGTGTGAATCGGGTGATAATATTTCTTGTCAATATGTAGCCCGTGTTTTTTTCAAAAAGAATTCAAAGAGAAATTTTTTTGTACTAAAATTGAAATTTAATTGCAGATTTCTACAGATCAGGAATCCGAAAGTAGAGAAATAACAATAGATAATGCTGAGTTAAATGTTATTTTAAATAGAGCCGGAATGAACATGAAAGCCATCGAGTACGTGAATTTAGATAATGATTGGGCAATTCTTTCTACTTTTAATACGATAGAAGAAGTAATAGAAAGCATGGTCAATCAGAATAAAAGTGATGACGAAAATAAAGTGGAAATTAATATTGAATTACCACAAAATTGCGGCATAAAGTCATATTCTGAATTTCATTTTAGATTCAGAAAAATTAGTTTTGCGCTCAATCAAAATTATAACTGATTATACAACAAATCTGTGGAAATTATTATGCATTTAAAGAAAGAGATAAGCTTTAAAAAAACAAAACAATTGCGAATAAGTGTTTTCTTAGTTTAATATAATAGAATAGATTTTTTAACTGTAAAAATAAAGTAATTTTGGTCAGTTATTTTGATTTAAATGTAATGTAATTTTGACCCTTTAAAATGTGGAATCTCTGAATAACGACAACCTCCGAAGTACGGTCACTTTATCATGCTCCCAGTGGTGGCCGCTATTCAGAGTTTTTACTGTAAATATTCTCACAACTTCCATACAAAAGACAAAAAAAATTTTAAAAAATAACATGTTAAAAATACTGAAATGCAAAGGAGGTATCTTAAAAAAAATTTCCGTAGGATTAGCATTAGTGAGCGAGTCTTTTTAGGTAACTGAAGTAGTCTCTTAATGCTACTTATTCTGTCCTCCTGAGAAAACATGTTTTAGTCCTCGCCAGTGAAGCACATGAATTTCATTTTGTTAGAAGCATTGTAACATTTTTAAAATGCAACGAAAACGATTTCCCCCCCATAGACCATCACGTAACGGAATTCTTTTTTGCGTCTCTGTGCAAAAACTATAAATGCTGCAGGTTTAATTTTCAATGCCAAACATTCTCTAGTAAATATCATTGGCGCATTAACGTTTCATGGTAATCCATGGATATCTATCATGGACAGACAGACAAATCAAATTCATAAACACTTTTTAACTATGTTGGAAAGTACTAAAACTATGTTGAAAAGAGTTAAAAATAAAATAAAAAGCAATGGGTTTCGAACGTAGGAAACCCTCATTTTAAACAATGTTAAATTGTTGGGGAAATTTTGCATGAAAATGCAAAACACAATATATTATTTCCTTCTATATATAAAAAAAAGTAACGCTTTGGTAATGGACCAATGAAAATCTGCGTAGATACCGCGAAACGTATCTGATTGGTCAGAGCTTTCTGACGCTATAAGAGGGGTTACCAAAGGGGGGGGGGAGACCCGGCTCTGTCACCAACTTGGCGCTATTTCCAGTATTTCGCCAAATTTCCATAGAATCCCATTGAAATCCAATAGGGTTTACTTGCTTGCAGAAAATCAACAGAGATATTTCAATGCAACAAAAACTAATATTAGCTCATGAATAGAGCTTAACTGAACTATTTACATTATTTTTAAGCACAAACACTAACTAATTACAATATTCGTAACACTATATATATAATTTTATGTTTAATAATTATTATAATTATGAAACTCTGTAAACTCTGATGATTATGTACTTAGAAATAAGGAAATAAAATTGTCAGAACTTGGGGAGGAACGCGTTTTTACCAAGTGGAATTTAAAAATTGAATGCATAGAAGATAAGGGACTGCGAACCGATCGAGAATTGAAACACAAAATAATTACTTCTGTTGTTGGCTAGAAAATAGGGATTGCTTGGCGATACCGAATGAAATCGCGAAGTGATTACCCAGTGGGGGGGGGGGAGAGCAGGGGGGCAGAGCCCCCTAGTATGGCAAAAGAAAATATAATGTACTTTTTTAGCGCAATTCCATGTAATTTTCGTTGATCATATATTTTTTTTTATATTACGCACAATGATTAAAGTATTGTTTCATGATGAATATTTTTTTCTGTATTGCACAACTAATCCTCTTTGGTTGTGAGACAAAATGCAAATCCCTTTGTACAGATCGATCCCAACTACACAATGTAAAAAGGATTGTTTAAAAATACTGAAACGTAAACGAGATATTGTACTTAAAAATTTCTCCCATTAGTGAAGGGGTGTTTTCAGGTGACTGAAGTAGTCTCTTAAACAGGGATTATTTCCGTTACATTTTGGCTTCGGTCTTTTCCCCTCGACGTCCATGCTGACTAGTAAAATGACATTACATATTAAATAATGAACACTGTGTGGCTGCCATTTAGTTCTTGCTGGGTACTGCAAAAGATTCTTATGTAACGCCTTTTCCTATGTGCTACAGAATTTATTCTTTAATTTTTGGAAAGAATTCAATAAGTTATACTGTAATCATAAATCGTAAGAATTTTTTTTTTTTTTTTTTTTTTTTTTTTTTTTTTTTACTTTATGAAGGGGGTGGTGCTTCTGCTTTTTCAAAAGATTATTTGAAGTCAGCGGCGAAATGCATTCCCGAAATATATTAATGATTTTAAAATAATAATAAATTGTTACACACTTGCTATATCCGCCGAATTTTGAGTATTATTCCCACAATATCTGGAAATGGTGATGCTCATAATACGGAGAATCGACTGCTATATCATTAATTGTTTATGAACTATATATATATATATATATACATATATATATATCAAAATAAATTTAACAGTTTTGAGGTTTTTACAGTTAAATGTTATAAAGATTATTGATATACACCTTCTTTCCAAATTTATTGTGTATTTATATATTTTATTTATTGATGAAATATCAAAATAAATACTATTCATATTATTAAATTAATAGTGCTAAATAAAAGATACTTTATTCATAAATAATAGATAATCTTACAAGAATTAAACGTTTATTTCAAGTGAATAAGGAGCGCGAATAATGTAAAAGCTTTAAAAGAATTTTTGACTATCTGTACGATCATATTTCATTTATTTTTATTTAATTAATTTATTTTATTTATTAACCATTTGGAAAAATGGTTATTGTCCTCGGTCAGGGTAGGAATTCAAAAACACATCTGAAGCGTTTTATTAGTTAAATCCCGCATTTTATTCGTTTTCTGATTGGTCTATACAGTAATCTGTATTTTCCCTTTATTTTCAACAGAGATGGATACTTCTATTGCCACTATGACAAAAATGTAATAAAAACTACAAAAAAAAATTGCTAACTCAGAAACAAATTGAGATACAGCTTTCAAACAAATTGCAATTAAAAATGCATTTTTTTTCTCTACGAGACGACGACGTTTCTATACGACGATATAAAAAGTAATATTGTGGGATGTTTAGAAGTTTAAAAATGTAATTTCATTTAAAATTGGTCCAGGAATAGTAATGTTTAATCCATGGCGTACGTAATGTATGAGCAGCTCCGTAGAAGTTTAAAAATTTACAGTACCGAAAATTGTAAAACTGAAGTTTCTTTTACAATTTGTACATGATGGGTCCAGGAATGTTAATGTTTAATCCATGGCGTACGTAATATATGATCAACTCCGTGCGATTTTTTATGTCCTAAATTTTAGTCTTTGAAAAAATAATTTTATTTTCCAAATGGTCGTTGTAATTTGTTAAATTGTTTTTTTTTTGTTTGTTTGTTTGTTTTTTATTAATATTATTATTATTATTCATTTATTTATTTATTTTGCACGATAAAATTTAATATTGAATTGTCAGAAAGAAAACTTTGGTAGCCGTGTAAAAAGTTATATTCTAGGATCATCCATAAAGAGATAAATTTACAACAGAGCGTTGGATGTGGTTTTTAAAATTCGAAAGTGATTGATTGGTTTTCCTAATGCTGATCCCACCTTTGTGTAGCTAGGTATTAAAGAAGTAATATAAAACATAAAGTAACCTATTCTGCTATAAGTTCAAAAAGGGTAAATCTGGTTTTTTGTTCGTTGTTATAAATTACTCTCTTGAATTTAAAAATTTATGTATTTTCACTAGATTAATTTTAATACAATTATAAATTATTTCGTATCCAGCGATTTCTGGAGTTCCATTACCTGTGATTTATTCTGTTGAGCTGAACCAGGTTTCAGACCAGATGCTATAATGATTAAGGTTACCTGGGTGAAAAAGTTCCACCAGATTCGTCCGGGATAGCTCAGATGGCAGAGCACTGGCGGCTTCAGCCAGGAGATCCCTGGTTCGAATCCTGGTCCGGACATTTTTCGCCCAGTTGGAAAATTTACATCTAATATGATTTATGTATTTTATTCATTTTTTTTTCAATTTTATCATTAACACTCTGTTGTCCGAATCAGCAAGCTTCACAAAGCATTGCTATATTTATTAAACTTATGAGGCTTATTGAGAATTTAGAATAAATATATTGAAATAAAAAAAACCTACTCACATTTAAAACCTAATAAATAGCACCAATAAAAAAAGAAAAGAAGAATTATTTAACATACATTCGTATTTATAGAAATCCAGATAGAAGTCGAAAAATATTTCTCGAGCCGGAAAAAATATATAAAATATTGTTAACAGTATATTTAATATCAATGGATAGGATCTCAGACTGAACAGATAATTAACCCATCTAGTAACAGATTATACCCATAATCTGAATGTGTAAAATGTAAAACGAAGCATCAACCGACTAGGGATGGGCATTTCCACTCATTTTGAGGACTCGACTTTGAGTCGACTCACTTGATTGATGAGTCGACATACTGACTCGACTCTCGACTCACTTGCGGAAGTAAGATTGGTTGGTTGGTGGTAAAGATGACGCAATTCTACTTTTCGTATCAAATTTATCGCGCAGGAGAAAATATTTCAGCATAAGTTTGAATTATTTTGGTTTTCATTTTATATAGAAGAAGTCTTTTATATTAACCCTTGTTGGTTAGTAACTGGAAATAGCCAAACTAGATGTTTCTACGGGCCGAAATTTCCAGGTCCCGTCCACAGAAAAAAAAAGTTCGGCTTGCTAATAGAAAAAAGTTTGTGCCGGCCCGTCGAAAAATAACTAACTACCCGCCCCGGTATAAAATCTAAAATTCCATCCCGTACAAAAAAAATTACTGGTCCGGCCCGGTAGAAAACTTAAAATTTCGGGCCGATCATCTTGGACCCCCCCCCCCCCCCAAAAAAAAAGTTAAAATCTAGGCACTAAAAACTAGAAAACATGGATTTTTACGTCGATAGGATTAAAAATTGTTTCGTACGAGGAGTCCTGACTAAAAATACTTATTTTATCCATTTTCCTTTTCATTTTTATAATCTTCATTTTTAAATAAAGATCCACCGTGTATTGCGATATTTATTTTTTTAAAGAATCACTATCTGTATGTAATATGATTCAGTTAACATTAATATCGTTAATCCATATTCTATGTATTTGAGGCTTAAGAATCTGATAACTACTATACAGTAAAATCACCTAAGACGAAATTGCTTAGGAAATAAAAAATATACGTTATAGACAAGTTTCCTTCTTAGCAGTTTTAAATGTATTATATATTTTTCCTCACATATTATTATATTCATTTTTCATGTATCAACACATTTTTTAGTTTAAGACAGGATTCCGTCATATATGGGTTCTTTTTCACAAGTTTTATTGTATTTTAAGTTTATTGCCTAGAAATTGCTATTCTTTAAAAAGAATAAATTTTAAATTTTACTTGTACAATAATGGCAATTTAAAAATATATGCATTTTTTGCAAAAAGTTTTGGGCCGGGACAAATATTACTGATTTTGCACGGATCAGACCAGGCCGAGACAATAATTTTCGTACTGCGTGGGTCGAGACCGGTATTTAAAATGTCGGCCCTTGCAAATCTTGGAAGAATGAAGCCAGTCCCGGATCGGTACTGAAACATTAAGTTGAGCTCGGCGCTATCTCTTAGAAAAAATAAAGGTCCTAGCCCGGTCTGCAAAGGGCAATGCCTACGGCCAGCCCAAAGCCTTAAAAAAAGTAAGGCCCGGTTCGACCACCGTGTTGCGAAAAAATGGCCCTAGCCCTGCCCACGGCTTGGGCAAGTGTACACATCTAAGCCAAACTGTAAAATATAGAAATATTCTTGTTTAATCCCGTACCATGTCTAAAAATTTACATTCTTTTTAACTGGGTGTGGAAGGTTTTGAGGTGTTATTTTTTTATATATATCAAGTTTTAAAGGTTTAAATTTTCTGTGCTGAAAACAAAAACGGGAAACGGATATATATATATATATATATATATATATTTTTTCGTGTGTGTGTGTGCGCGAACGCGCGCGGGGGGAGTGTGGGGTAAGTGAAATTTGCTGACAAGAACAAGAATCCATCAAAATATCCGAAATACTCCCCAATCACAGCATTTTAAATTCTTAGATCTCTTCTTCATTGATTTTTTTTTTTAGGATTCCGTACTTAAAAAGTGAAAACGGAGTTAATATAAGTTGATAGTGTTAACAAATTTATAGATTAAGAAGCTATTCACAAATATTTTTCGAAAAAAAAAGGGATTAATTTAGTTACTTGATTTTTTTTTTCTTCTTTTATGCGTGTGTGTATGTGTATCGTTTGGGTATGGCTGGAAAGACCTCGTAACACCGAAATGAAAAATATATTTGTTCTAATTTTAGATAATGTCAAAAATATTATACAAAAGTGTGTGTCCCCCCACCCCCCTCTCCAGCCTATTTCCGAATCTACTGAAAATAAAATTATGAAAAAAAAAAAAAAAAAAAAAAAAAAAAACTAGGGACAATAGCAGTTTATTCAAACTTTGCTGGAAAATTATAGCGATTATCCTCGGTCACATAGTTTTGGAGAAAACCGCATTTTTCCTTACACACAAACTTTAATTTGCGGGGCGCAGCTGCAGTATTTTTAACTACACAGTTATAAAATTCACAGGCCTAACTATTGCGGCGATGTGGAATCAAATAGCGTTTTCCATTTTTTTTACATAAATAAATTGCTTATCAAGAAAAATACGATTTTTGTCACGTAACGACAATTTTTTCTCTTTTCCCCGTGCTATCGTGTACCAAACTTCGTTTAAAAACTTCAACTTTGACAGCAGTTTTTGAAGGATATTTTGGCAAAGAAAGGAAAACGCCATTCGAGTACTTAGTTCCTGAATAAGAACACCTGTAAATTTTACGCTTTTCCGAGCAAAAAATAATTCAATAATCAGTCGCCCATCCACCCGAAGGGGGGGAGGGGGAGTAAGTTTTAAAAAGTTCTTTTTTCTCATGTTTATAGTTTTTTATTTACTCCCTCTAAAAATTTTATTTTTAAAACCATGATAATATATTGAAATACATCCATAGAGAGACACACACAGCCTAGTTGTTTACGAAAAAAAAGGGGGGGGGGGGTGCGGGGAAGCGACAGGATTCCGAAAATATCTTCCATATCTGGGTTTAAAAAAGGAACGTTAAAAAAATCGTTTGATTAAACTTTAAAAAATATATGTAAATTATATGCATTTAATATTACTTGCGAACATTTTTATTTATAAAACGGAATTAAAATAACATTATATACGCAAACAAATAATCGATAATTCACTTTTATCTAAAATACATCTATTATAAAATAAATTCAGTAACTTAGTATATTTTAAACAACCTGCTACTAAAGTAGAATTTTATTTCTCTTTCTTCTAAGTTTTTTTTTAATATTGCATGATATGAAAACAGATGAAAATATTCCCCTAACTAGTCCTACTTCTTTTTTTACCAAAAAATACAAAGGTAGCATCTGTTTTTTTTATCTTCTTTCCCCTAAGCATATCGTAAATTCAACTAATCTTTAACAAATTATCCTACTGCCTGCCCCCTTGTCTCTGTTCCTCCTTCTCCTTTCATTCATACCGTCATCTTCCTAAACATACATCTACACTGCTTTTTTCTTTCCCAAAATCGCCAATACATAATTAAACCAAGATCGCCGTTCTCTCGTTCTCTGCTAAACAACCCAGCTTGGATTCGAAGAGTTGAAATCCGATACTGAGTCGAAGAATCGAAAATCCATTCTTCAACTCTCGACTCTCCAAGTCCGACTCTGTGTTAAACTCGTCCAACCACTCTTTGAGTGAGTCGACTTCGGCTCTTCCACTCCGAATCCCAAACTGAGGGGAAATTAAAGTTCGACTCTTTTGAGTCGAGGCAATTCACATTCGAGGAGTCGACAGTTCGACTCACTTGGAAGGAGTCGAGATTTTGATTAGACACTTCGACTCTTTGGCCAACTCTACAACCGACAGATAAATAATACATAGACTGACATCTTTCATTGGCTGTAATGGAAATTTTCGTTTTCATTGGATTCGCATAGGCACTAGACTAGTGGCTCACTATGAACCGGCTTAGTTTATTAATACAGCAGGTGGGCACAGAGGACATAGCTGCCAATTTGTACGGATTTCTGCTAACACTAAAAGTTTAGAGAAATTTCTGCCTTATATTATCAACATTCACTGCAATTCAGCGATTGAATTAAGCAAAATTTTCTATTAAATGTTAGTGGTAGCAAAAATCCGCACAAGATGGCAGCTATGGAGGAATAAAAGAGACGGGGAAAATTCATGTCCAGCCCCTTAGCTGGGTTCTCGACTCCGGTCTAATATCCCCTTATACAGTATAAAGAGCGTTGATCACACAACGTTGAAGTTAACAATAAATTAAAACATTGATCTTTCATACTGAAAATAAGATTTTGTTTGATGCATTTTACATTGTTTCACGTGTTATTAACACGAAATTTAGCAAATTTCTTCAGTAAATTACATTTTTTGCATAGCCTCATTTAAGTTACTGTCAGTTTGTTAGTAAAATGACTGAGGACGATTTAGCACACAGTATACAAAACATTTTTTAATAGTTTTAAGCAGAAATGTTTATAAGTCTCTTTAATTTGGTCATTTATCATTTTCATACTGATATTAAAATAACAAATTTTATGATGAAAAAATTAAGTTTTTATTTTATTATTATTAGGTACTTTTTATATTATTACAAAGTACCCTTTTTTTATTAATTTAATTGTAAAGAAAAATTGAGTTGAAGACTTTTAATTTTTCTATTCATTACACAAATTTTCTTAACAATTCAGTTAGAATTTTTTTTTTTAATTTATTATAGACAAACATTTCCTCATATCACGCCCTCTTTCCCCCCCAGAAAATCTTCTTTAACACTAGAACCACCATAGCGGCCATTTTGACCGCTAGCAAATAAAAATATTTCGATTATCACCAGAAATTTCTTTCTAAAATAAGTCTAAAATGTACCACGTAGAAATAAGTTAAATAATTAAGTTAAGTAGTTTCAATTAAAATTTCCGGTGTAAAATATTTTTATAACACTTCAGTAAATTTTCCGGCGGTTCTAGTGTTAATAATCCGAATTTATATTAAAAAAGGGATTAATATTTCTGATATTTAAATACATAGCAGAAATATTTTTTTTCTTGTAGTGATATCTTGCATCTTAAAAATTTGTTTTCATAAGGTACTTTATCATTATAAACATTAGGAATGCATTAGCGATTTTCTTATTAGATGTGCGTGCTAAGAAACATATTTTTGTTTTCACAAAATCCTTTTAGGTTCCTCAAAAAATAAATAATAATAATAATAATAACCATTGCCCTATTATTATTATTATTATTTTTAAAGTATTCCCCCGCTTTTGAATATTTTTATTGGTACTAGCATATTTTTATGAGCAAAATTTATTGAAAACTGGGCTTATTTCTTTTTAATGAAATGGTTATTTATCATTTAAATTTTATGTAATATTACGATTATTTAAATTAATTTTAATTTCTCATCTGAACGTCCACACTAAGCATATTTTGCAAGTTTTTGGGGTGAGAATGTGTGGCATTTCCATTTATTTTATTTTTATTCTGCCTAAATCCAACCTCTATCCCAGGATACACTTTTAAAAACATGCTTTAAAAAGTCCCTGTCCATTTTTGTTAATTTATTATA
Source organism: Maratus speciosus (assembly GCA_963932465.1). Classification (NCBI taxonomy): domain Eukaryota; kingdom Metazoa; phylum Arthropoda; class Arachnida; order Araneae; family Salticidae; genus Maratus; species Maratus speciosus. Next base: position 249,099,781 of record OZ010799.1, read on the forward strand.
AAAAATAAATAATCATTAATCGATATCTTAATCTTCCTCGCCCTTAACTCTTCATACAGCAAAAGATATTTCTAAAACAAGACCTTGTAGAGTTTCCTTTTTTTTTTTTTTTTTTTTTTTTCCAACTGAAATCCATCCTTTCTCCCAGAACACAAGTTTAAAAACTCTTTAATGTCCATATCTATTTTTGTTAATTTACAATAAAAGTAAATAATCATTCATCTACCCGCCCTCTCAACTCTTCACACAGCAAAATATATTTTAAAGTTTGAAAAGGGAAGAGCAAAGAATTTTCTTCTCTTTTTTTTTATTTTTGACTTTTCACTCTCCTTTTGTTTATCACTGTTATTAAAATATAGTGATATTTTCTTTTTAAATATTAGTATTGTTAAAAAAAAAAAGAAGTTAAATTGAATTTTAAAAACATAAAAGTAAATAACACAATTTTGTTTACTATTTCATCCTATTATATTAGTTTGAATAATGCAATCACAAACAGGATGTTTATTTGAATTTTACGTGTAGTTACACAATGCAAGAATTAAAAAAAGCAATGCATAACAGTACCAACGTAGGATAATCAAATATAAAATTGTGTCAACACATAACCTCAATATGTTCAATAACCTCAAATGTAAAATTTGACCAGAACAACATGTGAAAAGCTGTGCCATACGATAGAACTCAGATCGCAGCCGAGGTCACAAGCTATGCTAGGCTCCTCATCTCCTCTTTTCTTCTTTCCCCACCTTCGATATCGGGACTTCTAAATGGACTCATCCGCTACATAGTGAGCCACTCTTCTAAAGAGCCGCTAGTCGTTTTGGGGGATAAGTAGTAGTTCATGGGGAGAAACTTGGGGAATTTTTTTTACTATTTCATTTAAAGTTTACTTTTAGTCATCTGACAACAGTGGATCTGTCTCAAACTAACGCTCCTTAGATATTTGAGAAAGCAATGACACGCATCACAAAACAAAGCAAAAAATCCGAAAAACTTGCATATTGCAATTTCGTTGATTCGTGGAATTATTAATTCTTATTTTCTAATAATAATTAATAATCCCATGAGCCAAAAAAAAAAAAAAAAAAAAAAACGATACATGCAAGTTGTTCGATTTTTTTTCTTTGCCTGCTTTGTGGGACGTTTTCGTGACGTGTGTCAAGGCTTTCTGAAATATCTACGGGGCGTTGCTCGAACTCGAATTTGATGTGGAAAATGAAAATAAAATACAGAAATCGAAGATATCATCATTATTCACGTGGTCATGCTCGTTGTTTATAAGATGACAGTTTACACGTATCACATGAGCATCATGACCTGACTTGGACTATCCCCACGTGAATTTCTAGACCACTACCCAGATAGCATGACCATTAGCAACAAGTTTGATTTTTTCTCATATTCTCTTGCCGTGACAAATTTGAATTGAGAAATTCGCAGCAAATCCCCCGCAAGATATACCATCACCCATTTGCTTGAGTAGTTTGTTGTGAAATTGATAGACTGTGTGTAAGACTGTGTGAATGACTGTGCTTAATTCACGAAAGTGACGAAAGCAAAAAATCCCTCTGTTGAGAGAATAGACAATCAGCAGATACGTAGAAATTGCAGAAATTTTACTCGGTTGGCACCGCTTTTTGTAAACGCTATACTTATAAAATATCGAAAACAGGATCGAATTGAAAAGTGCAAATATTATCCTAACTTGTTTATGGTGATGAAAACGGATGCATCAATAGTCCTGATGAGATCTATGGACCTCTTCGAAGGGGTTAAACTTATAGTGTAACAGTTGTAAACGGTTAACGTGGCATGGAAAGATTACTAGTTTGCAGTATTTTTGATTACTTGTTTGCCGTTAATTTGCAATAAATTTGATACAGCATGAATTTGAGTCTTGTCATGCTGAGTTTGCTGCAACTTTGCAGGTTTTCAAAGCAAGACTTCTGCAAATCTTCTGCAAATTAAAAATGCTATGTGGGTAAGTGAGGCAGATTTTCTTAGACATCGCGGACCGACACATATAACATTTCTTTTACTAGTATAAATTTATACAACAGAAATACTAGAAACAAGTTATGACAAGAAAGCACAGTGATTGGTACAACGAAGGTTCTTTGCATTACGATTAGGCACTTCAGTAGAGATGATAGAGAATTAAAAATAATGTTTTATAGGTTAAGTCAGATAGAAGCAGGTGATGCCAACATCATCTCAGATTCATTCAAATCTCAACTGATTAGAAATTGTCTAAACTCTAAACCTTGAAAACCTTATTGGCATAAGTGCAGATGGGGCTAATGTATTGATAGGTCAGCTCCATTGGCAAAAATACAAAAAACAAGCATGAAAGAACTAGTCGTTGTAAAATGTAACTCTCATTAACTTCTTTTAGCTGCGAAAATGCATTGAAAATTCTGCCGAGTTTAAATGTTTATTATTTTGTAAATGGGAATTTTTTTTTCAAAAAAAGGCTTGATTTACGGGGAAAATTTGAGTTTAAATTAGTTAAACATTTTTTATAGTGGTAAATTGAAAACTGAAAATGTACTTTTTTGGGTAGAAACTGAGTTGGGGGATTTTTCGGGAAAAAACACTCATTTGGGGAAAATTTCAGAAATTTGGGGGGGGGGGGAATTGACTTTCGACAATATGGCAAAACATTGTGAGCTTCAGGGTTGTCAGTTTGGCCTTTTTTTTAATTAAGAAAATCCGAATTCATACCTGAAGTTCCGAAAGAAAATTATTTACTTAATACACTTGTAAAATGTCTGTCATTAGATAAACTACAAATTTTTATATGAAATTTCGGGCTGAATTTTAAAAAAGTAAGAAAAAAATCATGCGTCAAGCATAGATTATGAAACACTTTCCAACACATTCACAATAGTAGGGTAAAGTGCCCATATTTCGTCCCCTTTCATAATTTCGTCCCCCTTTACTTCTCCGGTTCTGAGACAGTGGCGCCACTTATGACGCAAGGCACAGAGAACGTAATGTAAAAGGGGTCATTATTGAAAGTTTCGTTCGCCAAGACGCATACATAAATTAAAGACGTCGAATTTCCTATTTTTAGCAGACCTGACTTCTTAATACGTCGTTTGTAGAACGTAATTTATTGTACTGTAAGTATTTATTTCTTATTCATTGCATGTATTTTACGTAGGTAAGATGCTGACAGTGGCATACAGTGAGTTTTAGGACGCTCAGTTCATCTTACGGGAACTGAAGCTCCACTGTATTGGGAAGTAGCGTGGTCCCAATTTCGTCCCCCTTCCAGTTCTTATTTTCGTCCCGGGGACGATATTAGGACAATTTTTTGGAATTTTTTCCTCATGTTTGGATGGCTAATGTTTCGTTTTGTCTTTCTTAAACTCATAATTAGTGCATTTCTTTGGCCTTAATTTAATATAAATTAAATTACTTACTCATTTAGAAATAAATTTTGATTTAGCTATAAGTTAAGTCTCGGCGTATTGTTTTTTTTTTTTGGGGGGGGGGGACGAAATTGGGACCTTTTTTTTCTTTTGCATTTTTTAGATACTTTTGAAAAAACAATTTTTCGCATTGTTATTTTTTTTGTACGATATTTACCTATGTCTCTATGTTCGTGGGTAGTTTATGTAAAATCCAAATTTGGTAGGTTTTCACTGAAAATTAAAACTTCCAAGGGCCTAAAAATGACTGGGACACAAAAATAGGGTACCTTACCCTATAACAAAACTGTACCTTTTAAAAAATTAAAATATTACGTTTTAATTCAACCATATGGAAACACATAATACATTTCAGAATCCAATTTCAGCTGTTCCCATCCACAATCAGAAAATTATGAGAATTTTTTCAGCAGCCCTGTATATGATATATAGATTTGAATTTATTAACTACATGCTTGCCAAAATTAAGTTCACTTAAGAGATACATATATTTCAGTTGAAAATGTACCTTCAGCAATTTCTTCTAATAAGGAGAACGGTACGTGAATACTTTTGTGCAGCCATGTATTTGAGGTATAGAATTTATATACAACGAGTAAGATGCTTTTTTTTCCCTAATAAAAGACTTTTAGTATAAGGCGGATTTTTTACTGTTTCAAAACCCAGGTTTCCCCAAAACATACAGCCGGTAATGTGTCAAAAGCCTTTTTTTAGAAAGCTAAAATTTCAGGGATGTTTCCGATTGTGGTGCGGTGATGGGTTCTTTCCTTGTGGGAAATTTCAATTGCCGTGTTCTGATCGGGGACTCCATAGTTACTAGGGACTGAGATGCGCAATACAGATCTTTGTTTCGACCAAGGTCCTTAGCCTCTTGCAGTTTAAGTCGTGCATACGCCTCCCGAGTGGTCCCGTTGGATACCAGGTGGGTGTCTTGGACATCTTCCTAGGCTGAAGTATGTACGGAAAGGCAGCCTCCTGGTGATCCCCAAGCAACCCCTTTAGTGGGGTGGGAGAGGGGGTGCCAGGCTGTGGACGCTGTGGTTTCGAACCAGCCACCCTAAAGTGGAAGGTGATCGGAAGCAGGTTCCCCATGAAGAGTGTGCGCTCGAGGCGTAGGTGTGGTATTCCTCTCCCGAGCCTTGATGTCCTTAATGTTTGCGTGTGTGTGAAAAAAATTGAAAAATGAAATAAAAAGTATAAAACAAAAATAAGGAAAAAAAGAAAAAAAAGTGGTAAAATCCATAAAAAGAGTCATGTGACGTATGCGTGCTTGTTTAGGTGGGCCCCCTTCCTGAGTCAATGGGGGGCAAGTCTCGCCGATGCTGACTGTAGATAGTGTGGGAACTTGATTCGTGGGCCCGTCGACTTGTTGAAGGTGAGCGTTGGATAGCGCCAACCACACTCTAGTGGAGGACGCCCCCATCTAGGGGTGGGCTCGGTGAGGTGCTGTGGGGTACGGAAAACCTCTGTCGAATGCGGCTGTCGTGGGTAGCATAACCACGAAGCCTAGCAAACTGGCAGAAGGTGTGTGTCGACCGGATTACCAAGCCCACCCTCGGGTCTCACCCCAACTTTATGTTGTGACGTATGATGTATAGGGATGTGTTGCTTGGGAGTTGAGCTGCCGGAAAAGCGTCTCCGGGGCAAAAGCCAATCTGGCGTGACTATGCGTTGACGGGACTTACTGCGTCTGCCGGTCGGATGAGCAGCCTTCATACTTTCCTGCCTTTATGACACATTGGCACGGTGGCGCGTGCCATATTGTATGTATCCAATTTGAGTATTTAGGTTTGGGCTGCGATGCGAATTGGGGCTTGGCTGGAAATCTTGAGAAGCGATGATCTATCCGTTCTGCTTATGTAGGCCCCTAGGCAGGGTATCGACTTGGTTCGATACCTGAGGTGACACATGGTGACTCTCTCGGTGCGGAATGCCAGTAGTTGGTTTGAGCTTGTTGTTGGGAAACAAGCTCTTGATTTTGTCAGTTGGGAGGCAAGCCTTTATATATGCACAGTATGCCTGGTCGCAAGCTTTGTTGTGGATCCGAACCTGTCTAATAAGATACTGAGAAGCGAACCGCCCTGTTCAGCTCTCCGGGCCTCTAGGCAGGGTGCCGAATTCGACTTAAAAGGGCACATTGTGACCCTCTTCAGGCACAATGCCTGTTGCGTTGGAAATGGACTGATGTATGGATGTCGATAGTGGTAGACTGAAACACGGATGTCTAAATCTTGTGTCTCTAAGCAGGGTACCTAGACCTGCTGCTTGGCATCTCGGGTACCTGAGATGGTGGCCGCGTCCCTTCGAGTTTGGATAGCGGCAAAAACGCAGGATTCATCTTAGAAGCAAGGCTTGTCCATACATAGTCCTGCTTTGACGATTCCGTTGTCAGTGATATTCTTGTCGGCTTGACGATGTCGTTGTCAGAGGCAGGCACTTTGCGCTGGATTCGCCTTGACTGGCCACGTAGTGATCTAGTTTTGGCTCTGACGTAAGTGTGCGGCATCGCCCCTAGTGCAAGATTGTCTTGAGTATCGAACTCGCCGCAACAATCTGCGGAGCGAACAAAATCAGGCCGCAGCACAGACTTTACAATGTTCTAGGTTGTAGTTTGGCCTCGTGTGTCCCTTGCTCGGCTGTTTCGACTGGCGGGTTGTTGTCATAGCGACTGGGCGTCACTTAGTGCCTTGAGGGACGGGAGATCGCTACTCGATTTCCATTGAAGGACCGCATGGATCCATTCGTATCCGGACCGGAGAACTATTAGTTTTACCACAATAGCGGCACATTTTGGCCATCTTCGTATATCGTCAAATTTGGCGGCAAAAATAAGTTGCCATGTATGAGGCCAACTTGACGATAGCTGTCTAATTTGGCGAAATTCCCATTTCTACATTTAGTGCATTTATAAAACATATATTTTTTCTACATTTTTTTGTGAATTTTAATGAAGGCATGTTTTTTTTTTTTTTTTTTTTTTTTTTTTTAAGAAAATAATACATTCTTTTTGTAATATCAAAATAAAATATTTCGAAATTGTTACAGGAATGAAAGAAACTATTTTCATAAAGTTAAAAAAAATAATAGTAGATAGTTTTACAACAATAACACATGTACTATTTCTAAAGAATACAAGAGTTACATGAAAAGAAGAAATAATTTTACTATGGGGGGGGGGGGGAGCGGTCCTTTCTAAGACTTTTTCAAAAGACCCTTAAAACCACTGACGAAATGCGATCACTTCCCTTCCATTTATTTCCTTTTATTAAATTATTTGAAATTATCACTTTTTAATATCAAACCAAAAAGTTTGTCATTCATAGAAATAGATGATGAAACTTTTAGCTGAAAAATAGCGACATTTTTCACAAACCTATAAATTCAAAAGTGAACAGTCTTTTAAAACTTAGATGAATTACTATATTAAAAAAAAAAAAAAAAAAAAAAAAAAAAAAAAAAAAAAAAAAAGAGCTAACACTGTACAAACCTCTAAAATATTTTAGATTTAGTAAAATGTGCACGTTTCGAAAACAACTCTTATTTTATAAATAAATTATACTCCTTTCTATTTTTATTCCTATTTTGAAAATTGACACCATAGATGACATGTCTGAAAATGCAAACCTCAAAAACATTGTTTGAATTTATTTATCTCATATCACGTTACTAGAGTTAATCAACATTTTATTGGATGCAAATGAAACTTAATTGTAGTAAGTGTGAATTAAAAAAGTCAAATTATTTAACTAATTTCTTATCTTTAACTTAAATACATATTATAGTAAAAATGTCAATTTGAAAATAACTTGCAAGGAAATTTTAATGTTTAATAATGGCACTAACTGTAGTCAGCAAATAGCGATTCAAGTAACATAGTTTTCTTTCGAGAGTCTTTTTAAAAAAATCTTTAAAAGAAAAAGGGGCGGGCGTTTTGGCTTTCTGAGAAAACGAAAACAGGCTGTTCTTTCATAGTTTAAAACTGTTATTTCTTCCTAATGCAAAATAACAGGCCACGTGACGTCTAATCGAACGTCAAGACCAATTTCTCTGCAACTGCTACTATAAAACACAGGTCTTTACAGGAGGGGGTAGAGGGGTGTTCTAGGCACGTCACTGTTTCAGAAACTCACGAATTATTATCATTTATTTTTTTTTAATCTGAAATTCACAAATAACTAGCCTAATTTAGAAAGATGAGAAAAGGAAAGAATGAAATCAGGTTCACGAAAGAACAATTAATTTGCTTATGTATTACTACTACTGCAGAAAACAATAGTACAGTAGAATCTCTTTTATCCGAAACTCATTTAACCAAAACTCTCGGTTAACCGAAATCCTTTTTGAAAGGTTTTTTTTTTTTTTTTTTTTTTTTTTTTACTATCACAATCCTTGTGTGCAAAATCCATTCTGAAAGCTTTTTTTTTTTTTTTTTTTTTTTTTTAACTATCATATTCCTTGTGTGCAAGCGGTCCTTTCCGAACTACGTGTACATATAAATATTTTCTATTCCTTTACTTAGAGTTCCTTTAAATTTAACTTGAGCTACCATAAGCTGCGGAGTGGAACGAAGAAACCAACAAATTAGCAATTCTGAAGCTTTTGAATGTTTTGCAAAAGGTTTGGCATGGCTGGAGCAGAAAAAAGACTGTGATACTGGCGAACTAATAATATTTAAAAACTGCGTGATAGAGCTTCAAAGCAAAGGCAATCGGAACTGCGACAACAAAACATTTTTTTCAAGCCGTTATATATGTAAAACGTACTTAATTTCGAAATTAAAATTCAGGTAATTTATTCTTGTTTCTATTTTGCTATTGCTTTATTTTTATTAAGATATTGTTACCATAAAAAGAAATATTTCATATATTTCTTATCCGAAAATTTCAATTTTCCGAAAGACTGTCGGTCCTAATTACTTCGGATAATCGAGGTTTTATTGTAGTTTCTTGAGCATATGATGAGAGCAAAGATATTTTGAAAACATATCCTTCCAAATTTAAACTAATCCTTTCTTCCAATGTGTATTTTAAAACAATCTAAATATAAATGGAACAGTGAGCTTATCGCATAGGTCATCATAATGAATCATAATGAATGATCTGAGGACAATGGAAGGTTAAATTTTCTATGCAATGGAAACCGAACTTTAGAATTTAATAACAGAAAATAAGTTTCATCCCGGAATAATTATAAGATTAATTTTAATAAATTTATTTGAAAGCTTTCCTTTAATGTTGAATAGTTAATGACTCTGAAACTAGTAACAGGTTATCTTAAAGATAGTCTGACTAACCCTTAAAGACAGCACTCACAAAATGCACCAATCACGAGGTTTGGTTTCTCAAGGTGAAGACTGGTTTCCTCGCGCGGGAAAAGTAGAGTTACAGCATACACTTCAGATAACCATGTTAACTCATGTTGATGAGTTACATATGAGAGCTCGCTACCAACGAGATGATCTCTTCTTTGGCTATGAATACAAATCATCCGTTTAAAAGCAGTTCATATGCAGGCACTACAGATTAACAAATAATGAATAAAGTGTTATCACAATGTAGATTTATGGATTTTGAAAACATTTCAGAATTTTTTCTAGTAGTTTCAGCAACTTCCCCTCCCCTTATTATTACTTCAAAATTAAAATTTTATTGCTGTACTTTTTCATTTGTTCAGTTTGCATTGCGATGTGGTCAAGGACTTTCTTAACCCCTTAATTCTCGCTCCCGTCAATATCACGGGCTGAGGTGTCGGTCGTTATTTCTCGTGCTCGTCCTATTTCCGGGCTGGAGATTTACTGCTGGAAAAAACTTCTGAAACCAGACAAATTTAACTTGCATTTCAAGGTGAAGTCTTTGAATATTAGCGTTTGTGTTAGGTTTTTGGCGCTGATCGTGATGTTGGACCTTGTATTCCATATTTCGAAATATTCATAATCCAAATTTAACGTATATTATATTAAATATTATTTGTAAAAATTTGTTTGATGATGATAAAAAAAGATCTAAGATGTGAAAAATAAAGGTCTTATTCGCATTAATTTGTATGGTGTAAAACAAACATTAAAACACAGAATTCTCGCATGATGGCTTTTCCCAGTGGCGCAGCGTGGGTGGGGGTTTTGAGGCACTGGATACCACTTTTTTCTTAGAGATTTCCGTCGTTTCATTTTTATCAAAAGAATTCTATAATTAAATAAGACAAAGTTCGCGATACTGAATTACTGGTACACAGATCTTCAAACCCCCACTGTGGCTGCGCTTCTGCTTTTCCACAAATGTGGATTTGTTCTATAACATCTTTCTTTTTCGCCTTAAAAAAACTGATTCCATATTTTATATAGAAACCTTATAAATATTCAACCTCTGTAATGAAAAAAATAGGTACTTTTTTGATGGTTTTTCCAAATATTAAGTGACCGTTAAGGGGTTAAATGAGTTTAAAAAAGGAATTTAAAATCTATTAGTACTAACATAAGTTAGTACAAAATATGTAAATTGCCAAAATAAGAGTTAACAAAAATTTAGATCATTTGTCCTTTTAAATATATAATTTATTTTTTCTTTTCTCCATTTTAGTTTTAACTGATTATTTATTTGTATATACCGGGTGTCCCAAAAAGGACTGACTGATTTTAAAATTCAATAACTCCCAAACGGTGACAGATATTAAAAAAATTCTTGCAGGAGGGTTATGCATAAAGTCAAAAGTTTTATTACAGGGATTTTCGATTTTAGTTCGAATTACAAACAATAGATGGCGCTGTAAGCAACAGTCGCTAAATACAGGCTCGGATTTTGGTTCTTTCTGTTGTTCCATGCAGAAAAAGGAGATGGAAATGTATTATCCGGGCCACGAAGTACCAAAAATCGAGCCTGAATTTAGCCTCTATTGATCGCAGCGCCATCTATTGTTTGTAATTCGAACTAAAATCGAAAATCACTGTAAAAAAACTTTTGACTTTATGCATAACCCTCCTGCAAGAATTTTTTTAATATCTGTCACCGTTTGGAAGTTATTGAATTTTAAAATCAGTCAGTCCTTTTTGGGACACCCGGTATATATATATATTATCTAATGTTTTCAATTTATCGAACTAGCTGTATATTTTGAAATTAAAGAAAGCTGTAAAATAAATTTTCATCAGAACACTTGTATACAGGATCCACTTAAAGAATGATATGCATGAAAAGCAGTTCCCCAAAAAACATTAATAATAATAATTAGCATAAATGTTTGATATTCACATATCTGTGATGGTATTATGAAACATTCCAAGCTCAATTTCGATGCATTGTGAAAGTTCTTGTTAATTACAGCAATTTATGGGAATTTAATGAAATTTTCTTCACATAAAACTTAATTAGTTTGAATAAAGTTGAGGTACTGCAGATCTGAATAAAAATATTTTGTACAATTTGTAATAAATGAAAAGCTATTATACGTGTAAATATAAGAATAAAAAATAATACACGTACATTGAATGAATTTAATTTTTTTTTAAGTACCAATTAATGCAATAAAAAAAAGGAAGTTGAATTCATGCTATTGTGATAGCAGAGGTTCATTTCAATGTACTCCCCCCCCCTCCAATCCTCATTGTGTCCTTGTACAACTTAACGTGGTGAAAGCAATTTTCTGACGTAATGTCAGCTGAACGTGGTCAACTTGTCACACTTTTGTATCTGCATCAGGTAACTCTGTTCAGCGGTATTCGTTTTCCCAAGGAAGAATTAGAAAGAGTTCATACTCGAAGCTGCCCCATCCCAAAGCCTTGGATTTGCTCATCAATGTTGGTGGATGACCGCAGAATTTTTTTAAAGCAATTGAGCACTAGACTAATATTCTAGTTGCTCTAAAACTGATCCTACTCTTCTCTTATTTGATAATCATGAAAGCAATACAAATATTAAGGCAATAAAATTTGCGAAATGTAATGGAATAATTATGGTAACATTCCTGTCGCAGTTTATCCACAAACTCCTGAAAAGCACTCGGAATGAATCATTTAAAAAAAAAAAAAAAAAAAAAAAGGATTAAATCACTTTGTATTTACTGATACTGTTGACATGAATGACTCGAATATCAATAATATTGTGATGAAGTTACCTAAATCTGTAACTGGTGGTGAGACAGGTAGAGCTAAATCTTTCTGCAAATTTTTGATTTAAAGTTGTATTTTGTCAAGCAGACCTAAACAAGTTATTTTTCTTGGTTTTGTTTTATAATATGTTGCAATATGTTTTATTTTTAATTGTGTATTATTATATTTTATTTTTGAGTAATGTAATCGTAAATAAAAAGAAAACAATGTTCATAAAATAGTTTTATTTATGTGTGTCCCTTTCAACCCCGCACAGTGTCCCTTTCATCCCCCACAATGGGGTTAAAAGGGACATTTTTCCCAATTTATAAAAATGCGTACAAATTTTAAGTTACTGTATTTGAGGATAACAGGTTTTACTAGTAGTATTAAAGCAGAGGTTTTAGACGAGAATTAGACGCAATCATGATAATGATATCTATTAATGTCATTATTTTATAAGCTTATAAAGCCAAAATGTCTCTTTCAACCCCACTCTCCTTTACTACATCACGTTAAGAATGCAAATCAGTAGTGTACCAAAACAAGCCAATTTTACTATGGTTATGGAAAACTCTTGAATAGAATTACCGAAACAGGTTTTGTGCATGTTCCTAAAATAAATTTACATCACCTATTAAATTGTTATGAATAAGCATAAAATTTCACCATATTCATCATATAATTTTCATTTAATTATCAACAATCTCTCTATTCTAAGAAAAAGAACTACGGCTGTCACCGCCGCCGGTTTTGAATTTTTTCTGACCGGAGGTCTTTTTTCGTTAATATTAAGAAAAATAATGCATACAATAATATGAAAATCGGTAGTATTATACAGAAATGTTTGATAAACACGCTGATGAAGACAGTTTTCAAATCGAAGAATTATTTTAAGAGATATTTAATGCTAAAGTTGGACAAAATCGTTCCATTAAAAAAGTTTTATAGGAGCAAAAACTATACATCGGATTTTAATCATTTTTAGAACATTTTATACGTTATAATTTCCAGGTGTGCAGAATGTATTTCTTTTTTTAATTTGACTCATTTTTTGAGGTTTTATTCCTCTTTTAAATTCAAATTTTTAGCATGTCTACAGATATTTTTTACTTATTTTAGAAAATTGTACTAATTTAACCTGTTGCTAAATGTATAAATAGAGCAAACAATAATGTTTGCTTCAAATTAAAAAATTATTTACACGTGACTATTATAAACAGAAAAAATAATTTGGAATTAGAATTAAATAATTATGTACAAAAAGCAGGAACTTATTAAAAATTACGTCATAAAAAGTATACACGGGAATTTTAAAAGAGAAAGGATATTGTAAAATAATAAATTCCTTAACATGCGTTAGAAGTCTTAAATAGGAGAAATTACGTCACATTACAGTTATTACATAAAATGAACACAAAATAATGTTGCAAAACAGTTTAAATTTAGAAATTGCAATAGACATTTATTTGATATTTTGAAAGGATCTTTTCAACTATTTTTGTTAGGAAAGCACAAATAATATTTCATTTCTAACAAAAGTATTTTCACGTGAATATTTAAAAGAGAAAGAATAGCTTGGTCAAAATTACGTCAGATTAAAAACGATTAATTTAAAATGTCTCATTTAAAAGAACTTTCTTTTCGCTTTGTTAAAAAATACCAGGAGACAAAGACTCTGTTTACTTAATTCCTTTTATATTAGCTTATTTTGAAATGTTGTTACACGTGTCTACGTCATCAAGTTATTTTTATGTCGACGTTTTATTTGTATTTTTATTAATGTTGTACTAATTTATTTGTTCTTTTGTTATTTAAAATAAAAATTATGTCAATTTGTATAATTGGCGAGTGGTTTGGCGATTTATATAATTTGCGAAATTGGTCGACGGGATAATCAGCCGCAGCGGATTTGCCGTTAAAATTCCCCAATTAAAGAGAAATGAATAGAAATCCGTTTATAGGGAGATCGCCACTGTTTTTTTAATTATAACTCAATCTTTCGAAATCTTTTTAAAGCCGATCAAATTAACGTGCATTTAGAGTCTTGCGGTGTCTGGACGGGGGTTGGCGAGCGTAGCTCGTAGGGGGCCGAGCCCCCTAGTTTTAAAAAAAGAAATAAAAGAAAAAGTATTTTAAAAATAAAAATACACATTTAAAAGTTTAGTTATTACTTTCCATAAGTTTCTAAAATGACTTGTCTTTTACAATATGTTATAGGTAATAAACATAAACAAATCTATAACTTTTCAAAAGAAAATAAAAGAAAAGAAAGAAAGAAAAATCAATCTTTTAAAGAGAGGATGTTTTTTTTTTTTAATCATTATTTAAGAAATTTATTCATTGAGATTATCTTTATTTAACTCATAAACTCATGTTAAGAGAGTGGAAATGCTTCATGCTCGAAACACAAGCCTGCCGGCAAGATGACAGTTTTGAAACTTTCACAACAAAAATTAAAGCTTCACAATATGAACATTGTAACATATTATTCAGAATCCGGGGTGGAAACTATTCTTATGTTACGAAATAAAACTGGATAACTTATCATAGATTAATAAGTTTTAATATTTACATCCTATTTACATGTTACTATTTACAAAATAACTCAGTTAATTTAAAATACAGCATAGCACAAATGCCTTGTCGGCAACCACTTTGTAAACATTCTTCTCTCTCGTAAAGTCTAATTTACTCAGCTTGTCAGTTCTTTTGAAAGAAAAGAAAAAAAGTAAAGGAGAGAAAAAATGATGGAGTGTGTATTGTTCGAGCGTTACACTCTTCCCCTCACACTGCATTACCGGTCCCTCAGATGCAGTGTGCATTTCCTGGGTGGATTCCTTCGGGATGCTTTCTGGTGCCTAAAATCCTCTATGGCTCTCGTGTTTTGTGGTCCTTTCGTAAATATTTGCTGGCTGGGCGCCTGATGTTTCCCGGGTCTGCCTCTAGGACGAATAAAGCCTTTAGAAGATCCACCATCATCTTGCGTGTAAGGACACAAAGCTGATATATGATAATTTCCTAAGGGAGAAAAGGGGTTTTCTTTAGTGGCAATGGTATAAGAAGTAGGAGATCTTTGTTTTAAAATAACATATGGGCCATCTCGACGGGGCATGAATTTAGTTGTTTTGTTATTTTTCTTTTGACTAATCGGATGCAAAGTAACCCAGACGTGGTCACCTGGTTTATATTGTTCAGAAGCTTTTAAATGTTTGTCAGCATAATATTTATGCTTATCTTGGCTTTGTTCTATGCGATCTCTTATCTGCATAGTAATTTTAGCAAAGTTTTTTAAATAAGGAGTTATTTCGGGTATGAAATTATCATTCGCAATTACAGGGCGTAAGTCATGAGCAACATCATCGGAGGTACGTAATTCACGACCGAACATTAAATATGCAGCTGTGTGACCTGTGGAACTACATCTTGCAGTATTAAGGGCAAAACGGATTACTGGTAATTTTTCACTCCAAGTTGTATGATCATCTCCAACTAGCATCGCTAAGCGGGGTTTTAGATCTCGGTTTTTTCTTTCAACCGGATTTGCTTGAGGGTGGTACACCGGAGTTAAACTTTGATCTATCTTTAAGAGAAAACAAACTTGTTGCATCACAGCACTGATGAATTGCGGACCATTGTCGCTAATGATTTTTCTTGGAAAACCATATCTTAAATACACTTCCTCAATTAAGGTAACAGCACATTCCGTGGCTGTTGCGTTATTTAATGCAAAAAGTTCTACCCATTTTGTGCTACAGTCTTCAATTATAAAAATCCACTTTTTCCCCTCTGCTGTTTCTGGCAAGGGTCCAAATAAGTCTATTGAGAGGGTCTCAAATCTTTGACTATGAACAGGTGTTTGTAAAAGTCCAGCAGGTTTTTGGTTACTCGCTTTATAACGAATACACTCTACACAATGTTTAACATAATCTGCGATATCTTTTCTCATTCCGATCCAGTAATATCTCTGGGATACTCTGTAATAGGTTCCCTCGGCTCCATAATGGCCTGCGGTCGGTGAATCATGGTAATTCTTCAAGACTTCTTTCCGTTCTTGAACAGGAACAACCAATTGTGCTTCTTCTGAATCTGATTCTGGAGAGTAACGATATAAGACTCCTTGGTTTAAGAGGTAACCACGTTCAGTCCAATTAGCAAAATCTGTATTATTTTCTTTAGATTCAAACGCTACGATAATTTTCTTTAAATCTTCATCCTTTAATTGCTCTTCTCGGATATCTTTAGGAGATCTAATAGGCATATCAATCGAAATTGTGCAAATTTCACAAGAAGGTTCTTCATGACTGCAAATAGGTCGAGACAACATATCAGCAACAACGTTTGCTTTTCCAGGGATATATTCAATCTTGAGGTTGAAAGATTGTAACTGCAAAGCCCATCGGGCTAGTCTGCCTGACGGTGACTTTAAACTCATCAGCCATTTTAGGGGTTGATGATCGGAGGCAACTGTTATTTCATGTCCTTCAATATAGCCACGGAATTTATTTAAAGCCCAAATGACAGCAAGTGCTTTGCGCTCGGTGGTAGAATAGTTTCTTTCTGGTGCAGTTAACAAACGACTTGCATATTCTATTGGATGCTCTTCTTCTCCCTGACCCTGGAGGAGGACAGCACCTAGAGCATATCCACTGGCATCTGTACGAAGAAGATAGGGCTTGGTCGGATCATTTTGTTTTAGTACTGGAGGATTGATTAATGAACTTTTCAATGTTTCGAAAGCGCTTTGTTCTGCTTCTTCCCACTTCCAACTTTCTTCGTAAGATTACTTAGAGGTTTAGCTATATCTGAAAATTTGGGACTAAAACGTCTGTAACAGGAGCAGGACTGCAAAAAAGATTGAACTTGTTTTATAGACTTAGGAGGAGGCATTTGTTGAATTGCAACGGTTTTTCCAGGATCAACTTCGATTCCAGAGCTTGTTATCCAATGTCCTAAATATTTAACACGGGGGCAAGCAAAATTGCATTTTTCACGATTAACATACAATTTGAATTCTGATAGTTTATTAAAAACTGCTTCTAAGTCAGACAAATGTTTCTCAAAACTTTCAGACAAAATTATAATATCATCTAAATAAGACAATATAAAGATGTCTTTGAGGGACTTTCTAAAGTTATCTATTAATCTCTGAAAGGTTGCTGGGGCATTTTTCAATCCAAAAGACATTCTAATGTACCGAAAAGCTCCGAATGGACAAATAAATGCAGTTTTGTCTCTATCAGCAGCATTTACTTCAATTTGGTGGTATCCAGACTTCAGATCAATAGTGGTCATATAAGGGGTATGTTTGGCTTCATGGAGCAAATCATCTATTCGCGGTAATGGATAATTATCTGTCTTTGTGATGGCATTCAATTTTCGATAATCGATGCAAAGGCGAATTTTTCCATTTGGTTTTGGGACCAATACTACAGGAGAGGCATAAGGAGACTCGCACTCTTCGATTATACCCTTAGAGAGTAATTCGTCTAATTCTTTACGCAAAATTTCCTTTCTCGCAGGTGACATGCGGTAAGGGGGTACTGCTACAGTAGGATGTGATCCAGTATCAATATAATGTTTAACTTTAGGTGTAGCCTCTTCCCCTAGTTGGAAGCTACTAGTAAATTTTTCAAGTAGTTCATTCAACCTAACTTGTTGCTCTGAAGTGAGATGTCTACCTTCATCTTCTCTAAGAAAAACGGTGTCTAATTCAACGGATTTTATCGCTAATTCACTGGGAGGTCTATATGTATCTTCAGCGAATCTATACTTCCACTTACATCTATCAGCGAAGAACCATTCTTGATTTACTACATCCAAAACAATTTTTGCTTTGCGTAAAAAATCGATTCCTAAAATTGAACGATTATTTCTGGCATTCGGCAGAGCATAAAGTGTTGTTTTAATGTCGCGACCTTCAATTTTAACATGAACTTCTGTTTTATAAACTTCGGTAGTGTTTTGTAGCCCATCCGCTAAGACTACGATCATTTGCGTTTTTTCAATCTTCACACCTTGGTCTTTTAATAAAGAATACAAACCTTCACCCGCAACGCAATGTGTTGCGCCAGTGTCAGCACAAGCTGTGCCAGAGAGACCATTTATGCTTATTTTTACCAATAATGTTGGTGATGTTTGCATATTACATGTACGAAATTCTAGTGATTGAAAGTGCACCGATACATTTTTCGGAGAACAGGTTGGACACTTGGATTTAATAACTCCCTGGTTTCCACAACCATAGCAACTTAACATTGGTCGATTTAAATTCGAAGGGTAATTAATTTTATTTCTCTTGGACTCCTTTTGATTGCCAATTTTACCAAACTCATTTGTTTTAAAATCTAAAGGCGTTTTATCAAAGCGATTAGAATTCTCGACCTCACTGATTTTATTTGATCTCTTTATTTCTACTTTGTGTGACCTCAAATTATCATATAAATCTAACTTTTCAGCTAATTCAACAGGATCTGTTAAATTCTCCCATTGATCCCATGTTCTTTACAATCAGGGGAAATCTTTTTCTTTAATTGGTCAGCAATAATTAATTTCGATAATTTTTCAAAAGAATTTATATTTAATTCAGATAGCCATCCCTCAAAATAGCTTCTAATTTCAAAATAATATTCTTTCCAGCTAATATCGGTTCGCTTTGGATGTCGACTAAACAAAACTCTAAACCTTTCTGCAGTTAACTTGAACCTCTGCAACAATATATCTTTAATATAAGAATAATCCTCAAATTTTTCTTCCGGTTCACGCGCTATTAATTTACCGATTTCATTTGGAAGGACTCCAATTAAATACGTGATCCACAGTTCTTTAGAAACCTTTAAAAGTTTCATTTGCCTCTCAAAAGTTATTAAAAATAAATTCATATCATCCTTTTCAGGATTGAAATCGGGTAAAACCTTTTTCAAGTCAACGCGTATTGAAGAAGTTTCTAGAGGGTTGCTTGTATTTGCAACAACATCTCTTGTTCCTGCATTTATAGCTGCATTTATACCTGAGCTTCTGTAGCTCAAATTCTCTTTCTTCGGCTAAACGTTTCTCTTCCTCAAGAGTCTTTCTTTCTTCTACGATATTTTCATAAATTCCCTGTACAAAATCTATGTTATCTTTAAATGCCTCACTATTTACAATTTTATCACGTAATTCGAGGACTTTATCATCGCTACTTAGTTCTACTTTTAATTCTGAAGCTAATGTGATTAAATCAATTTTCTTACCCTTTGAAAGAAACGCCATCATTTGAACTAAATATGTTTTAGCTAACTTCAAACTTAATTCGTGTTACGAATAACTCTTAGCAAAATACGTAATTTTTAACATATATAGAACATAAATAACATATAATATCTTTCAAAACTCAATATAATGACACCAACTATTTGCCTTTTTTTTTTTTTTTTTTTTTTTTTTTTTTTTTTTTCTTACACAATAATATCAATCATATAATAATTAAATAATGCCAAGCACTCATTTACAATAACAACTTCATAATAAATAGCTCAGTGCAACTATATAAATGTATAAAATAAAGCAAACGATTTTTATTTTTTCAAAAATAATTATTAGAATTATTTCTCTTATGAATATCTTCATTTAATTCAGATACTAAAATACTTGAAGCTGCAGACGACTTTTCGTATTTCAATTCTAGGAAAATAATATTCAGGCTGAATAGAACAATTCCAAAATATTTCGATTCTGGACGAATCAAATACAATTTTCAAAAATCCACAGATTCCGGATGAATCAAAAGTACTTTTGTATAAATTTTTGTACTTTAGTATCTAAATTTTCTTATTAAAGCAGTTTAACACAATTTAAAATAATACTTATCTTCATATCTTGCTTCTGTTCGTGCCCCACGTTGGGCGCCACTTCTGTAACATATTATTCAGAATCCGGGGTGGAAACTATTCTTATGTTACGAAATAAAACTGGATAACTTATCATAGATTAATAAGTTTTAATATTTACATCCTATTTACATGTTACTATTTACAAAATAACTCAGTTAATTTAAAATACAGCATAGCACAAATGCCTTGTCGGCAACCACTTTGTAAACATTCTTCTCTCTCGTAAAGTCTAATTTACTCAGCTTGTCAGTTCTTTTGAAAGAAAAGAAAAAAAGTAAAGGAGAGAAAAAATGATGGAGTGTGTATTGTTCGAGCGTTACAACATAAGATTTTGCAACACATTAGTACTTGAGTGACGAAAACATTAACATTACATACGCGAGAGAATATATGCATCTAAAATATTTGCGTGATATACGCACAGTAACGAAATGACTAAGTCCAAAAGCATGCGCTATTAAAAGCCAATGGTCGAAAAACAGAGGAAACCCGGTCGGGTAAGCGATCGAAACAGATACTTGTGCTTTGTACATTTTATGAGGGTGCTGTTCGCTGTTCCTAGACAATAGTCAGATTATACACGTAATCTGGATGTGCAATAAATATTAGAATAAGTAGCCAAACCAAAATGTACCGATTACAACATTTGTAACCTCAATGTACAATCGTGGAAAAAAAAAGTAAACATCCCCTACTAACTCCTCAATAAATTATCGTAGACGAAAGTTACTGATACCGAACGATTGGAAATAAAGTCTACTTTTAAATGATGTATATAAAATTTGCTTAGGTAAAATATACATATTAAAACGAACCCAAACTTCATTTTTTTCAATGGAAATACCCAATTTTGACAACATAAATGTACCCTACACCTTTCAATTAGCCCCAAAACAACTTTTTATGCAATTCGTACCATAAGTTTCCGAGAAATTAAATTTTTGTTATAACGAGCGTATTTTAAGGGCTGTATTCAAATTGAAATTCGGTACTCGATTGTTAACCGAGAGAGCCCCCTTCTGATCAAAGCACCTTAAGTGCCACTCAAGGAGTCAATGAAGCCTGCTAGATTACAGGAGAGTAGAAGAAATTTTAAAATATCTAGTCACTTCTATCATAGACGGCCCCTTAAACCATCATTTTGCCGTTTTTTAAGCATAGTTTGAAAACTACTTGGAAGAAAAATGTGAAATTTTGGATTTCCATAAAGCAGGACTTAATAAATCTAATGCCATCGAAAAAATTGTAGTTTGAAATTCATAATTTTTTCGAATAATAATTTCATAATTCATATCATAAAATTATAAAAATTGCAAATTCCGAGTATTTATGTTTGGGTATATCCGTATTATTGTTACACAAAATATTAGCACCTTAGGAGCATAGTTTCAGGAGATATAAATAAAAATATGAAAATGTAATTTAACATTAGAAGCACTGAATTTTGAATGTTTATAATTCAAAAACTTATCATTCAAATGACTTGAAATTTGGTGTCTAGGCATAGTTTGAACCGAAGATTTGCAATATGTTGTTAAAATTGGGTATTGCCATTGGAAAAAATTAAGTTTGGGTTCGTTTTAATATGTAAAACGAAGCAAATTTCCCCCTAAGCAAATTTTATATACATCATTTAAAAGTAGACTTTATTTCCAATCGTTCGGTACAGGTAACTTTCTTCTACGATAATTTGTTGAGGAGTTAGTAGGGGGTGTTTACTTTTTTCTTCCACGACTGTATAATGGTTTTTTTTAGGAGGGACTTTTATGGCGAATGCACCTGGTGTTGGCTACCTCATTTCTTGGTATTCAGCGGAAAGTCTTCGCCAAAGCGCTGAAAACTGAAAATTCACCTCTGTGATGGGCTTTCCTCTATGCTAATGTGAGCACGTCAAAATAGATTGCGAATTACATGACTGAAAGGGGTGGGAATGAGAACAAATTTTAATTAAGTCGTGAAAATAAAAATCAGTTTTTATTATGTTGTTTGTTTCATGCAAGCATTTTAATCAACATTAATCATATCACTAACATTTTAACAGCTAACATTTTATTTCATCACTCTAATTTCTACAGAGTGAAACATAATTAAAAATCATGATCCATTTTTAATTACGTCGTTTGATTTATGGAAACATTTTAATCAACATTAATTATATTGTTTAATCTAATACTTTATTTCATTAATCTAAATTATAAGTAGTGTAACAAAATTTTTATACTTTAATCTTATTCATTTAAAATAATAAAATATGCGTATACATTATTTGTATCAGTGTAGCTAATATAAAAATAATTAATATAACTTTATAATACAGTGAAATACGTTTAACACGAAACTAAGGGGGGCCGAAAAAACTTTTCGTGTTAAAAGATTTTCGCATTAAAAGATTCGCAAAAACAGAACAAAACTCACCAATATTTTCGATGTCGTCAAATTTTACTTCGATTTCCTGTTAAACTAGTTAAGAAGTTGCATCCATTAAGATAAAAATGAAGTAAAAAATATTGCTTTTTGGGAGAAAATCAGATATCTTTTTTTTTTTTTAAGTGTCTTTTTCAGCATCCTGAGATAGCTTGTGTGAACCAAATAAGCCAAGCTGGCTTCAAGTCTTCGTGCTTAGCTGTTTTCATACGTTTTCTCACTGGCTTAAACATACTGCGCTCAAAAATGAACGCAATGGGATACCTGTTTTTTATTATTGTTGATAAAGTAGAATTGGCAAAGCCAAACTCTTTGCAGATTTCTATTTTCGTCTCTCTTTTTAATCAACTGCATTAAGCATCTTCATCTTCATTTGAAGCGAAATGGCAGTTTGTTTTCGCACCGATTTCTCTGCCATTGTGCTAATAAAACATAACCTAATTTACAAAAAATACGAAATTCACTGATGTTTACCCAAAATTCAGTGATTTTAACACAAAATTCACCAATTTCATCTCAAAGTAACTAGCTCGAAAGCGAATTTTTTTCGTGTTAAACGATTTTTGTTTCGTGTTAAAAGAAAAAAAATGTATTAAATTGCATAGTATACTGTCCGGACCGCTATATCATTTCGTGTTAACCGATTTTTCATGTTAAGCGTTTTCGTGTTAAACGTGTTTTACTGTACAATGTTTTCATTCATACAAACTGTATAATAATTATTTAATACATTATTTATTACAGTATCTAATTATTTGTAATCGGATGTTTCTTTTAGAGAGAAATTTTTCCAGCTATTTTACTTTTTAAGTTATAAGGAAAAAAATCATTTTTATTACGTCGTGAAAATAAAGGGGTGGCGGAAAAAAAATATATTATGTTGTTGGATCCATGCAAACATTTTAATCAACATTAATCATATGGCTAACATTTTAACATCTAACATTTTATTTCATCAATCTAAATTTTACATAGTGTAATATAATTTATAGAGTTTAATGTTATTCATATAAAATATACGTATACATTATTTGTATCAGTGCAGCTAATACAAAAATAATTAATTTAATTTTATAATGTAATGCTTTCATTCATTCAAACTGTATAATAATTATTTTATACATTATAGTTATTTGTAACTCGATATTTCTTTTAGAGGGAAAATTTTCCAGCTACTTTTTTTTTTTTTTTTTAAGTTATAAAGAAAGTGCCGACGAAGTTCAGTTTCATACATTGTAGTATATGGTTTAGCGTGTGCATTGTACATATACAGTGACAGTTAGCTTTTATTGTTTAAGCGTAAATAATGTAACTAAATTTAAATATCAGTATTAATTTAAAATAAGTATTTAAGGCAGTATCATTGCTCACTATTTTTAACTTATTTTGAGTTTTAAATTGCATAAAATTTACTCTTGCATTCTGTGTTACTAGAATTTTTTCATTTCCTCCTCCATCCATACCCTTTTTTTTAGGTTTAGCTTATTTATGCTTATTATTTTTAAATTAATTGATTTTAAAGCACATAAAAGATATTATCTTTTTCTAAGTTAATAAGTTTCTATATTAACAGTGATCTCTAATCCCTTCCACTCCATTTTTGAAGATGAAATACCAAATTTGACTGAAAATAAATGTCATGTGATAAAGTACAATTACAAGTGAATTTTTTTGTCTAAGTATTATTATTTTTTTCTAAATATTTTTTATCAGCAAAATTTTTTGTGATTCAAATAAGAGTCAGTGAAATCATTTAGGAAAAACGACTAGTGCATAAATACAGAGTAAGACCTTATTAAACGGTTGTCATGTTTCAAAAATGGGTTTTAAACATACATTTTGTCGGAAATTTCTGAAAATTCTCTAAATAAATCTAAATATATCTAAATAAAATAATGTACAATTTTGAAAACTAGTCTCTCTACGATATTTTATTTCAGGAATGGTTGTTACTTTTAAGATGATTAAAAAAAATAAAACTCTGATTTGTCTGCATTTCTGAAATCTAAAATCAGAGCACTTATAAAAAAAAATCCTAATAAATAAATTAAATAAACTGAAATATTGCACATTTAATCACAATGATTTAACACTAAGAGACATATAATACAGCACTCGTCTTGCATTGTGAAACCCATACTACCACCCTTTCTTTCTTTCTTTTTCTTTTAATTGCGGCTTAGATGCTATATATTCCCAGATGGCTGTCATCTTGGATGTTTTGAAATTTCTTGGCGATTTTATGTTGGCGATCATTATCGATATGTGGAACCCCGTGTGACGTGTGTGTTCTGACGTGTCGTGTTCTGGCAACCCCAAAGAAGCTAATTTTCGCTTAGGATTTTGTGGATGTATTTTGATATCGTGCTGTATCGTTCTGTCTTTTTTATGTTAAATTTATTGGATGTATTTGATTGACTATGGTTTCTGTAGTCCGTTTAAACGCTCTTGCTGATGTAATTAAGAAATATGAGGAAATTTTGACAAAAAAAGGACGTTTGTTTACAGTGTGTATTGCGTATTCATAAGCCTATTTTTGAAAATGACGGTGATGTTATGACAGATATTTCGTGCTGGAGCTTTCAAGAAAGCAGATGTCTGTTAAGGTATGTTGATAAGTTTATGTATATTTTGCTGCTTTAAGAGTTTTTTACATTGTGAGATTGCTACAAAGCGAGAACTGCTGAATTTTGAGAATGCTACACAGCAAGAACTCCAGAATCCAGTGATGTTTTTTTTTCGGTTAATGAGCGCGGAGCCCTCAAACAACGATTACTGATTGCCACTTTAGCGAATTTTGTTTATTATTTACATTTTATTTTCGTTAAGTCAAACATGCGTATACACCGGTGCTTGGCGACATTTACTACTTGGCGGAAAAGGGGTTTTCACGCCAAGAAAAATTCCTAGATGGCGGCCCCGGGAATTTATGACATCTATTCCTTAATTGCTTGTTAATATATATACATACATATTTTTAATTCTTGTTGTGGCATAAGATATACCAGGTTTTAAAAATAATAATAATAATAATAATTTCCTTTAAAAAATAATTTCTGCTGAGCAACCATCAAACACAAGTTACAAATCTATGTCTTCTTTACAAACACCACTCCCACAATAAAACTTGCATTACTACAATAATATAAATCTTCAACAGTTCTCTTTAGAACATGTTTTAATGTAGCACATAAGATTTTATTTGCCGGCTAAAATCTTTAAGCGAGAACATTTTAAAAATATTTCTAAACAAAAACGCTCAATGATAAATTAAGCATGTGGTCTTACGGTTCGAGGTACTTCCCTCTCCCCCTCCAAAGGAAGATTTTTAATTTTTTTTTAATTTATTAATAATTTTGAAGTGGAACCCCCCCCCCCTCTCCCCTCGGTACTCCTCAAATGCAACCCTTCTCCCTCTGCCGGAGCTGCAAAATGATCTTAATTCAACGCTAAAAATATTTAAAAAAAAATTACAATTTCTAAATTATTTATTTTATTAAAATTATTACGTTTCCTAAATTATTTAAGTCCTATGTGTGCTCCTGTTTGCTCTTGTAAATCGGGGAAAAAAAAACTTGTTTATTTTTTTTTACAAATTTTTGATTAAAATTTTAAAACAGTCATCTTTAATATCCAGTTTTAATAATATCATAAATAAGTATTTTACTTTTTGCAATAAGAGAAATTAATTACAACTAGCAGCTTAAAAAATAAACACATATTTTTTTATCGTTCTCTCTTTAGGAGACAATCAATCCATTTAAATCTAATTTGCAAAGGGGTTTTTTTTCTGTTTATAATAGTTGCGTGTAAATATTTTTGTCTATTTAAAGGAAATATTATTTTTTTTGCGCTGTTTTTTCATTTGGTAACAATTGAAAATAATATCCTTTTCTAAAATATGCAAAATATATCTCTCGATAAGTTGAAAATTTTAATTAAAAAAACCCACTTAAAAACTGAGTCAAATTTAAAAAATAAATGCAGTTAGAACACCGCGAGCTTCTAATGTATATCTTTAGAAAAAATGTTTAAATTTCTATGTATAGGTTTTACTCCTTTAACACTTTTTTAACGGAACGATTTTGACTAACTTTAGCATTAAATAATCTCTTAAAATAATTCTTAGATTTAAAAACTGCCTGCAGCAGTGTGTTTATCAAACATTTCTCTATAATGCTACCAATTTACGTATTTTGTATGCAATCGTTTTCTTAATATTAGCTAAGAAAGACAAAAAATCATTTATGGCGACGGCCTTGACAGCGTTAGTTTTTTTTTTTTTTTTTTTTTTTTTTTGACGATTTAAGACTGCTCTCAAATCCAAATTAGCTACCTTCAGACGCATATTTTATTTGATTTTTGTTCGCAAACGTATAACCGCGGCACTGACTCTTCTCGAGATATCATGAAATCGAACACTCCGAGTTTCGAAACTGAAAAAAAGCATTGCTAGTTTTATTAAACACGTATGGATTTATGAGAGTTTAGGTTTAACCGGGAGAACGCGCGCCGGGCCTGAGAGACCCGGAGTGCGTGCGGTTTTTTACAATTGTCACCACTATCATTTTAAAAGTAATCTTCAACTTCTTTTATTGCAAAATTGTCTCTGATGAAATAAGCTGACGATTATTCTTTGTATTTATTGGTGACAAAGTAAAAACCATTCATGCCTTGGGTATGCGCGAGTTCTCCGGGCTTAACCCCTTGAGGGGCGGTGGGATAAAATATATCCTACCTAATTTAAACAAGATTCTCACCAGAAAATTTTAACTAAATTTTATATTTTTAACTTTGGAGGAAAGTTATTAAAAATTTTATTAGTGCTGCAATATGGCATCTACAGTTGATCAAGATTATTATATTAAGGAAGTTATCGACAAAATATGTAATGGAACGTTAAACAGCAATTTCAAGGACCAGTTTGACAGATTTTCTTCAAACTTTGAAGAATATGCTAAGACTTTATTTGGAGATTTTTACACATTTGTGGATCAATATATTTTGGATATTAAGGCTAAGGACGGCTACTCTGCTTCTGAGCAAGAAGAGGTAAAGAATACTTGCCTTGATGCTTTTACTTTGCTAAGGGAAGCCAACCCATGATAATTTGTTAAATTCAGCTATCTTTAGTTTCTTTTGCTCTTTTAAGTATAAGAAAACTGTTAATTTTTTTCTTACTAATACTAATCTTAAAAAAGAAATTTTCAATGCAGTTAAGAAAGGTGTTAAACGACCAATTTCGGAGGAGAGTACTCCTATCCCACTTAGTAATAAATATAAGAATATCAATAAGAATATCGCTAGCGAAGTTACCCTAACTGAAAATGTGGATATGGATGAGTCAAATGTTAGTGAAAATACACAGGATACTGTCAAAGTTAAAAAATCTGTTAACCCTTTCTACGTCGAAGTCGACAGCAATTCGGCGACGGTAGCTCATGAAATTACGGAGTTAAACTCGGAAAAACCAAAAATAACGCTAAAAGGCGAACGCATTGTTATACAATGTAACTCTGATAAGGACTTTAAATCTACTCAGAAATGGCTAGACCAAAACAAAAAGAAATATACCACTCTTGATCCTAAAGAACTTCGACCCAAAAAAATATGCGTTAGGGGCCTCCCCTGTTACACCGATACTAAAATTATTGAAGATAGTCTCAGGGAGCATGGTTTCGCAGTCACTAGGGCTGCCATGCTTAAAAATCGTAAAACTTGCCAACCAATGCCGATATACGTGGTAAATGTTATACCTCGTAAGAACTTTGAAGAAATTTACCAAATTAACAATATACATTATATTTCTGTTAAGATTGAAGCTTTTACTAGCAAAAATCGTGTAAAACAGTGTTACAAATGTCAAGGTTACGGTCACGCATCAGAAGTGTGTGGCTTCGACGCTAAATGTGTAAAATGCGGAGATCAACATTTAAGTACAGATTGTCACCACAAGGGGCGTATTAAACCCACTTGTGCCAATTGTGGACTGGGGCACCCAGCGAATTTCCGTGGTTGTCCAAAAAATCCTTATAGACTCGAAAATAAACAGAACCGAAAAACAAGTAATAGCGTCAGCAATCTATCCCAAAAAACCCAAATCTTAGCGGATATTTTTAAGAATTATAATTATACCAAAAATACTAAAGACTCTGAACCCTCTACAAGTAATGTAGAATTAAACTCTGATAACAATGATAGTACTACCGCAAACACCCATTCCTCCCCTACTATTGAAAATTCTAGTGCTCCTACAAATTACACCAATGATATAAAAGACATTCTTAATACTTTCAACGAAGTTAAACAAATCTTTCAAATCACTAAATTCCTAAAATGTATAAAGAACATCTCAACTCAGACTAAGAAACTCGATAATCCGATGCAAAAATTGATGGTTATATTAACTGAATTTGATAAACTTGCAAGTCATATAAACATTAACGAAGATTAAGCTCTTCATTTGCTAAACTTTTTTTCTTTCTTTTTGTTTGTGTTGTTTGCTTAAAAATTTATTATTAAAAAAAAAAAACTTCTTTTCTTGTATATTATGCTCTTCTCATGATATTACTCTTATTTTTTCATTCTCATGTTTAATTCATCTCAAATTACTAGACTGGTTGGACGCCGTCCTCTTGCTGTCGTTTGATCCCCTCGGCTTTTGCATTTAACTGTTTATTTAGTTAGAACTCTCCTCATTGTAGCTTTTTCTTACATTTTTATTCTTTTTTACTTAAAGTAATTTAAATTCTCTTGTAAATTTGTATATATTTAGTTTTTGTCTCATTTCTTCACTGAGTTAAACTTTTTTATTTTTCAAGATATATTAAATGTATGGTCTCTGAATTGAGTCTTTTTTTTTATGGGCTTCCTTTGGCAGCTTTTTCCCCTGTCCTGGACATATATGTGGATCATATGGAACATTTTTTTTCTCCTACTAGTTATACTAACAATTTTTTTCTTTTAAAAATTGTCTATCTTTTTAGCTTTTACTCTCTCTTTCCCGTGGCTACTAGCCGCGCTTAAACGCTCTTTTTTCTAAGGCTCCCATTGCATTGTAACACGATTTACTCTTAGCCTGGATGTAAAGTTGCCAAGCAACTAGGGAATCCATACACCAGCTTTGTTGTTCCATTGTTCCATTGTTAAAAATTGCATTTCCTTATCTATTATATATATATAATCCAAACGGAAATTTCGTTCCGAACGCCGAGATTTCGAGTTCTTCCGCATGGATTTTTACGGAACTTATACCGTTAGATAGGTATCGTTCCAGGGAAGGTTTTAAGCTATAACACATCATTCTACCTAGATTAGTTAAGAATTATTACGGAAAATTCTATTATTTTGGACTTTGTTACTTCATATTTCCTTAAATATCTGGGCTCCTATTGGTCGTAGAGCTTAGATCTCGCGCCAAAAGTAGCTCCGAAGCACACAAGCAAACTTTTCCCCGCGATTATTTTGACGTCTTCCGATTTCTTCTAACTCTATTAGATGCCCGCGTAGAAGCCCCTTTAAAATATTTTTCGTAGTAATTTCAGCAATTCTCTTAAATTATTGGTTAAGACCGCCACCCTCCCGATTCATGTATCTACGGAAAGGTTGCAAGAAGGAGTTTCGTTCAGATACGCTTTCGTTAAGAATAGGGTGCGCTCCCTGGTGGTGGAATGTGGAACTAACATAACGCGATATTGTTAAAATTAGGAAATCTAACAATGCGATCTGTTTTAAACTTTGAGATAGTTCATAACACATAATCTATTATCTATTCTATTATATATATATAAAATCTATTATCTATTCTATTATCTATTATATATATAAAATCCAAACGGAAATTTCGTTCCGAACGCCTAGATTTCGAGTTCTACTGCATGGATTTTTACGGAACCTATACCGTTAGATAGGTATTGTTTCAGGGAAGGTTTTAATCTATAACACATTATTCTACCTATATTAGTTTTAGAATTATGACGGAAAATTCTGTTATTTTGGGCGATAAGGTTACCATTTTATTTCTTGGCGAAATTCATCGTTGATAAAAAAAAAATTGAAACGGCAATTAAACCTGAAGAAGAAAAGAAACTAAAAGAAAAACTGTTACTAATTTTATTTAAATGAAAAAAAAAGAAAAAAAGAAGAAGAAAATCCGTTTTAATGAGTGATAATAATATTAAAAAAACGGAAACATTTCATCAAAACCTGAAAGAAATATTTGTAATGCTTAAAAATTAATTTAATAAGAAATATTACACTTGATACGCAATATTTGGCTCTTTATCGCTTGCGTTAGATATGGAAACGAATCTGAAAATTTGATTTGATGAAATTTTAACGACATTTTCTTTCTGTTCTGCTCTTTTCTTTTTTTTTTTATATATCTAATTGTCCCATCACGTGACTTATAGAAGAAACAAACAGACGTAATTGTGAGTCACATGTGTAATTACTATTTGTTTCTTTACATTTTTTTATTTTTCTTTTGTCGCCAAACAATGTGATTTTAAGCCAAAAATGCATAAGCGTGACATTAGCTTGAGGATGTTCTCACAAATGGTGTTTTTTTAGGTGAAAGGGATCATTTTTTGAGTACATTTTCATATTCAATTGTAACTTATATAGATATCAGTTAATATTTTAAAAATGAATCGAATACTTAAACTTCAGTGTGAATTTCTGCCACACATACATATTGTAAAGTAATTTCATACTTTTTAAGATGTTTTTCGCCGTAATTCCGAAAGCATGTGATATTTATAAACTCGAACTCAGATCAAAGAATATTACCCATTTTATATAAGCAAATATTATCTATTGTTTATTTCATTTTTTCTCAAGTCATATCGCCAATTTCATTTATAGGAAAATTCACAGATTCGAAATCTAGGAAATAAAGATAATTTTTAAGGAAATTTATGTTTTAATACGTTATTACTATCGAAAAATTCAACATTTTGAAAAAAAAAAATACAAGTCTTTTGTAATTCGTCATTTCTTCTTCGTCTTTCTTCGTACCTTCTCCTCTGTTATGTAATATTTCAAATGATATTGGACTAATTTTCGATCATCGATTCACCGCAAAATGGAATATCTAATATAGTATATAAAATAAAGTCTGGATTAGATGACTAATTAACGCACAGCGCAAACTACTGAACATAAAATCTTGAAAATCGTGGTAAAAATACTTCTTATGACATAGACTTCTGCTAAGAAAGGATTTTCTAAAGTGTCACCACTAATGGTTTTTGCACGGTTAGGGGAAAAAAGTCATCAAGGTGACATCAAGTGATTTTAATTTCGACGTTTTATTTGTATTTTTATTAATGTTATACTAATTTATTTGTTATTTCGTTATTTAAAATAAAGATTATGTCAATTTATATAATTTGGCGAATGGTTTGGCGATTTATATAATTTGGCGAAATTGGTCGACGGGATAAGAAGTAGTAATATTTTCATATATATAAACTCGGTTTATGGCGTCAGATGCCGTCATCCGAAGAATCTACAAGAGTCTTTTTCCATTTTTTCCGGTCATAGGTTCCTCAATGAAAGAAATTGGAATTGGGATAATATTGTGCGATTTATAAATTGCTCCTCGATAAGAAGAAAAAATTGTTACATTTATAACAACCGTGCGCACATCTCGCTGATAGGATTTTTAAAATTCCCAGTAGCAGTAGTTACATTTTGCGTATGTAAATTAAAAATATTTTTTTGTTTTTAATTATGGCATTATTTCCTGTTATTGTTTATCTTTTCAGTTTTTTAAATGAAATTAGTATAAGGCATACATTTTAAATGAAATGAGTGAAAGGTTTGTGTTTTAAATGAAAATAATAAAATAAAAATATGCTATGAAGACAATTTTTATTGATTTATTACCTGCGCCCGGCTGACATAAAAGTATCACAAAAGCCACATATTCACTTTTCTTTGAGTAATTGCTCATGAGAATTCAAGTTAACCTTCCGTAATCGGATACTTAACATATTGGTGTATTAGCTTTAATGTTGAAAGCATCGTTTATGTTTGAAGCGAAAACTTTACTATGAATTCCATTACACAAAATCGCATCATCATCATCTACTATATATTTACAACGGAAATTTGTATTTCATTCCGATTGTTTATAATACTTTCGTAGGATATACCACAATTAGTTAGGTAATAATTTTCGAAAGGTTTTAGTGTATACATATTGTTCAAGGGTACTTAGTTATAGAGCAACAGTAAAAGTTCAAAAATTAAGTGAACCCGATTATGAAAGTTTAGCCTTTTTAAAAAAATCTACAGAACATATTTTGTTACAAGTGGCCCTGTTGCATGACTTTTAAGAATGGTGTTAGTATATACGATTTCATTATATGTTGATTAGTTACAGAGGTATTAATTCCTGTTGTCATAACGGTCTCATTACCCGACCATAAGTTCGCTGTTTATAATCAACTAAAACAATTACTTCTTAATTGCTAAATTTTGTCCAACGCTTAAGATAACATTATATCGCAATGGCGATCTCATCGTTTTCAGTAATGAGCAAAGTCAAGCTGAAGATCCATATTGTTTAAAATACAAGTTCAAATTCACCATTTAGTTTAATCCAAAGTTCATTTGGAAATATTGACCAGCGCAGCGGGCATAGCCTGCTAGTTTAAAAATAAAATTTTTCGATTATTCTGGGGAGAATTCAATATTTAAAGACATATTTGTATGCCCCTCAAGGGGTTAATACTATACTACACAAAATAAAAACAAACTCAGATTTTAAATCCTATAACAAAGATGTCAATGAAAAACAGACGAATTATTTATCCAATTTCCAGCATTTAATACAAATTCGTATGTATAGAAATATAGATACAAGCAGGGATGTAGTGGAGAGTATACGGGGGTATACGCCGTATACCCACTGGATTTTCTTAAGGAACACCGTATACACTCTGTTTCTCAAGAAAGTTATAGTATACATACACTAGGGTATACCCTCTACCTTGAGCGCATACTTTATGCTTAGAACGTATACCCTCTGTTTTTTTTATTACGACTACACGACTGGATACAAGGCGAAAACTCCTACTCGAGAAAGAAAAAATGTAAATATTAGAAATTTCTATAAATAATATATTCAATGAGTCTTACCAATAAGTTATTATAAATGAGTCATTGGTTGTTTTAAACTCCGATTTAATCCAGTAGCAGTTTATTTGCATAATCCAGTGCACAATAAAATAACTTCCCAAAATAAAACAATAAGTACTAGGAACAACACAAGTATCTAATCAAAAACAACTCGTTGTAAATGATCCCGCCAAGCCACAAACCTAAAACTTCAGTCATAAAAAGAAGTGATATCACATAAAAAGAAGCGATATAGAAGTGCATACTCGGAGTGCCGTGTAAAAATCTATCACTAATCATAATGTTTCCAAAGGACTCGGAGTGAGGTACAGTATGTAAAAACTGATTGGCGACCTGCAGGCTTTTATAATGTTTGTTTTTCCTGCACTTACATATGACTATTTGTTTAACAGTTTTCTTCTTGTATTAATGATCCCGTTAAACTGTGAATAGTTTAAGCTTGTGGTGTTTACATGCCCAATCTTATTTAACACCATGTGATCGATTTGTTCATTTTATTTACCATTATTTGAACGACAAAGACCACTTTTAGGAGGAGGAATTTCTAAGTAAACATGTAATAAACATTTTGAGTTTGTAAAATAATAATAAAAAATAATGATCATATGAATAATACTAACAATGCACCTAATAATAGACGTTAATTGAACTAAGATATATTGCAGTAAAGCCTACGTAAACGGGATTGCACATGACAGGGGAAAAATCTGTTCTAGTAAGTCTTCTGTTACAATAGTATTATATAATATTCCTTATGTTGGAAACACGGCATTTTGCGTTTAAGAAATGATTCTGTCATTAACAGGATCCATTTTACAAGTTTCCCCTTTAATTTTGAAGCAGTGTATTATTAAACGTATTTATGTAATTAAAAATTATGTTTAAAATATTGAAAAGTATAATTGTAATAATAGATGATTACTACAATTACATACTATTTCCTGCTTGCCTTACAAGTCTTTCTGATTTATTACAGATCTTCCTCCTACAAATATAAGAGTGATATAATGAGAATTTAAAAATAATTTTTTCGACTTTCACAATTTTTCAAAATTGATATAGGTACTGCATATATTAAATATACGCCTGCAGGTCGCCAAGCAGTTTTCACATACTGTACCTCACTTCGAGTCCTTTGCAAACATAATTAGTGATAGATTTTTACACGGCACTCCGAGTATGCACTTCTATATCGCTTCTTTTTATGTGATATCACTTCTTTTTATGACTGAAGTTTTAGGTTTATGGCTTGCGGGATTATTTACAACGAGTTGTTTTTGATTAGATATCACTCCTTTTTGTAAGGTATTTCATTTGCATTATACATATTCCATTTTAATTCAGAAAAGAAATGATAAACGGAAGATGATAGAACTAAAAAAATAATTTAATAGTTATGCTATAAACTTTTCAAAAGTGTTATATATCTAGTAAAACATAATGTTGTTTTTTTTAAAAATAATTCAAAACCCATTTATCGATCCTTACAAATCTCAGAAGAAATCCTTTATTTTTTAGAAATGATAAAATGTGTCAAACTAACCAGACAACACATCTTTTCTCCCTTTACCCCTCAGATTTTAATGAAACTTGGTTTATCAACTGTCCTTACATAGTTATGAAAGAAAACACTAAAATTATTCTTCAAATGTATTTCATTTTAATTTTATCAACAATTAATTAAAGCTTTTTTCATTAAAATTTGCTACATCTTGAATTACTTAATTGCCATTTTCTCATAAACTAAATGTGATACAAACTTGGTTTATATATCATGTTAAAGCTCCTTTTATGACCTTTAATTTGATATGCAACATGATAAAAAATTTAAAATTGAATTTTAAAAAAATTCAAATTTAAATTTTAAATTTCTCAAAAAGTGACATTTTTAAAATTTTCAAAAAATTCTCAAATTGACTTCATATTTCCCTTGTACATTTCCCCAAGTTTTATGATGGGATCTCTATGGGATCAGAAGATGCATGAAGTTGAAGTTCACATGTAAAGTGAAAATTTTAACTTGTATTTCAATATCTTCATTTTCAACTGATGACAAGTAATGAAAAAATTATATAAATGCCATAAACTAACATTTTAAATAAATATTTCCATTTTCTAAATATATTAGAACATAAACAATAAGAAATAAAAAGTTGGATATTATTATTTGATAATTCACAAATATATATACCTTATAAACACTATAGATGCTTTTATATTACAAGATTGTCTAATTTAATTTTATTATATAAATTGAAAATTTATTTTACTTTGTGACGTATATCTGACACAAACATCTCTTATATGAACTGATTCATTTTTTATTCCAGATGGCCACCTTTATATTATACATGTCTAATCTTTCTTATATATACTTAATAGTTTATATATAATATTTCTACTAATATCACTTTATAAATACTTAATATAGGTAACTTTTTAAATGCAGATAAAATATAAATATTATACTTTGTTTGCAATAATTTATGTAATAATTTAATGTAAATAGCACATGAAAATATGGCATGAAAAAGTTAAGTTACATTGGCAATATCATTGTTACATACATATGCATATCACATTTTATGCAAAATGATTTTCTGATTTATATGAAAGATATTTGTGTTCACTTCACAATGTAAAATAAATTTTCAATTCATTTATTCGAAAATAAATTAGACTTGATCTTTTCTTAACTGCAAGAAATCTGTAAACATTTTTCCATTCTTCTTTGTTTCATCCAGTAGCAGAGTATATGTACGACCAGTTGGTGTAGTAGGGTTTACTTTGCAAATGACATCAGTTGATGAAATCCACAGAACATCAGGTACGGAAGGGTAAAAGAAAGAATGCACTGGTCCGGATGGATGAAGAAAGGTAACCTTTATTTCATTTTCATCTGCATTTTTATCTAAAATATAACACAGCCACCATTCATCATTGTAGTAAGAAACAAGGTAGCCAGTTAATTTCTCAAAATCTAATTTTTCTCCTACAGGAATAATTGCATGGGTTTCTGATAACTGTGAAAATGAAAATAACTTTGTTTTCATTTTCGACCCACATGTTGAAGAGATAAAAGCATGAAATTTACTAGTATTAGGTACTGCCACAGCCTGGCGAAGTCTGTGTTCAAGGTGCTGCTCAGTTTTAATATACTCCTCCTGGGTAATATAAGAAAATTCCATTGTCTTAGATAAGTGAAATTTTAACCACTCATATAACTGAAATGGCGTAGTTATTTTGTCTTGGTAAGGCCTTTGTAGGCTTGCTCTTGCTGCTTCCCTTTTCACCGTACCTCCTACTCCATCACACGGTCCTATGCCGTGTGCTGTAGTAGAAAAGTGCCATTCTGCTTCAATTCCAAAATCAGTTTGGTGATGGCAAAGATTTGTGAATTTCTTTTTTTAATTCTTGTACTGGGCTGCACTGCCATCTGAAAAATAGTAAAGTTTCTTCACGTCATTAAATTTAGATTTTAAAAACTGAATAAGTTTTTTCTGAAATGTGTATACAGATATGGTATTATGTTCAAGACATTCTCAGATTATGACAAAACTACAATGCTTAATCTCATTTTCTTCTTTAAAATATTCTACAAATGGATGTATAGTGGCTTGCGATTTGTTCCAGTGGTACGATTGTGCTTCGTCCTGTAAGATAAAGCTATAATTTTCTGAAAAGTCACAAACTACAGCCATTTCAGAAGTTAATAAATTTTCCTTAGTGTAGCTCATAAAAGCACTTTGTTGCTAACTAATGAAATCATGACGAAGAAGAACCTGGAGTTTTTCACAGAATATGTTAATAAATTCTTGCCCAGGCTTCTGAACTGTTTCTAAGTTGCAGCGATCAACCGAAATCCGTTGGCGAAAAGTTAGTGTTTCAATCAAATTTTTTTGAAATCCATCTTCTAAGATTTTTCTAATGCCATTAACACCTGGACAAGAGACACAATTTGAAAACTGGCAATCAATAGATGCTGGATTGCATGCCATTTTCGTTAAACAATCTTTATAGCTTTTAATCTGACCTTTTGTGATGGAATTTATCTTGCAGTTTTCTATCATTAGCTTTACGTTCTGGTGGATAGTGCATGCACAGACGGCATGTATTCCACTTTGACCAGCTAGGACACAGTTTTTGGGATGCAGGTCAGCAAATTTTGAAAATCCAACTGTGATGTTTGGAAATTTTTCTTGGAAGAGCTTGTATATTCTTTCAAATTGCTGAGCATTAATCTTTTTGAAACTTTAACTTTTTTACCGTCTTTGTCCATCATTGAAACACAGTCTTTAATACCTGGCATTAGTCGACACACTACATCATTCTCATAAAACTCTATAATTTTATTCCAAGTCTCTTTCGGCAAGGTTTTCCTGGTTTTTGATTTGTTGTAGACAAAATACCCTTCTGCTGCAAGAGTTTTTTGGCTTGCCTAACCTGAAAACCTGGAGCTTTGAATTCTTTCATAATTTTTCTTATGCTCCAATTTTCTGCCAATAAAGTAAGTATCATAACTTTCTTTTCCCTGCTTTAACAGTTTTGGTACACATTCTTTAAATGATTCAATATTTCATTTTTTGAATCACTGTTTTGATCTTCATCAGATGAAGGGGCATTTCTTAGAAATTTTCTTTTGACTGCTGATGTCATATTTTTCATTTTTTGACTAGAATACTTCCTATACTTCGCTTTTTTCTATTAACTGGTGATTCACCTAGTTCCACAAGGGACGAATTAAATACGTTCAAAGATTCATTTAAAGTTTCAGGATCACTGTCTTCAGATATATTACTTTTAGGTTTCAAATCACAGTAGCTGGTACTGGGAAGATCATTTGTACTGCTGTCATTCTTTCTTTCCGACAATTTCTTTCTGCAGTTAGTACATACTTTTGAGTTTGCAGGCATTTCTGGAATTAATGCATACATCCATGGCGTAACAGTTCTTAGTCCTTTTCTTACATGGGAATGATGAGGTTTTTTGAAGGGATTAAAACAATTTAAAGTCCCAACTCCTCTAGAACCCATTGTGAATATTAAATACTATGCTAACAACAAATAAGCTTTGTAATTAACAAACTTCTACTGCATTAAAAAACACAATTTGCAGATTGTTCAGGCAAAATTATTATTATGAATATTTAAGTACCAGAACAACAACAACAAAATGTGACAATGAACGCTTACAATACAAACATGTAGATATGGCCAAGTAATACCTACTAAGATCCTATTAAGATTTTTTTTCATTGCGGGTGAGGTTGACTTTCATTGTTTCGGGTCGGGTCAGTTTCGGGTTGGCTTTTGACTCTTGCGGGTTGTGTTCGAGTTGACACGATTTTTCAAAATAATCTGCGAGATATTTTTTGCAAAATCGTTTGGCATTAATTGGTGGAAATTCCTTTCATTTACATTTCATTGCACTGTTGTTTCTTTTGCTTGGCGAGAAACTCTGTCGAGTTTCTATGATATACTGATAAAACCGTTGTAACCGAACGAAAATTATTTTACACACCTAAGATAAATGAGGATATGACACTTTTTTGCGGTAACCTCATAGTATCGTACGATTAAGGGACTAATTCAGTGACACGTAAAGACCCGCTCGCTAATGCTAATTCTGTGGAAGAAATTTACAAAGATATCTCGTTTGCCTGTCTATTTTTAAATGATTTTTTTTGCATTGGATAGCTGAGGTCGATCTGTACGAAGGCTGCTTTTTACTTTTACAATTTTGATTCCATCTATATATATGTTACATTATTAGATCTAATTCCGCGATTTCCTTATCTTATTCTAAATTACTACTTTATATTCACTAAATCCTTATCCTTAAATAATCTCTATCGTTAACTCTGTTAAATTCCCTTTAATTTAATGTCTCACTTGTCTATATTGCTGGGTGTACATCAATTGCGCCTACGGTGGGAGGAGATCATAAATTGCGCCTACAGCTTCGGCTCCTTCTGTATGAACTGCGCTCGAAGGGGGTGAGATAAGCAATCCATCATTTTATTGAGGGTTGCCTTAAAGAGTTATTTTTCCCAAAAAAGTCTTCTGGATGCAAATTCGGCCATGGTAAATCTTGGCGACAATAATCACAATACTTAAGGTCTGTATTCATCTAGCATTGCATTATATCTTATGAGATATTCAATGTAATGAATACAAATAAAATATTACTACAGGATACTTACTAATATTTACTACGAAAGAAGGGGACTTCTCATTTCAATAGCGCGGTGCAAACTGCCGCCCCAAATTTTGTTAGCTCTTTCAAGGTATTTCAAGAAATATCTAATGTTAATTTTTAAAAAACACACCATTGTTAAGAAAATTTTTATTTTGAATTGTAACATTTGGATAAAAAGTGTTTTTCCTTTTTCAATGACAAAAAATGTTGAAAATACATAACATTCAAGTTATCATAACTCGGTAAGTTTTATTTGTACAAAAATGAAACTTTTATTGTTTAGTTATTAGTACACGAAGAAAGTTTTACTAAATATATAGTATTTAAATCCTGTAAAAAAATTAAATTTCTGTAACTTTTAAAAATAACATTATATATATATATGCAGTAGAAACCCGGTTATCCGAAAATCGGCTTAACCGAAAGCCCTTAAAATTCCTCAAAGTCCTTTTTAAATGTGGAAAATTTTATTGCCAACACTATTTTGACCGATGTCAAATGACAACTTTTAACATATTTTGATTTATGATTAATATTTTATTTGTAAGTTTTAGATCAAACAATTCCGAATCATTTTTAGTACATTGAAGAGTTGCTTTAATACTTATTATCTTTAAAAATTAAAAAGAAAATAAATAAAAATCAAAACTTTGAAAGGTGTTATTGGATGTGGGTAGAAATAGTGTTAAAAAAGCATGTTCCTTATGAAAATAATAAACAGAGTCAACTTACTTATTTTGTCAATTGCGTAATTTCGGGCACTTTATTAGATAGACACGTACGACACTTCATCTTTTTTACAAAATATGTTGTGATTTTCTTTTGTTTTTTAACTTTGCATCGTTTCAATGCTGCTTTATCAAGCCACCTTTTAAACAGGACCGAAACTAGCCTTTTTTGCACCTGGGGCAAACATGGATTCCCCCCCCCCTCTCTTCCGGAAAGTATATTTACAAAGAGAATTTTACTAATTTTCGAATAGCCGACTTATTTTTAAATTTAAAATATGTAATCATAATATATGTAATACTGAACTATGCAATCTACAATGACGCGTCCAAGAGGGAGGTCACGGAGATCATGACCCCCTTCTGAACACCAACAAAAATATTCTAAGGACCATTTTTTAAATGAAATACTCAGTAGAGTCCCGATTATCCGAGTCCCGCTTAACCAAGTTTCCGCCTTAACCGAGTTAATTTCTTCTGATGGGCTGATGGCTTCCATTATTATGAAGCAGCCATTATAAAGGAAGTGTTAGGTGAAGATGAAAGAGCAGCCGTAAAAAGTTAGAACTCTGATTTTCTGGTCAGAATGTAGGGGGAAAATGCCCATATACTTTTTTTTTTTAAATTATGGCCATTTTTCTTTCCCATTCTGTCCAGAAAATCGGACTTCTAACTTTTTACGACTGCTCTTTCATCTTCACCTAACACTTCATTTATAATGGTTGTTTCATAATAATGGAAGCCATCAGTCCATCAGAAGAAAATGATCCATTCCAAAGACTAACGAAAAGCACAAACATCCATTATATAAATTGAGCATTTATGTGCTTAAAGGCTTAATTTTCAGAAAAGACAGACAGAGAAACAGTAGTAGCAGTAACATTACAACTTTGCTGCTATTGCTGCATTCTTTTTCTTTCTTTAAAAAAATTTTTCTTTTCTAATAAAGGCTCTCATTATGGAGCCACGAAACAGTTGTATGCTAAAAATTTTGGCTGTTAATACTTTTCTTTACGTTGGTTTTACATATAATGTATTTATTTAACACAATGAGTTCTGTATGCATGTTATTAGTTTATAATCTTGGAGGAATTTGACGTAGAATCCCCTCCTCCCTTACCTTATTTTGCGCTAATGATGTTTAAAACGGAATATTTTATTTATTTTAATCGAAAATCTATTGAATGATTAAATAATAATAATAATAATAAAAGATTAAAAATGTATTCATTTTTGCAAGAACTATAGGTAGTAATATAAAATAAATGTTTATTCTCTGGTGAGAAAATTTTTGGCAAAATATTGGCGTCCGAAATAAATCGCGAGATAACCTGTAACAGATAATCATAACCCTCATTTTAGCAGCAAGAATATTCTTCCATTTAGAATGTTGTTTTTTTTTCCTCAGCATCTTTCTTTCAAAATACTACAGAGAATAATATTAAAGTGAAATTTATTTCTAGCATATTAATTGAATTATGAAATATCTGTAAATATCTGTATATAAATGTTAACCCTCCGTCTACCAGACGGGTCCATTGGACCCGACAGGTACATACAAAATATTCATTCAAACCAGAAATTTCTTTAAAATAAACTAAGTATATAAACCAGACAAAAATAAGGTAAATAAATAAGTTAAATAGTTTTAAATAAAAATTCTGGTGTAGAACGTTTTATTAAAACTTGAATAAAATTCCCGGTAGATCTAGGGTTAATAATGTTTAAGGTTCTTGAAGAATCTTAGAATGAAACATCTAAAGGCAGAGTAAATGAGATATTAGTTTAAACCTTACGAAAATATTTGTTTCCATACATAATTGGCCCATGTCAAATATTATATTATTGAACGAAAAATAATATGCTTGGAGAAAAAAATGGCATTATTAGGTAACAAGTTTTATTTCTTCATAAAATTTTCTCTTCTAAAGTAATTAAAAAAAATTCTTCAACGTTTAAATTTCTTGTGTAAATATTTGAAATTGATGATGATTTGTAATGTTCTATCATGGTTATATATATGGATTTTTTTATCATCATACTTCTATATATTTCCTTTTTTTTTTTTCCATTTGTGCATATTATATTAGCGGAATATACATTTTTATAGTGTCGATTTTTCTGTGATTTAATAGTTATTATTAACAAAATAAATAAATAAATAAATAAATAAATATTATACTCATATATAAAATATATGTGTATAAGTTTTTTGCGAGTTTAAGAAAAGCATTATTGATAACCGAAATTATCGATAAAGCGCGCAATTTAGCGAATCAACGCCAACAGAAAAGAGTCTTTCTAACAAAAAAAAGCTGTCACTTCGTGCCCATAAGTATAAGAGAGAGGGTTGACAATGATATCCGGTCCAACGTGACGCCGAGCGCAGTTCATACAGGGGGAGGCAAAGAAGGGTCGGCATCGGCGCAGTTAGCCGGTCTCCTAT
This sequence comes from Maratus speciosus, assembly GCA_963932465.1. Classification (NCBI taxonomy): domain Eukaryota; kingdom Metazoa; phylum Arthropoda; class Arachnida; order Araneae; family Salticidae; genus Maratus; species Maratus speciosus. The sequence continues at coordinate 249,142,116 of OZ010799.1, forward strand.
ATTGCTTAAATATTACGCTTTTAGTATTCTTAAATTAAATGTTCCATTTCCGCTCTTTTTAAATTTAGACTCCCTCAAACATAAATTCTCAACATAAATAAATCACAAGAAAATACATTAAATCATACGCATTTGATAATAATAAATCACTTTAATAATTGAGTTGGTTACTTTATTCAAGTTATTAATGGGTGCACTTAGGTCTACTAGCAATCAACAAGTATTTTCATCTTTATAAATTATTTTCGTAAATCCTCTAAATATCATCAACTTATAATCATCATATCAAGTATTTATCATCATAGTTAAATCATATATGTATATATATATATATATTTATGAGGATGCTTTCATTTTCGAAATCGGTTCCCAAAATGAAAGTGTTCTCGTTAAAAATATTTGTAAATAAAATTGAAAAAGCAAAAATATGGTCCTTTACAGATCGATCTCAGCTATCCAATGCGCAAAAAAAAAAAAAAAAAAAAAAAAAAAAAAAAAAAAAAATATTTAAAAGTATTGAAATGCAAACGAGATATCTTTATAAATTTCTTAACCCTTTCAGGGGCAAGGTACTTCTATACGCAAAATGCTGAAATGAGTGAATGATACCAGAATATGTAACAGAATTTATTTGAAAATAAGCAAAGGCTTTTGTTAACGTACTTGGTCACCCGACCGGAGCACCAACCAAAGAATGGCATAGGATGTAACGCTCCGGTGGAAAATCCCCACAACAATCACCGATGCCGGACATCGGAAAGCACCCAAAATAACAAAGAAAAAGGCACATATTCTGACGAACTTACATAGTAAATCGTAAATTTACAAAACAATTGATGTTGCTTTCATCATCATAATAAAAATAAAAAACAATAGTGAAGTGACTTAAATGTATAACAAAAGTTAAGACTATAAGTCCTTGTTCAAGATTATGAAGTGTAAATGTTCATTAAAGTTCACTGTTCACTAATGTTCAAATGAGTTCAGTGTTCGAAAGAAAAATGTTCATAAAAGTTTTATATAAGAAAAACTAACTTGAAGAAAGATCACCATAATGTTCAGACCTCAAGAGAAAATCACCGCAAACAAAAATGTCAGACAAAGGACAGTTACTATAAAAGGCACAATGTTGAGCCTTTGATGTAGTGTCAGAAAACCACGTAATGTCCGTAGTGAACCACTGAAGAGTATTAACAGTATGATAGAAGTAAATAGTTACAAGTGTAAAAATTATCAAAATTTATACCCAATAAATGAGTATTCCCTATTAAGTGCGTTGTACATAGCACACAGTTTTCTATAGTTTGAACGGGTGATAAGAACGTTTTGAATGTTCCATCTCAGTGTACAATTCCTGTTGAATTTAAATGTACAAGGCATTAACGGACAATGTCCAAACAAATAATGTTGTATACTTCCTACATCACCACAGTTGCACCTGTTATTTGGGCGTTTTCCTATTTTAAACAGATACTGTGGAAATGCTCCATGTGAAGAAAGAAAATAACCTATCACCTGGGATTCACATAGAAATAAATCGTCAACCTTGTTTAATATCGCATAAGTATCTCTTTCCTTCTCCAAATTTTCACAAGAAACCTGCCATTGATCATGTAGAAGTGTTTTAAAATGACGCTTTAAAATAGAAGTTGGTGCAGGAATGCGTAGAACTTTATCATACAGATCATTTATAATAACTGATTTCGCCAACATGTCCGCTCTTTCATTTCCTGATATTCCAACATGCGATTTTATCCAGCCAATATATATGACTTTATTATGTAACAGGCGCAAAGAGTTGAAGATATTAAAAAGCTGACCGTTAGATGGAAATAAGAGCTGAAGAGCGTAAATTGATGACAAGCTGTCAGTATAAAGATGAAATGAATCATGCGGGGAACCGATGCACCCACTGATAGCCTCGTCTATCGCAACCAATTCTGCTTTAAAAACAGAGTTATTGTCATGTAATTTTAATCTCATGTCTAGCATAAAAGAATCCCTATACCAAACCGTAACTGCAGCTCCTACACTGTGCATCATTCGAGAACCATCAGTATACAATATCGGATGATTCACCACTGGTACTGTATCAACCACTGGCTTAACAAATTTTATATTTAAGTTTTCAAAAGAGTAAGGATAATTATATGTCCTCAGTTTATTCATAAAATCTTCATCTTTAAAACACATATTGTCAATCAAGACTGTACCATTTCCATAAATGATATTATAACGCTTAGAAGACAAATTCCAGTTCTATGTCAAGTGGTGGAGCACCCACCAAAACACACAATGCGTCATTAGAATTCGTACGATATGCCTTTAAGACAGATAGCAGACATAGACGTTGACATGAGAGTAATCTTGTTATTCCATGTCGATTTAAGTCAGGCATCCAGATCTCATGCCCATATGAAATACGTTTCTTCAAGACGGTATTGTACCATATTTTAAGATAAATAGAAGGAAGACCTCTATCACGGATTCTGGTTTGGCGCATTTTACACGTAAAATCGTTAAGCCTAGTTCAAATCATATCTAGGTGATCCATCCAGCGAAAATTGCTGTCAAGTAGAAATCCCAAATAAAGAATATTGTCCTTTACACTGATACTTTTGTCATTATGTTTAAAAATTGGTTTTCTTTTACTAAGAGTGTGGCTCCCAAACAGCATTGCGGCTGACTTCTCTGCACTAATTTTCAAATGATGTATAGAACAGATATCCGAAAAGTGATTAACACTAGTATTCATTGTATGTTCTAGCGCAGAGCGCGTATCTGCGCCCTCTATAATAACGCTATCATCAGCATAAGAAATAATCAGTAATCCTCTCTGCTTGCAACTCTTTAAAATCCTGTCAGCAACTAGTGTCCAGATAAACGGCCCAAGACATGACCCTTGCGGACAGCCACGGAATACATGAAACCATGTTAATCCATGCGTATATTTAAAACAAATAAGTCTATGACTCATGTAATTTTTAAGTGTAGACTTCATGTAATCAAAAATAGGTAAGATATTTATGATATCGGCTACAATACGCCAATCCAAAACGTCGAAGGCACCTGTGATATCAAAAGAAATTATTGCACAGTATTTATATACTGATAGTGTTTCTCCAATGATATTCTTTAACGCAGAAAGTGCTGTCAAGGTGCTCCGTCCCTCACGAAAGCCATGTTGTCCATCATCAAGATAATTAGAAGACTCCAGCATTGTAATAACTCGAAGTTTTAAAAGTCTTTCATATAACTTACCCATCATAGGGAGAAGAGTAATAGGTCGATACGAATTAATTTTTTCAGCTGTCCTATTACAGTGGTGGAAAATTGGCGCAGAGGTGGAGCCTATTGACACCACTAAATTATAGTAGTATTTTGCCTCTTATCTAAAGATCAAATTTCTGAGTTTTTATTAAACTGAATAATACCATAAAAATTTAGTGGTGTCAATAGGCTCCTCCTCTGCGCCAATTTTCCACCACTGCTATTACGTTTTCGAAAAAGATGATCATTCCTCGTTTCCAACATTTTGGGAAGTGACCAAGTGAAAAACAAGTATTAAATAGCGTCAACATAAGAGTTGTAAATCTGTTACACAAAATTTTAATAATTATTCCATCAATATCGTCCGGTCCTGGAGCTTTATTTATGTCCTGAATGCGCAGTACATGAAAGAGTTCTTTTTCTTTAAATGGAATAAAATCAGGTGATGAGGAATAATTGAATGAGTTAATGTACTCATAAGGGACAGAAGGTCGATAATCCACGTCAAAATGACCAGACGTAAGGCTATGTGCTACGCTATCATATGTGTCAAACACAGAAGATTCTTCTAATGTAGTAAAGATCATGTCGTTATGTTTCAGGTTTTTACCTGAGACATGTCTGTATAGAGACCCATAGGCATTATCAGTGCGTTCACAGAATGACAGCCAACCCTATCGTTTTGCACGACGTAAATTACTTTTGTATTGTCTTCTAGCAGTAAGATATTTATCCTTGTAATTTTCTCTATTCAAATTCTTCCTATAACGCTTATACAAGGCGTTAACTTTGTTTCTTTCAACCCTAAGAATTTCTGTATACCATTTTGACGTATGTTTATATGATAATGAACCTCTTTTAAAACAAGCACTCATAATCTCATGCAAAAGGTCATAAAAATTAGCCGTCCAATCTTCTAGTGCATTAGGACTAAAAACTCTACGTAAAGTGTTCATCCACTGAGGAAGATACTTTAAGAATCTTTTCTTGAAATTATATAAACTCTTGTTTTTTGTTTTATATCTTGTGTAGGTCTTAAATGAGGGATCAAGAACAGGGTGAAACCTGATGTAGCGATGATCGCTGTATGAAAAGACACTATCATCTACAGACCAGCCATCCAAAACCTGTACAATTTCGTTACCGCCCAGCGTAAGATCTGGACGGCCCTTTCGGTCGTCTTGAACGTAAATATGAGGTGCCTCTGGGTCATTTAGAATAAATAGGCTGTGAGACATTAGTAACTCCAAAAGAGGCTCAGCCTTATCACTGTCGCAAGTATATCCCATCATCTTAAGCGGGACGTTGAAGTCTCCTCCAATCACATGCCTGGAAAAATCTGGATAAAAGTCAGTCCATGGGTCCATGTCATTTTGAAAATTTCCAGAAGGTGGTGAGTACACTGAACCAATAATAATGAAACCTTTTGCTGTTTGCAAGTTTACAAAAATACTATTACTCGACTCAAAACTTTTCACACATGCATGCCCCGACAAAGTTGAAATAATAGCTGCAGTACCACCAAAAGAAATAAAATAAACCCAGTCAGGAGGAAGACCAACAAAACCACCGTTAACCAAATATGGATCTTGACAAACTACAAAATGTACGTTAAAAGAAAATACGTATTTAATAAGAGCATCAGTGGCGTCCGCACAGTGATGAAGATTTATCTGGACAAAATTTAATCCGTAATTATCAACCGAAGAGCCCGAGACAACTATCACAATCGTTTGGCTAAAAGTCCATCCCTGTAAGCCTTGAAAGACGGACAGTTCGGGCTACCGGCACGATGGGAATGATCAATTTCATCATCATGAAAGAAGCAATTACTGCAAGTAACTGTGTCCACGGTGCAATCCTTTATGTTGTGTTTTCCTGCACATTTTATACACTTTAGATCCCCAGCACATATATTTGCAACATGACCAAAAGCTTGACATTTATAGCATCGCACGATTGGTATATACTCAACCATGCGGTACCTCTCCATGTCTATACAAATCCTACGACGTGCCAAAAGATAATCAAAACTTTCCTTATCCATGTCCAATAGCCAGTTATGTCTTTCCGCTCTAGTCACAATCCTCCTAACAACCTCAAAAATATCTCCAGGAGCCTCAATAGTCCTATCTGAATTTTTTGCATCCACACTCAATCCCTCCAAAGCACATCTGACCGATCTCACAACCTCCTTTTCATCAACAACAGAATCAACACCCACAATCAATAATCTTTCTCTTTTCCTACGCGGAGTCTCCACTTTTATTTCGTCCTTGATTTCCGATTCAACAAGCAAATTCTTCAATTTTTCGCTATCACTCTTTGATTTAACCTTTAAAATCAATTGTCCAGCCTTTGTAACCACAACATCTCCCGGAGTCGGGATATCTGTAATTCCTCGCCACATATTCTTTACTTCTTTTTTAACATTGTCTATGGAATCATCTCCAGAGGACGTAATGATAACTGAGTAGTCAGAGTCTTGCCCGTGCTTAGTTTTAACAATGTCAGCTTTGTTATGAGAGTCATCCAAAACCTCCCTAACAGTAGAGAAACGCTGGGCAAGGGCCTCATAGGCCTTGTTGTCAGTGACCATTGTTTTTATCTTTACCTCATTGGCAACACAGTCTCTGTCAGCCTTAACCAATCTTTCAGAAATGTAGTCGAAACAATGTCTGACAGTTGTCATAATATTTTCAGTCACTTTCCCACCTTTGTTCCGCTGATTCTCCAAAGTCTCATAAAGAAATGATTGAACTTTTCTAATAGAGGTTGGAAACTCCAATTCCTCTATTTCCTCCAGTAAATTCTCCAGCTTCCCCATTACCAATGAACAATTACAAAGACAAAACTACCACAGAATGACGTAGAAAGACAAGCAGCCGGTCACAAACGGAGCAAACTCTCAGTGTATATATATATATATAGCCACCCAGCTGGATCGACAAAAAGTCAAATGAACCAAAGTGAAGCAAAACTACTAAAACTGGAAAAAAAACTCAAATTGCCAACCGCCAAATACACAGAACATGTGATAAAAATAACCAAATAATCTACAAATCTCAAAGCGTACTCTAGAAACCACACACAAACTAAACCAAGTCCAGATTAAATTAACAAAATAAATGTAAAGCATTTAGACAAGGCTAGCTCCATAATACAAAATCTCCAACACACTACAGAACTCAAAGCGTAACCCAGCAACAATATATAATCTAAAACAAGTACAGATTAAATTTAAAGCATTTAGACAAGGCTCACTCCATATACCAAATCTCCAACACACTACAGAACTTAATGCGTAACCCAGCAACAAATAAAATCTATATCAAGTACAGATTAAAATAACAAAGTTAATTGTATGAAAGTATTTAAACAAGGCTAACTCCATAAAACAAAATCTCCAACATACTACAAAATATTAGTCCGACAGTAGCATGACACAGCTCAACTCTACAATGAAGCAAGATGGCGATCAAAACAAACGCAGCGAGAAAAGCCCACCGGACACAAAAAGCCAAAATAAATCGCTAATTAATCAGGAACTAATAAAGAAAATACAACAGACTGAAGCTAATTGAAAGCCGGAGGTAATAAACTTTGAAAATAATTAAAAATAAACGTAAATAACAGAAGTATAAATGAAACAGCAAACTAACTGATGCCGCGAGCACTAAATTAGGCCTCGGCAATGAACAAAAATTTACAAAGTCATAAGAAATAAGTTTAAAGTAGGCAAATTACAGAAAAATCATATAGAAATGAACAATAATAATTGATAGGAAATAAACATGCATGTGCTACTAAGTCAAACAAGTCGGAAATTGCTCGTCAAATGTGGCAAATGTGGTGCGTTCGTACTATAACTAGTTTTATAATTATTTTTTGTACCCCATATTGTACTGAATGTATATATTTTTTAACTTCATAAGTGCATAGTCTATAACATCATTAAAATGCACTTGCAATAATTTTTTTTCCCATTCCCCGTAATGTAACGGAAAACTTTTGACTGTCCCTGTAATTAAACTATTCATCCGATTTTCATATAATTTGAAATGGCTCGACAAAATTTTGCAACAATTATATATTTAAATTTTCAGACCATTCGGAAGGCTGTAACATCATTAAAACGTACTTGCAATATTTTTTTTCCCATTGGCCGTAATGTAACGGAAAACTTTTGACTGCCCCTGTAATTAAACTATGCATCCGATTTTCATAAAATTTGAAATGGCTCGACAAAATTTTGCAACAATCGTACATTAAAAATTTTAGACCATTCGGAAGGTAGTTTTTGCTCTGTTATATGCGGACAGACAGACAGACAGACGAACAGACAGACGGACGGACGGACTGAACGACGACTATAGGTGCTACGTATTTATATAATTACGAACACACCTAAAAATGAATAATTACCAGTTAAATAGAAAACTTTGGCGGAGCTGCAAAAAATGTGTCAAACTCAATCAAAAGCCGCAGGGAAATTCTGTTTTGTTAACGTACTTAATAAAAGGAAATTTTTTATTCTACTATTCCTGTGCGAATGTGGCATTTAAGTATTAAAATTAAGTGGTCCAAAAATGAACCACCGCCCTTGAAGGGGTTAACCCTTTAGTGCGCAGCTTTGCATATATGCAAACAACAGTGTTTTGAATTTAATAGATTTCTTTTTATTCGTATATACCTAATTCACACCAGAAAATTAAGATAGCAATATCTGCTTTAATTAATAACAGACTTTCCGTATTTAAATAAAGCAAAATTAACCATTGAAACTTTCTGGTGTAAAGTCAGATTCTCTGAACTATGTAATTTCTAGAACGTATTTTAACATGGAAATGAAAGGGTTAAATGTTAAGTTTTATAAAATAAATAATTATATAAAATAATATATTTGGAGACATAATTATTAAAATATATTCTAATTTACAATATTTTAGCGTAAAACACCACACGACAGTAGTTTTTACTTGTATTGCAGATGTGCAACAGAAGAAAAGATTGACGTGTTATATGAAAAATGTATCTCTGATTTTTTTTCATTATTTTTCCTTTGTAATAAACCTTTCAGAGAATCATATATAATTTTTTTCGAAATAAAATAAAAAATCGCGCCTTTAAGGGTTAAAGATAAATATAAATTTAAAGATAATTATAAATTTCTTATACATTCTCTCTAAACTAGACTCTTAAATATGCTTAACTGTCGTAAAGAAATCATGCAACCATAAGAAATTTCACTAGAATGATCATGAAACAGAACAATCAACAAAGTATTATACAGACAGAGGAATTCTACGATGCGGGAAGTGTTTTGGTGTACCTCATCAAAAGAAGATTTCACTGCAAAATAGGATAGTAGGAGAGCTGTTGAACATTTTTGAGTAGGTATTTGAGGCAACCTGAAAATTTGTGCAACACTTCTTTTGTAATACCTGAATACAAAATCGAATGTCTGGCTGAAGGATCGTGGCCCAAAAACTGTGCCAGACACATGTCAAGTGCCATTTGGCACTTGACACGTGTCTGGCACAGTTTTTGTGCCGACTAAAGTGTCTGTCATTTTCAAAATATTTTTTTCTAAGAATAATTATTATTCTGCCTCAATCTCAGCGTGCCTCAAATACCTTTTTGGGGTGGTCAAAAAATGGCACTTGACACGTGTGTGGCACAGTTTTTGGGCCGACTAAAGTGTCTGTCGTTTTCAAAATATTTTTTTCTAAGTATAAATATTATTCTGTCTCAATCTCAGCGTGCCTCAAATACCTTTTTTGGGTAGTCAAAAAATGGCACTTGACACGTGTCTGGCACAGTTTTTGGGCCGACTAAAGTGTCTGTCGTTTTCAAAATATTTTTTTCTAAGTATAAATATTATTCTGTCTCAATCTCAGCGTGCCTCAAATACCTTTTTTGGGTAGTCAAAAAATGGCACTTGACACGTGTCTGGCACAGTTTTTGGGCCACGATCCTTCAGCCAGACATTCGATTTTGTATTCAGCCATTACAAAAGAAGTGTTGCACAAATTTTCAGGTTGCCTCAAATACCTTCCCTAAAATGTTTAACAGCTCTTGGACTAGGATCACTTTATTCGCGAACAATGTTGCCAGATTGGGGACTTTTTTGCCCCCTGATTGTTGATTGTCACCGCTTTATTTTAAATAGAAATATTCGACCTATTTAAAAAACAGATTAAAAATTCTGAAAACAAGGCGAATAATACCATTTTAAAAAAGTGGTGGCAGTCAAATAATCGGAATTTAAAAAGTGCCCAACCTGGTTGCACTGTTCGCGAACACTAAAATAAGCGATTTAAGACTCTTTTCAAATAAAAACTGGCTACTTTCTAACAGATATTTGAATTCATTTTTTTCCTTATCAAATTGACAGATGCCCTTTTTAAGAAACTACGTTATTGAATGACTTTTTCCCTTTTTTTTCGGTAAAGCAGAAGATATTTCAGAAAATGTAATTAAAATTGGCGTTTAAAAAAAAAAAAAAAAAAATCCGGTATCTATAGCGCAGGAGACGGAAAAAAACTGTCGACAATAATCGCTTATAACTCAAAATCTAATTCATTTATCGGGGGAAAAAAAGAAACGAACTGTTTGGTTACAAATCACTTCAGCAATCATCCTTTTATGTTCAAAAATGAATCCGTAAATCTAAATGCGTCAGAAAATTTTGTAATTTTGATCGAGGATAGCGAAATTTCGTTATTATTAAAAAAAAAACATAACTGACCAAGTACAGGGCTTCTACCTTAAAGAAAATGTATTTCTATGATGTTGTACCTATTTTTCAAGTACATTTGTATATTGAAAGAGGTTTACTTTTCCTTAAACGTAAATAACCTATCTAGGAACAAGAAGCAGAAGAACAGATCACGTGACGTCGAAACGAAGGTCAAGACCTGTTACTATACAACTGCTGATCTAAAAGGATAGTACCTCTTCTGTTCATTTTCCATTAAGGAAGGGTGTATCCTAGGTAAGCCCCGCCCCATTTAGTCAATGAAGAAAATGATTCATTTTTAAACTGAAAATTCGCTAATAAGTACTCTGATTTATAAAGATGAAAAGAAAAAAAAGAATGAATTACACCAGGGCTGGGGAGAACGATGAATTATTTTATGCATTCTTACTACTATAGAAAAAAACAAATAGATGAGATGGTATTTATTAGGATTTTTTATGATGAGATAATTGATTTGGGAAAATATATCCTCTTAAATTTGAGCTAATTCTTGTTTTCTATGTGTATTTGAAGTCCGTCTTCATAGAAATTAAACAATGAGCTTTTCGTATATTTATACATTTTCATCATGAGTGATCTGGGGTCAATTTGAAGGCTAATTTTTCAATACAATAGAAACTTAACTGCAAAAATTACAAAACGAGAAATAAGTTTCATGCCGGAATAAATATGGAAATTATTTTTGATTTTAATATAATCATGCTTTGACCAGCTAATAACACTTTCTTGGGGTATCTGTTTTAAAAGCTGATTATCTTTATGGTAATCCGTTTGCAGAATTATAACAGGACAGAGTACTATCACTCACTCTCACATGCATACAAAAACAATGGCCGATGGCATGCTGGGATTTAGACATTATCTTGAAATTTGTTGGATCGCAACTAATCGCCAGCAGCGCAGCAGTTAGCGTGGATGTATATATGATGTGCATCGAAAGCATAGGATAGGAGGTTTGGCTAATTGTATGTAATAATTCAAACTAAGTACAGTAGAACTATCGCTAGTAATCTTTTTTTAGCAGGCTGTGGATAATGCCACTCGAACAGCCATTCGTACAAACGAAGCCTTGCTATTTCTTTCTATTTCTTTTTTTTTTTCGCAAATTCGTGATTTATACAAAAATAGAATTTAATTTTATTTCAATTTCTATTTGCATTCTTTTTTTTTTTTTTTTTTAACAACCATTTGTCTATTTTACATGTTAAAAGACAGCATTATGCAATCAGTGATACATAATCAAATTATTTTTAATTAATGTTATACTGAATATTTGTAAATATTTTAAATGTACTATCAAATAATCACGAACTATTTTTAACCCCTAGAGGGGCAAGCAAAAATATCTCTAAATATTGAATTCTCACCGGAAAAATCGAAAAATTTTATTTTTAAATAAGGAAAAGCAATTTCTCAACAATTTTCCTCCAAAGTTAAAAATATAAAATTTTCTGGTGAAAGACTTGTTTAAATTATGTGGATATATTTTATCCCACCGCCCCTCAAGGGGTTATATAATTATGTTTATTACACACAATGTTATTATAAATTTTTAGATTAAAAATTCTAATGATAATTATTCTCATTTTATTAATTTTAATATTAATTATTAACAAAGAATAATTAAACACCGTTTATATATATACAGTCGAACCTCGTTATCCCGGGAATCTAATGACCAGAAAAAAGTGTCGTCATAAGCGGAGTGTCTGAAGAAAAATATGTCTATAAAAAGCTGTATTCTTAATTAATTTAAGACAATTTTAAATTCATAACTGTTCTTGCAGTTTTAAGCAATAAAACATTATTATTAAACAAAATAAACACAAAAACAAAATTGAAAAGAATCAGATTTATGATGATTTTTTACTTATCCATCATACGTAGTATAGAGTAAGTCTTGTAATCGTTTTAAAAATCGAAAAAAAAAATTGACGGATTTACACGTTTCAGACACTGGAGATTCCGAAAAACATATTTTTAAAAAAAAAATTGCCGTCCGTCTGTCTGCGTGTGTGTGTCTTTAAACGCTCTATCTCCCGAACAAATTGAAACAGAGACTTGAAATTTGGTGTGCACTTAGTATGTAATAATGGGAAGAAGACTATTGAATATCAGTAGCCTCGATTATCCAGAACTATTTTTTCAGACTCTCGAAATTTTCGTTCTCATAAAAGGTATATAAATTTTTTCGAAATTGTTTATTTTAAGGAGTGAATATAAAAGACAAAAAAACACATAAATTTTGCATAAAGAATGAAGTGGATCGTATAATGAGTTGCAGAAATATTTGTAATCATATTTTCCACACTCTTAGATTTTTCATGACCCTGTATTTCATTCAAATTTCAATCCAAAGATGTACTTTAATTGGAAATGAGACGCTTAATCTAACGCTGTAAACTGTTGGTTAATATGATTATCATTTTTGGAGTTATAAGAATGTTTCTTTTACGCAATTCGACACTACTTGATTATCCCGTCGACCAAAAAACTATCGCCAAACTATAAGATTTAATGCCAATAATGGCTTATCGTAAATGTCACATTCACTTGACATTAAACACGTTACACGTATTTGTAACGTCATCAAGTTAATTTTAATTCGACGTTTTATTTGTACTTTTATTAAACTTCTACTAATTTATTTGTTCTTTCGTTACTTAAAATAAAAATTATGCCAATTTGTATAATTTTGAGAGTAGTTTGGCGATTTATATAATTTGTCGAAATGGGTCGACGACGGCATAATCAAGTAGTACGCGCAATTCACTAAAGCTGCTATCAGATTCACCAACTTTTCAAGCAATTTTTGAGCCAACTCTTGATTTCCTCCAACTTTTTGCGAAATATTATCTCAACACCCAGTGTAATAGCAAACAGCAATATCCCCAACTTTTTATCCACAGCTATAAAAAAAGTCTGCGCTAGCCGATACTCCCCCCCCCCAACCTTCAACATTTCAGCCAATCAGAGATAAGCGATCTATACGAATAGGCGATAAATATTAACGGCTGGTACTAGTAGTACTGGTTTTCCTCCAACTTTAGCAACAACAATTGTACCCCTTTTCTCCCTTTGAACGGGAAAAAGTTGGGGTTAAAATCGGCTGAAAACTTGGTTGGTCGAAAAGTTGGTGAATCTGATAACAGCTTAGTGCTACAATTCATTATGTATTAAAAATATTTAAACAGACGTATAAGTTTTATTTTGGAATTGCAATACATTTTATAAACAGTTTGCACATTATTTATTTTCCTATTTTATATTCTGTATATCCATGACGGGTAAGTATTACGGTGGCCCCAAAATGTGTCCCGGACCCCCTTAACTTTAAAAAAGTCTGTAATATTACTTTATACAGATTTCTTATAGAAAATACATTTTTCATAAAAATTTTCGCACTTTTGTAACCACCCGAACAATTCATCTGTAACATTCTCGAGCAGCTGGAATCCCCTTCAAATTTTAACGAAGGCTTTTACCATTTTTTTCTTTTAAATGGAAATGATTAAATAAATAATTTCATTTCCATACAAACCACTGAAATTAATTCATACGTTCATCGCAACAGCAATCTCTTCGCTTGAATGTTGTACACTCACGAAAGTGGGATAAACTTCGTTATATAGAATGTGTTTTTCGTAATATGGAGTTTAATTTGTATGTTAATGATGTTCAAAGTCAAGTTTCAGCAGAAAATTTCGTTAAGTAGTAAACTTCGTTATACAGGGGCTTCGTTAAAGGAAAGTTCGACTGTATATATAACGGACAAATACTAATAACACTGCTAATCAAGTGACGGCAGTAGATTTATCCATTTGTATTGAAAATTTGGTACCGCTGAAGTGGTCTGAAACGTTTCGTTTATGTCACAAACATATCGTTGACTTTTTGAGCAAAGGTATTTTTTGACGAAGGAGCTGGACACTAACTTAACCCATTAAAGACGGAATTATTTTTTCTTTTAAAATACAAAAATTGCCTTTCGTACCACTTTTTCAGAAAAGCAATATTTATCTTATTTTATAGTAGATTTTCTGTCATTAAAGAAAGTGAAAATTTTTGTTCTAAATTACTGGTATTCAAACAGTAAAAGGGTTGACAGCTATGCTGTGACCATATAATAACGCTAGTACTTAATGGGTTAACAGTCTTTTTGTCAAGCAAATTTTTTTGGCAATATCGATTGTATAAGGTATTACCCCTTTCGACTCGGGCGTCTCTTACACAAATTTTATTTGGTTGACACCGCTTTTTTTAAAGAAGTTTATTTCAAGTACACAATTTCAAAAATGCTCTAATTAAATAAACCGTCTCAAACATACTATTATTATGGACACCTAGTGAACTCTGTGTTCACCGCATTTAGATTGCTTTCTGTCTTTTTCATTCTTAAAAAAAGCTCTTCTTTCTATATATGTATCATTATATATATAGGAAAAAATATATACTGCCCATGATAGTGCCTTTGTGTTGTGTGCTGTAAAGTGGCTTTTGCTGCCTCCTTTAGAGCTTTTCCTTCCCAAGCTTGGTGAGAGTAATTCTGAACAGTGCTAACTTTAATTTCTTTTTTACATCTTTTTCTTGTTATATAGTATTTTTTATAACTACAGCTATACTTGATATTGAGATCTCTATCAACTAACTTACTTGACTTAAGTTTAAATACTTAATTTGAATCTTATCCATAAACATTATATTTTCGATTTTTCATTAACTTTCTTCATTTATCCATTAAGCAGTTTAACACTGTATTTTTTATTTTCCCAGAGGCTCAAAAAATCATAAGACATATCTCTAATAGGCTGGATGTTAACCCTTTAGTGCGCCGCTTTGCATATATGCAAACAACGGTGTTTTGAATTTAATAGATTTTTTTATTCGTATATACCTAATTCACACCAGAAAATTAAAATAGAAATATTTGGTTTAAATAATAACAGACTGATGTATTTAAATAAAACGAAATTCACCATTAAAACTTTCTGGTGTAAAGTCAGATTCTCTGGACAACGTAGTTTCTGGAGCGTATTTACTCATGTGAATTAAAGGGTTAAATGTTAAGTTTTATAAAATAAATAATTATATAAAATAAGGTATTTGGAGACATACTTATCCTTTACTATTTAGGTATTTGGAGTCATACTTATTAAAATATATTATAATTTGCAATATTTTAGCGTAAAACAGCCACACGACAGCAGTTTTTACTTGTATTGCAGATGTGCGACAGAAGAAAAGATTGACGTATTATATGAAAAATGTATCTCTGATTTTTTTTTCATTGTTTTTCCTGTGTAATAAATCTTTCAGAGAACCACATATATTTTTTTCGAAACAAAATAAAAAATCGCGCATTTAAGGTTAAGCCAATCACAGCTAAGAAACCTCTCAATGCTGCTCACCTGTTCGTTGAGCACCACTTGCAGATAGTTTTTCAATACATAAACATTTTTGTAAGGTTGAAATCTGTACACGTTTTTGAAAAAATCCCTTGATACAAATGTGTTGATTTCGTTCAAATTTTCTTTACATTCCTAAAGCGTGACGGATCTCCTGAAGAGAACACGCATAGTAAATGTTGGGAGCCTCTGCTGTGTGAATTTGAAATCCTCCAACAATAAAAATTACAAATTAATAAAACTCACACCATGATTGGTAATGCATAAAGTTATTTAATAAATTTCTGGCTTTATAACTCAAATATGCTTCCATTAGATTAGATGAAATAAAATCAAGTAAGCAGCAGATGATCTGCTGCAAGTAGTTCAAACGATATCCCGTTGAAAAGTCAAAAGTAGAAGTTTGCTGAGAAAGCTTACTTGTGTATCGGTGTAGCTCTGCTCCCTTTGGAGATATTTCAGCTACCTCTTGACTGCGCAAGTTAGTTGAGGTTGCTGCGTTTAAGACGAAGCGCTTAATGCATGCAAAAGTCTGTTTAGATTGCTTGTTTTGATCGATGATGGCGATTTTTACATGGTCACATTTTAAATGATTTGCTATGCTTAAATGAATATATTTTATAAAACTATTATTAATATTATATTAATTAATATATTATATTTAATTAAAAATTAATATAAATTAATTATATTACATAATATTAATAATTTTATTATACTAATAATAATACTATTATTAGTAATATATTTACTAATAATTATATATTAATAGTATATATAATAATATATGTTTTTCAAGTGAAAAAAAAAAGCAAAATATATGAATTTTTTTGGTTTTAGCATGATTACTATACAGAAACGCTTATTTGATTAATTTTTCAAAGCTGAAGCTTATATAGTTTGAAAGTAAAAGTGCGCGTAAACTCTAAATTTACTAATCTGATAACTTTCAATCGTACTCACCGTTTGTCTATAAATGATTATAACTCAAGAAATAACGCCGATTTTTGAATGAGGGTTTTTGCATATTGTTGAGAATTTTTTAAAAACTAGGGGGCCTTGCCCCCTACGAGCTGTGCTCGCCAACCCCCGTTCAGACACCGCAAACTCTAAAAGCACGCTAATTTCATCGGTTTAAAAAAAAAAATTCGGACTAATGAATTATAATTTAAAAAACAATGGCTTTCTCCGTGTTAACGGGTTGTTTTCGTCTTTGATTAAATCAGATCAGTGAAACATGTGAAAACAAGCTAATATAAAATGATTTAAGTAAATAGAGTCTTTGTCTCCTGGTATTTTTAACAACGCTATAAGAAATTTTTTTTTAAATAAGACATTTTAAATGTATCGTTTTAAATCTGACGTAATTTTCACCAAAGTTTTCTTTCTCTTTTTAATATTCACGGGAAAATACTTTTGTTGTTAGAAAGGAAACATTATTTACGTTGTCTTAGAATTTTCAACACAAAAGCATTTCGAGTCTTGTAGGCACTTCAATAACATCTGCATCGGTTAATTAGTTCAAAATATCTCAGCTTGTTTATTTTATGTAAGTAAGTAAACCCTATTGGTTTACAATGGAAGTCTATGGAAATTTGGCGAAATATTAGAGATATCGCCAAGTTGGCGTTTCTTTTGCGACTAATTTTAGTCACCAAATTTGGTTATATATCGCCAAGTTAGGGACAAACTTGGCGGCATTTGGCGACAGAACAGGGTCCCCTCTATTGTTACCCCCCTTATAGGTATGGTGATGCATTAAATGCTGTTCAATATATAGATAGATAGATAAGGTTATCCCAAAATATGAAATAAATGTCTCGAGCAAGTATATTTTTTAATGTACACTGTTTCGCAATATTATGGTTTGGCAATTTTAAATATGGCATAATATCCTCCATTTACATCTTTTAAGGCATATTAATGAATTTATTTTTTTACAATATCTTTTCTCTTTTAAAATTCACATGCAAATGTAGCTTTTATGACGTAATTATCAATATTTTCCTGCTTTTAATACACAATCATTTAATTCTCATTTGAAAGTTTTTTCTGTTTATAATAGTCACGTGTAAATAAATTTTTAATTTGAAGGAAATATTATTCTTTACGCTGTTTTTAAATTTGGCAACAATTTAAAATAATACCCTTTTTTTAAATTTTTAAAAAATATCTCTCGAAATGCTGAAAATTTGAATTTAAAATAGAAATGAAACCTCAAAAAATGATTTAAATTAAAAAAATAAATGCAGTCTGCACACCGGAAACTTCTACTGTATAAAATGATCTAATAATGATTAAATTCTTACGTATAGTTTTTGCTCCTATAAATTTTTTTTTAATGGAACGATTTTGACCCACTTTAACATTAAATATCTCTTAAAATAATTCTTAGGTTTCAAAACTGTCTGCATCAGCGTGTTTATCAAACATTTCTCTACAGTACCAAACAATTTCACATTTTTGTATGCAATATTTTTCTTAATATTGACGAATAAAGACCTCTGGTTACAAAAAATTCAAAACCGGCGGCAGCGGTGACAGCGTTAGTTTTTATTTTATTTTAGAATAGAGAGACTCAGAATAAAACATAATCCGAAAACTGATATTTTGAAAGTTTAACCCTTTCCGGCACAGAAAAATTAAATTTTATTAGTAAAATGATGAAATGATTGTCTGACAAGAGAATTTACAAACGACCTTTCTAGAAAGAAAAAACTAGGCCAACAATGGAACAATGTGAGCTGGTTTATGGATTTCCTAGTTGCTTTACAACTGCACATGCAGTTTAGACGTAGTGTGATTTTCAATGTAACGGGAGACATAAAAGAATGTTTAAACGCGGCTGTTAGCCACAAGATAAAATAATAAAAGTTAAAGAGTCAGACAAAAAAATAAAATTGTTAGTATAACATGATGAAATAAAAAAAAAAATTTCAATGTGATCCTAACAAACTGACAGTCCTTGAACAGACGAAAAGCTACCAAGGGGAAGCCCCAGCTTAAAGAAAAAAAAAAAAAAAAAAAGACTCCTTTCAGAGACCATACGTTAAGTTTATCAAAATATGAAAAACTAGACCATTTAAACTTTCATTGTAAAACAAAAATTTTACTATATTCTTGGTGCCGTTTGTATGTTTGGAATTAAAAGTAGGTGATCCCGCTGTGGGATCGCTGCGCTTGAAAGGGTTAAAGATCCTGTGTCTCCTTAATAGCTCATACTCATAACTTTTGATACCTACAAAATTGATAAATGTAAAAAAAAAAAAAAAAAAATCTTTATTATTTGTGAAAGAAAACTTGGGTAAATTATAGGTCATTGTTCAAGAACTACTTTTTTCATAAGTCGTAAGGAATGACTAATATAATTTTAGCTATGACTGGTCGAAAATCTCTCCATTTTTCATACACAAATGTTTGCCCCTTCATGCACGCTGCTGCAGATAGAAAAGGTAATGATGAGCTTGCCAATTTAAAAATTATATACTAATTAAAAATGGTACTACTTAGTAATCCCGTCAACCAATTTCGCCAAATTATATAAATCGCCAAATTATACAAATTGCCATAATGTTTTTTTTTAAATAACGAAAGAACAAATAAATTAGTATAACATTAATAAAAATACAAATAAAACGTCGAAATAAAAATAACTTGATGACGCAAACATGTGTAACTTGCTTAAAGTCAAGTGAATGTGACATTTACGATTAACCATTATTGGCATTTGATCTTGTAGTTTGGCGATAGCTGTTTGGTCGACGGGATAACTAAGTAGTACCTTAAAAACATATATACAGGTATCCCCCGACTTACGTAATACTCGACTTATGTAAATTTGCACTTACGTAAGAAATTTCGAAAATTACATTTATGAACATACTAGGGCGTTTGATACGCTTTTGCATACTTTTGATAATTGTTTTATAAATAAAATATGCAGATAAAAATCACAACAATAATATAGGTTTATATATTAGATGTAGTTATATTTTTATTGGAATATACAATCAAATCTTTAACAAAACAAACACAAATCTGATTAAAATGAGCCAAAAAAACCCCCTCTGTTTAACCGTTACAATTTTGTTAGCTGAATTCAAACAATAAGTTTCGGTGAAGAGAAACGGGTGTATTTTTTCTTACAGCTTCAAAGCTGTTCTTTTGACGTACTAGATTCAAAATTGATATAAACCAGTAAATCTGCAGGTCAGGAGCCTCAACGTCAGCTCTGCAAGTCATTATTTTTAAACACACTTTTGGATAATATTCAACTCCCTGCAAACCGCAATTTAAAGTTTTCAGATTACGTAA
The DNA here is from genome assembly GCA_963932465.1 of Maratus speciosus. Lineage (NCBI taxonomy): Eukaryota > Metazoa > Arthropoda > Arachnida > Araneae > Salticidae > Maratus > Maratus speciosus. The sequence goes on from OZ010799.1 coordinate 249,161,868, forward strand.
TTATTTACAAGAATAAAAAATACGAAGTTTTCAGACATTAGAAGCGTTAATGTAAAATGTATGAAACGTTATTTAAGGATATTCTGAAATTTTCATGAGCTGCTGCTAATTCTGGTATTTTTTTAGATAATAAAGTAGATTTCTACAGGGGGGGGAGCCCTCCTGAACCCCCCGTGGTCTCATTAAATTTACATATGTAACTTTTTATTCATTGTGCTAATGGTTATCGTAAATCTTAGATTGATTTTTACTCTTCCGAGCCTTATTTTTTAATACCGGTGAACAGAAGATAATTTACATTGACGCAATTATATTAAAAGTTTACGTTTTATGAACGAAAAAGTAATTTCCTTTTAAAAATAAAATAATTTTCATTCATATTTTCTGAAATGAGGCTGCATTAGGAAGTAACACTCGTCAAAAAATATTTTTTTAGGCAATCTAGTTAATGTTTGGCTTTTAAGAGTGAAAATATTTATTTCCCGATACTATGACTTCATTTTCGACATAGATAATTTTTCAGTGCATAATTTTGACATTTACTAGCTATTTGCTTTTCAAAAGTTTTTTTCTTATTGGAATTTTCGATTAAAAATTAAAAATTTCCGTTAGCCGTGTGCAGACGTTAAATCGTGAGATATTGGTAACATTTTTTTTTTTTTTAATATTAAGAATTAATATCATAACACAAGGTCCTTTTATTTCAACCTCAAAGCATATTCGTTTTGATTTTGATATATGAGGTCAAATTCACCTTCTTTTCGTATTTTCGTTTTATTTCCAATATGAAGACGTATCTTCATGTCTATTGTTTATTTCATTTTCCTTTTGCACATGAAAATCTTTCAAATTAAAATTAATTGTTTAGGTTAAATTATTATTCCGGGGTCTAATTTTCTTGGCAACGGCAAAAAAAAAAAAAAAAAAAAAAAAAAAAAAAAGATTGTTAAATTTTATAGAAAACTGTCAATTTGAATGCTATTTTGAACAAAATAAATAGAACATAGCCTGCCTTTATTTCTGGGGTAAAATCCATCTATAAAGACAAAAAGGCATTAATTCATCCCTTTTTGACGCTCATTTGAATTTGACTTCAAACAATTACGCATACTTTCACATCTACGATATTCATAGGTGTAGTTTCGTTGCTAGGTAACAGTTAAAAGAAAATTAAAACAATGAAATGTGTACATTCTAAAGAAGTAAATTTATAAAAGAAAATATTTTATATTATTGGAACGCATATATAAAATCCCTCCATAAGTTATACATCGAATTTAAAAACTCTGAGAAATGCATAGGGAAAATTTCAAACTAATATGAATAATGTATTATTCCAATTAGGACATTTCATCATCCATAATTTACCATTTAAATCCTTCATTCATATGAGCCATTTCCTTTCAACAAATAAAAATGGAAAAATCGTCTGAATTGCCATAGAAAAGCATTATTGTGAAAAATAAAATATTCTATATTTTCCGAACGAATGAACCAAATATAACAAAAAACTATACAGCTAATTCTGGGTACCTCAACAACATATCCACTTAATTTCAAGTTAATCGGATGCTTTTTACGGCAGTTATCGCGGAACAGACAGACTAACAGACTAACGGAAACCAAAATTTTTCGTGTCTCCACAGTAAGCCTTCATTGACGTTTCGGCAACTAGTAAATCTGCAGATCAGGAGCCTCAACGTCAGCTCTACAATTCATTGTGTTTAGCATCCTTTGAGTAATATTAATCTTTCTACAAAAAACGAAATTTAAAGTTTTGAAATTACATAAACATTTATAAAACGAAAAAATATTTCGAAGGTTTCTGACATTAGAAGCGTTAAATTAAACCCCTTGTTATGTAATGGTATTCTGAAAATCTCATGAGCTACTTATTCTGGTAATTTTTAGATAATAAAGTAGATTTCTTCAGGGGGGCAGAGCCCCCCTGAACCCCTTCGTAGTGTAATTTAATTTACATTTGTAATTATCAATTAATTGTGTTAATGTCCTTTAGTAAATTCTACCAATAGACGGAAACGTACATGAATTCTTTTCTACAGCCCTGTATATTACGTGAAGATTTTTACGCGTCGTCTATAACATTTAAATTTAATGCAGACAAAAAACCCTCTTAAAACTGCTCATATCACATTTCCGGGGATTAGTATGCATAGTGTGCACCATATATCCAGTTTCTGCGGAGTCCTGTATATGGTTCTATTTAAATTCTGCCTTACGAATTCATTTGTGTATCCCTGTACATGGTCTATACAATATTTAAGCACTACTTATTAAGCACAAATTTACTTAACGTTAAAACGCACACCATAATCGAAAATGCTCTTCAGCAATCATCCCTAATAGACCAGAACTGTATCCGAAATACTTTATGTGACCCTATAAATGAACGATAAATACGATACAAATCATATTCAAGCTTCTTGTAGCAGTGGCGTAGCTAGACATTCAGCGCCCTGGAGCAAATAAAGTTTGTGCGCCCTCTTGTCATTGTTACTCGAAAAAGTTCAGCTCAGTTTTCGTTTGAAGTTTAAAATTTATATTCTATTCTTAATTCGATTTAAAACCTTACTTTTATTTGAAAGTCAAAGTGTTTTAACGTATTAAATATAAATAATAAAAAATAAAAAATGAATAAGGGAATGTAATTCTTTAAGTACGGAGCATCTACCTACCAATGTTTTCTGTGAATTGGACTTGATTTTCGTTGTAAATGCGCCAATGGGCCAGTACAACCTGCCGCCCTTACTATCTGTTTTCTTTTCAAGGGTTTCGAAGCATTGTAGATTCATAATGGAAAAACACTATTGTTAAGATTTTTTTTAAACTTGTAAGGAGGAAACACATTTTTCTGTATTTAGTGCCAGAAAATACTAAAATTCCATAAAATTCAAAGTATCATAACTCGGTACATTTTGATCGTAAAGAAATTCTTATTTTCTAAATATAACGTATAGAACCCATGGACCGTTTAAAAAATAACTATTTTGACAGAAATTACTTTTAAGGGGATGAAGAATAACATAGAAACTTGTTTACTATTGGAATTATTTCTAAAGCTAATGGTTTAAAAAATTAGCCAATGGACAAATATAAAAGTTGACACCGAGGTTCTCACCTGCTAATCTGAGCAAGTGACTAATATGAGCAATTTGGCTAATCGATAAAGAAAATCTAGTCAAATTTAAAGAATGGTTTCAATAGATTCGTCGTGAAACACTAAGAATATCAAAGCACAAGTAAACACAGAAAAGGTTTAATCGCACAATAACATCATTGAGAGTGTTGCCGAAGGAAAAAATAAACATCTCTTGTAATTTGGCGATTTCATTCCTTAGTTTTCTCGTCAAGTGAAACATTTTGGCGCAGTGGCGATCAGCAGCGAGAAACCTGTTTAACACCTTATATATTACTTAAAATTCCAGTTTTTACTTTCCAAACACATACAATGTAAGGAAGGAAATAGGAAAGCATTGTAACCACAATAAAAATAAATGAAAATAATGGAAATAATATATTTTAACAATTTCGAATACTCTCACTCCGTTCTCACAATTTTTACAATGATTCAATATGTATGTGTGTATGTATGCGCGTATGTTAAAATTTCCTCACATTTTCAGATTCCCATAGCACGATTTGGTATGTTTTTAATGATGTTGGCAGGTATGTTATTAAATTTGTCACAAGAATTGCATAAATTTTCGAAGAAATTGGCCGACGGGTTTGGTATCTAAACTATTCTTCAACCATTCTTTGATGATAACTGATGAACATTTTCTCTTACATATAAATTATTTTTATTGTTCTCGTTCATCTTATATCTATACAACAATGTTTCACCATGCAGACAGTGGCGGATCGACAAAGAGTTCACAATCACTTTACTACCAGTAATTTCATAAAATAATTTATCCTTATTTAATCGTAGAAAATCCCACGATTAAAACAGATCAAATTTTATATACTAATATTCTGGTAGAAAAGTGATTGTGAACCTCTGAAACGCTGCTACTACTGCACGCAGGATCGGTCGGATTCTGTCGTTGTCAAACACGCAGACCTTGGATTTTTGGGGGGCGCAACATTTTAAAAACTCTTTATTTTACCACCTTACTAGTAGAAACCAATAATATCCATTACCATTTCCAGTTTTTCTTTCTGGGGATGTTTTCAATTTCGGAACTGGAATGAAAATTTGTGGAAAATTATGTCATTAAAAAAATATTTAAACTTTATCAATGAAAATGCACGTTTTCATTAAAACATTAGTGGAAATACACAAGTGGACATATTTCACCTTTGTATAAAATTTGGGATCTAAGTTTTTATTCATTGTTATCAGGGCTTAATTTCTAACAAAAAAATTTCCGGAGCCCTAATATTCTGCGGTACCGGTACTAACAACTGTACCGTTCCCCCTCCTGCCCCCTGCCACTCAAATCTGCATACTTATATTTTGTACATTATTCGCAAAATTTAAAGCATTTTTTTTTTCTTTAGCAAAATAAAAATTTTAATTATATCTATCAGCATATACTTAGCTGTCAACTATTCCACTTTTTAGTTATCACTCCTTCCGAATAGTAATCTTTGCCTAATTATAATGTTTATCGCGATTTTTTGTTAATTCTACAATTAAATGTAAGGATTATGATTCGGAAATAGTGTTAACGCAAAAAACGGATAGTTCGAAGGCCTACATTTTTATGAAAAAATGAATGAAATTTACAGAAATTAATATTTATATGCTGAAGAATGGAACAATGTTTTTCAATTTCCTATAAAAGGTGCTTATCTTAAACTATAATCGATTGCTTCCGCATAACAATCTTTTGTGATGAGTCCCTGAAAATCAGATTAAATTAAAAATTTGACACCATTATCAGAAAGATTCGGTGCTTTGATAGAAAAAAACGGAAACACTGCTCGATTGCTTTCTATCAGAATAACAATACATGGCAATTATATCTATATACAAATGAAAGTGACTTCGTAAATGTGTAGAACAGAGCCTTAGCATGACCAGCGTTCATGGTAACAAAATAAATAGAAAAATCTCTAACGTGATTTTTATACTCGTACGCAGTAGAAGACAAAAAACTTCAAACAAACAAAACCTCAAGCTGATGGTAGTTGGCTAAAAACAGAAAATATTCCTTTCAGGTTAGATATCTAAATAATAAATAAAAAACCAACCAATTAAAAAATTGTCTTATTGTCACAAAAGAAAATCGTAGTGAAAGCAAATTCATTGCTCAATCTCTTGATTGGCGCAGTATCAATGCGTCGCCGACATAAATTTGCTACTATCACTAAACTAGAAAAACACGATTTCTGTTTTCCTTTCATTCTGATCAAAATAGCATTAAAATGATTTGAAATAGAATATAATACGTAATTTTGAAGGAGGAAATTTTTCTTTTATACACGAATATATAAAATTTTGAATATAAGATAGATTGAGCTTGAGTCAGTCTAAGCCCAAAAGCTGATATAAAAATTGAGTCCGTTTTATCTCCATCTTCTATGTGTGCGGCACATTATGTCACACATAAGTGTTTTGATAAAAAAGAATGCAAAAACTTGGAGATGGGATGGAAAGGGTAATTTAGGCTACAGTTTTTCGGAAACGCTATTGCACCGGGCTCCGGAGCCCTGTATTTATAAGCTCCGGTGAATTCCGACCAATATTTAAATATTTAATAAATACAGAGGAGTACTGAAGCTGGGCTCCAGTGCAATTTAACCCAAATTGTTATACAGTACTGAACACAACACACAATATATATATATATATATATTTTTTTTGTAAACAGAAAGTGGAATGGAGTAACTAGAGATTGATATATTTTTTTATATATAATTCAAAAATTCGTTGATTACTAACATGTGATATCGGATGGTGTTGGTGTGTGTGTGTGTGGGGGGGGGGAGTCTGATTAGGGCCTAAGCTAACTCACATTACTATTTTCGAAAAATATGTTTTGCTTTATTTAATCCAAAAATTCTGCGAGTAAATATGGTTTAATGGGGAAAATACTTATCGAAAAAAGTGGTGCAAACTTGAATAGGCGATAATCAGTTCCTAAGGAACACTAAATTTGATATTTAACTTTTACTATCTTTTTTGAAGGAAAATGCTTATCGATTCTGTATCTGAGACTTGCCATGTTCTCAATATTTCTAAAATGATACGGACAAAATTTAATCCCCTCGCTCCTCCCTCCTTCCTCTAAGTTTTGTCGCCATAAATTGATGTGGAATATGCTTGAATCCGACTCTTCTTACTGTTTTGCAATCTATATTGATGCATGTTTAGTTTCCACAAAACACAAAAACTTCCGTTCTCTGTTTTTTGCTTGTAAAATTGGCAATTTTCTCCAATTTATGAAACTATTCTTTTAATCGAAAAATAACTAAATAGCTAATGCATTTCTGTTACATCGTAAATATAGGTTTCTCAGCGGTGACTTCTGTGGCTACCATTATTTTCGTACAGTAATCATCATGATATATTTTTGACATTTTCAACAAAACGTACCAAGGAGATTATTGTTTGGAAATAGTAGTAGCCAATAAAGTGACCCATGAGAGCCCTGCAAATAAGTTTTGATTATTTCAAGAACTGTCCTTTACAGAAAAAAAATTGTCTCGCTGAAACGGCGTTGGAGAAGTTACTTGAGGCTGCAATATGCTATGAATTAAAATTAAAACTTCGCGAATAGGATTAATTCTTTTAAACTGTTTATAAAAACATGTTTAAAATCTAAATGTTGAGGTACACAAGGTAAAATGACATAGGAATATGTTGATTGTAACAAGATTCATCTATAATACTTGATTGATAATGAAAAAAATATGCAAATACTTTTACAAATTTTTATTTAGCTCTTTCTAATTTTGCGCCCTTCGGGTTCGTGCGCCTGGAGCAGTTTGCTCCAACTGCTCCACGGTAGCTACGCCCCTGTCTTGTAGTCAACCACAGTAATGTAATTTAATTTCATAATGTTTGAATTAGTGCAACACAATTAACACACTGACGACAGGCAATTTAATTAAATATGGGTTTAAAAACAATAGAAGCTCCTCCCTCTTCTGAAAGTGTCTCGGAAATTGGTTTCTGAGATATGTTTTTCATGTTTATGCAGCAGTAAATATCTTTCAATGTACGGATGTAATATATAATGTCTTACAATCTATAAAAAATATGGACAACACAATATAAATGTCTTTTCTGTAAGGTAGAAGTCACTCCCTTAGCCAATGATGTATTCTGAATAAAAACGAGAATTTTCGTTTCCCGTCGCTAATGTGTTAAAATAAGCTGTGAAGAGTTTTTTTCCCCCGTAGACCACATTTTAATCGACCACTTTTGTGTGACCCTGAAAAAAACATATGCTTTGCACCCCATATACTACAAAAATGTTTCAAAAATACATATCAATTTTATTATTTTGTAACAGAGTAACATCATTAAAAAACGCCACAAAAGGATTTTCTTCAAAGATTGTAATATTATGAATACTTTTGAGTTACCTGTACGCATGCTGTAAGTGCTACATATAACATATTTTATAGTAACCAGGTTCTAGTGCACCTTAATAAAGTATATAAATTTCATTACGTTTAAAATTGTGCAACATTATTAAAATACACCGCAGACGATTTTTCCCAAAGACTATAATGTAACGGAATAGTTTTGAGTGCCCCTGTAATTAAGCTATGAATGCTACACTCTTCATTTTTAATACCAAACATACTTTGGCAAACCTCAATAACGTATATCAATTACATGTAATCCCGACTATATTTACGCGAGTTAGAGCACGTAGAGAAACACGGCAGGCGACAGATAGAAAAACTGAAGTCATAAATACTTTTCATCCATGTTGGAAAGTGTTAAAAAGGATTTACATGCCTTTAACTGTACTTTTTTTTCACTTATAGCATGGTTAAACATTAGTTTAAACATCCTAATCCATGCGATAGCAATAACATATTAAAAGCCCCCCAAAATAGGCATATCTGGAGATCTATAAATCTACTGGAAAATAATTCATTATCGTGCCCACTGTTAATTGCATAAATTGCATCGATTTGGCGCGATAAAATATTTTTTGTGATAGCCTTTTAATAGTACCTGCAACAAAATTAACGTAATTTACTAACTTCATTCATATTTGACGCAATGATAGGCTACTAATAACAGTCGCTAGGCAACGAAGAAAAGAAAAAAAAAAGAAATATGTATCATGTAAAACAAGAAAATTAATTTAAAAATTCTTTATATTATTGGAATACATGTATGAATGTCCTCAAAACATTATACACGTAAATAAAAAAATCTTATAGATATATTGATAAAACTTCAATATAATAGGAATAATTTAAAACCTTTATTTGGAATTTTAGTATCCATAATTTGACATTTAAATCCATTAATCAAACGTGCCATTTTCTTTCAACAAATCGAAATTTGAAAATCGTCTGACTTGCCGTAGAAAAGCATTATAAAGAAAAATAAAATCTTCCATATTTTCCGAACGAATGAACCAAATTTAACCAAAAACTATACAGCTACGTCCGGGTATCTCACGAATATGCCCAATTAATTTCAAGCTGATCGGGTGCTTTTTGCGGCAGTTATCGCGGAACAGACGGACAGACAGACAGACAGACAGACAAACGGAAATCAAAACTTTTCGTGTCTCCACAGTAAGCCTTCACTGACGTTTCGGCAATTAATTCATCAATGCTAAATTTATAAATCCCATATTCCACAAGATACTTTTTATTTGAAATGTGTTTTTTCAGTTTGTTTTTATATTTTTTCATACTTTTATAGTTTATATCGAAGTAAATACTGCTGCATGCAACTTTATTTATAAAATGATACTGTGTAAATAATGTATATATTATATATGTATAATAAATATTGCGATTTCTGACGAAATTTTACCTAAGGAGTTTACAAATTCGACTTACGCAAAAGTTTAAGGAACGCATTACTTACGTAAGTCAGGGGATGCCTGTATACTTAAATCTTTTTTTTTTTTCAGAATAATAAATTTATTATTTAAATAAGTTCTTTTTCCTATTATTTACATAACTTAACCCTTTCAGGGACTTAAGTCACTTCCATTGCTAAAATATTCAAATGACTGAGTGACACCAGAATTTATGTAAAAATTTATCTCGAAATAAGAAGAAGCTATTTTTCCACGTACATAATAAACGGAAAAATATATCAAAATGCTGGTGCCATTGTGGCATTTGAGAATTAAAATTAAGTGGCTTCATAAATATACCACCGCCCTTTAAAGGGTTAAATATTTTGATATTTAAATGATTTAAACTAGGTAAAACTTAATAAATAAATAAATAAATAAACCTCTTTGTTGCATTTTGGTAATAATAAATCGTCTAATATACAGCCCCGCCTCTTTCAGAATACACATTTTAAAATCTTTAAACTTTGCTTTAAAAATGCTTTGGTTCTACCTTTTATTTGTGACTGTGTAATAACAATAAAAAATCTATCATCTAAATTATTTCTATCTCCCTCAGAAATTTCTGCTTATCCACCCATGTTCGTTCGCCCCCAATGTGAACATTACTAAATGTGTAACATCAGTAATGTTCGTATCGCAGAAAAACTTTCGATTTAACTTAGAAGCTATGTAATGAAATTAAATTTTTAATTTGCACCTATGGGAGGGGACGGGGGAAGGGAAAATCCTTTTTTTTTTTAATTTTTTCTTACACTTGCACTTCTAAATGAAGCCCTAAAATATTTTTTACTTTATGAACGAAAATAATTAGTTTTTGATATATTCTCACTAACGATTTTGATGTCAGGAATTCGAAATTGACCCAGACGACCTACAGCAGGGATGGCGAACCTTTTTGAGTATGCGAGTCAAAATTTAAAAATTATTATGTACCAACATTCTAACGTGCCAGAAACATTTTAACCAATATTATAGCCATGTCGCATCGAATTCCCTATTTAATAATCTATAAATGAGTTTTTCTTTTATTGTATACTTCGAATCAGATCATTTTTAGTTCTTCAGGTAGAAGCAGGTTGAATAGATACACAATTACTTACAATATCAATTAAAATTCAATTTTAAAAATTAAAACCTAAAGTAACTTAAAGCCTTAAACCTAAATAAAATCAAACCTAATCTGAAGTGGAAGCATGTCAGTTAGGTATATCACCATGCAAACTATCTCTTGAAATTCAATTTTCAAAAATAAAACTTTTGAAATTCGATAGAGAAGGAAAATCATTTAGAAAACACCATATGTTGAATGGTTTTGCGAGAAAATACGTTACAAGGCGCTTTCATTGAAATTTATACCTTAATTCATTCAAAACTAACGGATTATTTTACAGTAAATTATACAGCTGTTACACAAAATTATACTTTTTGTAAAAAAAAAAAAAAAAAAAAAAAAAAAAAAAAAAAAAAAAAAAACATAAAGTGGATTGTTCTCCATAAACGGAATATGATCTATGAGTTTTTTCGCGTGCAAGATAAGTTTTCTTACGTGCCAAGTTCGGCACACGTGATATAGGTTCGCCATCCCTGCCCTACACCCTTTTCTTAAACACAGTTTTATCAAACTCAGGAGCATCTTTTAAGCATTCTTTCTTTGATTAAGATGACATTTTTAGGACCTCGTCCACTTTTCATGTACAAAATTAAATGAAAGGATAAATATTTAACTCCTTACAAATACTTCTTACTACAGTAGTCCCCGTTTAAACGAATATTGACGATTCCAGAAATAATATTCGATTAAGCGGGTAATTTGGTTAAATGGGGAATTATAACTGTAATATTTAATGCATAATAAAAAAAGCAAAATAACCGTCTACGGTATATTTAATTAACAGCATAATAAATAGTTAATGGAATAACATAAACTAAAATAAATACAAATGATAATATAAAGTAAATACGTATTAATTTAATGTTAGTACATACATTTATATGGTTTACGTCACACTTAATGCAGCTCGTTTGAGTTGGGTCAAAAGTTTGCTACTTCTAATTTACGTTACTTACATTGCCTTAAAAAAATCGTTTAAAGTGGTTTGTTTAAGTGGAATTTTAAAGGAGTAAATATCGAATTATTTTTCGAATGAGTGCAAAATATCACAACTAACCATCTCGACTCTCGAAGTGACGGCACATTGGTTAACAGAAAGAAGTGATGGTGGGGAGATCAAGATGGGGGGAAATCATTTGACCTGTCCATCATACACCTGTCGGCCGAAATCATTGCAAGAAGAACTGAAAATTTGTTTTCAGCGTAAAGGAACCAAAAATGACAAAAGATGGAAGGAAATTCCAGCTGAAACGTGCTTTCTGGGCCTATTTTCAAACCTCGGTCACACAGTTGTTATTCGATTAAGCGAGGACGTTCGTAAAAGGTATTTGGTTTAAGCGGGGGAAAATAACATAGAACCAATAGGAATAAATTCGGTTTCGGAGGATTCTATTCGAATAAGCGGTGTATTCGATTATCCGTAACCCGATTGAGTGGGGAGGACTGTAATAGGATTCAGTTTTACATATTTAACTCCTTGCAAATATATCTGATGAATAGGATTCAGTTTTAAATATCTAACTCCTTACAAATACTTCTTACTAATAGGATTCAGTTTTAATTGTAGTTTTAAAATTTATATGCTGCAATTTTCCCTTTATCCATGTAGCATAAAATATTTTGATTTAACTGAAAAGCTAAGTAATCAAATTAAATAGCACTTACAAGAAGGAAATTGTTTTAAATAGCTGCTTTTAATTAATTTCATATGATTAAATAACCTTTTAATATTAATTTTTTCGTTGTTGTTGTTTTTATATACGAAATGTTGGCAACTTCATTTTCAATGTGTCCAATGGTCAATTTTCAAATTGTCAGCCATAGACATATAGTTCCAACTACAAAAATATTTTAAATGAGGTAAAAAATTATTTTATAAAAGTTGTTTTGGTTAATAAAAACATTCTTAAAAAGTTACGAAATTTAAATTTTTATGCAATCACCTTATCGAATGATGACCGTCTGAACTTGTCATAGAGCTTTGCATGTGATCAGCAGTTGTGGACACACAGCGCCTTCTATAACTTCATGCATTTGTTTGCGCCCATACCTTCCTATGTAAGATTATCTTCTTTTGCTATTATTTACCTCCCCACCAAATTTGAACGATCAATCCTGGTACACCCTGTAGATAAGTCGATATAAAAATATACAAATCTAAATTTTTAGATATATTAAATGTCTATATAGATTTAAATTTGCAATTAATATTCATGCCGGAAAAATCTCAGAGAATAATTTTACTAGATAATAATATATTGGCTGCGGCTTATTATGTAGCGAAGCAAACATATATGCCTATCTACACAGAGTATGGAGATCTATTAGAGAATCGACTCTTGCAAAAAAAAAAAAAAAAAAAAAAAAAAAAAAAAAGAAAGAAAAGGATAATTTGAAATTGAAAGTTTTCCCGCAACTAAAAACATGTTTTAGTGCTAGAAAACAATAAAAAAATTCTTAATAATTCAATAACATTTTTGCAATTGGATATATTCCTATAAAAAGGACAGCTTATTATTTGGTAAGAATTAATGAAGAATGAAAGAGATACAGCATACCTTCAGTTTTTATCTATTTTCTTTCTATATTTGTATGAAACTGAGGATCAATTATCTTTAAGGCTGTTCTCAACAAGCGCAAAACGTTTTGACACATTTACAAATTCATTTTTTTAACGGAAAGATATAAATTTGGAAGTCCTGACTATGGATGCGATTTGGAATCGAACTGTGTTTTTCATTTTTTGATAAATAAATTAACCATTGAGTTATAAGCGATTTTGATCACATGACAAAGACGTTTTTCGCCCTTCGCTGACTGGTTTGTCTGCTTTCTTCGTCAACTTTGACACTATTTTCTGAAAGATCTATTGCATTTGCAAAAAAACGGAAAAAACAGCGTGATTACATTGTTTCTGAAAAACAACACTTGCTAGTTTCATGCATTTCAGACCAAAAATAAATTTAAACTTATGTCATAAAGTAGCCCTTTTGAATTTGAGAACAGCCTTAATGACTTATCAAGCACAGTGGAACACTATATATGTTTTTCAGAAACTGACTCTTAAAAATATGCAACCACAAAAACATATTGTACTCTTGCTTCAAAAGTGCCACAATTCCATAAACTCCATTTTTCAGAAAAGGTTGTCCATTTTTGGCTGTATTTTCAGTGCACTATCTGGCACTTTAGATGATTGTTGTAGGCGTGAAAAACCAAGCCGAATGGCAGCCATAACTCAAAAATACCAATTTTTGAGTTGTGGCACTTTTGAAGAAAGGGTGCAATATATTTGAAAATAAAAGTAAACACACAGATCTGGTACATAAGACATAATAAAATAACTTTATTTAATATCGCTAAATATTTTAACATTATTAAATATCTGCACAATGGAGATAATTATTTAATTAATTTGAAGATAGTTTTAAATTTCACAAAAAAATAAACATATAACCAGTGCTCCATTGAATTAATTTCAGAATTTCATTTATTTTTCTCCCTGTAACAAATGTATTGTACAATGCAAATTCCAAATAGCACACAGTCAAACAAAAATTGACAGTTAAAAACTTTTATTTATCTTGACCAAAGGAAAAAAAAAATTTACATTATGTTGATTTAAAATTTCGTGGAGAATTTCTCAGAAACGTGTATGGAAACTAAAACATATGACAAAGACTGTGAATGCTTCTTTTTCTTTCTAAATGAGAAAAGCAAAATATATCAATATCAATACTATTTTACTGATAATGTTTTTTGTCATATGCTCTAATGTTATGAATTCTATTTAGTACAAAACAGTGGCGTGCAGAAAAACTGAGAGCCTGGGTAGTAATTCGAATATGGGCCGTCTCCCACCACATCATAATACAATGAGACATGCTACGACGAAACACAATCAATAAAAATATAGTTGTTGTTGTAGTATCTTAGGAAGTTTAACTGCTTAACCCTCCGTCTACCAGACGGGTCCATTGGACCCGACAGGTACATGCAAAATATTCATTCAAACCAGAAATTTCTTTAAAATAAACTAAGTATATAAACCAGACAAAAATAAGGTAAATAAATAAGTTAAATAGTTTTAAATAAAAATTCTGGTGTAGAATGTTTTATTAAAACTTGAATAAAATTCCCGGTAGATCTAGGGTTAATATACTTTTTGGCACGATCATGAAATTATCTGTTTGAACCAGGATTCTGTTACAAACAGGTAAATATAAAAATAGCAATTTTGGCCTTTTTATTTTTATTATTTGTTGGATATTGTAACTAACGAGGGTCAAAGCCAGATCCTCTAGGAGGGCCGGGTCCCAGTAACTTGTACCAGCTCTACCCCCTCAGTACGAGCCTTCAAAACAATAATCACTACATAATAACAATGTACATTCAGTTTAAATTTTAATATATATTTATTATTTTGATTGCTTATTTTTTATTAATAGTAACTTTTGTAAACATTTTTAACTTGTCATTCAAATCTTGAAAAAAAAAAATAGTCTTAGAATTTCAAAATAAGAACAGTTGTAAAATAAGATAAGCTTCAAGCTTTTTTTAAATTCTTGTTTAATGAAACTATACCATTAAAGAAAAAAGTATTAAATCTATTTTGAGACTAAGTGTTATGTTTAAAAGTGCAATAGGCAAAAATCTGTTAAGGAAAAAAATGGTTCAACAAATTGACTCATAATATTAAAGCTTTCTAATTTTTACGTAAATGCTATATTTTATATCTCTCATTTATGATTGTTTATATGTATATTTGCTTACTTTTTCTGTTTAAATGAAAAAGAAACTGCCCATTAACAAACTTCCATTATTACTGGTATTTATTGTGTCTTAACTATAACAGCAGTAAACAAAATCAAACAATGGAATTTTTATACAGATTTTTAATGTTTAGTGGGATACCTTTCTGACAATCTTTTATAGTTAGGATACACAAACAACCAATTGGGTGTAGTAATGAGTCACTTGTAAAGGATAGAGAAATTATTTTGCTTAAAAAACACATGAAAAATGTATTCAAATGTGAAAAATAAAACATTATATATATGTAATATGAAGTACACAGATATTTCTCCTAAGATTAATACTAATATTTTTTTAGCCAGTCCTCTCAAAGTGAAACTAAATAAGTAAAAATGAAACACACTGCACCTAAATTTTGCTGCATTATTACTTCTACAATTTGTAGATTTGCTTTTTTTGTGTGAAATTGTGAACTATCACACATTATATAGATGACCGAAAATCTCTGCAATCTGGATTGTCTCTTAATCCACCACGTCTTCTTACAGATGAGAATGCATTCTTAAGTGCAAAAACATTAAAATTAGGAGTAGCAAATTTCCAGAAAATTAACAACGATTTTTTTTTTTTTTATCAACTAGCAAAACACAGTACATGTTGTTGTTCTGGTGTGCTTCGATGAACAGTATTTAAAAATGTCAATGGGTTCCATCTAATAATTAAATATTATCTAAAGAGGCGCTGAAGCTAAGCTCTAACGAGCTTTGGTGAAATTTAACACTGTGTCAAACTAAAATGTTGATCAGTAAGACTATTTTATAAAAAGAACAAAAAGTAGAGAGTAAACATAAAACAATAACGAGTAAAAATAGCTGATACAGTTGCAATTAATTCTGGTATTCATCGTTTACATTCAGACAGAAAACCATTCAGTTTATACTTCTGCGCGCTAGACAAAAGCATGCTTTTACATGTG
Organism: Maratus speciosus; assembly: GCA_963932465.1. Classification (NCBI taxonomy): domain Eukaryota; kingdom Metazoa; phylum Arthropoda; class Arachnida; order Araneae; family Salticidae; genus Maratus; species Maratus speciosus. Next base: position 249,177,745 of record OZ010799.1, read on the forward strand.
TGGCGTGCTGTATAAGCACTTTGATAAGAAGGAATGCAAAGAAAAATAATTTTGGGCTATGCCTTTTTTTTTTTTTTTTTTTTTTTGTTCCTTTGGATTCAGGACCACAGCAACTACGAACTACAGTGAATTGCAATCACTTTTTAAATATTTATTAAAAACAAAGAAGTACCGGAGCTGAGATTTGGTTTAAATTAAGCACTGTCTATATGTATTCTAATCCTTAGTACCTTCCTTATAAAATGGTACTGTATCTGTACATGAAGCTGTTATACTTTGCTGTTATTCATCAGGTTTTTCTGAAAAAAAATTTAAGATACGACGCACATTGTAGAAAGAGAGATTTTTCTTATCTATCTATATTATAAAGGACAAACATATCTGTGCGTAACGCATACGTCATCCTGCGAATGGCAACACTTTGAAATTTGAAATGAAATTTCGGTTTTGCAATTTTCTTTACTGCAAATTTTTAAACTTCTAAACATCGCACATTTTAAATTTTTACACCGTTGTATAAGGAAAAAAATGCTCTTTTAAATGCAATTTGTTTGAAAGCTGTATCTCAATTTAATTTTGAGATAATAATTTTTTTTTGTAGTTTTTAATACATTTTTTGTAATTGTGGCAACGGAAGTCCGCCATTTCTGTTGAAAATCATGGAGGGTTTAGAGGGAAAATAATCCCCGAGTAAAGAAAATAATATATTACCGTAGCTTTTGTTGCCGTTTTCTCATAAAAACTGAAAAAAAATTGAAATTACAATGCGTGCTATGTCAGCGATTTTTTAAGTTTCCAATTCAAAGCCATTTTCAATTTTTACACCGTCAAATAGAAAAAAAAAATCTACTTTCAAATGCAATCAATGTGTTTGAAAATTGTATGTTAATTGACTGAGTTATTACGGTTTTTAAAATAATTAGCTGCCCGTGGCGACCAGTTTGGTCTCCCTTAAATGGAATGCTAGGCATTATATCGTGTTACTTTTATTTATAATTTAATTTACTTGCTCAATCCTTCGCCAAATCGGAAGATTCTGATAGAGAAATCAAGAACTCGGTATTTTTATGTTAGTCGGGCACAGGTGATAAATCGCCAAACATAGTACCCGTCGTATTTTTTCATATTTCTAAAGAAATATGAAATATTAAGTTAAAATATAACCCTTTCACTCATTTTAAAATGGATAACTTTAATTTAAAACTGAAACATTTCAAATTCACGAATTTCACTTTAAAAAAATCTTTAAAAAAGGAAAAAGAAAAGAAAAGAATAAATACCATAAACCATTTAATTTCAACATCAAAGCATTGTTTTAATTTACACCTCGAAAAATAAAAAATGCTGCTGGCGAGTTAAAAAATGCTATTGGCGATAATTGCGCCCAGCTAATATGAAAGTACGAACTTTATGCGATCATAGCAACTTTTATGTAGTATTATTCGAAAAAAATATTTTGATGAAATAGGTTGCCAGAAATACGCTGCCAAATTTCTTTTCTCGCCATGGACCTTTTCTCTATTTCGCCAAGTACCTATACTGGAAAAGTACCTTTATTTATTTATTTATTTGTTGTATTTTAAATTAGATGAATAAAAGACGGCACAGGTGTCATATACGCGTTGGCGCGACTTTTTTCTGACGCCAATGTCATATACGCACAGGGGTACTTAACTGGCGCCAAAGTGTCGTTATTTTGCTTGATATGGTAGCCCGGATGTTTTTGTTTATTTATTAATAAATTGTTTATTTACTTTTATTTTATTTTTTTAATTATATAAATTGTTTTGTTCTATAGTTATTAATTAAACTTTTTTTTTATTTGTTGTTATTCCCTTTTTTAAAAATATTACACAATAACCAATGAGATGCGTTACATTCAGGTATTGCCATTAAACAATTAACAAATAATCGCGATTTCTGTGCCACCTACGATAGCATAAAATATATAGATTTTCAAGCATGAATTATTTTTAAATTTATCTATCCCGTGTAGCTCGATTACGAAAGATTAATCTCATTTAAAAAATGTAAAAAGTTCAGCATTTGTTTCCGTCTAATGTTGCGTAACAAAATTAAAACTTTCTCTATAGAAAAATTAATAAAATAATGTAAATAAGAAAACAATTTAACAGACATGTGATTGAACCACGTGCTTAAAGCACTTAAATGATCGGAAAAACTGCCGTAAAATGTAAAATCTTGGGCTAATAACTCCTAGCATGCGCTGACATGTGAAAGTATCGCTTTTAATAAAATTTATAACTTTATTTGATTGCATAATTGATATTTTTCAGATAAAAATTCTTTTTGATGTTAGTGGGCAATCTAAAATATATATTACATGTAAAAAAAATAATTACAATAATAAAAAAAAAAGAATGGTTTTCACCTATACACTGTAACCCGAGGAGCTCGGGTTCGATCCCCTAGTTACGTAAAAAAAAAAAAAAAAAAAAAAAAAAAAAAAATAGCCGTTCAACTCGTAACTCCAAGACTTCTGTATAATGATTGATTTAAAAGCCCTGCAATATAAAAAAGAAAGAAATTAAATAAATATGCATTTAATTAGAAAACTGCAGAACAATCAATAAAATGTAATTAAAATTATTCTGAGAAAGCGTATTTTTAACATAAGCTTTGCAAGTCATTGTTTTTTAATCCCACTTTTCATAATACCTAACATCCTGCAATTGGTAATTTCATGATGCAGGCTTGCCAACCTTTAAATATGAGAAATCGTAGCACACAAAATTGTGTATGTTGGTTGGTTTTTATGCTGCTACTCAAATGAAAGTATATGCAGCATTCGAAATCCTTGGTGGCCCGCTGGTCCAAGACCACTAAAAATTCAATCCGACCACTAAATTAAAAAAAAAAGGGGTCCACAGGACCAGTAACATTTTCCCCCTCTCTGACACGTAAATTTTCCCGTCCCTGAGATAACTGCAACCAAACACAAACCACAGAATTTTATTTTATTAAAAAAAATAAATAAACAAAAATTGCATTAAAACTTAGTTGAAATAAATAATCGAAAATAAAATACATAAATTAATAATTTTATAGTTTTTGCTTATGTAGGGGAGGTGGGGGATGAATGGGACATTTTCACAAAAATATTTTTTTATATTTTTTTATTTAAGTTACTATCAATATTATATATCACATTTCATACATTAGGTATTTGCCAACATATATGAACAATATTTATTCTAGATTATGATTTATTCATAAAAATATTATGAAATAAAAAAAAACGTTCCTCCCAGTCCCAATCATCCCCTCAGCAGGGATGAATGGGACACTAATAAAGATGGATGGGACACAAAGATTTTCCTCCCTGTATTCAATTTTACCAAATTAAAATTTATAATTATAAACTTATATGAAAATTATATTTGCAATATATGATTTTACAGCACGAATCGATATGGTTTTTTTTTTCAATAACTTCTTTTATTGCAGTTTTAACTTTTAATGCGGACTTCGGCTATCAACCTGTTCTTTTTTCCCCTTATGAGGCATTTTATATTTGCAATGAAAGTGCAAAATGTCTTTTAAATATAGCATAGCTAATAATTTTCAATCATAACTTATTAATTAATATTAATTAAATGTATCGTAGAAACATGCAGAACGGAAATTATTGGGTCGATCGGAAAGTCATGTCGTGTTGGGAAAATCAATTCGTACCGGAAAATTCTGCCCGGTAATTATTAGGCATTAGATATCGGAATCAATGTCTAATAATTAAATGATTGAATTTTCCGGTACGAATTGATTTTCCCAACACGACCCGACTTTCCGATTGACCCAATATGTTAGGGGTGGGGATTTATTTGTGCAACATTTCAAAATTCAATATAATTTCCCCCATTTGATCAATACACATACACTATTTTTATCAATTTTGATTAAGTTTTAGTACCAATTTTTTGATAATCCATTAATAATTATTACAATATAATAAGTAACACTCAGAAATTTTAAACAATAACAACTCATATATACTATTTAATACTATTAATTGACGTAAGTTATTGATTTATCATCCTATATAATACTATTTAATGATAAATAAAATTTTCAACATCTCTAGGGAGGAGTGAGAATGTCCCATTCATCCCCATTTGAAATGTCCCAATCATCCCCATGATGCATAATATCCCTTCTCAGCCATTTTACCTCAAAAATTATTTTGTCACAATGGTTACTATTCATTCATTTTAATTATTGATATTGAACCTTAAAATAAATAACTACAACATAGCTTAATTTTTTATATTGTATAAGATATTTCACATCTTCAAATGTAAAAAAAACTTACTTTTAAGCAGAGATTTCAGAAAATGCAACTTTGAAGGAAAATGAAAACAGCAATGTGGTCCTACTTTTAGTTCTGAAGCACACTGTGGTAGAGGTATATGGAGTTAGGAAGCAATTTAAAATAAATGTTTATTGCCTGAAATATTGAGAATGCCCCATACATCCCTTGTCCCATACATCCCCTAGCTCCCCTACTGTTTAATTTTTAGCAAAATATAATTTTACATTTTATTATGCCGAAAATTTTGGCTAACTGAAAAGAAGTTTGGTTTATGTTCTAGGAGGAGGGGGGGGGGGTGTCACTCAAAGGGTTAAAGGTACTTAATAGAATTTTATGTAGCGGACGAGTGACAATGTCTGCGGACCAGTAAGCTCTGATGTTTACTGGTCCTTGGGACTTACTGTATATTTTAATGTGTTTATGTTTTTTGCAGAATTTTGTAATTTTAGACTGATTTTTATAGAATCGCAGTTTTTAGCTCGAAATCATAGAAATTACGATTTTTTTTTCATAGCAGTTGGCAGGTCTGATAATGTTAGAGTATGTATATTTCAAAGCAAGCAACTTTTTCCAAAAATTCAGAAAATCTAACTTAGACTTATAACTGGTTTTAGAATTCACATCGCTAGAATCCAGCAGTTCTTTGTTTTCTTCACTTATTCTTAAACGCTTACTTGCAAATAGTATTAGTAAAGATTTTGTTTTAAATAGTAAAGATTTCGTTTTAAATAGTAAAGATTTTGTTTTAAATGGAAACTGATAAATCTTTTACAATCGGGCTGCATATTATAGAGATACATTTAAAAATAACACATGTTTTAAAATCATTTAAAAACCACAAACATTCAGTCAACTGAGTTGTAGTTTTCAATCAAATTGCATTTGAAAAAAAATATATATATATATTTAATTATATGATATAAAAAAAAGAAAAATTTTTGGTGTGTTAATATTTGATTTTAGCAATTGTCAATGAAAAAAAAAATCTTTAAATTCATGCAATATATTGCTATAAAGTGGACCTAAAATTTTGCCACTGTGTGTACCATAAAACAAATTTCACACAATGGAAAGAAAGTTATGACCATGCGATTTGTAGAATGACATTTTTCCCTGACTAAACTTGCATTAAAACTACAGTAATCTGTTCCCGCTACAAATTACAGATTTTTTTTCCCTTTTTGCTATGCTAACAATATTTTTTACACAAAGATTAATAAGGATTATTAACAGATTATAATGGTATTCATTATAACAAGCAGACTTAGATAAAATGTAAAACTGTCTGCAAAAAGACGCCACGCTCCTCCCGAGTCCTATATCACTGCTAACAGCAAAAATGAAAAGTTATATGCAAGTCGAATCAAGATTTAACCTAATCCTAGAATTTCTTCCGTGAACTAGATGAGGTGATTATCTGTTATCCCGGTTCCCGATCTATTTCGAATGTAAAAAAATCGCCGCAAATCGCAGAAAAAAGCTAAACAAGCGCACAAACATTCGCTAAAATTTCCAACCAAATAAACTTCATTTAAAAGAGATCAACATTTAACATTTATTTTTTAACACAAAATTTATTTTTAATCTGTTAAATTAATCTGCAGCACCCTCTTCAGTGCGGCACTGTTTCTGCTATCAGCCCTGGCAGGAGGAAAAAAAAGCATCGTACCCGCTTGGACTTCAGAAAGTGAGATGTTTAAAACATTAATTTAAAAAAAATTAAGTTTATTACTTACACTGTATATGAATAAGTTGTCGGGAATCTTTGTAGGTTGCTGGATAAAGTCCCTCGTCCCTAATGTATTTTGGAACACTATATACTTCCGGAGTAGGGAGGACAAGTTCACCTGTATGGCCATAAGCTAGTTGTGCCGATATAAGCTCGCTGACGATGATTTTCCTGAAAAATAAATATATAAACATTAACTTCTAATAACCTAGAAAAAAAGTTTTAAATAAATAAAAAATAAAAGAACAAAAATTTTAAAATGTCACATACTCCCCCCCCCCCCCAAATTATTTTAAAAAGATGAATAAATTTACAAAATAAGTTCTCATACACAAACAAAGAGGTTAAAATTGGAAAAGACTTACTCATGAAAATTATTATAAATACTTGATTTTTTTTTTATTTTTTAAAGAAAAGCAACTCTGATACTAAAATAATAACAACAAATCAAAGAAACATAAAGGTCAAGTTGCGATTATATTTGTGAAATAAACAGCAAAATCAATTTTTTTTCCTTACTTTTATGTAGTAAACAGCCAGAAAGTTTTTTAGTCTGAAACCAAAGTGAAATTGGGTCTTTATCAGAATTTTGGACAAAAATGAAACTATTTCAGAAGCAAAATGTAAGCTATTAATGTGTGCATACATAGATGCAAGATATTATTCACAAATACACATACCTGTCTATTTACTAAAATGCACGATACCATTTGAAAAATGGAGCTTAAGTCAGATACGGTAGACTCCCTCAAATCTGCACATCATTGCAGATGGAAACAATGAAACTTACAATTAAGATATAGGTGAAAAATTCGAGGTTTTTAAAATTTTTATATCATTCTGCATCTGTACACATTTTAATACATAATTCGGGTCAATATGACTGAACTCATGCTTTTTTATAGATAAAGTATAAATTTATTTCTAAAAAAATTCAAGATAGCGCTGATATCAGAGGTGATGCCGATCTTTTTTCACCTAATACATTTATGTATTAATCAAGCTTTTTTGCTTATTAAGCCTTCTGGCTAAACATGAAATAAAACTTTGTTATTTAACGTTTTTGATGCAAATTAACGTACTTTCATGAGAAGAGTTTCACTGAATAATTTATGAAAAATTTCTCATTGTCATCTATATTTATTTATGCATTAATTATTAACTTAAAATTTACTTTTAATATTTTAATCAGTTTTAAAATGTTCTTAAATTTTATTATTTTTTACTTAATTATATTAACATTTTACTTTATTGTAAGCATTCATTATAATTTCCAGTGCATTATTAAGTTCAAATTACTGTTTAAAAAATGTAAACAAAACAGTGACCAGAAATCCTCAAAATTCTAAAATCTGCACAAACTCAGGATTTAAGCTATGCAGAATTGAGGGAGTCTACTATATGTGTAAAAGAGTTAATAGACTATATTGATGCAAAGAACAAATTAAAGAAAAAAAGAGAAAATTTTTGTTTGAACAAAAATGAAAATGACATCGATAAATCCCCCTCCCCCAAGAGATATGAACCCAACTTGCAGGAATCTACACCTAGCCTGAAATCGAACCGAACTGCAAACAGATAATCTCATAAAAATAGCAAATAAAGCCTTTGTGCAACAATATTAAAAAGCAGAAAAACCAACGTTTAAAATGCACAAATAATATACGAAAAGCAGCATATTATGCAGCATATATGCATTTACGTATATTATTTGTGCATTTTAAACGTTGGTTTTTCTGCTTTTTAGATAATCTCATAATTTGGTTGTTATATGTTCTAACTTTCATCAAATCAGAGAAAAATTTATTTTTAAATAAAAAATCATGTTTTATGTTTGTGGAAAAAAATAAAATAAAATAAAAGACCTTTTCAATGTTGGTGGAGACAGAATAGAATACAAATTAAAATTGGGATGCTTTCAGCAAAATATTACAAATACAGCACAGTAACACCCAGAAGGGGGAAAAAAAGGTATTTTAACTGATTTTATACAATAAAAGACAAAATTTAGATGTTAAAGAATAATTAGAAATCATAATTATGCATTGCAGCAAAATTACTATGAGATGATATGACAAACAAAAATGATATGATTTGCAATGAGATGAAAAATTGTGGTAATCTGCATATATGTCTATTAAATATGCAATTTTTCACACTGCTAACAAGGCGTACAACCAACAGAGTGAAAAATGTCCAACTAATGAAAGAAACAGCACATTTATAGGTAAATGGTCTTTTAATAAAAGTTTCAAATGTATGTTTTAGATTTTAACAATTTTAATAGTAAATTTGTGATGGAGGCCTGAGGAGGCGGGAGGGGGGTAAGCGCATATCTGCAGACAATATTTTGAGTTTTTTAAATGCATTACAGTTTTCTATCTGATTACAACAGCATTTTTTAAAAAATTAGAATTATAATTTGATATAATTTCAGTAATTATTGTAATAATAATTACACGATACCTACAAATTTCCTCTATATTATGTCTGATAATAAAAGTTGCATCTTTTTTTTTTAAAACGATAAACTTAAGCATGGGTCGATCCAGGCAAAATTTGGGCACACTTCACATAATTCCATTTCATATACTAAACATTATTGTTGTTTTGTTACATTTTAAAATGTGTAATTAGTAAACAAAACAAGTTCATCCAGAAGAAAAACTTTAATAGAAGGGTTTAAAGAAGTTACTATCAATTAACAATTGCTCCCAAAAATATCTTTTACTTTTCACAAAATGGGTCCCAAGAAAAAATCCTGCATAGACCACTGACATGATTGGGGAATTTTCAGAAAATCTTAACAGCTAAGGATTTATTTTGTCAGCGAGCAATTTGAAAATGCAGTTGAAAATTAGTATGAAAAAATTTGTGCGGCAGCAGAAACAGTTAAATATTATTACTACAATACAGTCTCAAAAAAATTTTTTTTTCGATTTAACTACGAAATACATAACATTTAGTAACAGGGTTAGAAATTAGGAACTTTAAGTGCAATTTTTTTCCAGGTATCAAACTACATGTCATGCTTTCATTTTTATATATCGTATTTTCGCATTTTTTTCGCAACCTTGTTAACAATAATATTATTTCTATTTTTATGTGTTGAAGTGTTTAATAAGTACAGCCCACCCCCTGCCTTTATCTCTGCGTTAATCACTAAAACAAAATAAAAATTGGCTTTCTATAAAAGTATGAAATTTGATTAAACAACAATATTTGGATTCTAGAAAAATGTTAGCTTATTCTTTTTCTAAAGCTTACAAAACAGATTATCAAGCAATATGTCCATTGAAAGAAAATATGATCTTTTAGATACAACCAGGGATAAGCCTAGTTTTTAAGAAATCCTGCGACTGACAATATACATCAGAAAATAAAAAAAATAACAAATAAAAGAACCTTTGGATAAAAATCATGGTGCGGCATTTAAAAATATTCCCAAATCCATTTATTTATTTATTTTTTTTTTTTTTGGGGGGGGGGGGTAGCACTAAAATTTTAAAACAGTCTTGATACAGTATCTTATTTTATCAAAAACAGGTACTCTTGAAGTGAATGTGGCGGGATCATTAGTAAAATAGTGCTATTAGTTAAATTATGCTAAGGTGCCAACGATAGCGTTTGTAAACAAAAATTAAAGTGAAAGAAAACTAGGCGTCAAATTTGACGACTATGCATAATTTTGTGGTCGTGAAATCCAAAAATTTATTTGCATATGACGAATAACGACAGCTAATTTCTAACCCTGTATTAGTACCATGCGATAGAAAATGCATATCTATATTATAAAGGACAAACATATCTGTGCGTAACGCATACGTCATTTTCCGAATGGCAACACTTTGAACTTTGAAATAAGATTTTGGTTTTGCATTTTTTCTACTGCAAATTTTAAAACTTTTATTCATCACACATTTTAACTTTTTACACCGTCGTATAAGGAAAAAAATTCTGTTTTAAATACTATTTGTTTGAAAGCTGTATCTCAATTTGTTTTTGAGATATTAATTTTTTTGTAGTTTTTAATACAAATTTTGTAATTCTGGCAACAGAAGTACTCCATTTATATTGAAAGTAAAGGGAAAATATTCATGGTTTATTATTTTTATTCATTATATCCTTATTGATGCCATTTTCACATTACAAATAAAAGTAACTTTTTTATAATTTTTGAACAGAAAATGATGTCAGACATTAAATAAAACACGCATTCTTCTTCATAAATCAGCTACATTTTAATATTTTTACATTACGCTGATAAATGAGTTTGAAGCGCTCGGCAAAATGATTCATTGAGTAAAAATGATATATTTAAAACAAAACGATCATTTTTTTTTTTTTTTTTTTTTTTTGATAAAACTAAATGTTTGACCAATACTATAAATGGCGAATACTATGACAACTAAAGTCAAATTTCTGAATTTTTTTTTTCGCGGGTACTAAGATTAGAACTTAAGGTTTGTGCGAATGTTCACATGAAAAGTTGTATCGGACAAATGTGACTTTAACTTTGGAAATGCATTCATTAATAATCTATTCTTTTGCGCGTTAAAATACTTTCAAATTGAGAATTTGAGTGGTGCGTACGTAAATTACGAGAATGTGAAAATAACGTACAGTTTAGATTTTATGAGGGAAAATTTTCTAATGTGACAAAGCGAAATCCTTTTTACTGATTTTTCATCCCGTTAAAACAAACATAAGAGCTCCATCGATAACTTCATCATAATTACTCATCTTTATTTCGTAATCTAATACAGTTTAATTTTTCAATAATTTAATTTAAGCAGTTGAAGTTTGTAGAAATAATATTTTGGTAATTTTGTGTTTAAAATATTATTTGTTTTAAGAGTTAGACAACCAATGTAAGATGATTTTTTTGTTGTAATTATTTTTGTAGGTTTATTATAATTTCAATCTGACAGTTGCTTTCAAACATTTTAGTACGTCGAATTTCGACGGGTTGCAACTCGTATCAATAAAATTTTATATACAGAAAAAAAAATAACTTGAGATTTATGGTACGACAGTCATTTTAACGATAATATAAAGTAAAAATTTGTTAAAAATCTGCCAACACTGAATCTATATAAAAATATTTCATACATTATGGAACTTGAAAAATTAGAACAAAAATAACACATGAAAATAAATCACAACTTACCGAACTTTGACGTCTTGTTCTTGCAAACAATATCACTGTATCTTCTTAACATTTCGTAGAATTCCAATGATCTTCAAAAAATAATTTAATGATAATAAATAGGAAGCAAGATTCGAAAATGGAACGCCGAAAATTTGCACATGTGCAAATAATGACAACATCAAAAGACGAAGACGCCAAGCAGAATAGGGCTACGGTAAACAGAAATTACGATGATAAAAATCGCCAACGCGATGATTTCGTTTTTATGTTATCCGCTGGGGCACTATTTTCAGGCGAAGTTGCGGCTCTGTTTAAAATCTCCTTACTCTGTGCCTATCTAGTTACAGACTATCAATTTTAAGTCTGTATATTATATAGTGAAAGTTTAGGGAAAAGGAATCTTGTAAAGATGACATCAAGTTTTAAATACATAATGAGTTTCATCTACCTGTTATTTAGCAATTGCTGTCTTCAAAGGATCATGCCACACGAAAAAAAAAAAAAAAAAAAAAAAAAAAAAGAAATCCTCACCGCTCAACTCATGGCCACAGGGAAGATCAAACAATATAAACGCAATTTGAAATGCAAATCATTTGATAGATTCATATAAACAAAAAAAAAAAAAAAAAAAAAAAAAAAAAAACGTGCTCTCACTAGCTCATTATCAACGCCGAGCCTCAACCGTTGTTGCTAGGACAATGAAATTCGCAAGAGATGTTCTTTACATTGCGTAGGAACCTACTAAGAAAGGATTTTTGAAAATTCACTCCCAATTGTTTTAATTGGGGGTAGAAAGTTTTAGGAAATATCTCTGCAGCAGTATTAGATAGGAACGTGTAATTCAGGAAAACAAATCTACTAAAAAAATAGCTATACACGTATTTCAACGATTTTTAGAAATTCAACCACTAAGGGGGCTAAATAAAGGATCGAAAGTTTTATCTCATTTCAGCACATCTCAGCAGCAGTTTAGGGAAGGTACATAAAATTCCTATAACAAATCTAATAAAAAAAATAGTTCAGCACGTATTTCAGCTATTTTAGAAATTCAGCCACCAAGGGATTTAAAAGGGTGCCGGAAATTTTAGGTCATTTCACCGTATCAAAGCAGCATTTTAAACCTTAAATGCGCGATTTTTTATTTTGTTTCGACAAAATTATATATGATTCTCTGAAAGGTTTATTACACAGGAAAAATAATGAAAAAAATCAGAGATACATTTTTTATATAATACGTAAATCTTTTCTTCTGTTGCACATCTGCAATACAAATAAAAACTACTGTCGTGTGGCTGTTCTACGCTAAAATATAGCAAATTAGTAAATATTTTAATAAGAATGTCTCCAAATACCTTATTTTATATAATTATTTATTTCATAAAATTAACCTTTAACCCTTTAATTCCCATGATAGAATACGTTCTAAAAATTGCATAGTGCAGAGAATCTGACTTCACACCAGAAAGTTCCAATTGTTCATATCGCTTTATTTAAATACGGAATGTCTGTTATTAATTAAATCAGATATTGCTATTTTAATTTTCTGGTGTAAATTAGGTCTATACCAGGGTGGGCGAACCTATGGCACGCGTACCCGAGGTGGCACGTCCGACAATTTCTCTGGCACGCAAAATATTTAAATTTCATAATTATTTTTTAGATAAAATTAATTTTTGATTTTGTCACAACAAACAAAAGTTTGCGTAACATTTACAGACTGCACATATTGTATAATCATTTTTCATGAAATAACACATTAGAAAATTTTCTTTTTCTGTGATGCTTAGCGTTTTCGACAAGCAACTATTTGTCTTTTCTGTAAGATATTTAAAAGGATCTCTGTAAGATATTTTAAAGGAATTTTCCTTCATTAAACGAATTTTATAAAACAGTCACTGCAATATAATGACAAATCGAGCCAAATTTGCTCCATATATTACTAAAATAACAATATAGGAATCAGGTATAAAGCATTTCCTGTCAAACGAACAACAGCAGAAATCTCGTTTATAAATTATTAATACCTTTTTAATGCAACTAAAATTATTATACGTTAGATGTTGCATTAATCATAAATTAAAAATTACTGAAATAAAAATTTCCAAAATTTCTTTCCTTCTGTACGCTGCACTTGAACCTTTTCGAGTCAAAATTTCATAAAATTAATGGCTAATTCCAATATACAGAGTAATTGCATTTTGATTTTTGCTTTTATTTATTTAAAGCATGAAAGTGACTGATGCTATTAACCAATAAACAGTGTTCCGTATAAACGGCATATGTAGCAAGTTTGGCACGTTACAATGTTGATAGATATTGTTTTTAAGTTTTTGGCACGCGCACATGAAAAGGTTCGCCATCCCTGGTCTATACGAATGAAAAAAATCTGTTAAATTCCAAACACTGTTGTTTGCATATATGCAAAGCTGCGCAATAAAGGGTTAAGATTGGAACGTAAAATGAAGCATAACAAATGTTCTAAAAAATAATTAAACATGTATTTAGATAACTTTTATCGACAGAAATAATTGCCTTTTGTAATACCCGTATTATATATTATACTATAGCAAATCTTCAGGCCCTATTATCATACTAGAGAGCTATCACAGTATAATATACAAACAATATAAGAATTTTTTTGAATGAAAAAATAATGTGTCATGTTTTTAATAACTTGAATAACATATAATGAAAAAATATTATGATTGCTCTCTACTATGATAATAATGCCTGAAGATTTTGTATAGTATAACATATAAAATTAAACATGTATTTCAGGGATTTTAGAAAATCAACCAGTAAAAAGGATTATATTGGTGGTTGACAGCTTTCGGTCATTTCGCCAACCGACTTAGGTAGAAGCATAAAATTCAGCATAACAAATCTACTAAATAAACTGTCAAGTGCGAGTATTACTCGCGCTCTGAAGGTTCCGTACAATAAATATGTGAATTATTAACTGTATTATTAAACAAATTTTGTATAGTATAACATATAAAATTAAACATGTATTTCAGGGATTTTAGAAAATAAACCAGTAAAAGGGATTATATTGGTGGTTGACAGCTTTCGGTCATTTCGCCAACCGACTTAGGCAGAAGCATAAAATTCAGCATAACAAATCTACTAAATACACTGTCAAGTGCGAGTATTACTCGCGCTCTGAAGGTTCCGTACAATAAATATGTGAATTATTAACTGTATCATTAAACAAATTTTGTATAGTATAACATATAAAATTAAACATGTATTTCAGGGATTTTAGAAAATAAACCAGTAAAAGGGATTATATTGGTGGTTGACAGCTTTCGGTCATTTCGCCACCCGACTTAGGTAGAAGCATAAAATTCAGCATAACAAATCTACTAAATAAACTGTCAAGTGCGAGTATTACTCGCGCTCTGAAGGTTCCGTACAATAAATATGTGAATTATTAACTGTATTATTAAACAAATTTTGTATAGTATAACATATAAAATTAAACATGTATTTCAGGGATTTTAGAAAATAAACCAGTAAAAGGGATTATATTGGTGGTTGACAGCTTTCGGTCATTTCGCCAACCGACTTAGGCAGAAGCATAAAATTCAGCATAACAAATCTACTAAATAAACTGTCAAGTGCGAGTATTACTCGCGCTCTGAAGGTTCCGTACAATAAATATGTGAATTATTAACTGTATTATTAAACAAGTGGGTAAGTGTGATCACAGATTTCACAGAGGGTTTCGTTTAATATTCCTTTCAAAACACTTTATTCTTTTGCAAAATCAGTTAGTTCTGCATTTCGCAACCAGGGAGCGCCCTCTATTCTAAGCAAACCTCTATACGAACGAAACTCCGTTTTACAACCTATCGGTAGGTATATTAGTCGAGAGAATCGGTCCCATAGCACCCTAGATAGGTAGGCGTCCCCTTCTGATAAAAAGTGGAACTAAAATATAAGTCTATGGTGCATAATATGAAAGAGTGGCCAAAGTGGTGTCGGCAAAAGTTAGAAAATAGCCCCCTCGGGTGAAAAGGAGGGATAATAAAAAATTGCATAAAATACACAAGTTAGAGCCCGGAGGGTAAATAATATAAGACTTTTTGAAAATTTTATGATTTTCCGTGTGATCGCAAGTGCTCTGCTATAGGTATGCAAAATTTCAAGTCCAAATTAATTAGGGGCTGAGTTAGAAAAATTGCTTAAAATACACAAGTTATAGCCCGGAGGGTAAATAATATAAGAATTTTTGAAATTTTTATGATTTTTCGTGCAATCGAAAGTGTTCTGCTATAAGTATGCAAAATTTCATATCTCGAACTTAATTAGGGCCTGAGTTAGAAAAATTGCTTAAAATAAGTTAGGGACCGGAGAGGTAACTATAAGACTTTTTGAAATTTTTACGATTTGTCGTGTGATCGCGTTTAGCTGTAATTATGCAAACTTTCAAGTTTTCAATTTAATTAAGGACTGAGTTAGAAAAAAAAGCTTAAAATACGGAAGTTAGAGCCCAGAAGGTTAAATATAAGACTTTTTCAAAATTTTATGATTTGTCGTTTGATGTGAGGTGTTCAGCTATAAGTATGCAAAATGTGAAGCCTCCAACATATATAATTTCTGAGAACGGGCACTGTGACGGACAGACAGACAGACAGACACAAGAGCGAGACGAATAGGGTTTCGTCAGATGAACGAAATCCTAAAAAGAGACATTCTTTAAGAAGAGTACACAGAAAAAATAAGTAGCATATATCTCAGGACTCCCTCAAAAAAGGCACCTAAAGCGATCAGAAACGCTAATTTTTAAAAAGAAATCTAGCGCCCTTCCTCTCCCCTCCCCGGAATTTCACGCGTCATTCTTTTTTACACTTTATCTTATGTGTTATAAAATATCTTAAAGTTTCAAACAGGTCGAGTTGTTAGATTTCCTAATTTTAACAAAATCGCATTATGTTAGTCCCGCGTTCCACCACCAGGGAGCACACTCTATTCTTAACAAAAGCGTATCTGAACGAAACTCCTTCACGCGACCTTTCCGTAGATATATGAGTCGGGATGGTGGCGGTCTTAACCAAGAATTTAAAACATTTGCTGCAGTAACAAACGCTAAGATTTTAAAAATAAATCTAGCCCCCCCCCCCCATTCTTTTTTACGCTTTTTCTTATGTGTTAGAAACTATCTTAAAGTTTTAAACAGATCGAGTGGCGTTCTTAACCAATAATTTAAGATATTTCCTGAAATTACTATTCGAAAATAGTGGTGTGAATACTTGTAAACTTTCTGATGATGAATGAGTTATACTTATCTCATAGCGCTGTTTAAAAACCCCTCGCAAATTGTTAGATTTCCTAATTTAAATTATTTCGTGGTTAAAAAAGCACGTGTCTCCATTTTAATCGACGCATTTGATAGAAATTAAACCGATTAATTAAATAATGATTAATATCTCAGCTTGTAATTAAGATAGGACTTAGAAATGGGTATGAATGAAATCATCTAGAAATTTCACATCGGGATGCCAAAAAATTTAATCAAAATATTTAATATTTAAAAGTTAAAATTTCATATTGAAATATCCTGATATGAAAAACCGCAGCCTCGTCATGTCTGAGACCTGCTTTCCCGCCAAAATGAAATCTTTTTTCTTTGTCTTTCAAATTAAAGAAATTAAATTTCTATCGATCTATTTTTAGTGGATATTTTAACTTATACAAATCGCAGAAATGTGAACTTTATACCAAATGAAAGTAGATTCTTTTCCGCGTCTGTCTATACCATTTACAAATTTCTCGGACTAATACTTTCTGATATGCGATTTCGCTTTAAAATTTCCACTTCATTTTTCGGCTTAATTTACTCTGTGGTAACCATGCATCGGCTGATTTTACTGACAACCCTTAGGAGAAACTCCGATGATTTGGAGAAGGTCCCTTTGGACCTGCATTAAAAAGGTTGATTGGTTAATTTTAGAAGTTAATTAGCCCGTAATTCGGTTAATTACCGACTTTTTTCAAAATTTTATGATTTGTCGTTTGATGTGAGGTGTTCAGCTATAAGTACCTAAAATTTTAAGTCTCCAACATGTATGGTTTCTGAGAGCGGGCTCTGTAACGGACAGACAGACAAAGGAGTGAGACGAATAGGGTTTCGTCAGATGAACGAAACCCTAAAAAATCGTTGCTAAAAGAATAATAAGACTTTGTAAAAAACTATACAACGTAGGGTTGGGTATTAGGGTGGGTCGAAAAAACAGAAATATTTATAATCGAAATGTAATATGCCGGAAAAGTTGCCTGTTGTAATAAAGAATAGATTCGTAAAATATTAAACCGATCGGCTAATATCTTTTACCGCCACAAGGGGGCCAAAGTTTCCAAAAATCACAAAAAACATGTATTTTTCAATACTTTTTTTTAAGTTATCCACAATTTCTTATAGGACCCAATAGCTACATGAAGATATAAGAAAAGTCCGGGTAAATATTCATTATGATAAAGACATATCTTTTACTGCCGCAAAGGGACCATATTTTTTAAAAAAATGTAAAAATTTCAAATTTCTATTTTTTCTAAATATTTATAATTTCTATAATATGTCTAGAAGTAAATAAGTTTACTTCACATCTATTAATATGTAATACATTTTGTTAACTATTTGTCATACACTGGAAAATAAAAACGGTAATCATTCATTTTTCGTGACGATCGCTTCATCTACTGCTGTTTAGCTGCATATCAGCATTTGATATACCAAAAATCACAAATTATTTAAAATGAACATAATATTTTATATTTTATTAATTAAAATACAGAGATACTTAACCGAAACAGATTAAATAAACTTAAAATGAAGAAGTATTTAAAGTAATTAAATTTTATAATATGACTTGCTTCCAAATAAAGCCATTGTTCCTCGAGAGGTGGAAATTGATTTTATGTGATCCTTCTTCTGTTCTGGTCCACAAACTTTTCCAGCACTTCAGAGACTAATTTCACGCATCTTTCTACTCATTGAGTGGGACAAGAAAAATTATAATTGCTGGTATCTTTAATCGAACATTCTAAACTCACTAGCGTCGTATCACCACAAACGGTAACAGGTGGTTTCGTTAGTTTACAGTTTTGCCACTCGATTAAATCCATACAATTTTACACTTCAGAGTTCAAGTCTGGAATGACGAAGTGACGGATGGCACTATTCGTGTCCACAGAACTTCGTGCTTTGGCAATTTTCTTTATGGCTGGTGTCCTGATGTCCTCTAATTCATATGCTATCATTCTAATGAGGCTATTTTCATGATTTTCGAAACGGGCATTTCGTGAAATTACAGGAATTATAACCCTTCGTAGATAGTATGGCAAGTAACAAGGGTTACTAATTATAGTCAACAGAATCTGAAAAACATTATAGATTCATTTCAAACACTTTCAATCCTGAAACTTTACTGCATCCACTGATTGCCAAAATTAAAAATTACCAAAGCACGAAGTTCTGTGGGCACAAATAGTGCCATCCGTCATTTCGTCATACCAGACTTGAACTTTGAAGCTTAAAATTGTATGGCTTTACTCGAAAGGCAAAACTGTAAACTAACGAAACCACCTGTTACGGTTTATCTATCGACTGACGATCTTACAACGCTGGTGAGTTTAGAATGTTCGATTAAAGATACCAGCTATTATAACTTTCCTTGTTCCACTCAGTCAGTATAAAGATGAGTGAAATTAGCCTCTGAAGTGCTGGTAAAGTTTGTTAATCAGAACAGAGTGAGGATAACATATGATCAATTTCGACCTCTCCAGGAACAATGGCTTTATTTTAAAGCAAGTCATATTATAAAATTCATTTAATTTAAATACTTCTTCATTTTAAGTTTATTTAATCCATTTAGATTAAACATATCTGTATTTTAATTAATAAAATGCTAAAATATTTCGTTCATTTTATATCATTTTTGTAATTTGTGGTATATGAACTGCTGATATGCAAAAAACAGTAGTAGATGAAGCGATCGTCAAGAAAAATGAATGATTACCGTTTTTATTTTCCAGTCTATGACAAATAGTTAACAAAATTTATGACATATTAATAGATATAAAGTAAATTTATTTAATTCAAGACATATTATAAAAAATATAAAAATTTTGAAAAACTGAAAATTTGAAATTTTTGCAATTTTTTTTTTTTAATATGGTCCCTTTGCGGCAGTAAAAGATATGATTTTATCATAATGAGCATTTACCGGGACATTTCTTATATCTTCATGTAGCTATTGCGTCTTATTAGAAATTGTATTCGTACGTGTGGATAATTTAAAAAAGATTGAAAAAAAAAAAACATGTTTCTTGCGATTTTTAGAAACTTTGGCCCCCCGATGCGGCGGTAAAAGATATTAACCGATCGGTATAATATTTTACGAATTTATTCTTTATTACAAAAGGCAACTTTTCCGCTCTATTACACTTCGATTGTAAATATTTCGGATTTTTCGACCCACCCTATTGGGTATAGCAGTATATACTAAAAAAGTGTGAATGGGTAAACTAAAAAAGTTCAAAGAGATATGAAGCCTAAGGAATAGCAAATATTGCTAGCTATTTATAACTCTTTTTTTAATCTTATCCTAATCTGTTTATCATTAACTTAATTCGGTACTGACAATAAAAGTAGTGCATATTTAAACTTCATTTGGCATTTCATAAAACTAAATTCAGCGTAGTAATAATCTTTTGTACAGTGTATCTAAAGCAAAATCCTTGTTCAAAGTTTAAACTTGGCGTTGTGCTAAGAGCTCTTCGAAAGGAGGTCGCAAAATTGCAACGCCGCCTTGGTCCGTGCCGCGTTTTTCCAGATAGGTTTTTAATTAACTTTTAAAGACACGGGAGACGTATAGAGATATCCACTCAATGCAAACTAGTCGCGAATCCCATAGTGTTTATGTGATTCATTCTAATTAAATTAGTTTGTTTTTAACAATTTGACGTTTATTTCTTTTATACTGCTACTGGGCGTTGGATAACAAAAATATATCATTAAAAGTTATTATCTACACTTTAAAAGCCGATAGCACATAGAGTACGCCGCCCCTGTTTGTATGTATGCCCAAAACGTCCGTATCGTTAAGGGTTAATATCTCGGCTAATTACAGACGATGTTTTTCGAAAATCATTATCAACAATGGTGTTATACTTACGCACGAAAGGTATCATCAGCGCACCTCAACACCTTTGCTGAAAGCCCGCAAATCAAAATTTAAACAAACAGAAAAACGCGTTTTTCTCAAAAACTAAGTGACCTAGGGTAATCGCTATAATTTTCCTGCGAGATTTAAGTTAACGTCTTCTAACTGTAATTTTTTCATAATTTTAGTTTGAACAGGTTCGGAATTAGATATGGGGGAACATATTTTTCACTATATTTTCGACGATATCTCTACATCTATAATACCTAAAATTAAAAGAAATGTATTTTTGAGTTCAGCGTTACAAAAGCTTTCACACGATACCCCACACAATATACAAAGAAAATTTTTTATTCAAGTAGCTTAATTAGCTCCTCTACCTTTTCCCTAAATATATTTGTGAGCGTTTAATAATCTGAAAATATGCGGGTCAATAGTCTTTATTACTTCCCCCAATTTGAACTTTCCACGTCCCATAGTTTACGAGTAAATTGGCTGTGACAGTCAGACAGACACAGGAGTGATCTTATAATGGTTCCGTTTTTACTTTTTAAGTACGGAACCCTAAAAAATACTTAAACACGTAGTTTATCAATTTTAGAGCTATTTTAGTAATTTTGTCTTTAAGATTGGCTATTAACTGGTCGAATAGTAGGAGAGCTGTTGAACATTTTTGAGTAGGTATTTGAGGCACCCTGAAAATTTGTGCAACACTTCTTTTGTAATGCCTGAATACAAAATCGAATGTCTGGCTGAAGGATCGTGGCCCAAAAACTGTGTCAAGTGCCATTTGGCACTTGACACGTGTCTGGCACAGTTTTTGTGCCGGCTAAAGTGTCTGTCATTTTCAAAATATTATTTTCTAAGCATAAATATTATTCTGCCTCAATCTCAGCGTGCCTCAAATACCTTTTTTGGGTAGTCAAAAAATGGCACTTGACACGTGTCTGGCACAGTTTTTGGGCCGACTAAAGTGTCTGTCGTTTTCAAAATATTTTTTTTTAAGTATAAATATTATTCTGTCTCAATCTCAGCGTGCCTCAAATACCTTTTTTTTGGGGGTAGTCAAAAAATGGCACTTGACACGTGTCTGGCACAGTTTTTGGGCCACGATCCTTCAGCCAGACATTCGATTTTGTATTCAGCCATTACAAAAGAAGTGTTGCACAAATTTTCAGGGTGCCTCAAATACCTTCCCTAAAATGTTTAACAGCTCTTGGACTAGAATAATGGAAGATTAGACGAATGAGACAACTGTTATTGATTTTGTATTAGATATTTTGTATAATACATTCTTCGAGGGGAAGTTTTCTCTTTTTTTTCACACTTTATAAAAAAAATTTGCGCTTTTCGTCTTTTAGCTATCGGATTTCAATCTTCATACAAAATACAGTAGAGCCGCTCTAATCCGACCCTCGCTAATACGAAATTCCGGTTAATCCGAAGCTATTTTATTTTTGAAAATTGTACTAGGACAGATTAACTGAAAAGATTAACTTACGAAATTTTCCGGATTTTAAGATGAATATCCGGAAAACTATGTAGAAGATAGAATTAAACAAAAAATGGCAGTAGAGCAGGTTTTTTATTCTCAAAACAGCTTGATTAGAATAAAAAAATACTCAATAATGTAAATATATAACATATGTACACGAATATAAAATGAAAACGTGTACTGTTGGTCTACTCGTAAAAGCCATCTTAAAATAAAAATCTCGAATATCAGTTAGTGACTAACTTATTTTTCTTTTCAACAGTTTGATTTCGCAAATTATCTACAGGAATCTTTTTTTCTACCCCCCCCCCCCCCCTCGTTGACGTGGTGACTGAGCTATTTATAGATTCGCGATTTTGTACTGTTTGTAATGGGTTGTTACATAATTCCTGAGTCTGAAGTTCCATTGTATTATTATAAACATCAGGAGTGATTAAACAAGAAATACTATATTTTCCGAAAGTCGTGCTGGTTTATCCAGCATACCGGACATTAGGATGCTGGATTAGAGAATGTTTACTGTACTACTGAGTACTTATAACTTACATTTTTTTAGCACACATCTTTTTCTTTTTTCTTTTTATAAAAATTTCGGGTAATCCGAATTTTTTGTGATCCGAACAGACATCGGTCCCAATTAGTTCGGATTAGCGGGGTTCTACTGTATATATATATATATATATAATTAAAATAAAATCATATGTGTAAAAATCAAAGAAAAATACAATACAAATATGAAAACCTGAAAATTGAAAAACCAAATATAAAAAACTGTGAATATCTTATGGATTCCTCAGTGGAGCTGCATAAGAATAATTCATATTAAAGATATGTTATTTCATCAAATATTGCCAGCATTAAGCCTTAAAATGGCAATATTAAACTCCTTACAACATATCGAAAAATCGAAATTGAAAGAAATTAAGTTAACCAAGAAATAAATGAAAATTCAACAAAAGGCGATAACAAACATAAAGATATATAAAACAACGCACCAAGTAAAAAATGACAAAGTTGATATACATTTGAATATACTCTAATTCTATTCGAATACACCAAAACTTTCCATTTAGATGTAAATCCCTTCTATTTTATTATTATAAGATTTAAATGAGCACGTTAACAAACCCAAAGGAAAAAAACTAAAAAAGCCGAATCCGCAACGAAAAAAATTAAAAAATAAAATTAAATAAATTATACTGTAATCAAACTTTATTTGTAATTTGCCAAAAGTTTACATTATTTTACTAAATAATGTTAATTACAGGGTGAATGAGAATATATATATACTATATATCTTTTTGAAGGCCTGTAATTCATTTTTGGACCACTTAATTTTAATCCCTAAATGCCGCATTCGCACCAGAATTTCGTAATGAAAATTTTCCTTTTATTAAGTACAAGGAGAAAAGTTACACTTATTTTCAAACAAATTTGTTCGTAAGTTCTGATGTCATTCAGTCATTTCCGGATTTTACAAAAAAATATTTAAAACATTGTACAAATGTCTTATCTGTTAGAAAGATGAGAGTTGCCCATTGCAGAAAAAAAAGAAGAAAAATCATGATAACACTTTTATATAACTTTTAATACGCATATGATAGGATATTCTTTTAGATATAATTTTCATGATCCAGCATTAAACCATAAGTCACGCTGTCTTTTATTTATTTATTTATTTATTTATTTTAATGAATTACATAGGCATATGTGTCCTTGAGACCTAACAACGCTAATTACTGTTTAATTGTCTTTGTATTGTACGATATAAAAAACTAAATACTTTGTATTGTAAATAATGAAACTAAACAAGCAAGTTTTAAAAATTTTGTCTATTGATTCCAATCCCTCTAATTTATGGGATTAAAAAAGATGCCTTAATCTCTACCCCTGATAATTCAGATCCAGTTCAATAGCCTATGTTGATAGTGTTAAAGCATATAGATTTGAGAGAACTCAAGTTAATGAAGATTTTGACCAGGGCCCCGATTACCTAGGTCTTAATCTAGCCCTCCCGGCGAATACTTATAATCAATTTAATTTTTCTAAACTATATTGATAGCGTTAAGAGGCTATTCACTCAAGCGAAAACACACGCTGGCTAACGTTATTCTTATGAGAGAATTTTTTTTAACAATCTCGTTTACATTTCAATATTTTAAAAGATTTCTTTTTTTACATTCGATAGCTGAAGTCGACCGTGAAAGCCCGTTTTTTACTTTTTCGATTTTGTTTGCAGTTCATTTTTAATAGGATACTTTCCCTTTTGGAACTAGTTTGAAAAGTAAAGGCATTCTAAATAACTTCTATATAGTGAATGAGCCCACGAATTAATTTTATTATTTAAGACGCGAAATCCTTATTTAAATGCTTTTATGATATTTTATTAGTTACTGACGTGTAATTTAAAATGAAGCATTTTACTAGCCCCGATATGCTATTCAGGGATGTAGTGGAGGGTATACGGGGGTATACGCCGTATACCCTCTGGATTTTTTTAAGGAACACCGTATACCCTCTGTTTCTCAAGAAAGCTATATTATATACACTTTAGGGTATACGCCCTGCCTTGAGCGTATACCCTCTGCTTAGTGCGCATACCCTCTGTTTTTTTTACGACTACACCACTGATGCTATTTCCTTTGGCCAACAATTAAAATGTCATCTCTAAAAGATAACGTTACATTACATAAGCCAGCCGTTCAATGAAGCAGATGTAGCATTGTACGGTTAAATACTGATAATCTCGAATGCAATTTTTTTTAACTTCTAAGCATCGCACACTTTCAATTTTTACATCTTCGTATTAAAGGAAAAAATACTTTTAACTGCAATTTGTTCGAAAACTGCATCTTGATTTATTTTTGGGATAATAATTTTTTTGTAGTTTTTAATCCTATTTCTGTAATGGTTACAAGTGAAGTACTCATTTCTGAAAAAAGTAAACAACAACAACAGCAAGAATAAAAAAAAAAAATAGATTGTTATATCTTTTTGTTGCCATTTTGCCATAACAACTGAAAAAAAAAAATTGTAATTAAAGTACCTGCCATTTTGAAAAAATATAAATGAATGATTTTGATAAAACTTAGAGTCATTTTAAACTATATTTAATTTTAAGTATCGATATTAATGTTACAAAAAAAAAAATGCATATGAATCATTAGATAGACGATTTGTTTTTATCGAGTTTAAGTCATTGCTTTTACCATGGAACTATTAATAAAAGGGAACTGACATATCCTAAAAATAGTGAAGCTTCAACTGTAATCGCTTTCGCAAAGGCAGATTACCTCCGGCGGAAACTTCGACCAGTAAATTTATATAGAAATTTTCACCGTATTTATTGGCCTTAATAATGCAAAATTTTACTCTTAAATAATGGCAGAAAGATATTTTCATTTTTACTGGTACAAGCTTACATTTGCAGTAGTCAGGCCCTGCGTTTCCGCCATATTGTGACAACCGGTGAAACAAACTGACTGTTTTAAAAGGCACAGTGACACCAGTAAAATCCAATAGTAGTTTTTACCATATTTGCAAGAAAATATTTCCATGAATAAGACGCTTCAATAAGACAAAATTTTCTATTCAATTTTACTGGTGGGAAGTGTGCCTCGGCGGTATTCAGAAACTGTAGATCCGATTTAAAGAAAACAGCCGCCATCTTGTGACAACCTCCTCAGTTACCTCACTCGCAACTTGTAAACAGTACACTATATGTCTCCTCCTCTTTATTCATAACTCCATTGCTTTTATCTGGATTTGTATATTATTCTGCGATTGTGACGTCATATGCATACTTTTCTATGAATGTTCTTTAAGACTAGATCGTAAATATGGAATTCTGCTGCGGATGCCGACGACGTCATTTTATATAAAATAAAACCGTCTATTTTAAACCTTAAAACTGAAAAACGTTTTGCAGATAGATAAAGATAATTAAATTCTTCACAATTTGAAATGCTTCACTTTTGAAAATAATGCAATTGAAATCACACACTGATAAAACGCAAAGTTTTACAAAAATTTAGTGCGTCTTTATAGAATAGAGAAATAAATTTTTGAAAAAGAAATAAGTTAATAGAAAAATAGTTAAAAGAAATAAAAATAACATTACCATATTGAAAACACTGCTGACTATATATATATATATATAATCAGTATATATATATATATATATATATATATATATATATATATATATATATATACGTAAATGTAAAATATATATATATATATATATATATATATATTAATTTCAATGTATTTTTAATTAATGGGTAGAATCTGCAATTATAAAATTCGGACTATGTTTTACTTGCGTTACGTAAAAAACTGACGTTTTCATATTAATACTAGCTGGTGTTCGCCAGCTTAGATGGTCACTTGGGGGTTGGGGGGAGAAGCCTTCTGAAGCATGAAGCCAGGACTTCTGAGGGTCTCATAAAGTGCATTTTATATGCAAACAGAAAAATGTATTTTAAATTATACGAAAATAACTAATAAAACTATCATAAGAGTTTAGAAAT
Source organism: Maratus speciosus (assembly GCA_963932465.1). NCBI lineage: Eukaryota > Metazoa > Arthropoda > Arachnida > Araneae > Salticidae > Maratus > Maratus speciosus. The sequence continues at coordinate 249,204,150 of OZ010799.1, forward strand.
AAAGATTTCGAGACATACCGTAATTTCCGTATAATCCGCAGATCAAACAATTCTGTTTGGACTGAGAAATTTTATTCAGTAATTCCAGACATTTACCGCGATTTTAAAGGTTACATTTTATTTTTAAAAAATTCTTGGTCGAATCATGATTGTTCTATCCTCGGATTATACACCGGAAATTACGGTAATTAAAAAATTTATTTCGTGAGCACATTCAGTACATTTTGTATAAAGATTGCAATCGATCGGTATAAGACAAAAAGCATGAAAACAATTTATTAAAACAAGAGAAAATCCTTCGAAGATGTTTCACGCAAAATATCTAACCAAAAATCAGTAGCAGTTTTCCTATTCCTCTAATTTTCCATTATGAGGTTCATAGCAGATGTTCAAGATAAAATCGCACTAAAATTGCTGAAATACGTGTTTAACTATTTTTTAAGTAAATTTGTTGTGCTGATTTTCATGCTCCTACCTAAAGCTCCTGCCGAGATATGGCGAAATGAATAAAACTTTTGACTGACACTTTAATTCCCATTAGCGGTTGAATAACTAAAATCGCTGAACTACGTGTTAATTTTTTTAATAGATTTATTATCCTGCATTTCACGCTCCTATCTAAATCTGCTGCCAAGATATGATGAAATTAGCTAAAACTTTCGACGCCCTATTTAGCTCATAGTGGTTGAATTTCTAAAATCGTTGCAGTATGTGTTTTAACAGGAGACTATTTTGACAGTCAATTTGCTGTCCGGAATTTCACACTCCTTCCAAAAATTGCTGCTGAGATATGGCGAAATAACCTACAACGTTATCAAAATTTTGTTACGACACCCATGGGATTCCGTCGTTTATATTTTGTAATTTCTTTAATAGAAAGGGCGCAATACCAAAAAATGGCATATCAGAAATTAAATTATTAAATATCGTTATTGTGCCTCTTTTTAAATGACGTCTTTTTGTTCTTTCAACACCTTGAAAGGGGGGGGGGGGATATTTCATACTTTTAATTTGAAATAAGATTTCTACCGGAATTTATAACTTTTCTGAAAAAATCTGTAAAATTTTCACTTTCTTATTCAAAATAAAAAAATTTCGAAATAAGCTGTTTTTTTATAAAAGAATACTGGCTTCAGAAAAATTTTAAAGAAACAATTAATATATATTTATAATGCCATATATCATTACAACGTTTATATTTTCTAAGAAATTACTCTAGTAAGTAACTGACCGTAGTGTTAGTTGAAATAAAATATTAAAAAGTACGCGTAAATACAGGTTTCGCACCCTATTAAGCCACGCCCCAATTTGTAAGGACGCTACCACCTGTAATCGTAAAAAGCGGTTTCCTAGCTAATGAATCTTGAAGAAAATTATGTATATAATAATACTGGTGGTAGAGTCCTTACAAAATGGGGCGTGGTTTAATAGCGTGCAAACCCTGTAATAGTACTATGATGGGTAGTATAAACAAAGAAACAAGAGATCGACTGAAAATTCGTTTTCGGCCAAAGATCCGAGTTTCGCCGAAAATTAGACCGGACTGAAATTATCAGTTTTCAAAAAATCTCGTTTCTTCCTTCGGAAAATTTCAACATCGCTATTTATTGCTACGAATTTTGTTGTTCATAATTATCAGTCATGACTGACTCAAAACGTGATTGAAAATTATAACGCAAGCAATGCATATGTAACAAAACATTTCACGTGCTCATTAAAAGCTGCAGACATAACAGTAATAGAAAATTTTCAGTTTGAAACCACGGAAGTGTTTCGAATATTCTTTGAGAAAGTTCAAGTGTAACAGATGATTATTTACAAAAATCATTATAAAAGATAAATCGAGGTGTGTAACATAAAACTAATATATTTTTTAATTAAATGAAATTCGTATAATTAGAAAATATTTCTGTGTCGTTGATGAATTAATTACGTTTTATTTTATATGAAAATAAAAAGTTAGTCCCTTAGACGAAAAACCTAACTTATCAGACCCAACTTGGGCCACACCTATAATTAATTAATGATTATGTATATTTAATAAATACGCACAATTAATTAATAATTAAGCATTTTTAATAAATATATATAATTAATTAATAATTATGTATGTATTAATTATTTTAATATATGCAATTTAATTACTTTAATCTTTTTGGAGATTTTCGTTTTCGGTATCGGCCGAAAATGGAAAGATCAGCGAAATTCAATTTCGGTTTCGGCCTTAAAAACCTATTTCGGTCGGTTCTTAAAAGAAACTTATAACTTCGTAAAGACGTTTGACTGCCAATATCCTAAACCAATCGGCGAATTTTACCGTTCTGTAGCCCCCCCCCCCCCCCCCCGTCCTTTAGTTTTTCGTCAGTTTTAATCCTGTAATTCTAAATCACACGCATAATTATTTCATTTAAGTAGAAACTATTTTCAAAACATCAGATAATATTAACAATTTAAATATGAACTCTTAAATCAATGAATATTACAAAAAAGAGACAGGTATTATTATATATATTTTCTTAATCAGTCAATAATATGTATTACAAAAAATATTATTGTGTAATTCGTATAATTAGAAAATCTTTCTGTGTCGTTGATGAATTAATTACGTTTTATTTTATATGAAAATAAAAAGTTAGTGCCTTAGACGAAAAACCTAACTTATCAGACCCAACTTGGGCCACACCTATAATTAATTAATGATTATGTATATTTAATAAATACGCACAATTAATTAATAATTAAGCATTTTTAATAATTAAGCATTTTTAATAAATATGTATAATTAATTAATAATTATGTATGTATTAATTACTTTAATATATGCAATTTAATTACTTTAAATTTTTTTGGACATTTTCGTTTTCGGTATCGGCCGAAAATGGAAAGATCAGCGAAATTCAGTTTCGGTTTCGGCCTTAAAAACCTATTTCGGTCGGTTCTTAAAAGAAACTTATAACTTCGTAAAGACGTTTGACTGCCAATATCCTAAACCAATCGGCGAATTTTACCGTTCTGTAGCCCCCCCCCCCCCCCCCAAACCCGTCCTTTAGTTTTTCGTCAGTTTTAATCCTGTAATTCTAAATCACACGCATAATTATTTCATTTAAGTAGAAACTATTTTCAAAAATCAGATAATATTAACAATTTAAATATGAACTCTTAAATCAATGAATATTACAAAAAAGAGACAGATATTATTATATATTTTTTTTAATCAGTCGATAATATGTATTACAAAAAATATTATTGTGTAATTCGTATAATTAGAAAATCTTTCTGTGTCGTTGATGAATTAATTACGTTTTATTTTATACGAAATAAAAAGTTAGTGCCTTATACCCAAAACCCAACTTGGCCCACACTTACAATTAATAAAGCAAAGCTTATTGGGCTTTATTATTAAAATTTATAAAACTTTATTATTAAAAATAAATAAAGATTATTGTCTTTTCGAAATGAGGGAAATTACCTTTTGGTAATTAACCTACAAGGTTTAATTAGATTAATTAGGTTAGATTATTGTCTTTTCGAAATGAGGGAAATTACCTTTTGGTAATTAACCTACAAGGTAACCTACAAGGTTTTTCTAAAACTACATTTCATTATTGGTAAATATTCTGAATATAATAATTTCACACATACTTAAAAGGAAATACAACTAAAATTAATTTATAGAACTGGGTTTGTACGCTTCAAGGACTTTCAAGATCGTATTTCCAGAATTTTTGTAAAGTAATATTTGTCTTATATAGTGAAAAAGAAATCTATCTTCAGATACAGCGATGGTACTAAAACACTTAAAATCCCTTGAATCCCATGATGCTTACGACCCTGTACCAGTGAAATTTAAAAATAAAATTACTGACACCGTTAAAATACAGTAGCGCTCAAAAATATTTTGGCAACCTTATATTCTCTCTTATTTTATTTAATAAAAAATGTAAAAGAAAATATATTCCCAATAATTGAGAACACTATGACTGCAGTTATTCAAATGTATCAGGTTTCAACTTGTTTGTTTACATTACGCGCCACCGAAGAAATAGGACTCCTCCTTAGCTCAAAAGTATTTTGACAATTAGTTTGCATTTAATTGTTGAAGGTGTCAGTGGCGCTATAGCTTCGATTAGTGTTTATATCGACTTATTGTGATTATTTTTAAATGCCGAAATGTAAAAGATATTGAAGTGATTCTAGAAAAGCAGCTGTAAATGCACTTAAGAAGGGTAGACTGCAAGCAGAATTAGCTCGTTCTTTTAACGTGTCTCGGCAACTTGTTATTACATGGAATGAAGCTTTTAATAAACAGAAATACATTGAAAATAAGCCTCAAAGTGGCCATCCGAAAAAAAAACAACTTGCAATGATGACTGTACTATAAAAATGATATCTACAAGTGATTGTCGTAAGTCCGCTGTAATAATAAAAAATGAATTGAAAGAAAATTACGACATAGACATACACGTTTCATCAGTCAAACGACGCCTAAACTCCTATGGTTTACATGGCAGAAGACCAGCAAAAACACGTTTGTTATCTACTAAGAATAGGAAGGCTATAGTCGCATTTGTAAAACGGCATAACCCTTTCAGGGGCAAAGCAATTCCATTGCTAAAGTGTTGAAATTAATGACTGACACCGGAATTTGAAAAGAAATTTATTTGTAAATAAGAAAAAGTTATATTTCACAAACATAATAAACCGAATTTTTTTTAACCAAAATTCTGGTGCAAAGCGATATAAGTAAGCGTGCAAACTTAATGCTGGAATCGGGCGTAAATTAAAGCAGTTGCGCCATCTTGTGGACTGAGTGATAATTCACATACGCGGGCTTTTAGCGTGGCGCGTATATTCTAAATCTTTAGTCACTCATGGAAATCAGTTCTGTTTGCCACACTTACTGCTAAATAATGGCGTAGTGAGAGGGGCATCAAGAAGCACTTGACACCACGACGTTTTCATCGTCTTATCATGGACACTTCAGTTATTAATCAAGGTGAAAAACACTTTACAATTTTAGTGGTGTAGGTAAGAAAACAGTTAGGTATCTACCTGTAGTTCACACTCCATCCGCTACGTGGCGCATGACCTCGATTGATGTGACCTCGCTTTTAATCTTGCGGTTACTTCTCCCATTTAAGATAGGACGCTTACTTATATCGCTTTGTTCTGGTGTCAATCATTAATTTCAACACTTTAGCAATGGAATTGCTTTGCTCGTAAAAGGGTTATGCCGTTTTACAAATGCAACTCTAGATTTCTTATTCTTAATAGATAACAAACGTGTTTTTGCTGGTCTTCTGCCATGTAAACCATAGAGGCTTAGGCGTCGTTTGACTGATGAAACGTGTATGTCTATGCCGTAATTTTCTTTCAATTCATTTTCTATTATTACAGCGGTCTTAGACAATTACTTGCAGATATCATTTTTATAATACAGTCAACATTGCAAGTTTTTTTTTTTTTTTCGGATGGCCACTTTGAGGCTTATTTTCGATGTATTTCTGTTTATTAAAAACTTTATTCCATGTAATAACAAGTTGCCGAGACACGTTAAAGAACGAGTTAATTCTGCTTGTAGTCTACCTTTCTTAACCCCTTCGCGACGGGAGCCTTTTACGAAATGTTTATTATTTTGCTACCGGTTTTAAAAAACAGAAGTTTGTGCCTATTCAAATCGGGAAAATGCTCGGATTAAATAAGGCAAATTTTACAGTAGAATTTTACTGGTGAGAATACACGAGGATCCTTAGGCCTATTTCCGGCGCGTATACGTGTCGCTCGTCCCCAAGGGGTTAAGTGCATTTACAGCGGCTTTTCTAGAATCACTTCAATATTTTTTACATTTCGGCATTTAAAAATAATCACAATAAGTCGATATAAACACTAATCGAAGCTATAGCGCCACTGACACATTCAACAATTAAATGCAAACTAATTGTCAAAATACTTTTGAGCTAAGGAGGAGTCATATTTCTTCGGTGGTGCTGAATGTAAACAAACAAGTTGAAACTTGATACATTTGAATAACTGCAGTCATAGAGTTCTCAATTATAGGGAATATATTTTCTTTTACATTTTTATATTAAATAAAATAAGAGAGAATATAAGGTTGTCAAAATACTTTTGAGCGCTACTGTATAAATTTAATTATCACTAACCTAAATTCACCAAATCACAAATTGAAAGTCTTTAATTCTTACCGGCGCGGTGTCCTTAAAAAAGGACACATACTTTTAATTCCAAAACTGACAATCGGCACCAAGAATATTTAACTAAAATTTTCCTATTATAATATACATGAAAATAAGCAAGTTCATATTTTCTAATAAATTCGTTTATAAATTGCGGTGTCAGTCTATTATTTCATCAGTTTATAAACAGAATTACTCCGCGCCGGAAAGAGTTAAAAAAGTGAATGATCTACAAATCATAAATTTTTTTTTATTGTAAAGATTTTAAGTTAAATAGTTCCGAAAATGGCATATATTTTATGAGGAAATCAGTATAGATGTTGTAATTCATTGGTTTGCTTTTGAAGCAAAAAACATTCGGCTAATCTGAAATAAAGTGAAAATGCAAAGAAATCAAACAGTTAATTTTATATTAGGGATGTAACGAATAGTGATTTGGCCGAATAGCCGAATACCGAATATTCGGCGGCCGAATACTGACTTAAAAAAAATATTTTAATTGTTTATTTTATTTTATTTTTTTCAATTTTAAAAATCAAAAATTAAATTAAGGACTAATTGATATTAATTTTTAGTTCGAGTTTTCAAAAATCATAACAGCTGAATGTGTTTTTTGTAATATTTTAAATACTTTGGTGCCAATAAGATAACATATGACTTTAAAAAATGTAAATAATAATTTAATTCATAATTTTTTATTTAATCCATAGATAGTTCCATCAATTTATATGTATTTTATCTAAAATAGAAATCATTACCTCTGTAAAAATAAAACTTTTTTTATTTTAGTAAAATCATTTCACCATTTCACCCCCATAAATAAGAACTTGCATGTGTCCTCTGTCTTTTTATATCCTTTCTCATTCAACTCAAACTTAGTAAATTTAGATTCTATATGTAAAGAAAAATGTTTTCTTAAAATATAATTATTCATTCCATTAATTACAATTTTTCTTTTCTGCTACCAAGATATACTATTCTCTTTTCTTTCTCTCAAAAGTAACAAGCCCCTCATAATACTTCCTCCACCCCATATTTCACAATGAGATGCCTCCTGAAGTTTATGTAATATCATTATATATAGTTATTTATAAGTTGTCATGAAGCTTAAAAATTGAGTAAATATTGGGATTCCTTTTTCTTATAATAATTAATGTATTTAGATATAATATTTTAATATTGTTTTTTAAAATATTTAAAATCACATTTCGTTTTCATTTTCTGGAACTTACTATGCAACTATTCGGCCAAATATCTAATTCAGGGGTGGCCAACTGTGGCACGCCTGAGACCACTAAAATTTTACAGAAAAACAGGGCTCGCAGCGTTCCTAAAATTTTCGGACATTGCTACCACTAAATTAAAACGATAATCTTTGTTGTACAAATATGTTATAGATGTTAAAGGAATTTACCACGAAGAACTCTTATTTAAAATACTGGTAGCAAAGTGCGAAAATTTTAGGAACGGTGCGAGCCCTGGAAAAAGCCGACTTCTTGAATCGCAGACATTCGATAATTAGATAAGGCGGTGATTACTATAAAACTTTAGTGGTATGTGGCGTGCCACAGTTGGCCACCCCTGATCTAATTATATTCGGCTACAGATATTCGGCCGAATATATCTTCAATATTCGGTCATGCCGAATATTCGGCAAAGGGCCGAATAGGCCGAATACCGAATAGTGGCCGAATATTCCTTACATCCCTAGTTTATATGAGTAAAAGAATCCATGTACCCGCAGATGTTAAAAAAATTTCAACATAAACATTCCAGATTCACAAAACGTGGGAAACAGTGGAATGTTTTCATTGTTGGGAGCGAGTTCTAGAACGAAGGGCTAAAGGAAAGTTAACTGTTGACAAATTGATGATTGCGCGTCATTATCGGTGCAGAAGCCGCGGCTGCTCTCAGCCTGTAAAGTTTGTTTTTCCACAAAGCAGATCGAGGAACCAAGTTGTTATCCTTCGGCTGAAGCAAAGAAATATTAAAATATATATATATATTCTTTTCAAAATATGTATATATTCTTTGGTATAAATTAGTTCAATGGGCTTCAATAAAAAAGCTGCAATTTTAAAAAAGATCGTAACAAAACACAAACGATAGGGATGCCTAAACAGTGGTGTTCGAATAAAGAGAAGGTGCCATACCAGGAGCTTGGAGGAGAAAGGACGAATCCCGAAATTGGGGAGTTGGGAAATCAAGCTCAAAGTTTTGCAAGTAGTGTTATAGCACAAAGTACTACGCATTTAGCTCGACATTGTGAGAAAACTAAGGGCGAACCAGGTCAAAACGACTTACCTGCGTGTTATCTACATGTATCTGAGGTAGAAAAAAAATCGATTTCTCGGATTTGCCCTTGCTCTTCCAAGCTCCTGATATAATGTCAACCAGTTGCGAAGTAACTGAGGAAGTTGTCACAAGAAGGCGGTTATTTTATTTTTATCGGATCAGTAGTTTCTGACAACTGCAGGGGCAAATTTCCCACCATTAAATCTGAATAGAATAGTTACTCTTATTTAATTCATACAAATATTATCTCACAAATATGGTAAAAATTTCTATTTATTTTTACTGGTGTCAGTTTGCTCAGGTATCATAATCTTTTACACTGTTACTGACCAGAGGTTGTCACGATATGGCGGAGCGCAGGGACTGACTACCGACAAAGTAAACTTCCACCAGTAAAAATGAATATATGTTTCTGCAATTATTTATCACTGCGATTTTTGCAGTAGTCAGGCGTTTAAATAAGGAGAAAAATTCTATATAAATTTACCGGTGGTAGTTTCCCCCGGCGGTTATCAACCCCTGCGAAAGCGGTTACAGTTTAACCCTTTCGAGGGCAGTGTCCTTTATAAAGGACACCTAATTTTAATTACAAAACTGACAGCGGCACTAAGAATATTTAATTAAAATTTTCCTTTTGTAATGTACGTGAAAATAAGCAAGTTCATATTTTCTTATACATTCGTTTATAAATTCTAGTGTCAGTTCATTATTTCATCAGTTTATAAACAGAATTATTCCGAGCCGGAAAGGGTTAAGCTTCCCTACTTTAATCTTTAAATGCAAAGTGATGCATATCTGCATAACTTTTTATTTAACTTTTAATAAATAAAGTAAGTTCTTAGCAATCACTATATTTATATAGAAATATTAATCCTGTAAAAATTACAAAATATGCTACAAAATAAAGTTAAAAATCTATAAAATTTCTGGTGTCTAATCCTCAATAAAAGAATAAAAATAACAACTCTAAAAGAACAATTCATCCATTTAACACCAGAACCGCCGTAGCGCTCATTTTGACCGCTACCAAATAAAAATATTTCGATTATCACCAGAAATTTCTTTCTAAAGTGAGTTTTAAATATACCACGGAGAAATAAGTTCAATAAATAAGTTAAGTAGTTTCAATTAAAATTTCCAGTGTCAGATATTTTTATAACACTTCAGTAAAATTTCCGGCGGTTCTAGTGTTATGGGTTAACCCCTTGGGGACGAGCGACACGTATACGTGCCGGAAATAGGCCTAAGGATCTCGTTTATCCTAACCAGTAACATTTTACTGTAAAATTTGCCTTATTTAATCCGAGTATTTTCCCGATTTGAATAGGCACAAACTTCTGTTTTTTAAAACCGGTAGCAAAGTAATAAAAATTTCGTAAAAGGCTCCGTCGCGAAGGGGTTAAGGATGCCAGTTCCTCTTTAGTTCAATGGTTCTAAACAAAGCTGGTACCGATAGGAGACATAAGTTCACTTCCGGTGTGAGTTTCCATCACTTACTTAGATCAGAAATTAAAAAGGTGTAACCAGTGAAATGAATGTCTTACAATTCTCTATTAAAAAATATGGGTTACCTTCAGAAATGTGGGCACGACTAACGGCAACCTTCCAGAAATATTGGCTATTTTTGACACATTCTTAGATCATTAAAGTAAAGACGAAACCAATGCTAAAATGTTGTGTTAACTGATCTCTATTGAAATATACAGGGTTGTTAGTTAAATACCGATATAACTATTGGCAATCCGCAAGAATAATTACATGTTTTGAGTACCTACGTTATTCATTAATTAAAAACTGAAATAGACGCGAACGCACAAAGTTAAAAATTTGCTAATAAAGTACAGTCGTGGAAAAAAAAAAGTAAACACCCCCTACTAACTCCTCAACAAATCATCGTAGAAGAAAGTGACTGGTACCAAACGATTGGAAATAAAGTCTACTTTTAAATGATGTATATAAAATTTTCTTAGGGGGTCATCTACATATTAAAACGAATCCAAACTTCATTTTTTTCAATGGCAATACCCAATTTTAACGAGATATTTCAAATCTCCGATTTAAACTATGCCTAGACACCAAATTTCAAGTCATTTGAATCATAAGTTTTTTAATTATAAATATTCAAAATTGAGTGCTTCTAATGTTAAATTATATTTTCATATTTTTATTTATATCTCCCGAAATTATGCTCCTAATGTGCTAATTTTTTGTGTGATAATAATACTAATATACCCAAACATAAATAAGCTGAATTTACAATTTTTATAATTTTATGATATGAATTATGAATTATGAAATTAATATTCAAAAAAATTATGAATTGCAACCTACAATTTTTTTGATGGATTTAGATTTATTAAGTCCTGCTTTATGGAAATTCAAAAATTTCACATTTTTCTTCCAAGTAGTTTTCAAATTATGCTTAAAAAAAGGCAAAATGATGGTTTAAGGGGCCGTCTATGATGGAAGTGAGTAGACATTTTGAAATTTATTCTGCCGTACTGTAATCTAACACGCTTCATTGACTCCTTCAGTGGCGCTTAAGGTGCCTTGATCAAGGAAGCGGCTCTCTCTGGGTTAACAATCCAGTACGGAATTTCAATTTGGATACAGCCCTTAAAATACGCTCGTTTTAAAATAATTAATTTCTCGGAAACTTGTGGTACGAATTGCATAAAAATCCGTTTTTAGGCTAATTGAAGGGTGTAGAGTTCATTTATGCAGTCAGAATTGGGTACTGCTATTGAAAAAAAAAAACAAAGTTATGGTTCGTTTTAATATGTAGGTGGCCCCCTAAGCAAATTTTATATACATCATTTAAAAGTAGACTTTATTTTCAATCGTTCGGTACCAGTAACTTTCTTCTACGATAATTTGTTGAGCAGTTAGTAGGGGGTGTTTACTTTTTTTTTCCACGACTGTATATAGTATTGGCTTGTGATATAGAAAAGCAACATCCATATACTATAGAAATTACACCTAAACTCTTTATTAAGTCAATTCACCCATTACCCGCTGATGTTGCGTTCACGCACCGGTAAAAATTAATGCCCATGCTTAAATTTATTACTTTGCCACCACTATTTTACAATTAAAAAATCGGCTTATTTGATTGCAGAAATTTCGCTATTTTATTAAAGCGAAAAATACATTTTTGAATTATGTGATAGCAAACGACTTTCAACAAGAAATTTGAAAATTCCTACTGAATAGTTTTGGAGGTTAATGGGTTAAAGACCAAAAAATGAAAAAACTATGCGGCAACCTACATAAGTCTTCAAAGAGTCCATCGCTTTAATAGTTCCTCTAGTTTAGATGAAATATGGATATGGGTATAAAATTTTTTACGTTAAATATTTTTATTGAAAAATTTTTAAGCTCATAATCAACGTGTTCCGTAAAATGACACTTATGGTATTGCCTTCTGTGCTTAATTTTTATCTGATTGCTAAAATGTCTAATATGTCTAATGTCTATTGTTAAAATGCAACAGTCAACAGTTCCTGTTCAACCATTTCAGGGCGGTGGCACATTTATGAAACTGCATAATTTTAATGTCCAAATGCCACAGTGGCACCAGAATTTTAGTAAAAAAAATCGGTTTATCATGTATCTGAAATATAGCTCTTCCTTTTTTCCAAATAAATTTGTTTGTAAATTCCGGTTTCGTTCATTCATTTCAAGATTTTAGGAATGGAAGTGCTTTTTCCCTGATAGGGTTAAGAAGATGTATAACCATTGAGGACAGTTGAGAATAGCTATTCCAGAACATGCATTTAGTTTATAAATTGTGAATTGCAGTTCAACCTTTCCGTTTTTGTCGTTGTTCTTCTATGCAGCACGTCAAGTTTATTACACAAATGTAAAAAAAAAAAAAAAAAAAAAAAAGTTAGAAAACAGGAATTCTGCTTTTTCAGAATTTAATGTCGCCCCCGATGAAAAAAAAATATATATGTATATATAAAAAGTAGAAAACATATTTCAATTTTAATACTTACAGCACACGCTTTAATTTTATGTAAAATGACGTCATTCGCATCCGCTTAAGAATTCCATATTTACGATCCACTCTTAAACATACCCAGTAGTAGGCATAGGACGTCACTATCGCAAAATAATACACAAATGCAGCAAAAAGATGCCGTCATTAAAAAAACTCGACCAAAAAAAAAAAAAAAAAAAAAAAAAAAACAACTGTCTAATGATTCATAGGCCTTCATTTGTTCGTAACATTAATACAGGTACTTAAAATTAAATATAGTTTATAATATCGACATGTTTTAACAAAAATCATTCGTTTAAAATTTTTCAAAATAGCACGTATTTTAATTGCATTTTCTTTCGGTTGTTATGAAAAAATGGCAACAAAAATATATAATTAATATTTTACAGCTATTTTTCCTTTACTTTCTACAGAAATGGAGTACTTCCGTTGCCAATATTAAGCAAATGGCTCCAAAAACTATAAATAAATTAATATTTCAAAAATAAATGGAGAATCAGTTTTCAAACAAACTGCATTTAAAAGTACATTTTTTTTTCAATTCGACGGTATAAAAATTGAAAATGTGCGATGCTTAGAAATTTAAAAAACTGCTATAGAGTATTTAATCGTAATGCTTTGTTTTATGACTGGCTGTAAGGTAACGTTATTTTTTGGAGACGACATAAAATAAGCTGGGAGAAAGAAATTTTTTTTTATGCAATATTTATGCAATGTAATATAATAAGTCATTTTTCACTGTGGTAATCAGCTGGTTACATAGGGTTAGTTAAAGTAAAGAAAAGGGACTGCAAAGGCACTTTTTTATAGTAATAATAATTAATATATAATATCGATATATGAGGCTTTCTTTCTCATATAATTTTAACTTTCAGGTATTAAATTTTGTGGTAATATTAACAACACTTTAAACATTATGATATGATGGTACAACATGATATTAAACAACACTTTAAACATGCAGACGAAAGCCTTAACGATTCAAAATAAAGAAAAAATGGTCAACAGCAATGATTATTAATAATATTTTATTTAACTGAGGAACAAAGTTAAAATTGCGGTGTCATTTTTTTTTTCCGTTCCGTTGTCATTTTACCTCGCTAACTTTTTATTTTCTTTTAAATTTTTACTTATGATGAATTCGCATAGTACCCATATATCATTTAAGTAAGAAATAATAACAATATAGTATTTTTTGTACAAAATGTTGGTATAGCATGGTCTTATGCTGAAATTTAGCGGTTTATATTATTTTATGCTGAATTATTTTATTTTATTATTATTTATTTGTAAGACACATGTTCCAGACATGCTAATATATACCTACCAGGGTTCCAAAAAATAAATAAATTTTGTTATTTAAAATTTTTACTAAGAATTTCATGGTTGCAAAAGGAAATATAAGAGTAGGTAAGAATATCACAGGGACGGTAAGGTCTGTACCTGTAGCAAGTAAGAACAATTAAATATTTAGAACATTGTTTCTTCAACTGTTGGTCGCAAACAGATAACGAGAGGTTGCAATTAACCCTAGAACTACCGGAAATTTTACTCAAGTTTTATAAAAACATTCTACACCAGAATTTTTACTTAAAACTATTTAATTTGTTTATTTAACTTGTTATTGTCTGATTTATACATTTAGTTTGTTTTGAAGGAATTTCTGGTTTGAATAAATATTTTGAATGTACATGTCGGGTCCAATGGACCCGTCTGGTAGACGGAAGGTTAATCCGAAAAAATAAAATGCTTATGTACAAGAAATATCTGTTATTAAATATTAATAATCAAATATTACATAATTGGTATTGAATCCAATGTAGTCTAATAAGTAAACGTAAACATGTACAGAGTGGTTATAATTAAAATTCCTCTTTCAAATGGTCATAAAGGAAAACTATTGGATCAAATTTCCTCAAACTTGGTAATAGTTTAAAGCAGGTCAAGGGAATTTATTTCCTGACAAAAAAAAGTTCAAATACTCACCACCAGGGGGGAATGGCGCTGTATGCAATATTTGTAAACGAAATAAAACATGAAGACATAGATTTAAAAGGAATTTAATCTTTTCTGAAACGTGTTACAAAGCATGTTCAATTTGGCGTCCACCATTTTCCGAAAGCAAGGGAAATCGTATTACTGGATTCTAGACAGTAGCTATTAGCAAATCATGAGGAATGTTACAGACATGTCGGTGTATCGCATCTTTCAATTCCGCAAAATTGCTTAGATTATCACCATAAACATTGCTTTTGATATAACCCCATATCCAAATGTGACAGGGGTTGAGGTCTGGTGACCGGGGTGGTCAAGAAGTGGGGAAGTTTCGGCCTATAATCCATTCATTCGTGAAATGTTGCTTAAGTAACTGTGTGACACATGTACCAATTGCGCGGTGGGGCCCCGTCCTGCATAAAAATCGTGGCGTCTAAAATGCCAGGGTGCTGGAGTTCATGTATGACGAAACGTCTTAACTCCTTTGGGGCAAGCGATTGCGTTTGTGTAATGCTGAAATCTCACCGGAAATTTAGAAAATTTTTATTTTAAAATAAGGAAAAGGAATTTTACGACTTTTTTTCTACCAAAGTTAGAAAAGTAAAGTTTCATAAAATTTTTCTGGTGCGAATCTCCATTAATCGTAGGTGGGATAAAATATATCCCACCGCCCCTCATGGGGTTAAGATTGACGCTAAGCGAGCTGCAGTCACAGTCCATGTAACAGGTCCAGCTGCCGACTGCTCCTCAAAGAAAAATGGTTCAATTATGAAACTTGCTGTCATACCACACCAAACGGTGACTTTAGGAGAATGCAAGGGAACTGGATACACAACATGGGGGATTTGCTTCGCCCAAATCCTACAGTTATGGGTGTTGACATCGCCATTTAGGTAATAATGGGCCTCATCTATCCAAAATGTCCCATGGCCAATGTTCATCACTTCCATCCGTGCAAGGAATTCCAGAGCGAAAGATTCTCTTGCCCCAGGATCGTTACGCTGAAGTTCTTGAACATGTTTGATTTTGTATGGGTAGAATTGCAGCACTTTACGGACAATTATGTACACCGTACTCCATGGTACGTCCATTCGACGTGCAACAGCACTTACCGTGCGCGCACCGTGAGTGCTTTTCATTGTTGCTTCTTTCACTGCTATTGCAACAACCTCCTCGGTTTCCACAGGAGCAGGTTTCCTTCCCCTCCGAGGTGCAACAGATAACAAATCCGTGGCTACAAACTTTGCCATCATTTTTCTCAAACCCTGCGGTGTCATTGGCCCTCGGCATATTCCTCTTACTGAACGTTACCTTTGTAAAGCACGGCGTTCATTGCTTTCGCATTCATAATAACATTTAACGAAAAAAAGCACGGTCTTGCATGGTTAGAGACATTGTCGATTTATTTTCCCATATAAATAAATTGTACTTTATTCATCTTCATAACTTTCATAACTTTATTCATGGGTATTATTTTATAAATTAACGCCATTGGATGTCCGATCGGAAAAGAAAAGCTCACAAAACATTGTTGAATTTTTTTAACTCATACTGCGCCGTGCGTGTTAAAAAACATTATATTAGACAAAAAAACAAACAAACAAATATTTAACTATAATAAAAGTGAATAAAAGAGCACAAATTATTAAATTAATTTCTTACATTTAATAAAAATATATGTAACATTATATAAATTTGAAAATAATTTTCAATAAAATTTTTATATTTGATAATGACAATCATAGCCAGCAGATAACGATCCTAGTAACAAATTATTCTTTGAGCAGACAGTTTTGAAAAATCTTCTTAGGGAACATTCCCTACCAGGGTTGCCAGTTTGGCTTCCATTTCTATTCAGAAAATCCGATTCGTGCCAACTATACACGAGAATCCAAAAGTTCACGAGTTATGGAGCTTTTCCTGTTTCGGAAAAGAGAAATAAAGAAGGCAAAACAGCATGAAATTCCTTCAAAAGCTATCGAAGACAGGAATTTAGTTTTATAACAGGAATTTAGTTTTATAACCATTGATAGTGTTTTTGTAGGTAAAAGCATTGAAAACGCGTTTTCAACACCAGACACAAACGATGAAAGGCATTATGGTTTGACAGTCAGCACAATCTTGTTGAGTATAAGCAAGCATGCATGTTTTACTGATTGGAAGACTGGATCCGTGTTTCACATTACAGCCTTTTGGAAAGCATACTGACGCATTGCATCGGAAGTAGGTGAAGATAACTAGCTGTAGCCTAAATGATGCATTTTTAAGTATGCCTGCTACTACAATAGTGTTAACATCACAACAAATACTT
The DNA here is from genome assembly GCA_963932465.1 of Maratus speciosus. Taxonomy (NCBI): domain Eukaryota; kingdom Metazoa; phylum Arthropoda; class Arachnida; order Araneae; family Salticidae; genus Maratus; species Maratus speciosus. Next base: position 249,220,948 of record OZ010799.1, read on the forward strand.
TGATGAGTTTTTTAATATTCACCTATTTTCTTTACCAAGTACTTATAGTCTTGGAAGAAGTAAACATCCAGTGACTCAAGATATTTTGTCGATCCAGCTGGGAGGAGCGCTATCTGTATAGCAGAATCTAGTTTTCCGTTGCATAAATTGAGGATTAAGAATGGAAATCGCTGAAAGTCCAAAAGAGGAAATTTTTCAAGAGAGCGAAAAAAAAAGAAAACGAAAGCACCTCATTTGCCACGTTTGTTGTACAATTTCCGACTTGTTTGAACAATTACTGCTAGGGTTAGCGCATCAAGCATTCTCGTGTTTCTTGAGATTGGCATTCAAGTCATTTTTTTCGTAAAAGAAAAAGATTTTCGATTTTTTGGTACTTTTATCGTTTTTCAGTCTTACTCCTCAATTGTCATCTGTTTGGCCACTTCATTTGCCCAGTATCAGGATAGACTCACGTTACCATTATGTCATGAAACAATATCGTCGAAACCACTATCATGATTAATTATTAGACAAAATTCCTGCCTTCTATAGCATTTGAAGGATTCTCCTGGTGTTTTTTCCTTCAGTTATTATCTCTTCTTTCGAAACAGGAAAGCGTCCATTTCTCATGAACTACTTTATTCGGGAGTATAGTAGTTCCTATACATTTATTAATTCTCCTGGCAAGCTCTTTCGAACGATGCCACCCTCGTCAAAATCCAAAACGGACAAACAGTTGGGAATATTCCCTAGTTAGAGGTGGGCGTTTCTGGTTCGTTTTGTAAAACTAAAATTACTTTTCTATCATAGTATGCATATGTTCTTTTTTCCTGTTGCAAAACAGCGCGACACCAGACATTCAAACGAACATCAAGACCACTTACTCTACAACTGCAGCTGTAAAGAACAGGACTTTGATTGTTAACTTTGCAGCATTTGTGTGTGGGGGGGGGGGGAGGTGTCCTAGGCAAGCCCCGTTTGGGCTTTAGCGAATTATTTTTTTTAAATCAGAAATTAGCCAATAAATAATCTGTTTTTTAAAGATGAGGAAAAGGAAGAATGAAACCAGAGCAAATAATTTGTTTGTGTATTACTCTTATACTACAGAAAACAATAGTAGATTCTTAAATATATTAGAGCACTGATTTTTGGCAAGCATATCCCTCTAAATTTGAACTAATTCTTGTTTTCAATGTGCTTCTTAATTCAATTTTCATAGATTTATAGTTGGACATTTTCATCATAATGAGTGATCTGGGTAAAAACTGAACAATGGAAAATAAATTTCGTGCCCGAATAAATATGAAAATTACTTTTACTATTGTTATTTTAATGTTTCGTAGGAGAGTTCCGCAGCCGGTAATCCTTGAGAAAATTTTGGTGGTCAGTAGAAAAAATTCAGCATTATTTGAAGAATTTAATATATGGCTAATTTATTGAAAATAACGTTATAAAACTGGTAAAAATTCATCATTTTATTCAGTTCAACTTGACGAGCAATGTTGAATTCAGACACTTTTGTACGGGATGGATTTCTGTGGTTCGGAGAAGGAGGAGGGGGGGAGGGGATTGCACTTTTTGAGCTTTAAAAACACAAAATCTCAAATGTTCCGGGAGGGACAACTGATTGCTCCAGGCCCTCTCCGTGGGCCACCCACTGAATTCATCACTGTAAGATGAGTTTACGAACATAAGTAACAAGGCGCTTCTTCATTTTGTAAGGGTTAAGTGTGAAGGCGAGTTACATGAAGAAAGACTTTATTCGCTCAATTTGACGAGCAGTGTTGAATTCAGACACTTTTGTACGGGATGGATTTCTGTGGTTCGGAGGAGGGGGGGGGGGGGGTATTGCACTTTTTGAGCTTTAAAAATACAAAATCTCAAATGTTCCGGGAGGGGCAACTGATTGCTCCAGGCCCTCTCCGCGGGCCACCCACTGAATTCATCACTGTAAGATGAGTTTACAAACATAAGTAACAAGGCGCTTCTTCATTTTGTAAGGCTTAAGTGTTAAGGCGAGTTACATGAAGAAAGACTTTATTCGCTCAATTTCCCGGGTAGAGCAACTAGCGCTGAGATTTTTGAATCATTTAATAACTTAATACTTATTTCATGGAGCATGGAATTGAATCGGAAAAAAAATGTGCTGGGATATGTACAGATAGTGCAGTAAAATATCACTGGACATCTTTCAGGAATTTTGGAAAAGGTGAAAAATGCCGGTCATCCCTACCTTTTGTCTATTTACTGCATTATTCACCGTGCGAAAATAATGTCTCCAGTACTACATTAAGTATTATAAAATGTTATAAGAATTATAAATAAAACACGGCATAAAGAGCTCAATTTTCAATAACAATATTGATTCAATTTTTCACAATGTATTTGTACGAAAAGACATTTTCATATGCAAACATATTTCAGAGTAATTAAAACTCGATACCGGGTAAAGTAAACCCGGATCTACATCTTGCTGTAACGACACTGGAGCCAAAAATCTCCAAATGGCTTAGATGCATAGCTGCCAACTTTTACGCTTTTTTCCTACCACTAAAATTTTATAGAAAATTTATTCTTAAGTAATTGTCGAAATCTCACGATTAAAAAAGGCAAAAATTTCTATTAAATTTTAGTGGTAGCAAAAAAGCATAAAAGTTGGCAGCTATGTAGATGCCGTATATTACCTTTGCCGCCATCTTGGATGTTTGGGATTTATTGGCGATCTTTATCGATATGTAGTCCGTGTGACGTGTGTGTTCTGGCAACCCTGTTTTTTATCGAGATTGTGTTGCGAGTATGTGAGAACACCGTTTTTGCTTGTGATATAGTGTTGTGTTTCTGTCAATTGTTTTTATGTTAAATTTATTGGATGTATTTGATTGAATATGGGTTCTGTAGCCCGTTTAAACGCTCTTGCTGAAGTAATTAAGAAATATGAGGAAATTTTGACAAATAAAGGAGGTTTGTTTACAGTGCGTATTCATAAGCCTATTTTGGAAAATGACGGTGATGCTAGCAGGTATTTCATGCTTGAGCTTTCAAGAAAGCAGATGTCTATTAAGGTATGCTGATAATTTTATGTATATTTTGTTGCCTTACGAGTTTTGTGCATTTTGAGATTGCTACACAGCGAGAACTGCTGCTTGGCGACATTTACTACTTGGCGGAAAGGGGTTTTCACGCCAAGAAAAATCCAAGATGGCGGCCCTGGGAATTTATGACATCTGTTCCCCCCGAATTTATTTCAAACAAGCAGGAACAAATTTCACAATAATAATCTGTAATAAATAAGTATTTCTAAATAATGTAAATAATAAGTAATGCAACTACTAAATAATGCAAGTATGTGTTATAAATGTGTTTCGTGTATAACAATAAAAAAGAAATGTAAGTATGTGCAATAAATAAAATATAATTAGTAATGTAAGTATGTGTAATAAATAAGTAATAATAAGGTATAAGAAATAACAGGGTTCGTATGCCTCAAGGGATTCTAGGTGTTTTAGTACCAGAAATTTCGAAAAGTACTGGTCGCTATATCTGAAGACAGATTTTTTTTTCATTAAATAAAAGCAAATATTCTGAAATAAACGCAAATATTTTATATTTATAAAAATTCTGATAAAAGGTGCTTGAAAATCCTAGAAGCGTACGAACCCTGAATAAGAAAGCTTTAATTGTTTTGCCATAATTAATCTAACTTTTAAAATATTGTTTTAATTAAAGAACTTAATCAGATTTTTGTTACTTTTAAATAAGCATTTACAATTTTCTTTTAACTAAATAAGCAATTTTACTTTTGATATATTTATTATATAAATACCTTTTCTGTTAACAAAATGGAATTTCTCTTGTGACTATAGTATTTACGTTTTAAAAAAAAATCATGTTAGTGGTCCGCAGGATTTGAGAATCTGAATTTAGCGGTTCATAAGGTCTAAAAGGTTGGGGACTCCTGGTCTATGCTATCGAGTGCAGAGGGTCTAGTTATGTGAACCCTAAGTGGGTAACATGCAGCATATATGTATCATAGTGCATTTTCTGTGCTTGTACTATAACGAAGGAGTGGAAATGTATGAAAAACAATTTTTTGACAAGCCGAATTCTTTATTTGAACTTTTCTGAATCTAAAACATCTTTCAATTTATTTTGAACAATAAATAGAACTCATATTAGATGGCATAAACATGTCGCTTTTCATTTTTAAACTCACACCGTAAATTTTATATGAAACATTTATATTTAATGAATTACATCATCTGTTTGATGAAAGATAAATCTAATTGTTTCTATTCAAGAAAATCGTCAGGTGGCTGACGATAACATACAAACAATAAATAGTTGTTACACCAACATTCTCAGATTATGCTTTTTTTTTTTTTTTGTGCTTTTAAAAATTTTGTAGAAATTACGAGGGTTACTACCCAATGTGAAACAGCCCTCACTTTGTGCATTGCTGGTTTTGTCCAATATGAATATTTATGGCCAGTCAGAAAACCAATTTGTCTCTGAGTTTTGGATCAAGAAAATTAAAAAAAAAAAAAAAGACTACACGCTCTCGTTTGTGGCTAGATTGATCGTGGTTGATTCAAGTATGACCGTCGTAATGATCTAAATGTCATTCGTCAAAAAGAACGTGCTACATGCCTTCAAATTTTTCTTTTCTCAGATAATGTTGTTTAGCTAAGCAAAATTTTGTGCAAATATTAGCTTATGTAAAAGTGATTTCTGGGTTTTATTTTCCTTTCACAAATTTACAGTTTTTGATCGATTCGCACGAAACTTGCTACAGATAAGTTTTAGAACATGAATAAGATTACTATCAGTTTGAAAAAAAAATCAGGCCACTTTTTATCCCTTTTTTAAAAAAACGGACATAGTTTATCTATAGATATCTTCTTTTTTTTTTTTTCTTTTTGTTAAAATTATTTCTTTTCCATTGAAACAAACAAAAAAAAAAAAAAAAAAAAAAAAACTCTATATCGCGATATTTTTTAAAGCCAACGAAAATTCAGATTCACTCACTATTATATTTTCAAATCCAAAATTGTCTTCGTTCTGAGATGATAACACCGTCCCCTGAATAGGCCTGAACGCGCCACAAAAATGGCGACTGTTGTAGGCTGGTTTTTGTAAGCGCCTGTACGGTCCTCTGAAATTAGACACCAGTATGTTTCAAGATTTCTTTGACTTACCTCATTTCAGAAATATAAACTTGAAAAAACTTTTAAAAATTATTGGTGTCCAAATGCTGGAGACGCCAAACGCTTAAAAAAAAAAAAAAAAAAAGAAAAAAAAAAAAAAAAAAATTCCACCTACGACAGCCGCCATTTTTGTGCGTGGTCAGGCCAAATATTCAAGGAGCGGTGTGTGATAATGAGAATTTTTTATACGTATAACTCAAAATATGTAAAATTGACAATTTACTCCACGGTTTTATTATTATTATTATAAATAAAATATGGTACTTTTCCATTATACTGTCGACCACTTTCCATAAAAAACAACTATAGTCAAACTGTATCGTCCAACAAAAACAAATGGAAGAATGTTGCTATTGGAATCTCAGAAATATATAAGAAATTCGGAAAAGTCCCACTTACTGAAGTGTTAAATGTCAAAAACTTTAAGCAATAAAATTCTCAATATATTAATGAAAACAAGTTCAGGCCTAGCGGGAACGCCTACCAATATGGTTTTAACTCAACACTCTCCACCCATATTAATAAAAATTTCTTAATTATCGGCTGGTGAATGTTTCTCACGTCTGTTAAAACTAATCTATTATATGTAATTATGCATCATAATATTTTTGCAAAGCTTTTTTTCTTTTAATATCATGGCATTTCTGTCTAAGGACGTCATTTTTATTTTAATTAACAAAATAACTAAAAATCAGTAAAGTGTCACTAAAAATACAGAGAAATGTCGAATTAAAAATAATTTGATGGCGTAACTAATATGTGTAACGAATCTGACGTCAAATGAATGTGACACTATGATCATGCATTTCTGTCGTTAAATATTACTAGGGGATCATACCCGGGCTTCCCGGGTCAAAGAATATAGGTGAACTTTTTTTTTATTGAAAAGTAATAATTTTTTTATATGCAATAATTTTTTTAGATTGACAACTTACATTAAAAAAGCATTTTTCATGTGGAAAATACGAATTATACAATCAAATTGTCGAAGAGCCGAGCTCGGTTTTTCTCTAGGGTTCAAAATATACATGATAAGGAATTTTTGAAAGAGAGGAAAAGAAAAAGGAATAATAGTTACAAAAGTAGTATTAGTGAATAGTAGGCACACACTCCTTGAAATTCCACGCTTTCAGAAATGTACAACGCAACACCTGCGTGCTTTAGAGAAATGACAGGAAAGTCACGGAAAGAGATGCATTTCTATAAGATATAAGTAACGAACGGGCGTTATAGTAGTCCAGATTTATAGGAATAAAATAAAAGGGAGAGAATGGGAAAGCAGAATACGGACGCAATAAATTGCAACCATTCTGACATCTACATAGTGGTCAGCGGAGATGTTAACGTTTTTTAGAAAAAGAAAATGGGCATGGTGTATTATGGATATGCCCAGATGTGTATGGGTTAGTCTTCAGGAATTTAGGCGGGAAAAGAAAATTCACAGGTGCGTAAATGTATGCGCCCATCTCAAGGCGGAGAAAATAATTAAATGAAGAAATTTAGAAATAGAAAGGAAAGGGGGGGGGGGGGCTTAGGCGAATAGGAAAATATATATTGTACGAGAACATCCAATAAAATCCAGAGCTACACAGGATTGAATTGCAAAGGGGAAACAGATTAAAATTAAGAGGGGGGCGAAAGAAAAAAAAAAGAGGTGAGCAGGAGAGAAGAGGATTTCAGAAAATGATGCCCTTCGGAATAGCAGCAGGAATTTGAGTTCTTAAAAGTTTTTAGGCTTAGGCGAATAGGAAAATATATATTGTACGAGAACATCCAATAAAATCCAGAGCTACACAGGATTGGATTGCAAAGGGGAAACAGATTAAAATTAAGAGGGGGGGGCGAAAGAAAAAAAAAGAGGTGAGCAGGAGAGAAGAGGATTTCAGAAAATGATGCCCTTCGGAATAGCAGCAGGAATTTGAGTTCTTAAAAGTTTTTAGGCTTAGGCGAATAGGAAAATATATATTGTACGAGAACATCCAATAAAATCCAGAGCTACACAGGATTGGATTGCAAAGGGGAAACAGATTAAAATTAAGAGGGGGGGCGAAAGAAAAAAAAAGAGGTGAGCAGGAGAGAAGAGGATTTCAGAAAATGATGCCCTTCGGAATAGCAGCAGGAATTTGAGTTCTTAAAATTTTTTAGGCTTAGGCGAATAGGAAAATATATATTATACGAGAACATCCAATAAAATCCAGAGCTACACAGGATTGGATTGCAAAGGGGAAACAGATTAAAATTAAGGTGAGGGCGACAGAAAAAAAAGAGGTGAGCAGGAGAGAAGAGGATTTCAGAAAATGATGCTCTTCGGAATAACAGCAGGAATTTGAGTACTTAAAAGTTTTTAGGCAGAGCGCGAATTTTTTGGTTGGAGTGTTGACAATATTCGCTGGACGATGTACCTGTCCCCAACAATGAGCATGGATTTAAAAGGTGAGTGGGCTATATGTTTTACATTACAGTATTCCTTAACGAGGCATTCCTTTTAAAAGAGTTAATACTTAATGTAATATTTTACGTGATAGGTTATAAATTGTCTTATTTAGTGAATGATAAACAATTTAATGTAGGCGAAATTTCTAAATGTCACAAGTACTTAATGTTGATCAAAGTGTAATATTTAATAAATGTTTTAATTTCACAATATAGTGATTCTTTCACATTCTTTGCACTAACTTAGATTCAGTGAGTTCCGACTCACCTGAACCATGCCATAATCGCAATCTGTTCTCAAAAAGGGGAACTAATACTTTCACGCCAAACATCAATTAATAACAATTAATAACAAACAGTTGTCACAAAGTTGTCGCAAAGTTGTCGAGGAGTTGTCGGACAAAATAATTTTTTGAAATTTATCAAAAGAATAATTTTTTTATTAGCCGCATGCTAAGAGTTATTTGACAAAGATTTTACTACTTACGGCATCCTTTTATATACTGATAATTTCAGAGTTTATACATGTCTGGTAAATTTGTGTTTTATTGATATTATTTTATTTATTTATTCATAGGGCAATTTTTTTTATGGATATTAGCCGTAAGAAAATAATGAAGTCTTTATTTTGTTTTAAGGGCAAACGGATTAATCTTTCGTAATCGAGCTCCGCGCGATATAGCTAAATTGAAAAATATTCCATGCTTTAAAATTGTTTTTAAAACCATAGACAATCAGTAAACTGAGATGAACTTTGCAAATAAATTCCATTTGAAAAAAAAAAATCCTATTTGGTGATCTAAAAATTTAAACTGTACGATTACAAATATGGTAGATTTGTGTTTTTTCAATATTATTCTTTTATTTGCGTATAAAAGAAGAATTAATTTCGTTAATTTGTCTTTAAAAAATATGTTAGATTGGTGGGTTTTTTTAATATTATTCTTTCATTTGTTTATAAAGGAAGTACTAATTTCGTTATGCAAAAATAGTCAGAAACAAATGCTGAAAAATGTTTGTTGCTTTATGTGCAAAATGTTTATTATTATTACGTATTGAAACCGGCAAGCGATAAGATAAACGTTAAAAAAAAAAAAATCATACTTAAAAATTATTTTAGAAAATATAATGCATCAGTCAATGAATACAGTTTTTAAACAAATTGCATTTGAAAGTAAATTTTTTCCCTATGCGACGAAAATTGAAAATGTACGATGGTCAGAAGATTAAAAAATTGCAGTAGCGAAAATTTCAAGACCGAAATTTGATCGTGAAGTGTTGACATTCGTAAAATAACGTCACCGTTACGCACAGATACGTTTGTTCTTTATAATATAGATACTTAATCAGTAAAATATAATAAAGATCAGTTATTAGGGTGTGGTTATCAATTGAGGCTCTTATACTTGGCTTTCCGGAATGAAAACAACGATTTTCACAATCTCAAAATTTGCATGCGCACTTCTCATATCCATATTTATCATTTTTTTAAAAATTGTATTTTGTTTGATCATTTAAAAATACCTTTTAACTCAAAACTTGAAGTCACGATTGTCAGCAACTTCTTTTACGTGAACAGACGCACTCTTTACTCGCGATTCTAATCTCAATTCCGGAGAGTAAAAATTTCCGTAATTTATGTTTTTTAGATGCTTTGAGTTAAAATGTTTAGTTTTATCTAAAAAAATGATCGTTTTATTTTAAATATGACTTCATTTTCACTTAAATAAGCATTTCGCCTAGTGTCTGAAACTTAGTATCAGTACACGTGCAGAAGGAAAAACAATATAGAAAATTTATGAGGAAAAATGCGTGTTTTCAAAAGCAGTATGTCATTTTCATTTATTATGCTCCTAATATAATATTCTGCTCCTAATGGGATTTTGCGCCACTAAAACCTATACAACAACTTTTATCAGAAAATAGCATGAATAAAGTTAAAAATACCTCATTATTTATCTCTTGTCTGCAATAATGAAAGCTATATGATTTTCATCATTTTGAAGAAATTTCATAAAATGCTTTTAAAATTAAAATATAAAAATGGGGATATTAAAGAAAAAAAAACAGATAGTGCGATTATATCTACAAAGGAAGAGCTTTCAGTTAAAAAAAAAAAAATAGTAAAATTGGTTCAGCAGAAAGATCACGGCAGATGACTAAAAAACACATTTGTGTTTTAAATATATAGATTATATAAAATTAGGAAAACTTAAATTAAGCAAATTATGTTGTTTTGATAAAATTATAGTAGAATGTCCTAAAGAATAGCATTTAAAATTTTATTATTCGAGAGAATTTTCGATAAAAACTTCAGGAACACGATATTATTTTAAACCACGAACTATTTGTTTGCTAATCTAACTCGGCGAAGCAAATCCATCCAGGCGAGAATCATCAATTTCTGTAATATAAATCGCTATTATTTGCATGTCACCTCTTTTTTATAAAGACACTCTGAATTTTTATTAAAACATTGCCTTTTATCAGTATGTGATTTCGATTACATTATTTCTAAAAGTGAAGCCTTTTCACCTGTGAAGAATTTCAAAGCAGCTGGGCTGTGAAAATGATGCACTTCTACAAAACACAATTCGCGTTTAAGAATTAAAATACTCGCTTTTTTATCAAATGACGTCATTTGCATCCGCTAATGCAATCCACTTTTATAATCCAATCTTAAACTTCCTTTATGGAAAAGTGTGCATGTGGCGTCATTATCACGGAATAACAGACAATATTCTTGACATAGCCCATATTTTAATTTCAACTTTTTTTCAGATTTTATGAGAAAATGGCAACAAAAAGATACAGTATCTCCTATTTTTGACTATTTTCAGTTTACTTTCAATGACTTTCAATAGAAATGAGGTACTTTTGTTGCCACAATAAGAAAAATGGTATTAAAAACTACAAAAAAATTTATGTCTCAAAAATAAATTGAGATACAGCTTTTAAACAAATTGCATTTAAAAGAGCATTTTTTTCCCTTATACGACGGTATAAAAATTTTAACTGTGCGATGTTTAGAAGTTTAAAAATTTGCAGTATAGAAAATTACAAAGCCAAAATTTTATTCCAAATTTCAAAATGTTGCCATTCGCAAAATGACGTATGCGTTACGCACAGATATGTTTGTCCTTTATAATATAGATAGTTTGGTGAAAGTTTTTATATATATAGAAAGTGGTGGAAGGGATATATTGAGAAATACGTAAAGTATTTATGTTACTAAAAATCCTATCTTTAATTCTTTGAAATGCGCCTTAACCTTAACGATTGTTATTGAAAAATAGTGGTTCCACTGAAAACTATATGATAAAGCTTTAAAATTTTGATCATACTGATATACTAAAGAAAAGAAACATTTAACGTAGCAAAATGACTTTCAAGACAGTAACACCAAATTACACTCTCTTTGCAGATATAATTATACTGCATTCTTTTCATCGGAACCATAAAAAATTTCCTTTTTAAGACAAGATTTGTCTAAAGATCGGTTCTAGCATGTTTTTACTATGACTGTATTTTATAGTTGTATTTTATATGACTGTATTTTATAGACTTTTTTTTAAGTTTTGTATTTTGCATGCATCTTATCATTTTATGCACAGTTGTCATAAACATAATGCAAAATCTGCAATACAAATATTTTCAATTAAAATTGGAAGAAGTCTAAGATTTATTTCGATTTCATTTGAACGGAATCTAATTTTTTAGGGTGTTTTAAGTATCATATTGTATGAATTTTATTTTTATTTTTTAATCTTCAATTGGCTTAACTAATTTGTTACAAAAATTTAACGTTAAATGTAAAACTAATTGAATGAAATATCTTATTATCTGTCCCTTCTCGGTCTTAAACAATGTAGGAAATAATTTTTTTTTTTAATTTGTTCTTCAAATTATGTTTTTGTTTAATAGTTTCAATCGGGTTCGGCACAGCTGATGCATATATGCACCATCAAATTTTAATTTCTGCTCCTATTTTTTATACAAAAATTATGCACAAACATTACTTCATTGGACTTATTGCAATAAACTTGGATGCAATTAGGCTGTTTGGAAAACCGGGTACTTATATTCTTATTAGTCTAAACCTCTGATATTCCATAGGTTCATTGAAATGAGTCTGAAAAAATCAGGCTGATTGAATAACAAATGATCATTTTTCCCCCTTTTTTTTTCTTAATTCCTCCAACAATTCGCACAAGCACCTCCTAATTACATGCATCCAGACTTTACCTTCAGAAAATTTAATTTAAAAGTTTGTTTAAAAATAGTTTTGCTGTTAGTTAAAAGTATGTATCCATTAATTTTAAAATTAGGTTCTTATTTAAAAATTTCATTTTTTTCCATATAAATCTAATAATTCTGGGTTTAATTCGGTAAAACTGATTGTATAATACGCAACGTGTGCAGATTTTAGAGAGTCTGTTATAATAACCTTTCTAGTAACAAGAAAAAGATTTACAGTCCCTATATTGCATTCAAAATTTTTCGAAATGTGTGATAAATTTAAGCCATTTTTGATTTCATAAATATGCTGTATTTCATTTCACGTACCAGTATTGGACATTCGCAACCCAATAATCAGAACTTTGCATACCAGTACTGGTACCCGTACCATAGTTTGAGAACCCCTGTGTTGAAGGAAAATTTAAAAAGAATGGAAACTCCATATGCTTACTAAAATACAACGCTTCCTGTAAAAGAAACACTCAACGCAGAAAAATTATAAAGGAAACTAATTATGGAATTTAAATGTATTACAGGTTAATAATATGTTTTTATCCAAAAGTTCCACAAATTAGGGGCCGTTCAAATATTACGTAAGCACCTAAGGGGGGGGGGGAGGGGGTTAGCGATTTGCTTATTTTTGCTGACAAGGGGGGAGGGGGAGTTTGAATGATGCTTACGTAAGACATTTTCAAAATCTCTTAACTTGTAAAAAAAAATTAAAAATTTCAAATTGAAAAAAAGAAATAGCAAAAGAATATTTAACTTGAAGTTCTAATGTCAGCTATTTTGACCGCACAAGGAAAACATAAACAATCTCTTTTATCTAGAGGCGACTGTTCATGTTTGATGCATGATCAGGGCTTAATTTCTAACAAAAAAGTACCGGTACTAAGAGCCATTCCGTCCTCCTCCCCTCCTGCCACTGCAATCTGCATATTTATATTTCATACATTATTTGCCAAAATGTAAAGTATTTTTTTCTATAGAAAAATAAAAAAAATAAATGTATCTATCAGCATATACTTAGTTGGGAACTATTCCACTTTTTAGCTATCACTCCTTTCGAATAGAATTCTTTGCCTAATTTTAATGTTGTTAATTGCAGAATTCTGCGATTAAATGTGGTAAGGATTATGACTCGGAAATAGTGTTAACACCAAAAAGGAATAATTCGCAGCTATGAATTTTTATGAAAAACTGAATCAAATTTACAGAGATTTATATTTATATGCTGAAGAATGGAACAACGTTTTTCAATTTCCTATAAAAGGAGCATATCTTAAACTACAATCGATTCCTTCCGTATAACAATCTTTTGTGGTGAGCCCCTGAAAATCAGATTAAATTAAAAATTTAACCCCGTTATTGGAAAGATTCGATGCTTTTATAGAAAAAGGGGAAACCCTGCTCGACTGCTTTCTAGCCAAGACCACAAACTGATATAAAAATTGAATCCATTTCATCTCCATCTCCTACGTGTGCGACACATTACGTCACATGTAATTGTTTTGTTAAAAAAGAATGCAAAACTTGGATATGGGAAGGAATGAAAGGGTAATTTAGGCTTCGTTTTTTCGGAAGCGTTGCTACACTGGGCTCCGGAGCCCTGTATTTATGAGCTCCGCTGAATTCCGACCAATATTTAAATATTTACTAAGAATGGAGGAGTACCGGACCTGAGCTCCGGTCGGCTCCGATACAAATTAAGCCCTGTGCATGAGGCCTTATTATCTCTGAGAACTTACTACTATTTCCAATTGTGAGAATAGTAGTACTGAACTGAAGTAGTACTGACTGTAGAACTGAAAAAGGTTGGTTTTGCAATAAGCATGAGTGGAACATATCTTCGTTTGCTTCCAAAAAATTCCTCAACCACCGAGGGTCGAAGACATGTCACCACAGTGCCGATAAAACTTTCTTGTGTTCAGACTGGTTATTACCGATCTCACATTGATACCCAATTTGCAGTAACATCCATCCGCTATTTAGAAACTTCAGATTCAATTCTTGGACCCATGCAACTGTTTCTTCATTCACAGGATGACATAGTGCGCGTACCTTTGGGAATTACAGCAGCCAATAAACAGTCCCCGATACTGATGCATATGGAGTATCGTGTATCCTTACCCGACCACGAGTGGGTCATCGCTGAACGCCACAAACTTATCCCATCTATTTACGCTGGTATTGTGATTGCTCCTGGCATGGCAGGTCAAAGTAAAGCCATAGGTTATTCTGGTCCAACGTTTATTGCTATAAGAAGTGGGAAACACAGTTCTTCCACAGCAAATGCTCATGCTCAGGATTTTGAAACTCTATTAATGCTCAAAGACTTTGAAAAATTAGTGAAAACAGAAGAGGATTTCATCAAACCTGTAATCATAGTTACGGTTGATAGAGCTCCAGACGAGAATCTCCGCTACCAGAAAGTTATATCGTTTGCTATTAACCATTTCAAAAAGCATGATTTGGATGGAAATTTCATTGCGTGCAATGCTCCTGGAAGAAGTGCATATAACTGAGTAGAAAGGCGAATGGCACCACTCAGTCGAGAACTGTCTGGTCTTATACACCCTTATGACCATTATGGTTCCCATCTCGATGAGAACGGTAGCACTATTGATGAAGAAATAGAGCAAAATAACTTTGCATATGCTGGTAAAACTCTTGCAGATATCTGGAACTCATTAAACATTGACGGTTATCCTATTACTGCCACATATGTTGATTCAGGCGAACCAGACTCTCTTGGTTTGACTTGGATTGGTTTTCGAAGCACTTACAAGAAAATCAATACTTGCTGCAAATTATAAAATGCGAAGAAAAGAATTGTTGCTCTCCTGCACGTAGTGGATTATTTCGTATATTAAAAGGACGATTCATTCCTCTTCCAATTAAAATGATACAATCGTAAAATGACATCATTATAAGTGAGGAAGGGGAATTTATAGATTTAAGTCTCCGTCTGGCCTTAAATCTCAATATTACAGCAAAGGGATTTTTAAAGACGCTGTATGATTATTTTTGCCCTTCCATAAAATTGCAATTATTCCCAAGAACTTGTGGAAGTTGTGGCCAATATCATGCATCTCGGAAGTCAGCAAACAGACACAAAAAAATTCAGCACAGTGGAAAAAGCGAGAAGGCCTGCCTTATACGACCATTGAAAATTGCTGCTCGTCGAGCAAATGAACTTATGTGCTTCGTAAAATTCGTGAAAGATACAGAAGATGTTGAGTGTATCAAGGAAGATGAAGTTGATCAAGATTGCATCCGAAAAGAAAGCGATGAAGATAATCAAGTAAAACTGGAAACCAATATCATAACAGGTATGGAAAAATGGCTTGAGCAGCCGTGGTCAGCATCGGAATAGATATGGGCATGTTCAAATTTTAATTTTTCAAATGGCTAAGTTCTTTTAAAATTGTGATCTGAGAAATTTCCTTAACCAATTCGGGACGGGAGCCTTTTACGAAATTTTTAATCTTTTGTCACCGTTTTTTAAAAACAGAAATTTGTTTCTTCTTGAATCGAGAAAATGCTCTGATTAAATAAGGCAAATTTTACAGTAAAATTTTACTGGTGAGTAAAAACAAGGATTCTGAGCGCTTCATGCGGCACGTATACGTGCCGCTCGTCCCCAAGGGGTTAAATAGAATTGTAAGGAAATAAAACAAGCATTTATTATTTTTTTTTTTTAAGTCGAGTAGAGTTTTTTTTTTATTTGTATAGTGTACTAATTTTTTTTAAGTGGAGGGGGGGGGTTGGCAATTTTCTTACGTAATTATTAAGGGGGGGTTTGCGATTTGCTTATTTTTGCTGACAAGGGGGGAGGGGGGGTCAAAAAATGCCAAAAACATGCTTACGTAATATTTGAACAGTCCCTTAGCTAATGATTTCTCCTTCCCCCAACCCAGGGGTGTACCATTCGTGCGATGCGCCAACTGTAAAGATTTCTTAACTGCTCGCGCATTACGTCAGGTGGCGGACAGATTCGCCTCGCTTCGCTCGTTTCAATAGTATTCTGTATGCCGTTCTGCGATAGGATTTTTTTTTCTGTGAATGATTTTAATTATTCTATTATTTTAACAGACTTTTTGAAAAAAAACCTAGTGAATGCACTATATCAACAAATTCTAATAACTCTTGGAGAACACACGTATACAGATTGAAAAATACAGCACAAAGTCTCAAATCCGGACGTCGAAATCCGGAATTCTTCAAAAGCAGGACATTTTGTTAACTGGCGATTATTATTCTAGAGAATCGCAACGAAAAACACTAAAATAGCAGAGGCCAAATTTATTATTTTAGGCTGCAATTTTAAAGCCGAATTCCTTTTACGAACATCAAAAAATTTCTGCAGAACGCGAAAATCTCTAAAAATTGCATAAAAGAAACGCGAGAAATTCCGAATAAACTTAAATGAAAGTGAAAAAAAAAAGATAAAGATAAAGAGGACAGCATTTACTATATTGGGCTAAAAGATTAAAACCGGACTTCTTTCGCAAATGCAGACAAATCGCCATGAAATGGAAAAAAACAGTTCAAAACTCGCAGAGGAGAAAATTTATTATATTTGGCTAAATGTTGGTAACCGAGTTCCTTTTACAAATCTCAAAACTCTAAAATTCGTATAAAAAACACGCAAAAACTGCAAACTCCGAATAAACTTTATGGAAAAAAATGACAAGATTTATTACACTGGGCTAAAAAATAAAGCCGGATTCCTTTTATTCATATGGGAAAATCGCCACAAAATTTTAAAAAAAAGTCAAAAATTGCATAAAAAATTAAAAAAAAATTCTTTTGTTATTATAATTTTTTTAACTTAAAAAATTTCCTCTACTAAAATATTTGATTTAGCATTATCTGTTTTTACCTTCTTTTATCTATAATAGAAGAAAGTTTTGTAGTCGAAATTTTGTTCGACTTCCGGTTTTCGACGGATTTACACGTTTTAAGGGTAGGAGATATCGAAAAACATGTTTTTACAAAATATCTGTCTGTCCGTATATACGTGTGTCTCAATATATCATCGGAAAGTACACGAAGTTATGCATAGAATTGAACCAAATTTCATATAAGTATTTTGTTGTGATGGTGCTGTAGTAGCAATTTTTGTGCCATTTTCATTATTCTATCATCGAAAAGTGTATGAAGTTACGCATAGAGTTGAACAAAATTTCATGTGTATGTCTTTGACTATGACCAGCAGGTCCAGGTTGAATTTGGGGGATATTCTGCCGGTAGGGTGCGCTGTAATAGCGATTTTTGTGCCATTTTCAATATTGTTTCATCGGAAAGCATAGGTTTGAACCAAACTTTATACATATGTTTTTGACTATTGACGCCAGGTCCCAGTTGAAAATGGATATATAACATTGGAAGGGGGCGCTGTGATAACGATTTTCTCGATTTTTCGTAGTTCTGTTGTACATTTGCTGCTGATGCAGTGACATGCATTTCGTTCCTAACTGACCCGGCGATTCGCAAACAGATTAACGATAATATTTACTTTATTAAATATTATGTTCGAGTTACTATGATTAATAAAATGAAGAAAGAATTTAAGATGAAAATTGATGTAGGGTTGAGGTAATAACCTATAAGCAGTGCTTAATTTGCGCCGGAGCTTAGCTTCACTACTTCTTTATTTTTAGTGGAAATTTAAATATTGGTCTGAATTCATTTGCGCTCATTCCGGATTTCAGCGAAAATAGTGTTTCTAAAAAATCAATGACTAAATTTTATTGTTCTTTCCTACCAAAGCACTTACGTATGTGACATAGTGTGTCATGTGTAGCGTTTTTTTTTTTTTTTTTTTTTTTTTTTTTTTTTTTTTTTTTTATGATTTCAGAACGGCGATGAGGAATGTCAGAATTAGTCGCAACTGTTTCGGCTTTTTTTACTCGCTCCTTTTTGTTCGTGTTTTTAAAATATTCTCTCTGATAAAATTTCTAGCTCCGGGCGATTATTTAATTTACTCCGACACAGGAGCGCTGCTCCAATACTACTTTATTTTTTAGTGAATATTTAAATATTAGTCAGAACTGACCGCAGTTTATAAATACTGCTCACCAATGTCATGTTCGCGACGAGTAGGATTTTCTGAAAATTCCCCACTCCTGACTTTAAGGTTTTTGCTCTGGTGATTTATAAGAATTTATTATATATTAATCTAAAATATATTATATATATATACATATAATTTCTTTTTGAGGATGACGAAATTGCTTTAAAATTTATAAATAACGTATGAAATATAAATATGCATGTGTGTGTGAGGGGGGGGGGGGGGGTTGCTATACACTTAGTTGTTATTACTGCAGAATATTAGAACTCTGGTAGTTTTTTTTTTTTTTTTTTGCTAGAAACTAAGCCCTGTGTATATATATTGTTACAGATATTTGAATCATATTGATGCGCATTTGAAACTAGTGAATTTAAAAATTGAATTTTGTTTATTAATGAGGATCAATGATTTTGCTACCTGATATAGTGTGTAAAAAGTATTAGTCACATACTGATTTATTGAAAGTATGATAATGGTTCTTACTTTTTTTTACCTTTCTATTTTTTGAAAATGTTAATTCATTGTTAAAGCTGTATATCTCCATAAATTTTCTTTCTATTGTTTCTTATTTGTATGGAGAAATGTTATATATTCTGTGTGTTTCATAAGATAAGATGGAAATTTTAGAGCTGAAGTTGTTTTAAATTTTTTAGTTTTTGCGGAAATTTTGTATATATGAAATAACGATATTGCTATTTGTATATCATAATGCAAAAAATATGTATAATACATATTTTTTTTCATAATAGAATTAGCTTAATTATAGAGTAATATTTTTGTATTATTTTGATCCTGAACAAGCATAGTGACATTCGAAATTTTTTGAAAACTTATATATCTAGTAATCGGACAATGCATTATTGATAAAAGTTTTGATGCGTGAATTTTGTTTAACTTATTCTGTTTGATAATTCTAGTCATTTTATTACTACTGCTGTGTCATCATATTCATATAATTCATTTTATTTTGAAATAGTTTAAAAGTTTTCATTTGTAATTTTACGCATTAAAAATTTAATTTTTTTCATGAATTTACTCAAGTATTTGAATGGAAACAAACGTATCGCGATATTATTTAACAATTATGTATTTTATATTTAATTAACTCCAATCAGTGTTTGAACAAATTATTTTAAGGAAAGTGATTTCGTACAATTTACTTTCGAAGATCTGATTTAAAAAAAATTATTTACTTCATATTCTGCTCTTTTACGCATCCATTTACTTTCTTACGGCTGTACGATCTCCGATCTTGTCCGCCACATGACGTAACAGTCCTGCTCTGCTCTGATTGGCTATCCTTCAAATGGAACAACCTTATGTAGAAAAACCTTGCCCCAACCATGTCTAGTCTTCATCTTAAATCTCTTATTGTGTTATCCTGGAACTGTTCTACTTTAAATAACAAAATTGACGAGCTTCATATTTTTGTCTCTAACCACCCTAATATTGATATAATTCTTCTTCAAGAAGTGCATAAACCTAATAAAAGTATCAAAATTTCTGGTTATAAGCTCTACCATACCCCCCGTCCTGGATCCGTTCAGGGTGGAACTGCCATACACATCAAACACCACATACCACACTATCCTACCCAACAATCTACATACACAGGTCTTGACTACACGGGAATTGTTGTACAATTGCCACGAGTTAATATTAATTTTGTTTCTTTATATGCTAGACACTCACCTTTATTCCCAGTCAATGATCTAACACAGCTTTTCTCACAAAATACGCACTGTTTCATCGCAGGTGATTATAATGCGCACAACCGGCGATGGAACTGTCATTCAACCACCCGTCCTGGCAGTGCACTACACAACTTAATCACTCACCTAGGACTTAATTTACATGCACCCAGCACCCCTACACGTTATGGGCTTGGTAGAGGTCGCCCCTCCATTATTGACTTTGCAATTTCAAAAAATTTGGTTTTTCCTATTAGTTCTACAGTTATTAATGACTTAAGTTCTGATCATCTTCCTGTTGTTTTCAAAATTGACTGTGTTGATCCCCCTCTCCCACCCCCCCCCCTTCTGTGGCTGTGGACTAGAGTAAATTTAAAACTATTCTTTCCAATTCTGACCTGACTTTCCCTAATATTACTAACATTGATGATATTGACAAGGCTGTTGATAACTTTCAAAATATTATTATTAATGCTCAAAAACAAGCTACTTACCAATATACTAAAAATAATAACTCTTTTACTATGCCTAACTACATTCATAACGTTTGTAAGCAACGTAATGACATCCGACGGCTGTTTCAAAATACTAGAGATCCTACTTTAAAGCCCATGATTAATCGGCTTAATAATAAAATTAAAAACCTCATTTCTAAGGAAAAACAAAAAAGCTGGAGCAATTTTCTTAACTCCCTCTCTCCTCAAGATAACTCTCTTTGGAAAATAAAGAAAAAACTTAATAATAATTACTCTACAATCCCCCCTTAACTGCCTTTAATACCACGGCATATACGGACAAAGACAAGGCTGAAATCCTCGCCAGGTCCTATGCTGAGCAGTTTTCCCCTAACCCTTATCTTGCCAGCCCTAATCATTATTTTGAAGTAAATGAAACTGTTCAAAATTTTTTAGCTACCCCTCCCACGGACCCACTCCCGGAAATTCAACCAATTGTTATTTCTAATATTATCAAAAATCTTAAAAACAGAAAAGCCCCTGGATACAATAACATAACTAATTATGCTCTTAAAAATCTTCCTTGCAACTGTGTTATATATCTAACTAAACTTACTAATGCTATTCTTCAGTACTACTACTTCCCTAAAGCTTGGAAGACTTCTATTATTGCACCTATTCCTAAACCTCAGTGTAATCTTCAAGATCCGACTAACTATCGACCCATCTCTCTGTTGCCCTCTATCAGCAAAGTTGTTGAGCGAGTCATCAGGTCCCAGTTACATGACATTTTAGACGCACAAAACATACTCATTCCTGAGCAATTTGGCTTCAGAGCTAAGCATTCCGCATTACATCAACTCCTTCGTGTTGTAGAGTTCTTGAGTGAGAAACTAAACACGAACACACCAGCTGCGGCTGTTTTTCTCGGTGTCGCTAAGGCATTTGATAAGGTTTGGCATATTGGCCTTATATACAAACTAATTAAGCTTGGAATTAATGCTAGACTTATCTTTCTCATACATTCTTACCTTAGCGACCGCACCTTTCGCGTCCGCCTTAACAATATACTTTCCACTTTATACCTTATTCTCTCTGGTATTTTACAAGGGTCGGTCCTCGGCCCTACATTATTTAACATTTTTTTCAACGATATCCCAAGAACACTGAGGACTTATCTTGCCCTGTACGCGGACGACACGGCAATGTATGCCTCTGCACAACACCCATTCACATTATACAAAATTCTCCAAAAACACATAGATAAATTCCTTAACTGGTGTAACCTGTGGCGTGTTAAGCTCAACGAGCAAAAAACAGCTGCTGTCTATTTCTCTAGAAAACTAACATTTCCCAATCGCATTACTATCAATAACACTACTATTCCTTGGACTAATGACACCAAGTATCTGGGGGTTACCCTTGATAGAAGACTTACCTGGAAAAAGCATTTTATTAATATCCGAGGCAAAGTTGCTGGTATCTCCCAGGCCCTCTCTCCTCTTCTCAAAAGCAATACTCTTTCTATTCATAATAAACTAATCTTGTATAATGCATGTATTAGATCAATCTTAACTTATGCTTGTCCGATCTGGGGATTCGCTTGCAAAACCAGTATGGAGTATCTTTACGGTGCACATAACAAAAACTTACGCTATATCCGTAATGGTCACCATTTTCTTCGTAACACCACTATCCGCAGGGATTTGAAAACCCCTTCCTTAAAACAGCGCATTAATAAACTTGCTAAAAATTTTTATAAATCTGTATACAACCTCCCTAACCAAATTATAGCGGAACTACCCGACTACGAGGTATCCGACCCCACTAACAGAAACGCCCTAAATACTCGCTTTTGCTTAACGATGAAGACTGAGTTTCCCTCACCTTCTGCTATACTTAACCTTTCTGTTTGTTCTGTCCTGTCTATAGTATTAAAAAAAAAAATTGTTTTTCTGCTAGTTCTTTAGCATTATATATTTTTAAACTAATGTATGGTCTCTGAAAAGAGTCTTTTTTTTATGGGGCACTCCCCGGTAGCTTTTTCGTCTTTTCCTTCTTTTTTTGGAACTAATGGAATTTTCTTTCTTTTTTATTTTTTCTTTTCTTTTCTTTGTTTTTTTTTCTTTTTCACATATGTTATACTAGTACTTATGTACTTTGTTATTTTTTGTTAGTCTTTTCTTTTTCTTAAAAGTAAATTTAACTTTTGTGGCTACCAGCCACGTCTAAACATTAATTTTTTTAAGGCTCCCTAATGCCCTTGCAACACAATCACCTATCCACTGGATGTAAAGTTGCAACGCAACTAGGTAATCCATTCAGCTGCTCACATTGTTCCGTTGTTCCAGGTTAATAATATTCTGTACCTGTTCAGTATTAAGTTCTTGTAATAGACTGGCTTACGAGTCAGTTTAAAAACTTAAATAAAAGTAACACGCTTCAAGAACTTCCAAGCACATTTTGCCAGAATTTTTGTAAAGTAATATTTGCCTTATCACGGCCAAACTCGATTCCCCTTATACAGCCGCAACAAACAGTGAAAATCCCTTTGTTTTCGGGGAATAATATTTTCGCTCTGAAGAAATGTAAGGGGCGCTTTTACCCACTGTGTCTAATGGGGAATTTCCTTACCTTTACTTTGCACTCTTGTGTTTTCCTAGGTATAACTTAAATAAAATTGCTATTTTTGATTTATTTTTTAGTAGAAAATGGTTCATTGCTGTGTTCTGTATCGTATTCACTGGAGAAAAAAAAATCCAGGAAATTTTTTTATGAATTTCCTTCCAATTTGGACCTAAGAAACAAGCCCTTTGTGGGAATATGACTTAAACGAGCATAAAATAAATATATGATCGTCAATATGTGCAAAATTTTTGCCCATTATTTTTAAAAATATGGCAAGGAACTTTACAAATGAGGCCAATTTATCTTCATATAAGAATCCTTTATCAAAAAAATTTTTTAAGTTTACTTAAATTTAATTGTATAATTTTTATTGTAAAAATGATTAATGTTTAAAATATAATAAAGAAATAGAACGTGCCTATATCTACAGGCACATGTGTTTATATGAGTATGGTCTATAGACTTACGAATTAATATTTTGAAATTCTGAAAAAAATTATTCTGTAGTTTCACACCAGTGCTCTAAATTTTCTGCAAAAGAGCTATTCTGAGATGAATGGAGTACATAATGGTGAAAGAAAAAATACGGCTTGTTGATTTTCTAAAAAAAAAAATGAAACCTGAAAAACTTATTAATTATTTAGTTTCCCTATATTTCATGATCAGCACCCACAATGTTTAAATTTACTGAAAATCGTTCGCAATGTGTATTTTCTAAACAAATAAGAATCGTGTAAATATCCATGTAAAAAAAAAAAAAAAAAAAAAAATCCATATGATTTGATGCCGGTTATTGGCGAATAGGCTTACTTATTTCGTTGATATTGTGAAACATGTAAATACGTTTTTATTTTCATCGTATACTTTTATACCATGACTGTGCAGAATTAGAATATTTAATTTTATATGTAATTTTTTAAATTTTTCATTTGCTTGTATATTTCAGATCAATACATATAATGGTCAAATTTATTGAAAATTATTTGCTATGTAGATATATCTATATTTTTTAAATAATTAAGAATCGTGCAAAAATAATCGATGTAATCGGATATTATTTCAATATGAGTTGATTGCCGGATATTGACGTACTTATTTATTACCTTAATATTGTGTAGGTATATTTTCTAATTTTATTATATTTTTTATACTATGACTGTCCAGAATTCGAATATTTGATTTTATAATTTCCCTTGTTTCTTTATGTTTTTTTTAAAATATAATAGAAATATATAATTTTTCTTTTCTATTTCCCAGTATACTTTAGTACCTCCAATGTTTTAAATTATTGAAAGTATTGTATGCAATCAACTTTATATACCTATGGATTCTTATACTCAACCAGTCGCTTAATCTATATCTTTAATGATTTTCCTGAGAGTTATATCTCAGGAACTAATGCACAGAATTTCAAAAAACTGCATATTCTCTTAGATCTCTACACGAAAAAATGCTGAACAGGTTTCGATGTACGTGTACCCAAAAGGTATAGATCTACCATGCTGTGATTTCCGTGATTGCCGTCATAGCCATATCTCCGCATCTATAAGATGGAAGATACCAAACTTCATTTTCAGTTGGATATTGACTTACAGCGGTGGCCATAATTGTAGACATTTTTTTAATTTTTTTTGCTTTATAGCTTTGTGCGCTTGAAGAATATAATAAATTTCACTTAAATACAAATGCTTATACATCAAATTAAATGAAATTTAATGTAGAATTTCATAAAAAGAACATAATTAAAACATCTGCATTACAAAAAAAGTTAAAGTTACAAAAATAATATCTATCTTAGATTTCATTATATTTTAAAGCCACACTTACACATTTAATATTTAATAGGATAACCCTTGTTTTTTATTATAGCTTCACAACGTCTTTTCATTGAGAGAACTGGGGTTCATCCTTTTTAATCACATGATGCCAAGAATCAATTATAGCTTCAATAAGTTGCTTTTTTTTTCAGATGGACACTTTTTTGTACAAGGATTTTCAAACGTCGCCTCAAATGTTCTACAGGATTTAGATCAGGGCTGCTTCCTGGCCAGGGTAATAACTGTATGCTTTTATTTTTAAACCATTCTTTGCATATTTATATATACTGATGTAAGGTATCAATTTTGGTTCCAGGACAGCTTCGATGTATTTTTTGCATTCTGAATGCTATTAATCACTTGAATGCGGCCCACGCCATCTGCAGACATACAGGCCCAACTGATGTTATTTGTTGGGTTCTTTGTAATTGCTCCAATGGAATCAGGATGCAGTTCTTCCCCTACTCTACGTCTCACATATTTTCGCCCATCACCACCAAAGGGCGAAATTTTACTCTCGCCGCTCCAGATTATTTGCTTCCACTGATTCTCTAACCAATTAATGTGTTCTTTTGCCCACTGAACTCGTTTCTTGCGTTGCTGAAGATTTAAAAATGGTTTTTCCTCGGAATTCTACCTTTCAGTCCAAAGCCTGCTAATCTTCTCCTTATTGTCTTGAACTAACGGAAATACCCATTGCGTACATTTCACATCAAACAGCATCTGATGAAATACTTCTACTTTTGAGGCAGATCCTTTTTATCTTTCTATCGTCAGAAGCACTTGTGCATTTTTTTCGGCCTGATCTTGCCTTATTTATCACTAATTTAGTTTCTTCATAACACAAGCACTTTCGTACGCCAGATAAAGTGACTGATCCACCAACCTGTCTTGAAATAAATTTCAGCATAAGAGAGACCCTTTTCTCTCAATATGACAATTTTGTTTCTTTTTGTAGGTGTCCAATCAGTTCTTGTTGTTGATGACAATGTTTTAAATTATTTACATTAAGAAAAAATAGAAATATTTAAAAAAAAATTATTCTATTTAGTAACACTATTATTCACCCTTGTGCAAAATTCATTCCAGCAAAATACCGCTTTTACAAATCAAAATATACTACAGTTTAGTTACTGACATTTATCTAGTTTTCAGGACAGTCACTGTGATTGGCTTTGAAGATTTTATTACGATACACTTTAGTATTCATGACTAATAGTGTTTGCATTTTAGACTAAAGTAAGCGTAACTTTTTTTGCAATGCAATGCTTTTTTTGCAATTTTAATTCTTTTTTTTTTTTAAATTAAATTCTACATTAAATTTCCTTCAATTTGTATAAACATTTGTATTTAAGCGAAAATTAATATATTCTATAAGCACACAAAGTTATAAAACATGAAAATTTCAAAAAACGTCCACAATTTTGGCTACCACCGTAAGTAG
The DNA here is from genome assembly GCA_963932465.1 of Maratus speciosus. Classification (NCBI taxonomy): domain Eukaryota; kingdom Metazoa; phylum Arthropoda; class Arachnida; order Araneae; family Salticidae; genus Maratus; species Maratus speciosus. The sequence goes on from OZ010799.1 coordinate 249,246,917, forward strand.
ATACTTGAGTACGCTTTATGTTCTGTAGTCAAACATGTTGCACTGCTGTGGTGTATTTTTTACGATTTCCATTTAAGCTATATCTCAGCATATATTGAATATTATCACGCTTTTTATTCAGTTTTACATTGCCATAAGTCGGCTCTCATTAGGTTTGATTGCATTTTACTGAACAGGTGGTGCTGTGTTCTTTTTTTTTTTTTTTTTTTTTTTTTTACAATCTTTTATTATACTTAGAATGGTTTTGAATATAAAGGTGGAATATTTTTAACATACTTCCTGATAAACTAAAATTGTAAAAACTGCGTTCGTATGTGCGTTTCCAAAGACAAAGCAATCTTTTAATATTTTTAGAATCTAATTATAATTTAATACATTAATTTTAAGGCATTTTTTTCGCTAGTCCGTCACAGGTCATAAATCCCAAATATTCTCAGTAATTTGTACATTTGTTTATGATTTCAAACAACAACGTATTTAACGATAATCCAATAAACACTCGCCGAAATATGTCAAATGTCTGTCTAACCGCAACGTTTAAACTCTAAAAATCAGAAAAAGAAAATATAGCTAGAAGTGTGCAATATTTAAACAAAAGGCGTTTTTATCAACAATAACTTAATGTTAATTAATTCTGGATCATACTTTGAGATATCTATTTAGAAATCCATGAAAAGTTTGTTTAAATAATGTTCCATTTTTCTTTTCTTGTGTCTTTTCTTAAAAAACAAAAACAAAAATTACATATTTTTTAACATATTCAATGGTTTGCGCATTCTACTAAGCATAAAAAAGCAGAGAATTTTTCACAATAGAGTTCAGTAAGACGGCCAACTTAATGTATTGTAGCGAATTTTCTGGGAAAAACATGAATTGAAGACGAAAATTTAAGCGTGATTTTCAAAATTAATATTGATAACTTATAAAAGAGAGTTTTTCATTTAGTAATAAATAATTTAGTTTATTAGCCCCCGGTATGCAATTTCTTTCTCGAAGTAATTAAAATGTCGTCTCTAAAAAATAACGTTCCGCTGTATAAGCCAGTCTTAAAACAAAGCAGATGTATCACTGTACGGTTAAATGCTCTACTGCAATTTTATTTACTTCTAAGAATTGCACATTTTAAATTTTTATACCGTCGTATTGGGGGAAAAAGCACTTTTAAAAATTTTAGTTTGATTACTGCATCTCAATTTATTTTTGCGATATACATTTTTTTTGTAATTTTTAGCAACATTTGTTTAATTTTGGCAACTCAAGTACTCCATTTCTCTAGAAGGTAAAAGAAAAATAGTTGGAAAATAGTAATTATAGCATTTTGTTGCCATCGTGCCATAAAAACTGAAAAAAAAAATAAAATACGTGCTATTTTGAAAAAAAATATAAATGAATGATATCTGATAAAACATTTAGCTATTATAAACTATATTTAATTTTAAGTATCTATATTAATATTACAAACAAATGAAGGCATATGAATCATTCGATAGCTGAATTTTTGCCGAGTTTCTTGAATGAGGAGCTCTCTTTTTAGGATTTGTGTATTATTCAGTGATAGTGACATCATATGCGTACTTTACTGTACATGTTATTTAAGATTGGATCGTAAATGTGGAATTCTGCAGCTGATGCGAATGACGTTATCTATATATATAAAATAAGAGATGTCTGTCTGCCTGCCTGACTGCGGAAATCTCCGAAATTATAACATCTAGACCTCTGAAATTTTTGTCATGTGTAGATGCTATTACCGGAAAGTGTACTTCACCGCCGGATTTTAAAATTTCAATTTAGATATTTAAAAAAAAATTAAAACGTAATTAAAACGTTATGTGTTAGAGACTATTTATAGCTCTAAGCCAATCCGCTGCAATAAAACGTTATGGGTTTCAGGCTACTTACAGCTCTAAGCCAATCCGCGGCAAAGAAGAAACCAGCCAATGAGAGCAGGTGGTAAATATGAGATACAGCGGCTGCATTTCCTAGCCTAAAACTGTAGCGGGAAATTGCACTGTTTATTTTCCATGCTTTATTTATTTTGTTACTATAAGATTTAATCTTATTGAAATTATTTTATAATGTTTTTTATATTGTTTAAAAGAAGTGATATAATAGAATTCACGTAAGTTACTTTAAATTGTATTCGTTCTTCGTATTAATATCTATTTACATACGCGTAGTCGCCCAAGAATGAAATAGTATAATGTTTCTTGAACTTTCTGGGATCTTAAAGTAATTTTTTTTTTTTAATTTGCTGATTATTTTTTTTTTTTTCAAATTTGCTGAATCAACGCTTCACTGAATGTTGTTTTCATTTCTTAGTAAAAATAGAACTCTACATTTTATAGTAAAGTGTAAGATGAAAACTGTACTTTCTATGAAATGGAAACATTCAGTAAATAATTTCCGTTCTCCGGTGATTAAAAGATGTATGTTGTCATCGCCCAAGAATAGGAATAAAACAAATATTTCTTTTCAGGGGAAATGACTGAAGTTATTTGGGTTTTTCTTTTTTCTTTTTTTCCCACTTCCCCATATATTATGAGTTTCATAACAAATCCCAATGAAAACATATTTTTTACACTTTACTGAGTGTTTTTATTTCTTATCAAAGTCATGATATGTAACAAGCACAGGGATCTGTTTAGGAAAAATTGGGTTCTTTAAAGGACCCCTCACAAAATTTTTCATTTCAAAACAGGACCCCTCACAACATTTTTCATGTCAAAACTGGACCCTTCACAACATTTTTTATGTCAAAACTGGACCCTGCACAATTTTTTTCAAATCAAAGTAGGACCCTTCACAAAACTTTTCACCTTAAAAAAAGGACCCTTCACAAAATTGTCATAAAAGTAGGCTTTTTACAAACTTTTTCACCTGAAAACTAAACTTTTCACATATTTGCTGAATCGACGCTTCACTGAATGTTTTCTTTTCATTTCTTAGCAAAAGTATAAGATGTATGTTTTGATTTTAAGATTTGTTATTGAACTCTGTTTCATTTAAGGAGGTCCGGGACATACCTATTTTAAAATAATTTTTATTTATTGAGTTACTATTTTGAACTTTTTTGTGATGCTTAACTATAACATGATAAAACTTATTAATCGGTATAACTCGAAATGTTATATGTAGAATTTAAACTTTTTTTCATTTAAATAAACAAAAATATAAGTTTTAATTTTGATTCTGCATTTTTAAAATTGTTATTGAACTCAGTTTGCTTCATATACAAATATTCAATGTTTTGATTTATTATTGTTGACATTATTGGGCGATGGCAACGTACATTTTATACCTGACTGCATGTCCTTAATGGACGATTATTCTGAAACTCCAAATTTGTCTAATCGCCCCAAGAATTGAATGTTTTTTTAAAACATTCAGTAAATAATTTCCGTTCTTGGGCGATTAAGAGTTCATTCACGTGCGATTCTTATGAAACTCCATGTCACAAAATGCACATCTTAACTATTTTACGCACTCAGAATTTTCCATTTTCAGTTCTTTTCCTTTTGTTAATCTTTTCTCTCCACTTTCCCACTGATAAGAAATCGTAATGAAAACATATCTTGCACTTTACTGAATGTTTTCATAGTGCCAGGTTCAGTAGCAGAAAATTCAAGATGGGAGACAGGCGTCACAGATTTTCTTATCTCTTTTGCAGATTATTTTTCCATCAAACCTTTTATTATTTCGCTTTACAATTATGTTTAGCTCTTTATTACTTAATACAAAACTAAGATTATTATCTATAAAAATTAATAAAATGCTTAAAGACATTGCAGGTAAGTGGTGGTTTGATTAATTAATGCTTCAATTGTAAAATATTTTACCAGCAGATTATTTTCTGCCACTGAAGTATCTGTCACAGAAACTTTGAGAATTTTCTGCAACTGTGGTGCCAGGCATAGCAGTTTAAAGTTTAGGCGTAATTCAGTGAAGACAAATTATGATTTTTTTTGTTGTTGTTGTTGTTCTGTCGCCATTTGTCAAAGTTCCCGACATTTCTCAGCGACAGATTGGAAAAATTCAGCGTGTGCTTCTGCACCCTTTTGTCAAAATTTGCTACACATTTCTGCGATCTTTTGATGAAATTTGAAATTTATTTCCTCGACTGTTTATCGAATTTTGTGTTTTATTTTTATAGTGATTGTTTTTACAAGATTTTTCATGAAATTCGCGTTATTTTTTTTTTTTTTTCTTGCGACCATTAGCCAAAGATTAGACAAACTTTGCTATGCGTTTCTGCGATCTTTTGATGAAATGTACAATATTTTTCTTCGTTTACTGAAATTCACGTTTTTTTTCAGCAATCGTTTCACAAAATACACGATCTCCTCCCCCCCCCCCCCCACCACCAAATCGTTTCACGAAATTTGCAGTTTTTTTTTTTTTCACGATTTTTTTTAAACAATCAGTGACAAAATTTGTTTTTCTTTTCCGTGGCCATTTGTCGAACTTTCCTATATTTCTCAGCGACATATTGGCAAAATTTGTAATCTGCACTCTTCAAACAAACTTTGCTATGCGTCTCTGCGATCTTTTGATGAAATTTGCAATATTTTTCTTCGTTTACTGAAATTCAAGCTTTTTTGTTCAGTGGTCGTTTCACAAAATGCACTATCCCCCCCCCCAAATCGTTTCATGAAATTTGTGGGGGTTTTTTAACGATCAGTGACAAAATTTGTGTTTTTCTTTTCCGCGGCCATTTGACAAAATTTGTAATGTGCACTCTTTAGACAAACTTTGCTATGCGTTTGTGATCTTTTGCTGAAATTTGCAATATTTTTCTTTGTTTACTGAAATTCACGTTTTTTTTTTCTGCGATCGTTTCACAAAATGCACAATTCCCCCCCCCCCCCCAAAATCGTTTCATGAAATTTGCATTTTTTTTTTCAACGATCAGTGACAAAATTTGTGTTTTCTTTTCCGCGGCCATTCATCGAAGTTCCCGATATTTCTCAGTGACAGATTGGCAAAATTGGCATATGCTTCTGCACTTTCTTGACGAAATTTGCCATGCATTTCCGCGATCTTTTGATGAAATTTGAAATATTTTTCTTCGATTGTTTACTGAAATTCGCGGGTTTTTTTTTTCAGCAATCGTTTGACGAAATTCGCGTTTTTTTTTTTTTTTTTCACGATTTTTTTTAAACGATCAGTGACAAAATTTGTTTTTCTTTTCCGTGGCCATTTGTCGAAGTTTCCGATATTTCTCAGCGACATATTGGCAAAATTTGTAATCTGCACTCTTTAGACAAACTTTACTGTGCGTTTTTGTGATCTTTTGATGAAATTTGCAATATTTTTCTTCGTTTACTGAAATTCACGTTTTTTTTCAGCGATCGTTTCACAAAATGCACGATCCCCCGCCCCCAAAAATCGTTTCATGAAATTTGCATTTTTTTTTTCAACGATCAGTGACAAAATTTGTGTTTTACTTTTCCGCGGCTATTTGCCGAAGTTCCCGATATTTCTCAGCGACTGATTGGCAAAATTGGCATATGCTTCTGCACTTTTTTGACGAAATTTGCCATGCATTTCCGCGATCTTTTGATGAAATTTACAATTTTTTTTCGATTGTTTACTGAAATTCGCGGGGTTTTTTTCAGCAATCGTTTGACGAAATTCACGTTCTTTTTTTCAACGATCTATGATGAAATTTGTTATTTTATTTATTTCTTTTTGGTGACTATTTGCCAACGTTCCCGATATTTCTCAGCGACAGATTGGCAAAATTCAGTGTGCGCTTCGGCACTCTTTTGTCAAAATTTGCTATACATTTCCGCGATTTTTTGATAAAATTTGCAATATTTTTCTTCGATTGTTTACTGAAATTCGAGGGCTTTTTGCAGCGATCGTTTCACAAAATGCATGATTTTTTCCCACGATTGTTTGGCGAAATTTGCATTTTTTTTTTTCAATTATCTGTGACGAATTTGATTTTTTTTTTCTGCGACTATATCTCGAAGTTCCCGATATTCCTGAGTGACAGATTGGCAAATTCAACATGTGCTTCTGCGATCTTTTGATGAAATTTGCAATTTTTTTCTTCGATTGTTTCACAAAATTCATGCTTATTTTTCCAAGATCGTTGGATGAAATTCTTTTTTTTTTTCTAATGATCATTTCACAATTTTTTTCAACGATCTATGACAAAATTTGTGACAATTTATCGCATGTTATGTGTTCACCGTTCATGGGTGTCTAAAAATGTAGTCAACAATTTTAACAGGAAGATAGATTATAAATAACGAACACTCAAAATTTTCGCTTTATTGAATTATGCCTAAACTTTACACTGCACTTTCAATGTGAAAACATTCAATAAAGTATAACATATGTTTTCATTAGATGAGAAAATATTAACAAAAAAATAAGAACTGAGTGAAAAATCCTTGAGTTCATGAAATACTTAATATGGTGTGCATTTTGTGATACATTAGGAGTTTTATAAGAATCGCATGTGAATGGACTCTTAATCGCTCAAGAACGGAAATTATTTACTTCATAAAAAGTTCAAGAAACACGTTCCATGCTTGGGCGACTATGCATATGTAAATTGCCATTAACACGAAGAACGAATACAATTGAAATTAACTTACGTGAATGATAACACTTTAAAATTTTAAAGAAGGTGAGAGAGTTGAATTTCGAGTTTGGAAGGCGGGTGACGATAATTGTCCTTACAACTGTAGCGTTTTCTTCGATGAGTATCCTTTATATGTTGTTTTCTGACAGAGGTCGTTTTAAAGCTTTTGGCCTGTACATTATTAAGCACTCACTCCTCTCCTCTTAACTAATTTTTTCATCAGTAGAGGGTGTTTTAAAATTTTAATTTGTTCATGACTATGGCATACAATTTTACAAAAATTTATGAATAAAATTTGCATAACATCTCAACAATTTGCAACTGCTTCTCCCCCATTTTCACACTGTGAGGTGTGAGTGGGTACGTATTTCAGACAAAATCGAGTTACATATAAAATCATATAAATTAAAGGTTTCTTTATAAATATTACCACAGACCCGGGCAACACCGGGCGGGTCAGCTAGTTTTATATAAAATAAAATCGTGTATTTTAAGTCTTAAAACTGAAATATGTTTTGTACTATCTATATTTATATATATACATATTTTTTTCGTCGGGGGCGACACTAAATACTGAAAAAGCAGAATTACAGTTTTCTAGTTAGAGCATAGTTTTTGACCCTACACCAACGACGGCAAACCTTTTTATATAGGTACTCTAAATTTTTACAATTTATATTAAGGGGACTTCAGTAAGGCCGAAAACATTGTGTTTTGGAGCTTTTTTTTTCTGTAATAAGAATAAATATTTTAGCTCGGGTTTTTTGCATGTTAATTATTAACATTTTAAGAAGATTTGATTTTTTTTAAAAATTGATTATGTGTATCAAGTTGCGTGGGTGGATGTCCCAGCATGCGAGCCATGCACTTCCAAACAGGCGACAACCGATAGATCGTCAGAGTCGTTTGTAATCAATTTTCGTTAAGGATTATCAGAGTAGATATTATTGTCTTGAGCTTCAAGAACTTTGAGGTTAAAAAGTTGAAAATCAACAAAGTGCCTATTTTAAAAAAAAAAAAAGGTTTATTTCTCACACCTTTTTTCGCACTTTGGCGTGCTTCTAAAAATATTTATTTTTCATAAAAATGGCTGAAAGTGGTCCAGACTCCAATAAATTATATTACATTTATTTTATTCTTTTAATTAACAGGATCGGTTTAACCCTCTCGCTGCGCAACCCGCGAAATACTCGGGCATGCATTTTCCCGTGTAATTAATACTATTTGGTTACCAACAGTTATTTTTTAGTGAAAACTTTGTCTGATTTAATCAGGACATTTCCCCCGATTACGATAGTCAAAACTTTCCGCTTTAAAGAACCGGTGATAAAAGATTAAAAATTCTGTAAAAGACGCTCATTGAAGAATTACTTACGCAGCGAGAGGGTTAATAGTTTTTGCGTTCTAATCCCGAATAGTCATTTTGCGTTAAATGCGTTTATAGCGCTCGAAAACAGTGGAAGCCTATGCACACGTTGCGCTAAAGGGGCTGTGCATATATAACGTTATCACTTTTTGGTGAAGGAGTAGTCTGGCACATGATATCGTAAGATATCTCTGGTGGGGGGGGGGGGGATTTGTCCTTTGATATCGTTATTATTTTTGATCCAACCAAAGTTTTCTTTTTTCATTTTTAACTTGTTCTTTACATCAAAAAAGCCTGCAGTCTTTTTTAGGCTGCTGTCTATTTTAATGAAAATGCAAAGTTATTAAAATCATTAAATGAATATAAAATTATTTAATTCTAAAATATGGCATTATTATTCTTCTGTCATATGTGCAATCATATGTAATCCGCTGTTCGAAAAACCACGTGCGAAGTATGTTTGAAATTATACTTGTGTTTACCCGTAAAGAAAAGAGAAAGAATGTTTTCACCTGTTTTGTTGATAAAAATTTCTGCCTGCCCACTTCCCTCACATTGTAAAGTGCAAAAAAGCATTATTACTGTTGAATGCATTATGTAACAAAAATGCATAATAACTATATCGTTTTTTAGTTTTCTTTGATGTAAAATTACTCTATATATTATAGTGATATCTTATTAACTTTTCTTCATTTTAATCAATAAAGTATGCAAATAATAAATGCATAACCATACCTGTATATCACTGCGAACAAAAGAAAAAAATTACAACAATCGAAAGAATTTTTAGACATTCATAACGATATCATTAAGGCAGGGAGAGGGGGGGGTCGATTAATGGTAACGTATGATATCGTAAGCGGGAAGGGAGTCTAAAATTACCAAAAAGTTGATAATGTTATATATGTATAGCCCCAATTCACTAAATAACTGTACGAAAGAACTGCGAATTCGGCCAAGTCGTTTCACTCGGATAAATGATGGGGACGAATGGGATGGGGATAAACGACTATGGGGAATAAAAAATCTTAATCCCTCGAGGGGCAAGCAATTGCGTTTGTGTAATGCTGAATTCCCACCGGAAATTAAAAAAAAATTATTTCAAAATAAGGAAAAGCAATTTTACGACTTTTTTCTACCAAAGTTAGAAAAGTAAAATTTCATAAAAATTTTCCGGTGCAAATTTGCAGTAATCATAGGTGGGATAAAATATATCCCACCACCACTCAAGGGGTTAAAAGAAAAAAAAATTCAACCGAAATAAAGCAAATCCCACCATAACGATTGAACGTGACAAAGATTTACATAAAAGGTTTTGCCACATAGGCTACTTCTAAGAAACAGTATATAGTGAATTTATTTAGTAAATCGGTAGATCAGGGACATCAGTCAATTCAAGGACTTTTAATTTTCATTCCACTTTCCAGGATATTCAATACCCTTCAATCAAGAATTTAACAATGTTAGATTGTGTGTATATTTCTAAGAATAAAAGATTTTGCAAGGATTGATAAAATCTAACTTTTAAGGACTGATATATTAAACACGATTCTATGAAATTGGGCTCTGATGAGGATAAGAATAAAGTGTTGTTATAAAAACACCGATGTAAGAAACAGTCCCTTGAAATCGTTATTAATTTTTTCTTTTTACTTAAAAATTATTTCCTATTTAATTATGTGATTCAATCAAGAAACAATGCACAGAAATATATTATTTGTTTCTAACATAACAATATAATCTTACAGATTCAGATATTTTGCAAAAAGCTACTAATAAACAAACCTAGAGGTAGGTCGGTTTAATAAGTACGTTGTTAGGCAGAATACTAGGGATTGTAAACCGTTTTATTACCCTTTTCAAAATTCCCAAGCATTATCTTCTATATTTACATAAGAAATTCTTGCAACATAGGTTGCATTTACGAAACGTTATACACACCAATTTATAGCATTAAATAATTAAGAACAAATATCATTCTGCGGTTTAGATACAAATGTAGAAGCAAAATATTTTTTAGAATTAATAAAGCCATATTCAGAGAACTATTTTATTCTTTATTCGCAAAATATTCTATATGGGTTTTATATAATTCTTTTACATTGCCATGGGTTTTCATAATTTATATCTTAAAATTCTGCTATTGTTATCTGTATAAATACTTAGAATTAAAAATTCATACACAGGGGCGGGGAAATGGAAAATCGCTGGCGGAGCTATACAGTTCGAAAATTTTAAGTTTATAAAACTCCACCCTTTATGCCGTTATACAATTTCAATTGATTGTTATTTATTATATTTTAAGTGTGTACTTCGAGCAGGAACGCAGAGAAATACTGAGATATAATCTCTAAGTAAAATCCGAATAGAACATATTATCATATGTAAAACGAAATAAAAGAAAATGAATAACTTCCCTGTCAAACTAAGTACGGTAAAAGGTTATTATTAAAATGCATTTCATAATACTAAAAACTCACACCGTAAAAAGGTAATGATAAAGGTTTAAAGAAATTTATGTAGAATTTTATTACGTACTGTGGAGTTTAGTTGCGTCAATTAAACAAGGTCACCAGCCTCTCTGAGAGCAGGTGATTATTTTTGAAATCACATTATCAATGCATCGCTCGTACCTACGGCCAAACTCCATGGCATGTCTGAAATAGCCTTCAGAATATCGCTTTGTTTCGTAATCGTTAAAGAGTACAATTGTCGCCAGATGGCGCGAATACCTACTCTAAACTGTATTTTCTCTACTGTAAATAATGCTTATGAAGTGTTACTTTCATACTTAAAAATACGAAAAACGTCTCTGTATATGCGTTATAAAAGGTATAGATAGATGATATACTTATATTTTGTGTCGGCGTTTTTTGTAAACAGGAACACTGAAGGATTTGGAGATAAATAAATACAATGCATTAAACATAAGCAACTAAAATATATTAAATAACACACTACTGTAACACGGAAACCAGAGATTATAAGTAAATTTCTGCATTAGTTAAAAAAAAAAAAAAAAAAAAAAAATTAATTAAATTAAATTGCAAATTAAAATTTTATGTATAGTATAAGTTGACTGCGGACAATTTTGGATAATAGTAAACATTAGAGGTACTGAAAATGAAGTGCACAGGGAAATAGAAAAATAATAATAAGTATAGGTTTCTACCATTTTTAGAAAAAAAAAGGGGGGAAATTATAAAATCAAATGTTTGAATTTTAGGCAGTTATATTATAAAAACTATAATGAAAAATATTGACACAACATTAAGAGAATAAGCAAGTTCGCTAGTATCCGGCATCCAATTCATAACGAAATATTTTTTTCAGAACATTGATTATTTTTCCACGATTCTTAATTAATTAAAAAATATACAGATGTGCATTGCAAATAATTTTCATTAAATTTGGTCATTATATTTGTTGATCTTAAATATTCAAGCGCGTAGAAAAATAATAAACTTACATATAAAATTAAATATTCTAATTCTGGACACTGATGGTATAAAACAATGATACAATTAAAAGGATATTTGCATGTTACATAGTATCAACAAAATAAGCACGTCTTTTTGCCAACAACCACAATCAACTCATATCGATTTTTTTTTCAAAACATGGATATTTACATGATTCCTAATTATAAAGAAAATATCTATGTCTGTACAATGCAAACAATTTTCAATAAATTTGGCCACTACATGCGTTGATCTGAAATATTTAAGCATATATAAAAATTATAAAATTACATATAAAATTACATATAAAATTAAATATTCTAATTCTGGACAGTCATGGTATAAAAGTATACGATTCAAATAAAAATATATTTACATGTTTCATAATATAAAAAAATAAGAAAGTCTTTTTGCCAATAACCACCAATCAACTCATATCTATTTTTTTTCTTTTCCAAAGCATGGATATGTACATAATTCTTAATTATTTAGAAAATATATATATCAGTACACTGCGAACGATTTTCAATAAATGTAACCTTTCTATGGGCTAATCTTAACTATACAAGCGTATAGAAAAATTACAAAATCACATGGTAAAATTAAATATTCTAATTCTGGACAGTCATCGTATAAAAGTGCATGATAAAAATAAAAATATATTTGCATGTTTTATAATATTAAAAAAATAAGCAGGTCTTTTCGCCAATATCCGGCAGTCAAATCATATCAATTTTTTCTTTTCTTAAAAAAAAAAAAAAAAAAAAAAAAAAAAAAAAAAACATGGATATTTTACGATTTTTAGTTTAGAAAAATATAGATATGTGTACAATGTAAACAATTTTCAGTAAATTTAAATATTGGAGGTACTAGTCATAAAATTCGGGAAAACAAAAAACTATTAATAAATAATTTTTTTTTCATGTTTCATTATTTTAAATAATCAACAAGTCTTTTTTTTTTCTTTCAACAGTGTGTACTCAAAATTTAAAGGAAATTCATGAAAAGAAATTTCTGGACTTTTCTAGTGAATTGAAAGTGCACTATGGAACACAGAAATAAGCCGGTTTTTACTAAAAGTAAAATCGAAAAGGTAAAAGCGCCCCTTACAGTTCTCCAGAGTGAAACTCTGATTCCCCGAAGACAAAGGGGTTTCGATTTTTTGTTACGGCCGTATGAAGGGAATCGGGTTTGGCCGTGCCGTACCCTCCTTAAGAGTGTTCTCAAATCCAAACTCCTTATTTTCTGACCCATTTTTACATTAATTTTTGCTCTCAAACGCATCAAATTGGCAAATTCTTTTATTCAGAAATTATATAATGTTCCGTGCTTGTCGGTTTTTTGATGAAGACAGCATATATTGCAAAACATGCTGTCGAAGTTGGCGTTTTGAATCGAATTTCCCGAAGCGAGAGAGCAGGGAACGAAAAAAAAGTTCATACTAAGAAAATAATTGTTTATAAATCAAATTCTAATTAATTGAGCGAACACGCGGTCGCTTATACATCTCTTCAAAATTCATGTCTTCAAGTTTCATGTTTTCACTAAAAATGAGCCTGCAAATGCGTCCGAAAATTTTGAGTTGTTGAGTGTGGGAAAATATTTTTTAAGACACACCCTTAAATTTAAGACAAAAACTTTAGCAAAGACAACTAATTCCCTTACAGTGTTGGGTAGGACCATGGAATTATTAAGAAAGAGGAACCGACGTATCCTTAAAATAGTGAAACTTCAACTGTAACCGCTTTCCCAGGGATTCATTACCGTCTGGAAAAACTTCCACCAGTAAATTTAAGTAGAAATTTTCTCTTTAGTCAAACGCCTTATTAATGGAAAATTTCAGTCAAAAATAATGCAAAATCTGTATTCATTTTTACTGGTAGAAGTTTACTTCAGCGGTAGTAGTTGCGCAATATTGTGACAACCAAGACAACCTCCTGTCAGTGCCAGTGAAAAAAATTACAATACTTGGCAAACTGACACCAGTAAAAACGAATAGAAATCTTTTACTATATTTGTGAGAGAGTTTTTCCACGAATAAGGGGCTTAAATAAGACAAACTTTTCTATACAAGTTTACTGGTGGAAGTTTTCACCGGCGGCAATCAAAAACAGTGGATCTGATTAAAAAAAAAAACAGCAGTCATCTTGTATCAACCTCCTTAGTTACCTAACTCGCAACTACTAGACAACACTCTATATGTCTCCTCTTCTTAACTCCATTGGTAGGACATGGAAATTTTTGAAGGTTTGTAGGAGGATCCACCAAAACATTTTTGTCACGCGTCTAATGATGTGTAGTGGAAGTGACGGGTTTACAAATATGAAATACAACAGGGTTCGTACGGGTGCTTGAATTTTATGACTAAGAAATTCTTCGGTACCAGTATTTTCTTATGGAAAATCTCTCCTGAAACAAGACGAAATTTCGTCCGTTTAAACTAGATTTATTTTTCTATAATAAAGTTCTGATTTTGGTAATTGAAAACAACGGTACCCGTACGAACCCTCATACAATTCAGTAACGAAGGAAGTAGTAGCTCACTTTCCGTTCTATGTCAAGGAGAAAAATTTCTGTGCATTGATGGCATACTTTTGTAGGTATCATACATCTCATAATATATACTGACAAATAACGACTATTTTATGAGTATGTTGCAAAAATATATCTATAAAAAATCTTTAATTGATTTGATTAAATTTGGCAGCTTAGTACCTTTGATTTTGCAGTACGTTATTTATATAATTGGGGCAAAATGAAATTTAGGCATAAAAATATATGGTATTTTAAACTTACATTGCGGCAGAAATGTGGGGAGGGGCGTATTGACGTGTGGTGATAAGAGGATTTAGATTGTTATTTACTTACCAATATAAACGTTACAAATAGTGAAGATCAATTTAAAAAATGTACTTAAACATTTTAACCCTTAAATGCATACTGAGGTTTATCTGCATCACTTTTTATTAAACTTCTAATAAATAAAGTAAGTTCTTAAAACCACTATATTTATATAGAAATATTATTCCTATAAAAATTACAAAACATGCTACTAAATAAAATAAAAATAGAAATAGTAATCCTGTAAAAATTACAAAATATGCTACTAATTAAAGTAAACAATCTATCTTAAAATTTCTGGTGTCTAATCCTTAAGCTGGACAAGGGACCTTCAAACTCATTTTTTTATTTTTATAAATTGCACCTTATCCCTTTCAGTGGCAAGCAATTGCGCTGCTGTAATGTCGAAATCACACCGGAATCTTCGGAAAATTTTATTGCAAAATAAGAAAAAGTAATTTTACAACTTTTTTCCACCAAAGTTAGAAAAGTAAAATTTAATAATTTTTTTCTGATGCAAATCTTCATTTATCGTAGGTATCCCACCGACCCTCAAGGGTTTAAAACTGTTCAAGGACATACTATATTAATTATGGCATACATTTATCACAGAAGAAATTAAATAAACGGTCAAGTGCGAGTATTACTCGCGCTCAGAAGGTCCCGTGCGGTAAATAAACGGAATTAAATGTATATATTAACTGTATTATTAAAAAAATTGTTGTTAGAAGAATAATAAGACTTTGTAAAAAATCATACGTAAGTATGAAAAGTATGAATGTACATACCGTAAAATTTCAAAGAGATATGAGGCCTAAATAATATCAAATATAGCTATTCTGTATAACACTTTTTTAAATCTTATCCTAATCTGTTTATGATGACTGTTTATAATTATCAGTCATGACTGACTTAAGAGTGTAAAACAAGCAATGCATATAAGACCAAACTTTGAAGACGCTTTTCACGTGTTCATTAAAAGCTGCAGCCTTAGCAGTAATAGAAAATTTTTAGCTTGAAACCGCAGAAGTGTTTCGAATAATCTTTGGGTAAATTCTAGAATTACGCGTGATCATTTACAAAAATCATTATAAAAATTAAATCAAGGTATTTATATAACGAAGACTGGAATTCTGTCGTGTTAAAGACTACGACATTGATGTTATATGATGATTTGGAAATTATATCAGTCGACGAGTGAAAGCCATGGACAGTGTTGCCAGATGAATACTAAAATTTTATTTTGTATACCACTATTTTTATACGGTATTATTCGATTGCTGTAATCGCAAATTTTTTGTAAATAAATAAGGCGACTATCTCTCTATGCAAATAGTGGTATTTAAAATAATATTTTAGTATTCGTCTGGCAACACTGGCCATGGAATACATTTTTCCGTGAAAGTTTCCCCAGAAATAATTGAGACAAAACATAGCTCATCGAAAAAAGTCAGCTCATCATTTTATTTAAACATCTTTCGGCGGCGCAGTTTCCACCAAGAATATTAGCCATTGCTTCATAGTACTACTTTAGGGATGAACAAAGTTGTAGAAAATCGAATACGTGGACGGTGACCAGGGGTTGGTATGAAAAATGGAAATACGACTACAGTCTACTGAAACACAGCGAGCATTGGCTTTATGTGCGTCAAGTGTAGGAATACAAATATGAGGTAGGTCGCGCTCTGAACCAATTAATAATTAAGAATACCACGCCATGGAAAGAGTGCTGACAGAGCGAGTGGACGAATTTGAAGGTAAAAAGGATAACCCCGGAAGATGCGCCGGAAAATAAAATGGAAGGGAATATAAAATGGTTGCTAAAAGAACATTCTAAAAGAAAAAAGAGCGGAAATAGAACATTCAATTTAAGAATACTAAATGTGTAATATTTAGGTAATTTAGACAAGTGAGACTTAAATTTAAGGGAATTTAACAGAATTAACGATAGAGATTATTTAAGAATAAGGATTTAGTGAATATAAAGTAGTAATTTAGAATAACATAAGGAAATCGCGCAATTAGATCTAATAATGTAACATGTATACTTAAAAAATTTTTAATTAGATGAAATTCGTATAATTAAAAAAATCACTCTGTCTCGTTGATGAATTAATTACATTTTATTTTATATGAAAAGAAAAAGTTTTAGTCAGAGGCACACGGGAGCCAATTTCGGCTACATGTATAATTAATTAATAATTGCGTATAATTAATAAACATGAATAACTTATTAATAAATATATATATTTATGTATGTATTAATTACTTAAAATTTTTGGATATTTTCGTTTTCGTTTTCGGCCGAAAATAGGAAGATTACCGAAATTCTGATTCAATTTGTGGTTCGGTCTTAAAAACCTATTTCGGTCGATCCTTAGTTTCTAAGCTGTATTACGCTCTAAGTATCTAATATTATTGGAGTTGCATGATATCACCGATGTATTGCCTAAAAAATGCTGAAAATACAAAGGCAAAATGTGGTCCTTATGAAAGCCTTTCTGTAAACCGAGTATAATAAATTACCTAAATAAAAATATATATATATGCAAATGTTTTTCTGTAATTATTTGTGAAAAACAGAAATGAATACTTCTACGTCGGATGTAAATTCCAACTTAACATTGTAAAATTTATTTACCTAAAAATGTGGGAATGAAAGATAAGACTCAAAGGTTAAATGAACGTGATATCTCAAGCGAGACTCGTAAAAGGTGAACTCAAAATTGTAGAGCAAGATAAGGTGGTTCTATAGATATTTAGCAATAGAATCGGTTGGTAATTTTTAACGCAAAGCTCAGGGGAGCTTTTGCGAATTCTACTATATTATTTTGAATGTTAAGCTGTATGTTTGTTGATATATTAAACCTTTTTATACCTATTCACAGTTTGGAGAACATTAGTTTCAATTAAGCAATACAGTACTCACATTTAAACCCACATAAATATACCTTTGAAATTAAATATACAATAAAAGATATGAAATGTGAAAATTTCTCGTAGAATTTTAAATAAATATAGAATAAGGGTATTTCACATACCTGAAAGAAATTAAAATGTAGAATAACCGCAATTTTAAAATTAAATATGAATCTGATGGAGCAATTTAATTTAAATTTGAAATTACACAAAGTCTAAATTTTTCATTCTGACATTTGCACACTCCAAAGTCATAGCAACAACATGCAATGCACGCATTCACTGACACATTGTCAACCCTCAATGACAGGCAATAATTTTGACAATATTTATTAACATCAATAGAGAAAAATGGCTCTTTCAGCTACTTCTTCAAAGGTAACGCAAATTAAAAATGTTTGCCCCTCCCCCTCCATTCTTATGTCTCTTTCTCGTGTGTGTCCGGTACCATAAAAATACTCAAGGTCAGATGACACGAGTTGTGACGTCATCAATAATTGACCAACTTCTCACTAGTGTTGGAATTCACACTGGAAATTTTTGAATAGCAATTTTCTTTTATATTATTTGTGGAGTATATGGCTGATGAGACTTCCATCTTATAAAACAATAGTAGCCATTGAAACTTACTGGTGAGAATTTTGTATCCCCCCATAAAAAATCAGCTAGATGCGGCAACACTTTGGCTTTCCGCATCTGTCTGAATATTTATTTAGGGATTCCGAATTCTCACCAGTAACTTTAAATAGTTACTATTACTTTAAATGATGATAGATATTCCACAAATAAAAGAAAATTGCTGTTTAACATTTTCCGGTGTGAATTCCAACACTAGTGACTACAACAGTAGTCGATTCCAACACTAGTCGATTAGTGATGACGTCACAACTCCTGTCCTTTACCCTTGAGTATTTCGATGGCAGAGGTGTGTCCCATTCTTTCCTTTAATTTTCGCCCCTCCTCAAAAAGCTAGTCTCAGGCTACTTCAAGTTGAGACCGTATTCCTGTCCGACTCTGCGAACCGACACCCACATTCATTCTATTCATTCTGAAGCAGATTTCATCTCCTCAAATAAAGGTAAACATGACAATATTTTAGAGGTGCCTGCAATCTGAAATTGGAAGTGTTCTTATCTTTGATCATGTTTTCATGAAGGAAGGTTGTCACATTTCGAAAATAATACCGAAAAGTCTTTTGAGAAAGCATCACCAAACACCGCCTCTAACCAAAAATGTTTTCTGTTTTCCTGCATCAAACAATCCTTTGTTATTTTATCTCTTTTTGGAAGATCCAAGAATGTAATTTCTTACAAGCTTATAGCAGATTTTCTTTTCAAAAATTAAATAATAAATATGTGCAAATTAAACAGCAACAAAAATAGTTCTACAGCAAGGAGTAAAGTCTTTTACAGCTTTTACATTATTAGAATTCTTTATTAACTAGAAATTGATGTAGTTCTTATAAGACTGCTTATTGCCTTCTGATTCCATTTAGTTAAATTTATGATGAAATGATTGACTGACATCGGAATTTACAAATGACTTTTTTAGAAATTAAAAACTTCATATTTTAAACTTTCCTTGTAAAAGCAAAATTTTATTGAAATATTTTTGGTGCAGTTTGGAATTAAAATTAGTTGGTCTCGACGTCATGATTCGGACTACTCCTTGAATGTTGCAGAACAGAGAAATTTTCGGCACCAGTATTATCTTATAATTTTCTGGTTTTTTTTTTGCTCCGTTTTTGAGGCTCTAACAAGCAAATCTGACACAAACTGCTTTTATCCTTCTCGATTCATCTCGCCTTAAGCTTTTTGGACTGATTTCTGAACGTGTGTCAGCTTCTAATACCATCAAAGATTGTATTCAGCTTACTTTAAATTACCGATTTGGTCGAAAAAATGTATCATATCCTGTGCATTTTGCGATTGATCTTGAATTGCTTGACTCCTCAATATCTCACCTAATTCCCGCAATAACAGGCAACGATTGTCTGTTTTATTTATAACCATATCTTTATTTGCAATATGTATAACGTAAGTAGCAAGTATTGCTATATCCACAATATAGAACAATAATGCCTGTGGTCATGTGGTTGTACGCCTTTGTGTTGTATATTGTCCCAATAATTTATCCATTATATCCACTCAATATTCCAGTTTCCTTATACAACTGAATCAGTTCGAGTTAATCTTTTAGTCCTGTGATGGATTTATCATGATGCATAGTAGACATTAGAATTACAACTTTGTTCCTTTTTGGAACATACAAACAAATATTTATGTCATGAAATCCAAATTCCGTAGATAAAACGTGCTCGATTTACATAGCCTTATTTCTTGGGGAATAGAAGATTTATTTCTTTCAAAGTGCCAACCTTTGTGAACTTACATTATAATAAATGCTTGGCCAAAGAAAAAGAAGTAAAAAAGTTGTCCATGGTGATTTTTTGTCCAGAATGCTTAAACAGAGAAGCGAAGTCTTTCATAACTCATTCATCTTGATTTATTTCACGGTTTTTACCGGCTTTTCAGGTGCATAGATGACCGTTAAGAGGTTAATAATTATTTGTATCACATACCCACCATATTTTGATCCCATATTTAGCCGGTTTAGACGGAATATATTGGGTGAATCTTTTCTTCCTCGAAGCGGAAATAACTGCTCATCAACCGTTTACTCTTCCGTCAGTATGTATATTTTCAATAGGCTATGACTTATCGTAGCCCATAAATCACTAATTACTGCAGTTTTAACACTTTGTGAAGACATTCCACTCGTGTGTTCTGGTTGTGAAAACGAATAAATCTAAGAATATTCCAGAATCGGTCTACACTTATACTTGCTCGATAAAACGGATATATGTTTTCCACACCT
Organism: Maratus speciosus; assembly: GCA_963932465.1. NCBI lineage: Eukaryota > Metazoa > Arthropoda > Arachnida > Araneae > Salticidae > Maratus > Maratus speciosus. The sequence goes on from OZ010799.1 coordinate 249,266,979, forward strand.
CTAATGTGTGATCATTGTTTGAATGGTTGACACCTGAAGTACAGTAGAATCCCGCTAATCCGAAATTCCGGTTAATCCGAACCGATTTTATTTAGCGGATAAATGTCGGGAAAAACGTGTAGAAGTTAGAATTAAACAAAAAATGGCAGTAAAGAGTGTTTTTGTTCTTTAAGCAGCTTGAATAGAATTAACAAAATACTCCAACATGTAAAAGTACAACATATGTAAGCAAATGTAAACTTGCACTGTAGGCTTACTGGCAGAACCCCGTCTTAAAAAAAAAATCTCGAATATCAGTTTGTTTGCCAGTACTATAAAATTATTTTCTAAAGTGCAAAAAGTATTTAATTCGGATAATACAAATATATTTTTTCCTTTCAATAGTTTGACTTCGAAAATTATCTACAGAAATTTCTTTTCATCGACACGGTGACTGAGATATTTGCAAATTTTGGATTTTGAACCGTTTGTAATGGGTTGTTACGTAATTATATCCTGAAGTTCCATTGGATTGCTATAAACATCAGAAGGTTTTAAACAAGGAATAATATTTTTTTTTCCAAAAGACGTGCCGGATTATCCAGCATGCCGGACCTTAGGATGTCGGATTAGAGGATGTTTACTGCACTACTGAGTACTTATAACTTAAATTTTTTTAACACGCATCTTTGTCTTTTCTATAATTCATCGAAATTCCGGATAATCCGAATATTTTGTAATCCGAACAGGCACCGGTCCTAATTAGTTCGGATTAGTGGAGTTCTACAGTAATTAATATATATAAAATTGCATCAAATTCCTCTTCTCTAATGGCAAACAGTTGCACTGTATGAAAAAAGGGTGTTTTATGGCTCGCGTATGTTAAAATCGCAGGAGGTACCTGGGTGCCCCGGTCATTGCACACAAGGGCAAATTTTGGTCATTGACATAAGGGTTAATTACAGTGAATCGCATAAATACTGTGGGATTCGCGATAGTTTGCATTGAGTGTATCTCTCAATACGCCTCGAGTGACTATAAAAATTAATTAAAAACCTATCTGGAAAAACGCGGCACTGACCAAGGCGGCGTTGCAACTTTGGGATCTCCTTTCGAATCGCGCTTTCGATTGCGCTTAGCACAATGGCAAATTTAAACTTTGAACAAAGGTTTTGTTTTAGCTACACTGTAGAAATAAAGGTTATTACTACGCTGAATTTAGTTTTATGAAATGCCAAATGAAGTTTAACTATGCACTGCTTTTATTGTCAGTACCGAATTAAGTTCATCATAAACAGATTACGATAATATTAAAAAAAGAGTTATACGAATAGCTATATTTGATATTATTTAGGTTCCATATCTCTTTGAACTTTCATGGTATACCCATTTACACTTTTCAAATATATACAGTTATACCCAACCCTACGTTGTATAGTTCTTTACAAAGTCTTAGTATTCTTTTGGCAACGTTTATATATATATATATATATATATATATATATATATATATATATATAATACAATTACAAATTCATATATTTTTCTACGGAACCCTCTGTGCGTGAGTGATACTCGTACTTGACCCTTTATTTCTGTAATGAGAATAAATATTTTAGCTCCGGGTTTTTTGCCTGTTATTTATTAACATTTTAGGGGTTTTTTTTTATACATATAAAAAAATGATTATGTATATCAATTTGCGTGGGTGGACGTCCTAGCGTACGCGCCATGCACTTCCAATCGAGCGGCAACCGACGGATGGCCAGAGTCGTTTGCAATCAATTTTCGTTAAGGATGTACGAAAATCGATAATACTGTCTGGCGTTTCAATAACTTTGAGGTCAAAAAGTTCAAAATTAACAAAGTGGCAGCCATTTATTTATTTTTTTTTTTTATGTCCATTTCTGGCCCCTTTTTTCGCACCTTGGTGTGCTTCTAAAAATATTTGTTTTTCTTAAAAATGGCTGAAAGTAGACCAAACTCCAATAAATTATATTACCTTTATTTATTTATTTATTTTTTACTTAGCAAAATCGGTTTAATTGTTTTGCGTTCTAATCCCGACCAGTTTGAAGAAAGTCATTTTGCGAAAAATGCATTTATAGTGCTCCAAAACAGTGTAAGCCTATGGACACGTTGCGCTAAAAGGACTATGTATATATAAAATTATCACTTTAAGGGAAAGGAGGGGTCTGGCACATTATATCGTAAGATATCTCTAGGGGGAGGGAGGTTTGTCTTTTGATATCGTTATCATTTTTGATCGAACTAAAATTTTCTTTGTTATTTACTTGTTCTTTTCATCACAAAAGCCTGCAGTCTTTTTTAATATGTTATCTATTTTTATGAAAATACAAAGTTATTAATAAAATCATTAAATGAATATAAAATTTTTAAATTCCAAAATATAGCATTATTATTCTTTTGTCATATGTGTATCCATACATAATCCGCTGTTCGAGGAACCACGTGCGAAGTATGTTTGAAATGATACTTGTGTTTACGCGCAAAGAAAAGAGAAAGAATGCTTTGCATCTGTTTTGTTGATAAAAATTCTGCCTGCCTGCCTCTCCTCGAGTTGGAAAGTGCAAGAAAGCATTATTACAGTTGAATGCATTATGTAACAAAAATGTATAGTAACTATTTGATTTTTGAGTTCTCTTTGATGTAAAATTACTTTATACATAATAGGCTAATTCCATGCGAACTTGTCATGTCTGTCACACAGCTGAAAATCGTTATGCTTGTTGGCCACCGTTATTTTCGAAAAGTTTGCTTCGCTTTATTTAATTGATGAGATATCTCCGATAAAATAAATCTCATTTTTCCGTTTTAAATTACTGGTAGACAAAAATCGTAGTGTGTGACAGACATGACAAGTTCGCATGGAATTGACCAATAGTGATATTTTATTGACTTCTCTTCATTTGAATAAATAAAGCATGCAGATAATAAATGTATAAACATATCTCTATATCACTACGAACAAAAGAAAAAATTGCAACAATCGAAAGAATTTTTAGGCATTGATAACGATATCATTAGGGCAAGTGGGCGGGGTCGAGGAATGATAACGTGCGATATCGTAAGGTGGGAGGGAGTTTAATATTACCAAAAAGTTGATAACGTTATATATGTATAGCCCCAAAGAACTAAATAACTGTACGAAAGAACTTCGAATTCGGCCAAATCGTTTCACTGGGATAAACTACAGACTATAGGGAATAGACAATGTAAAAAAAAAAAAAAAAATCAACTGAAATAAAGCAAATCCCACCATAACAATTGAACGTGACGGTTTTCAAAAAACGTTTTTCCGCCTGCTTCTACGAAACAGTATGTAGAACAGTAGAACATGTATGTAGAACAGAAACAGTATGTATTTATTTAGAAAATCGCCAGATCAGGGGCGTCAGTCTGTTCTGCAAGGACTTTTAATCATCATCCCACTTTCCAGGATATTCAATACCCTGCAATCAAGAATTTAACAATGTTAGATTGTGTCTATATTTCTAAGAATAAAAGATTTTCCAAGGATTGACAAAATATAAATTTTAAGAACTGATATATTAAACACGATTCCATGAAATTGGACTTTGATGAGGATAAGAACAAAGTGTTGTTATAAAAACACGGAGGTAAGAAACAGCCTCTTGAAGTCGTTATTATTTTTTTTACTTAAAAATTATTTTTTATTTAATTATATGACTCAATCAAGAAACAATTCACAGAAATGCATTATTTGTTTCTAACATAACAATATAATCTTATAGATTCAGATATTTTGCAAAAAGCTACTAATAGACAAACCTAGAGGTCGGTCGGTTTAATAAGTACATTATAAGACGGAATACCAGGGATTCTAAACCGTTTTATCACTTGTTTCAAAATTCCCAAGCATTATCTTCTATATCTATTTACATAAGAAATTCTTGCAACATAGGTTGTATTTACGAAACGCTATACAGCCAATTTATAGCATTAAATAATTAAGAACAAATATCATTCTGTGGTTTATATACAAATGTTATAGAAGCAAAATATTTTTTAGAATTAATAAAGCCATATTCAGAGAACTTTTTTTTTCTTTCTTGGCTAAATATTCAATATGGGTTTTATATAATTGTTTCATATTGCCATGGGTTTTCATAATTTATAACTTAAAATTCTGCTATTGTTATCTGTTTAAATACTTAGAATTAAAAATTCATGCAGAGAGGTGGGTAAATGGAAAATTGCTGGCGGAGTTATTCAGTTTGAAAATTTTTAGTTTATAAAACTCCACCCTATATGACGTTGTACAATTTCAGTTATTGTTATTTATTATATTTTAGGTGTGTAGACTTCGTGCAGGAGCGGAGAGAAATTCTGAGATATAACATCTGAGGAAAATGCGGATAGAACATATTATCATATGTAAAATGAAATAAAAGAAAATTAATAACCTCCCTGTAATTTATCAAACTAAGAACGGTAAAAATAATTATTGAAATACATTTAAATATATTAAAAACTTACACCGTAAAAAGTTAAAAATAAAAATTATTAGAAATTTAGGCAAAATTTGATTTGTGCCATATAAGTTGTTTTCGTCAATTAAACAAATTCATCAGCCTCACTGAGAGCAGATGATTGTTATTGAAATCACGTTATCTAAGAATCGCCCGTACTCACGGCCAAACTTCATTTCCCGCCTTATACAGTCTTCACAATCAAAGCCATTGGTTTTATTCACAACATCCCTTAGTTTCGTAATTGCTAAAGACTACAGTCGTCGCCACATGGCGCGAATACCTACTGTAAATTTTTTTTCTCTACTGTAAATCATTCTTATGAAGTGTTACTTTCAAAATACGAAAAACGTCTCTGTATATGCCTTTTAAAAGGTATAGATAGATGATATACGTATATTTTGTGTCGGCGTTTTTTATACTGCAAACAGGAAAACTGAAGGATTTGGAGATAAATAAATGCAATGCATTAGACATAAGCAACTTAAAAATATATTAAATAACACATTACTGTAACACGGAAAACATTGATACCATTAAAAGGATATTTGCATGTTTCATAATATCAACAAAATAAGCAAGTCTTTTTGCCAATAACCACAATCAACTCAGGTCGATTTTTTTTTCAAAGCATGGATATTTACATGATTCTTAATTATTAAGAAAATATCTATGTCTGTACATTGCAAACAATTTTCAAAAAATTTGGCCATTACATGTGTTGATCTGAAATATTCAAGCATATATAAATATTATAAAATTACATATAAAATTCTAATTCTGGACAGTCATGGTATAAAAGTATACGATTAAAATAAAAATATATTTACATGTTTCATAATACAAAAAAATAAGAAAGTCTTTTTGCCAATAACCGTCAATCAACTCATATCGATTTTTTTTTCCAAAACATGGGATATTTACATAATTCTTAATTATTTAGAAAATATATATATCAGTACATTGCGAATGATTTTCAATAAATTTAACCTTTATATGGGTATATAACTATACAAGCGTATAGAAAAAAACAAAATCACATGATAAAACTAAATATTCTAATTCTGGACAGTCATCTTATAAAAGTGTATGATAAAAATAAAAATATATTTGCATGTTTTATAATATTAAAAAAATAAGCAGGTCTTTTCGCCAATATCCGGCAGTCAAATCATATCAATTTTTTTCTTTTCTTAAAAAAAAAAAAAAAAAAAAAAAAAAAAAAAAAAAAAAAAACATGGATATTTTACGATTTTTAGTTTAGAAAAATATAGATATGTGTACAATGTAAACAATTTTCAGTAAATTTAAATATTGGAGGTACTAGTCATAAAATTCGGGAAAACAAAAAACTATTAATAAATAATTTTTTTTTCATGTTTCATTATTTTAAATAATCAACAAGTCTTTTTTTTTTCTTTCAACAGTGTGTACTCAAAATTTAAAGGAAATTCATGAAAAGAAATTTCTGGACTTTTCTAGTGAATTGAAAGTGCACTATGGAACACAGAAATAAGCCGGTTTTTACTAAAAGTAAAATCGAAAAGGTAAAAGCGCCCCTTACAGTTCTCCAGAGTGAAACTCTGATTCCCCGAAGACAAAGGGGTTTCGATTTTTTGTTACGGCCGTATGAAGGGAATCGGGTTTGGCCGTGCCGTACCCTCCTTAAGAGTGTTCTCAAATCCAAACTCCTTATTTTCTGACCCATTTTTACATTAATTTTTGCTCTCAAACGCATCAAATTGGCAAATTCTTTTATTCAGAAATTATATAATGTTCCGTGCTTGTCGGTTTTTTGATGAAGACAGCATATATTGCAAAACATGCTGTCGAAGTTGGCGTTTTGAATCGAATTTCCCGAAGCGAGAGAGCAGGGAACGAAAAAAAAGTTCATACTAAGAAAATAATTGTTTATAAATCAAATTCTAATTAATTGAGCGAACACGCGGTCGCTTATACATCTCTTCAAAATTCATGTCTTCAAGTTTCATGTTTTCACTAAAAATGAGCCTGCAAATGCGTCCGAAAATTTTGAGTTGTTGAGTGTGGGAAAATATTTTTTAAGACACACCCTTAAATTTAAGACAAAAACTTTAGCAAAGACAACTAATTCCCTTACAGTGTTGGGTAGGACCATGGAATTATTAAGAAAGAGGAACCGACGTATCCTTAAAATAGTGAAACTTCAACTGTAACCGCTTTCCCAGGGATTCATTACCGTCTGGAAAAACTTCCACCAGTAAATTTAAGTAGAAATTTTCTCTTTAGTCAAACGCCTTATTAATGGAAAATTTCAGTCAAAAATAATGCAAAATCTGTATTCATTTTTACTGGTAGAAGTTTACTTCAGCGGTAGTAGTTGCGCAATATTGTGACAACCAAGACAACCTCCTGTCAGTGCCAGTGAAAAAAATTACAGTACTTGGCAAACTGACACCAGTAAAAACGAATAGAAATCTTTTACTATATTTGTGAGAGAGTTTTTCCACGAATAAGGGGCTTAAATAAGACAAACTTTTCTATACAAGTTTACTGGTGGAAGTTTTCACCGGCGGCAATCAAAAACAGTGGATCTGATTAAAAAAAAAACAGCAGTCATCTTGTATCAACCTCCTTAGTTACCTAACTCGCAACTACTAGACAACACTCTATATGTCTCCTCTTCTTAACTCCATTGGTAGGACATGGAAATTTTTGAAGGTTTGTAGGAGGATCCACCAAAACATTTTTGTCACGCGTCTAATGATGTGTAGTGGAAGTGACGGGTTTACAAATATGAAATACAACAGGGTTCGTACGGGTGCTTGAATTTTATGACTAAGAAATTCTTCGGTACCAGTATTTTCTTATGGAAAATCTCTCCTGAAACAAGACGAAATTTCGTCCGTTTAAACTAGATTTATTTTTCTATAATAAAGTTCTGATTTTGGTAATTGAAAACAACGGTACCCGTACGAACCCTCATACAATTCAGTAACGAAGGAAGTAGTAGCTCACTTTCCGTTCTATGTCAAGGAGAAAAATTTCTGTGCATTGATGGCATACTTTTGTAGGTATCATACATCTCATAATATATACTGACAAATAACGACTATTTTATGAGTATGTTGCAAAAATATATCTATAAAAAATCTTTAATTGATTTGATTAAATTTGGCAGCTTAGTACCTTTGATTTTGCAGTACGTTATTTATATAATTGGGGCAAAATGAAATTTAGGCATAAAAATATATGGTATTTTAAACTTACATTGCGGCAGAAATGTGGGGAGGGGCGTATTGACGTGTGGTGATAAGAGGATTTAGATTGTTATTTACTTACCAATATAAACGTTACAAATAGTGAAGATCAATTTAAAAAATGTACTTAAACATTTTAACCCTTAAATGCATACTGAGGTTTATCTGCATCACTTTTTATTAAACTTCTAATAAATAAAGTAAGTTCTTAAAACCACTATATTTATATAGAAATATTATTCCTATAAAAATTACAAAACATGCTACTAAATAAAATAAAAATAGAAATAGTAATCCTGTAAAAATTACAAAATATGCTACTAATTAAAGTAAACAATCTATCTTAAAATTTCTGGTGTCTAATCCTTAAGCTGGACAAGGGACCTTCAAACTCATTTTTTTATTTTTATAAATTGCACCTTATCCCTTTCAGTGGCAAGCAATTGCGCTGCTGTAATGTCGAATTCACACCGGAATCTTCGGAAAATTTTATTGCAAAATAAGAAAAAGTAATTTTACAACTTTTTTCCACCAAAGTTAGAAAAGTAAAATTTAATAATTTTTTTCTGATGCAAATCTTCATTAATCGTAGGTATCCCACCGACCCTCAAGGGTTTAAAACTGTTCAAGGACATACTATATTAATTATGGCATACATTTATCACAGAAGAAATTAAATAAACGGTCAAGTGCGAGTATTACTCGCGCTCAGAAGGTCCCGTGCGGTAAATAAACGGAATTAAATGTATATATTAACTGTATTATTAAAAAAATTGTTGTTAGAAGAATAATAAGACTTTGTAAAAAATCATACGTAAGTATGAAAAGTATGAATGTACATACCGTAAAATTTCAAAGAGATATGAGGCCTAAATAATATCAAATATAGCTATTCTGTATAACACTTTTTTAAATCTTATCCTAATCTGTTTATGATGACTGTTTATAATTATCAGTCATGACTGACTTAAGAGTGTAAAACAAGCAATGCATATAAGACCAAACTTTGAAGACGCTTTTCACGTGTTCATTAAAAGCTGCAGCCTTAGCAGTAATAGAAAATTTTTAGCTTGAAACCGCAGAAGTGTTTCGAATAATCTTTGGGTAAATTCTAGAATTACGCGTGATCATTTACAAAAATCATTATAAAAATTAAATCAAGGTATTTATATAACGAAGACTGGAATTCTGTCGTGTTAAAGACTACGACATTGATGTTATATGATGATTTGGAAATTATATCAGTCGACGAGTGAAAGCCATGGACAGTGTTGCCAGATGAATACTAAAATTTTATTTTGTATACCACTATTTTTATACGGTATTATTCGATTGCTGTAATCGCAAATTTTTTGTAAATAAATAAGGCGACTATCTCTCTATGCAAATAGTGGTATTTAAAATAATATTTTAGTATTCGTCTGGCAACACTGGCCATGGAATACATTTTTCCGTGAAAGTTTCCCCAGAAATAATTGAGACAAAACATAGCTCTTCGAAAAAAGTCAGCTCATCATTTTATTTAAACATCTTTCGGCGGCGCAGTTTCCACCAAGAATATTAGCCATTGCTTCATAGTACTATTTTAGGGATGAACAAAGTTGTAGAAAATCGTATACGTGGACGGTGACCAGGGGTTGGTATGAAAAATGGAAATACGACTACAGTCTACTGAAACACAGCGAGCATTGGCTTTATGTGCGTCAAGTGTAGGAATACAAATATGAGGTAGGTCGCGCTCTGAACCAATTAATAATTAAGAATACCACGCCATGGAAAGAGTGCTGACAGAGCGAGTGGACGAATTTGAAGGTAAAAAGGATAACCCCGGAAGATGCGCCGGAAAATAAAATGGAAGGGAATATAAAATGGTTGCTAAAAGAACATTCTAAAAGAAAAAAGAGCGGAAATAGAACATTTAATTTAAGAATACTAAATGTGTAATATTTAGGTAATTTAGACAAGTGAGACATTAAATTTAAGGGAATTTAACAGAATTAACGATAGAGATTATTTAAGAATAAGGATTTAGTGAATATAAAGTAGTAATTTAGAATAACATAAGGAAATCGCGCAATTAGATCTAATAATGTAACATGTATACTTAAAAAATTTTTAATTAGATGAAATTCGTATAATTAAAAAAATCACTCTGTCTCGTTGATGAATTAATTACATTTTATTTTATATGAAAAGAAAAAGTTTTAGTCAGAGGCACACGGGAGCCAATTTCGGCTACATGTATAATTAATTAATAATTGCGTATAATTAATAAACATGAATAACTTATTAATAAATATATATATTTATGTATGTATTAATTACTTAAAATTTTTGGATATTTTCGTTTTCGTTTTCGGCCGAAAATAGGAAGATTACCGAAATTCTGATTCAATTTGTGGTTCGGTCTTAAAAACCTATTTCGGTCGATCCTTAGTTTCTAAGCTGTATTACGCTCTAAGTATCTAATATTATTGGAGTTGCATGATATCACCGATGTATTGCCTAAAAAATGCTGAAAATACAAAGGCAAAATGTGGTCCTTATGAAAGCCTTTCTGTAAACCGAGTATAATAAATTACCTAAATAAAAATATATATATATGCAAATGTTTTTCTGTAATTATTTGTGAAAAACAGAAATGAATACTTCTACGTCGGATGTAAATTCCAACTTAACATTGTAAAATTTATTTACCTAAAAATGTGGGAATGAAAGATAAGACTCAAAGGTTAAATGAACGTGATATCTCAAGCGAGACTCGTAAAAGGTGAACTCAAAATTGTAGAGCAAGATAAGGTGGTTCTATAGATATTTAGCAATAGAATCGGTTGGTAATTTTTAACGCAAAGCTCAGGGGAGCTTTTGCGAATTCTACTATATTATTTTGAATGTTAAGCTGTATGTTTGTTGATATATTAAACCTTTTTATACCTATTCACAGTTTGGAGAACATTAGTTTCAATTAAGCAATACAGTACTCACATTTAAACCCACATAAATATACCTTTGAAATTAAATATACAATAAAAGATATGAAATGTGAAAATTTCTCGTAGAATTTTAAATAAATATAGAATAAGGGTATTTCACATACCTGAAAGAAATTAAAATGTAGAATAACCGCAATTTTAAAATTAAATATGAATCTGATGGAGCAATTTAATTTAAATTTGAAATTACACAAAGTCTAAATTTTTCATTCTGACATTTGCACACTCCAAAGTCATAGCAACAACATGCAATGCACGCATTCACTGACACATTGTCAACCCTCAATGACAGGCAATAATTTTGACAATATTTATTAACATCAATAGAGAAAAATGGCTCTTTCAGCTACTTCTTCAAAGGTAACGCAAATTAAAAATGTTTGCCCCTCCCCCTCCATTCTTATGTCTCTTTCTCGTGTGTGTCCGGTACCATAAAAATACTCAAGGTCAGATGACACGAGTTGTGACGTCATCAATAATTGACCAACTTCTCACTAGTGTTGGAATTCACACTGGAAATTTTTGAATAGCAATTTTCTTTTATATTATTTGTGGAGTATATGGCTGATGAGACTTCCATCTTATAAAACAATAGTAGCCATTGAAACTTACTGGTGAGAATTTTGTATCCCCCCATAAAAAATCAGCTAGATGCGGCAACACTTTGGCTTTCCGCATCTGTCTGAATATTTATTTAGGGATTCCGAATTCTCACCAGTAACTTTAAATAGTTACTATTACTTTAAATGATGATAGATATTCCACAAATAAAAGAAAATTGCTGTTTAACATTTTCCGGTGTGAATTCCAACACTAGTGACTACAACAGTAGTCGATTCCAACACTAGTCGATTAGTGATGACGTCACAACTCCTGTCCTTTACCCTTGAGTATTTCGATGGCAGAGGTGTGTCCCATTCTTTCCTTTAATTTTCGCCCCTCCTCAAAAAGCTAGTCTCAGGCTACTTCAAGTTGAGACCGTATTCCTGTCCGACTCTGCGAACCGACACCCACATTCATTCTATTCATTCTGAAGCAGATTTCATCTCCTCAAATAAAGGTAAACATGACAATATTTTAGAGGTGCCTGCAATCTGAAATTGGAAGTGTTCTTATCTTTGATCATGTTTTCATGAAGGAAGGTTGTCACATTTCGAAAATAATACCGAAAAGTCTTTTGAGAAGGCATCACCAAACACCGCCTCTAACCAAAAATGTTTTCTGTTTTCCTGCATCAAACAATCCTTTGTTATTTTATCTCTTTTTGGAAGATCCAAGAATGTAATTTCTTACAAGCTTATAGCAGATTTTCTTTTCAAAAATTAAATAATAAATATGTGCAAATTAAACAGCAACAAAAATAGTTCTACAGCAAGGAGTAAAGTCTTTTACAGCTTTTACATTATTAGAATTCTTTATTAACTAGAAATTGATGTAGTTCTTATAAGACTGCTTATTGCCTTCTGATTCCATTTAGTTAAATTTATGATGAAATGATTGACTGACATCGGAATTTACAAATGACTTTTTTAGAAATTAAAAACTTCATATTTTAAACTTTCCTTGTAAAAGCAAAATTTTATTGAAATATTTTTGGTGCAGTTTGGAATTAAAATTAGTTGGTCTCGACGTCATGATTCGGACTACTCCTTGAATGTTGCAGAACAGAGAAATTTTCGGCACCAGTATTATCTTATAGAAAATCTCTCCTTGAGAAAAGGCGAAATATTGATTTCTTCTTCTATATAAAGATACTGGTAGTTATAACGGTATCCGTACTAACCGTGGACGTGAGACCAGTGCACCGGAAGGAGTCAAAGGGATTCTTCACTCACTTGAAAAAACACAATCCGTAATGTTAATTCTATGGGCAGGTTATTTTCGAATTTCTCGTATCGATTTGAATTTTTTTTTTTTTTTTCATAAGACAGCTGAGCCCAATCTTTAATACGAATTTTTGTCGGCTTATTCAATTTTGGTTGCAGTTTTTTTTTTTTTTTTTTATAGGTATTTTTACTTTCGAAACCGGTTTGGAGAAAAATTACTTCAAAGTTTCGAAAACGCCGCTTCAGTGTTGAACGGTTATAATTCTAAAAGCCATAACTTCTGTTTTAATGGGAATTTGAAGGAGAAAATTATATCCAAATGTTCAGGAAGGATAGGAGTTTAATACCTAAAAAAATTTAAAGTTCGACAATTTTAAGCTTTAACGGTCTTGAGACCCCTTAAAGGTACTTCTAGAAGCCCGAAAAAAAAGGTGTTTTATAGCTTTTTCTTTTCTGTAATAAGAATAAATATTTTAACTCCGGGTTTTTTGCATGCTATTTACTAACCTTCGAAGAAGATTTAAAAAAAATTTTTAATAAAAAATTGATGATGTAGATCATGTTGCGTGGATGGGTGTCCTAGCATGCGCGCCATGCACTTCTAATCGTTCAGCAACAGATAGATCGCCAGAGTTGTTTGGAATCAATTTTCATTAAGGATTATGAGAGTAGATAATATTGTCCCGAGCTTCAAGCACTTTGAGTTTAAAAAAAACTGAAAATCAACAAAGTGGCAGTCATTTAAAAAAGGGGGGTCTATTTCGGACCCTTTTTTTCGCACTTTGGCGTGCTTCTAAAATTATTTATTTTTCATAAAAATTGGCTGAAAGTGGTCCAAACACCAATAAATTATATTACCTTTATTTATTTATTTATTTTATTAGCAAGATCGGTTTAACAGTTTTTGCGTTATAATTCCAACCAGTTTGAAGAAAGTCATTTTGCGTTAAATGCGATTATAGCGCTCCAAAACAGTGTAACCCTATGGATACGTTGCGCTAAAGGGGCTGTGCATATATAACTTTATCACTTTAGGGGGAAGGAGGGGTCTGGCACATGATATCGTAAGATATCTCTAAAGGGAGGGAGGTTTGTCTTTTGATATCGTTATCATTTTTGACCCAACTAAAATTTTCTTTTTTTCATTTTTAACTTGTTTTTTACATCAAAGAAGCCTGCAGTCCTTTTTAGTCTGTTATCTATTTTTATGAAAATACAAACTTATTAAAATCGTTAAATGAATATAAAATTATTTAATTCCAAAATATGGCATTATTATTCTTTTGTCATATGTGCGTGCATATATAATCCGCCGTTCAAAAAAACATGTGCGAAGTAAATTTGAAATGATACTTATGTTTACCCATAAATAAAAGAGAAAGAAGGTTTCGCACCTGTTTTGTTGATAAAAAGTTGTGCTTGCCCCCTCGCCTCCCCTCCCCTCGCCATGGAAAGTGCAAGAAAGCATTATTACTGTTGAATTCATTATGTAATAAAAATGTACAGTAACTATTTCGTTTATAGGTTTTCTTTGATATAAAATTACTTTATATATAATACGGATATTTTATTGACTTCTCTTCATTTGAATCAATAAAGTATGCAAATAATAAATGTATAACTATATCTGTATAGCACAGCAAACAAAATAAAAAAATTTCAACAATCGAAAGAATTTTTAGACATTGATAACGATATCATTAAGGCAGGGGGGAGGGGGGGTCGAGGAATGATAACGTATGATATCGTAAGGGGGAGGGAGTCTAAAATTACCAAAAAGTTGATAACGTTTATATATCTCTGGCCCCGGAGTACTAAATAACTCTACGAAAGAACATTGAATTCGGCGAAATCGTTTCACAGGGATAAACTACAGACTATGGGGGGGAAAAAAACGAAATAAAGCAAATCCCACTATTACGACTGAACGTGACAAAAGTTTACATAAAACGTTTTGCCGCCTAGGCTGCTTCTACGAAACAGTATATAGTGAATTTATTCAGTAAATCGGCAGATCAGGGACGTCAGTCAATTTTGCGAAAACTTTTAGTTTTCATCCAACATTCCAGGATATTCAATACACTGCAATGAAGAATTTAACAATGTTAGATTGTGTGTATATTTCTAAGAATAAAAGATTTTACAAGGATTGACAAAATCTAACTTTTAAGAACTGATATATTAAACACGATTCCATGAAATTGTGACCTAATGAGGATAAGAATAAAGTGTTGTTATAAAAACACGACGCTAAGAAACAGTCCTTTGAAGTAGTTATTAATTTTTATTAATTAAAAATTATTTATTATTTAATTATATGACTCAATCAATTAACAATTCACAGAAATGTATTATTTGTTTCTAACATAAAAATATAATCTTATAAATTGAGATATTTTGCAAAAAACTACTAATAGACAAACCTTTAGGTAGATCAGTTTAATAAGTACATCTTTAGACAGAACACACAGAATGGTAAACCTTTTTATATACCTGTTTCAAAATTCACCAGCAATATCTTGCATATCAACAGTTCAATGTGTGAAACATTTACATAAGAAATTCTTGCAACAAATGCTGCATTTACGAAACGCTATACAGCCAATTTATTGCATTAAATAATTAAGAACAAATATCATTCTGTGGTTTATATACAAATGTTATAGAGGCAAAATATTTTTTTCAATTAATAAAGTCATATTCAGAGAACTTTTTTTTTTTTTTTTTTTTTTTTTTTACTGTCTTGGTATTCAATATAGGTTTTATATAATTGTTTTATATTTATATCTTAAAATTCTGCTATTGGTATCTGCAAAAATAAAATTCATACAGAGGGGCAGGAAATGGAAAATTGCTGGCGGAGGTATAGCGCCTAGAATATATAGTGTAGAAATCGGCTATCCCTGTCATACTGAAAAAAGCGCTAAAATATTATATCCCTTAGATGTGCAATGATGCTGCTGAAATATGAAGATCGAAGCGACATCTGCAGGATATTTTCTACAACTGCAAGATATTGCTAGTCTATACAATGTAATACTAGTTATACGAAAATCCCGCAGATGTCTCTGCGAGCGACACTTGGGATTTATGCAGTATCGTTGCACATTTAAGGGATACAAATTTTTAGCACTGTTTGGATAGCATATTTCCACACTAGGTATTCTAGACGCTATAGCGGAGGAATACAATTCGAAAATTTGAAATTTATAAAACTACATCCTTTTTGACGTTATGCAATTTCAATTGATTGATGTTTATTATATTTTACGTGTGACACGAAAAACACCTGTATTTTTGGTTTCATCCTGACATCGTAAGGGGGGGGTGGGGGAGGTAGTCTAAAATTACCAAAAAGTTGATAACGTTATATATGTATAGCCCTAAAGCACTAAATAACTATAGGAAAGGACTTCGAATTCGGTCAGATCTTTTCACCGGGATAAACTACACACTATGGGAAAAATGTAAAAATAAATAAATTAATTAATTAATAATTTCAACTGAAATAAAGCAAATTCCTCCATAACGATTGAACGTGACAAAGGTTTACATAAAACGTTTTACGGCATAGGCTGCTTCTACGAAACAGTATATAGTGAATTTGTTTAGTAAATCGGCAGATCAGGGACGTCAGTCAGTTCTGCAAGGACTTTTAATTTTCATTCCACTTTCCAGGATATCTAATACCCTGAAATCAACAATTCAACAATCTTAGATTGTGTGTATATTTCTGAGAATAAAAGATTTTCCAAGGACTGACAAAATCTAACATTTAAGAACTGGTATACTAAACACGATTCCATGAAATTATGCTCTGATGCGGATAAGAATAAAATGTTGTTATAACAACACGGAGATAAGAAACAGTACCTTGAAGTCATTATTAATTTTTTTTTTTAATTTTTTTTTTTACTTAACACATTCAAGCCGGCGCGTGGCTCACACTCTACTGTCTCAGAGTTGTCTGCGGCTTTTTACATAACGCTATTATTTTAGAGAAAATGGTGTTCCTCTAACCCCTTAATTTCCACTCCCGTGATATTCACGGCCTGTGTCTTTTACTCAAATTGTTTGATTCCTACCAGTTTTATAAAATACTAGAAAGGTAGCCCGTCAAAAATGACGAAAATTTAGATATAAAGATATATACAACTCATGTGCAAGAATATGAGTTTTCTCGCTTGTTCCGCAGTGATAGATGAAAATAACACATTTTAAGAACGAAGCACGTGTATGAAAAACTGTGTACAGTAGAAGACCCTTAATCTGCACAGTTTGGTTCCAAGTGTTATGCAGATTTGAGGCTTTTTGCGGTCATGTCTATTCAATCTTTGTTTACATATTTTTAAATTCATATATTGGACAATTTAGATTGTTGAGCCTTAAAAATAAATAAATAACACACTTGAAGTAAGGTTAAAAACTATTAAATTATCGTATACGATTTCATGAAATGGTATTATATGGTATTATATGTGTGTGCTTCACGATCTTGGTTACGACGTTGGCGAAATTGGCTGCAACTTGTCATAATCCTAATAGTGTGGGCCGCTATAACAAAAAAGTAACCAGTTTTTAGTAAAATTTCTGATATAAAGTAGCTTTCAAAAACTTGTGTAAAATTGCAGGCCGTTCTCGTGTTATGTCAGTCCTAGGAATAATATTTCTAGCACTGAAGATTTTCCATGTATACATGGAATTTAGAAAAGCTTCTCCAAAAGAAAGGTCCTGAAATGACATTATAATACCTCTAACTTCAAATTTTAATCGGACCCTGATGTTGAGTACTGAAATCTAATAAATACAGTTATTTTGAATATTACAAGAGAATTAAACAGTTAAACTTATTTAACTTAAACCCGCTGTTACTTCCCGATGTTATTTTTTAGTATTAAGAAAGAAAATTATTTAAAATTTTCAAATCATGCATTTATGATTTTTTTCCGTCTTTAATAACTAAATAATGAAAAAATAGGCTTTTGTTCTGAGCTCATAAATATGACAATAAAATAATGTAACTAAGAGACATTGCAAAATTAAATCTTTGTGATTCCAAACCATAAACAAACGATACCGCCACCATTTTACCTGCTATGACGTCATTAGAATATTGCCCATTAATTGTTCGAGAACTTACTTTGTAAATGATTACCTCAATGATTTAATATTTTTGATGTTTCACGATGAATGAATCACTTGTGTTTGTTTAGCTTTATGGAATGAGATATTAAGCTGTGAACCTAATTTCAATTGAAGTTATCCAAGGATATATGTATTTTTAATCGAAATTAAAAACAATGCTTTGATCTCGAAATAAAAAGTTTTAGTTTGTATAATTTGTTATTTCTGTTAATTATTTATTTAAGTACTTTTCCATTATAGCGCATTTAAAAAAAAAAATTTGGCGCGATTCGGGCATCAGAAAGTGAGATATGTTGCGAAAATATATAAACAGCTATGAAAACAAATCTAATGAACTTTTATCTTTGTTTATATATGCACTTATATACATAAAAAAATCGTTTTAAATATATATAATTTTTTTTATATACAAATTACGGCACGGATTTCAGATATGAACCGCGATACCTAACTGGCGCCAAAATGGTGTTATTTTGCCTGCTATGGTAACCCGGCTATTGTTTTTTATTTATTAATAAATTGTTTATTTACTTTTATTTTCTGTTTTTTAATTACATAAACTGCTTTGTTCTATAGTTATTATCCAAACTTTTATTTATTTATAGTTATTTCCTTTTCAAAATGATAGCAAATAGTTGAAAAATATATAAGTGACTGGGTACAGATGTCATATTCGCCCCATATTGGCGCGATTTTTTTCTGTCGCCAATATCATATAGGCAACAGGTATTTAACTTGCGCCAAAGTGTCGTTATTTTGCTTGATGTGGTAACCCGGATTATGTTGTTTCTGCTGTTGATGTTTTGCCAAATTGGCAACCGAAAAAAATCGCGCCAATATGGGGCGAATATGACATCTGTACCAAAACATCAACAGCATAAACAACATAATCCGGGTTACCACATCAAGCAAAATAACGACACTTTGGCGCAAGTTAAGTACCCGTTGCTTAGATGATATTGGCGTCAGAAAAAAATCGCGCAAATATGGGGCGAATATGACATCTGTACCAGTAACTGGTATTCGAAAGCGAGATTTCTGCCAAATTGGCGTCATAGAAATATCACGCCAACCCCCATGCGTATATGACATCTGTGCAAAAATTACTTCTGTTTCTTTATAAAGATGGGTAAATAGCTTTTTTTTATATTAAATTGTCGGTACAGATGTCATATACGCCCATATTGGCGCGATTTTTTTTATGCCGATGTCATATACGCACCGGGTACTTAACTGGCGCCAAAGTGTCGTTATTTTGCTTGTAATGGTAACCCGAATGTTGTTTATGCTGTTGATGTTTTCGCCAAATTGGCGTCGGAAAAAAATCGCGCCAATATGGGGCGTATATGACATCTGTGCCAAATTGTATACATATGGAAAAAATTGCTTGTGAGTATGAAGCAGTAAATAGGTTGCCAGAAAAAACGTTGGCAAACTACTTTCTCGCCAAGAAACTTTTCTCCGAAGTATTGTACATAAGCAATGATTGCTAGAAATGCATTTTTAATTATGATATGCGCTTTTATGTTTCACTACGTTTATGCATGCTATACTGTGTGTATAAATGCTACAGTTCATATGCAGGGCTACACAAAAGAATTCGTAAGGGTTACTGAGTATGAGAGTAAATTGCTTAAAGGTGGTTTTTAAAGGAGTTATGCATTTTTACGCTGAACTGCATTTAGTTTCCTAAGAAATGTTTGTAGAATATAGATAAAATGATATACATGGTCACGCAAAGAATTGGATACATAACCGTCTATGGATGATAATATCTGGAAATGTGATTTCAGTAGTTTTAAGAGTAATTTAAATTAAATTTTAGCTAAATAGGGGCATGTAATAACGGTACTATTGGCTATGGACGGTAACTGCTGAAATCAATTTTTAAATTTTTTATGCGTTTTCTAAAATGTTTGCTTAGTTATCTTGGTACTTCTTAGTTATCCCGTCGACCAAATTACTGTCGCCAAATTGTAAGATTAATTGTCAATAATGGTTGCCATTAATTAATTAATTGTAAGATTAAATGCCAATAATGGCCAATAAAACCATTAATTCGACGTTTTATTTGTATTTTTGTTAATGTTTTACTATTGATTTGGCGATTTATATAATTTGGCGAAATTGGTCGACGGGATATCTAAGAAGTAACGTTATCTTATTTACCTTATTTCCCTAAATAACGAAGTTTTGTTAAAGCATTCAGGATGTGTTGGAAAGTGTTTCATATTCTATGCTTAACGCATGATTTTTCTTTCTTCTTTAGTCTTATTTTGCACTTATTTTATTCCTAATTTTTTAAGCTTATACAGCTTTATAGAAACTTTGGCACAGTTGTCACATACGTTATCATATATTGGCGCGATTTTTTTCCGACGCCAATTTGGCGAAAACATCAACAGCATAAACAACAACATCCGGATTACCCTATCAAGCAAAATTGCGACACTTTGGCGCCAGTTAAGTACCCGTTGTGTATATGACATTGGCGTCAGAAAAAAATAGCGCCAATATGGATATGACATCTGTGCCGAAACTTTAATATTTAAGGTTTAAACTCTTCGCTCCCCTCCCCTTGCATATAGTACAAACTATAACACGGATAGCGCAAAATAATAGACAGTTTGCTACTTTTCCACTGTAGGGGCTTTGGCATTTTTTTTAAAAAAGCTTGGTGTAATTTGGGCATCAGAAAGTGAGATTTGGGTACTTTTCCGTTATGCGGACACCATTGTCGCCAAGTGTAATAGTTGGCGCAAAATCGTGAATTGAAGCATTTGAAAAATAAAAGAAAAACCATTGTCGATACTAAAGTGAGCATTTAACAAATATAACATTTGAAAATTCCAGACTTTTAAGAACTATTTCATCAAATCACAAATATATGCTTAAAATAAGTGAACAAATAACTGCTATAAAGTAAAGCAATAAAATAAAACTCATATTAAACTGCTGGCATAAAATTACAAATATCTTTTAGCATTTTGAAATAATTGGCGCATTAGCATACATTTTGGCATGGTGTCCGTATAACGGAAAAATATCGAGATTTGTTGTCAAATCATATAAACAGCTATGAAAACAAATTTGATGAGCGTTTTTGTTTGTTTTATATGTATATTATTGATGTTTTTATGTACAAATTACTTCTGTTTCTGTATAAAATTAGAGAAACGGCTTTTTTATGTTAAATAAATCGTATAAATATCGAAAAAAAATGCGTGTGTATATAAAATGAAACAGTCAATAGGTTCCCGGAAAATATGTTACCAAATTTCTTTTTTTGCCAAGGCACCTATACTGGAAAAGTACCTAAAGCACATTAAAATCGCGCAGTTAGGAGCTCACACAGTACACCGTTGTTTATTGGCGGTTATTTTATTAGTAGCATCGGGAGGAAGATGTAAAGATTTATTTTAAATTCTCACCCATAGATTTCGAAAAAATATCTTAAAAGAGTGGAGTTTAAATTAAATTTCGGTGACCTCCATTATGAAAGATTAATGGTTTTAAATAGGAATTTCGCCAAATTAGCCAGCTATCGCCAAGTTGGCTAACATTTGGCGCTACTGTGGTAACCCTGCATTAATATTTTTCAACAATTACTCATTTCAATGAGGCGGTCCTACCGGAATAGTGAGGGACACACAGAGACTTTGATTTTATATAAATAGATTGTAATGTAATTGGCTTTATTATGGTGTCATATTACCTGCCATTAAATAAGGTGAATGTTTCTTTTTCAGTGGGCAATTTGAATTTTTAAACCGTAATTTAATGCGACCGTTAAGAACTTAAAGAGCCCAATTGTTCTAATTAAATAAAACAACATTTTCTGTATTAAAATACTGGAATCCAAAAAGCCGGAGACTTGGCAGCTCTGAGACAGTCGAGTGTGACCCACCGCACCGGCGTGAACATGTTAAAAAAATATTTCTTATTTAATTATATGACCCAATCAAGAAACAAATCACAGAAATGTATTATTTGTTTCTAACATCAATATGTAATCTTATTCATTCACATATTTTGCAAAAAGCTACTAATAGACAATCCTATAAGTAGCTCGGTTTAATTAGTACGTTGTTAGAAAAACACCAGGGATGGTAAACTTTTTAACATACTTGTTTCAAAAATTCACAAGCAATATCTTCTTTATTTACAATTCAATGTGCGAAATATTTACATAAAAAATTATTGCAACATAGGATGCATTTACGAAACGCTATACAGCAAATTTAATACATTAATTAAATAAGAACAAATATCATTGTGTGGTTAATATACAAATGTTATAGAAGCAAAAAATATTTTTTAGAATTAATAAAGACACAGTAAGAGAACTTTTTTTTTTTTTATCCTGCCTAAGTATTCAACATGGGTTTCATATAATTATTTTATATTGCAACTTAGGTTTCATAATTTATATCTCACAATTCTGCAATTGGTATCTGCGTCAATACTTAGAATTAAAAATTCATACAGAGGGGCGAGGGAGTGGAAAATTGCTGGCGGAGGAATGCATTTCGGAAATTTCAAGTTTATAAAACTCCAACCTTTGTGGTGTTATACAATTTCCATTGACTAATATTTGTTATACTTTAGGTCTGTAGTCTTCGTGCAGGAACTAAGAGAAATACTTACATACTTGCCAACCTACCGATTTTTTAAATACCAGTATTTTTTTGCAGAAGTACTTGTTTTATGCAATCCACAATTTCTGCAATTAGATAAAGCAAACATTTTTATAAGAATTTACTGGTATTTAAAAAATTGGGAGTTTGGCAATTATGTACTTAGATATAACCTCTGAGGAAAATGCGGATCCAACACATTATTAGTCCAGGGGAAATGTACCAAAAAAAAAGGGTTACCATGCCAAAGGTTGGGTAAAAGATTTTTTTTTCTGAATAGTTTATAATGATGCCAACATGGAAAAAACAAATTTTCTAATAAACTTTCTTAAAGCTGAATTTTCTGTGGCCAAAAAACAACAAAATTTTGAGACTTTATATATATATATATATATATATATCGAGACTGTTTGCCGTAACATATTGTTTGTCAATTACAATATTAAAGAGGATAACATTCTCTACAACTTGCATATTTACAACTTTTTTATACACTCAATAGCAAGCGCAGTACGCCATTTCAAAAATAGGACAATTTTTTCAATTTTCTTAAAAACCGTGAAAAACTTATTCAAATGTTTCCCCCGGGTTTAATCGTGTATGTAAACTTCTATATATTAGTATAAGTAAATTAAATGTTTCAGGGCCAAAACCAGCTTTTTTTGAGCACGTGGCAAACATGGATCCCCCCCCCCCTCCCTTAAAAAGAAAATTTACAACGAGAATTTTGATAAATCTCTAATAGCCGGATTTCAGGGCTCCCAAATGGCCCGCCAAATGAATACGAACATTATTTTAGAAAAATTTATCATTGATGGCATACTTTTGTAGGTATCATACACCTGATAAAGTATACTCACAAATAACGACTATTTTATGAGTATGTTGCTAAAATATATCTATAAAAATAATCTTTAATCGATTTGGTTAAATTTGGTAGCTTAGTACCTTTGATTTTGCAGTACGTATTTATTTATAATTGCTGCGAAATGAAATTTAGGCATAAAAATATATGGTATTTTAAACTTACAAAGCGGCAAAAATCTGGGGAAAGGCGTATCGACATGTTGGAATAAGAGGATTTAGATTGTTATTTATTTATCAATATTTAAACGTTACAGATAGTGAAGGTCAATTTAAAAAAATGTTCATAAGCATTTTAACCCTTAACCCTTTTAGGGGCGGTGGTATGTTTATGAATTCACATAATTTTAATTCACAAACGTCACATTGGCACAAGAATTTTGGTAAAATATTTCTCACTTAATATGTATGTGAAATAAAGCCTTTATCTTATTTTCAAATAAATTTGCTGTAAATTCTGGTGGCATTCATTTATTTCAACAGTTTTGCATTGAAAATGCTTTGCCCCTGAAAGGGTTAAATGCATAGTGGTGTACATCTGCATCACTTTTTATTTAACGTTTAATAAGTAAATTAAGTCCATAGCAACCACTATATTTATGTGGAAATATTTATGCTGTAAAAATGACAAAATATGCTACTTAATAAAGTAAAAAATTTCTGGTGTCTAATCCTTAAGGGGACAAGGGACCTTTTAACTCTTTTATTTTTTGTAAATTCAATTTGTAAAACTTATTCAGGGTTCGTACGGGTACTTGACTTTCCAGACTAAGAAATTCATCGGTACGAGTATTTTCTTATGGAAAATTTCTACATAAATAATTGGAAAATTCGCGTGTTTGCACTAGATTTATTTTTCTATACAAAAAATACTGATATCTTGCCTTGAAAATAACGGTATCAGTACGAACCCTGTTATTAAAATAATTACTAATTTTGCACTATTTTAGTTGTAACAGTAGTTTTTCTTGCGTTGCAGATCTCCAACATTAGAATCAGTTAACGTGTTATACGAAAAATGAACCTCTGTTTGTTTTTATTAATTTTCCTGTAGAACAAATCCTTCTTAGAATCATATACAAGAATTATCCACTCTCTCACAAATGTTAGAGTGGAAATTTCAGGAGATTGGCTATTTATTTCTAGTAAACTAAGAAATTGGTCTAATTCTTTCTACAAATTAAAGCGTTTAAAAGTTGTTTGGTTTGCATATAGCTAGAAAGTAGAGGTGATCGGAAATTTGGTGGATTGCAAATAAAAGATAGATTTATCACCTTTGGTACGGATAAGGCAGAAAGATTTTTTTAGATGCGGAGGGGTGCGGGGAATTTAGATTGTTATTTTTTTCAGTAAAAAATGAAACAAAAAATTTGCTACAAAAATAAAGTTTTAGGGAATTTTTATTTTTATGTGGTGTGAAAAAAAAAGGTGGGGGATTTAAATAAAATTCTAAAAAATCGGAAAACTTCTGAAATGCAAGTGGCTGCTTTGCATGTAAGGAGGGGGAATACAGTTTAATTGAAGATCTAACAGATTTAAAAGGCAGAAAACTAACGTTTAAAAATGCACAAATAATACACGAGCAAGCAGAAAACAGCTGTTTCGAATCCACAAGCGATATTCTTCTTCAGTGCAACAGAGAGAAAGGTGATCATGCTAGAAACTGGTCAAGTATTGCTCTCTGTCGTACTGAAGAAGAATCTCGCTTGTAGATTCCAAACAGATATTTACTGCTTTTTTGTGTATTATTTGTGCATTTTTAATCGTTGTTTTTCTGTCTTTTGATATTCTGGCACAAAAGCTTTAGTTGCTGTTTTTTATGTAATACGTTTATCAGAAAATGAAGAACGTTGTGATGTTTAAAAGAATTTAAATTTATATACTCGAAAAAAAATCGTGCTTATTTATATAAAATAACAATGTGAGTATGTTTTTCGGTTTTAGAGCGGATTTTTTTTTTACATTCTTTATTTCTTTTGTTTTTTAGAAGTGTTAAAAGGATAAATGTATTTATTTATGCATTTTTTACTTCTAAAAATATTTGTTTTTAATAGAAATGGGCGTTATTTAGCGTATTAGGATAAATAACAATGTTATTGGTTTATAGTTTATTATTTAGTAACAGATTAACGGAAAGTCCCTGTGAAATTGAAAAGCATTACCTGCAAAGTATTTAAACAAGTAAGAAAAAATCATGCGTCAAGCATAGATTATGAAACACTTTCCAACACATTCAGAATAATGTAACAAAACTGCACGATTTAAAAAATTAAAATATTACGTCTAATTCAACCATATGGAAACGCATAATACATTTTAAAACCCAATTTCAGCTGTTCCCATCCACAAACGGAAATTATGCGAATTTTCCACCAGTCCTGTATATGAGATATAGATTTGAAACTATTAACTATATGCATGCCAAAATTTAGTTCACTTAAGAGATACATATACTTCAGTTCAAAATTTACCTTCAGCAATTTCCTCTAATAAGGAGAACGGTACGTGAATACTTTTGTGCAGCCCTGTATTTGAGATATAGAATTTATATATAATGAGTAAGATGCAAAAAATTAATTAAATTTAGATGCGCATACCAAATTTTAAACCGTACACTACAGCAATTATTACTCAAAGACAGTACTGTACTGTAACTGATTTCTTTTGTGTATCCCTGTAAATGAATAAAAAATGCAATGAATGCCCTGTTCCAACATGATCGTAGTGAAATTCAGTGATTTATATCAGTTTCAATACATTCGAAATAGCATAATGTCATTAAAATACTCTGCAAACGATTTTTCTCCATATACCACAATGTAATGGAATACTTTTGAGTGCCCCTGTAAATGAACGATTAATCCTACATACTTCATATACAATACCAAACATGCTTTGGTAACCCTAAATAACCTTTATCATTTTCAAGAAAATCCGAGTATATTTACGGGAGTTAAAGCGTGGACAGACGGACAGACGGACTGACGGCCAGGCAAACCAAATGTATAAACACTTTTCAACTTTGTTGGAAAGTGTTAAAAAGCTGAAACAATAGTTTTTTAGAAATACTCTTTAAAATTATAATAAAAATAAAATTTTTGAAATTTCTTTTCTGTATTAATAAAAAAAAGAGCTTAAAAATGTACTTTAAATTAAAAAAAAAAAAAGTGATATTTTAAACGCTTATTATGACGCGCCAAAGCCAGGAGAAACAAAAAACAACCGAAGCCAGTCAAAAATCTTTCTTTCATGTCTTTGGAAGCCTACAGTGGCTTGTATTATCGGTTTGTTCCTTTAGAGCCGAAAAGTTGAAAGCCAAACATAATTAAGAGGGGGAAATGTAAGGGATCATACAGTAGCCACATAGTGTCAACGTTTAGTTCAGAATCCGAGTGATTCCGAATAAACAACAAAGAGTTACACCATTTTATACTCCCTTCCCCTTTTGGTCATTGATAAGATTGAGGACAGATTCGACGCTACCGAATGCCCCTTGGAAAGAACCATGAGGGGAAAACCGTCGGGATCATGTTTCAGTAGAATTTACTGTTTTATTGCTTATCTGATCAATAAAATGTTAATAAGACAAAAACATTCAGATGTACGTTTACGGTTCAGTGTTAAGAAGATCTTTTAGTTCTTATTGATTCACACCAGTTTCAACTTATTTTCTTTCCAATAATAGATATCTGGGATAAGTGAAAATCGTTCTCCAGTTTCGAAAAAAAAAAAAAAAAAGAAAAGACAACGGTCGCAAAATCGCGAAGACAAAACTAAAAGTTATATGAATGATCATTTCGTATTAAAAGAATGTTAAAAATTTAAATTCACACCTTTTTTTGTCATGGAATTCACACCTGAAAAGGTATAATAATATGTTGCTTTTGAGAATTGAATTATTTTTATTTCTAATTGTTAAACAGTTGTTTTTAAAATTACATTTTCTATAAAATAAGATGATGATTCGAAAACCAAACAGTCAGTGAAAGTTTAGTACAATTAAAAGAGAAAGAAAACCCAATTACTCCTGTCCTGTGTCCTGCATAGATTAACATCCAAGATAGGACACTCCAATAGAGCGTAATGGTAATGCTAATGCGATCGTAGCGTCTTTAGTGACAATGGGGAAGAAACTCCCCATCCTTGTAAAATTTTTATCATTGAGCATCTATCTTATTGTAATCTTTCTT
Organism: Maratus speciosus; assembly: GCA_963932465.1. Classification (NCBI taxonomy): domain Eukaryota; kingdom Metazoa; phylum Arthropoda; class Arachnida; order Araneae; family Salticidae; genus Maratus; species Maratus speciosus. The sequence goes on from OZ010799.1 coordinate 249,294,366, forward strand.
TTTTTAATGTTTCATGTTTACGTTTTCAATATAATCTTACGCCGATACATGAACATAGAATAGATATTCTATTTTATATATCTAATATCTATTCTATGTTCATGCACTGATATATGCTTTTTTTTTACATGATGAGTGAACGATATAGGTGCAACAAAAACAGGGTAAAAATTTCGTCTTGAATGCTATATATGAAGTAAATATGATATAATTGGATTTAAAGCTACATAAAGTAATGGTGTAATATAAAAATATACGAAGTATCGCATTCTACAAATCCCAGAAAATTTCATAAATATTCCCATTCGGTAGGGAAATTTTTATAGCCGATGTTTTATTAATTTATGAAGTTTAACATATTAAACAATCGTTACAATAATCTTTTAGAATTTACGCATTTTCACTTTCTTACATATAAAACAAATATATTGCTTTTAATGTAAATAACGTACTATCAATTCAATAATATTTTTAATGTTAACATATAAGAAATAATAATAAAATTACAGATGGGGAAAAATTCATTTCGGCAAATTTTTAGAATTATATAAATCTAACGGATAAAAATAAATGGAGGTACTGACATGGCACTCAATAAAGTTTTATTCGATATGAATAAACTAACACAATACCTGCACTTGAATTTTTACAATTTAATCTCATAAACTTACATATTTACGTTATTAACAGAATTTTCTAGGGTTTTTCTTTTATATTATTACTCTAATTATCATTTTGTAAGCTAAAGACGACCAATACAAGTACGGTAAAAAAAAAGCAGCTAAATAAATAAAGCAAGCATGAATAAGAATATCGTCTGACACCAGCTTCGTTTTAGGAAAGAATAGATATTCAAAGCATAGAGGGTAAACATATTTCTTCAACATAGGTAAATTTCGGAGGCTTGTTAATTCTTCCCCCTTGTTGGTAGTGACGCTAGTACTGTTGCCATTACAGATTTTGCCGTAAATGTCCCATCTTGGTCCTTAATCTATGGTGTCCTGTAACCTTCGTGACCCCTGAGAGTTTTTTCCACCAATGAATGAATGTTTCTTTTGCCCATTTGCGAATATTTTGCATGTTCACGTTTCAACGTAGTGAAAAGTGTGCCTCGTCTGTCTACAAACCATTCGAAAGACAGTATGCATCATTCTCCATTTTCACAAAAACCCAATTAGCAAATTCCTCACGTGTTACAAAATCAGTTGACTTTAGTTCGTGCACATGCTGAATTTTATACCAATATTTCTTGAGAATGATCCTGAGAGTCGCCATACAGTTCCATCGGAAATTCCAGCTCGTCGTGATCTTGCACGTGCACTATATTCATCGCCATGCGCTGACTATGACAATAGAATATAGTGTTCTACCTCGTTTACGACTGCAACAAAGGTTTGGGGTCTCCTTCTTCTTTGACGATCTTCCAATGAGCACGTTTCTCAAACCTTTTTATCATACACTTCAGATTTGTAACGGTCATCTGTCCTTTTCCAGTTTTAACTCCACGCATTGTACGATAAGAACGCAAAGCTAAATTTGCCGATTCATCCTTTTTGTAAAACGGCTTACCTAACAAAGCTTTGTAACGCAAAGAAAGAATGCCTAAACATAGCAGTTACACATCAAAATTCCTTTTAAATGCAATTTCTTTAACCTTCGAAAAAGCGTTTGATCAATAAACGACCCTTAAGGCTGTTCTCAACTGCTTTGCTCAACAAGCGCAAAACGTTTTGACACATTTATAGATTCATTTTTTAACGGAAAGGTATACAACTGGAAAGCCTGGCCATGGAAGCGATTTGGAATCGACGATCACGTGACACGGCATTTTTCTCCCATTCTGACTGTATTTTCTTCTTTCGTTCCAAAGCTCAGTTCAAAATGCCAACTTTGACAGTATTTTCTGAAAGATCTATTGTGTTAACAAGAAAACGGAAAAACAGTTCAATGACATAGTTTCTGAGTAGCAATACCTTCTAGTTTCATGCGTTTCCGAACAAAAATGAATTAAAGCTTATGTCAGAAAGTTGACTCTTTGGATTTGAGAACAGCCTTAAAGCGAAATCTGAGCAATATCTTAAGAAAGATGTTGCGCAATGAACTCATCTCCTTATACAACGCATAGTATAGATAGTTTCGATGTTGTACAGCAGTGCCCCCTGTTGCTAAAAATTGTAACTATTTATTAAAAAACAATCATTGTAAGCAAAAATCCCACACGTTTCTGAGCATATATGTAAAAACAGCACCTTTCTGTTGTACATAGTTCTCTAATTAATACCATTTCAAAACTCCCGGAAGTTCTGGATCACCCGGTGTATTAAGGGGACCTCTAGAAGGACGAAAAAAGGTGTTTTATAGCTTTTTTTCTGTAATAAAAATAAATATTTTAGTTACGGGTTTTTTGCATGTTATTCATTAACATTTTAAGAAGATTTTGTTATATATATAAAAAATAATTATGTATATCAAGTTGTGTGAGTGGATGTCCTAGCATTTCCAATCGAGTGGCAACCAATAGATCGTCAGAGTCATTTGCAATCAATTTTCGTTAAGGATTATGAAATTAGATAATATTGTCTGGAGTTTCAAGCACTTTAAGGGCAAAAGTTGAAAATCAACAAAGTGGCAGCCATTAAAAAAAGGGGGGGGGGGTCTATTACTGACCCCTTTTTTTTGCAATTTTACGTACATCTAAAAATATTTATTTTTCATAAAAATGGCTGAATTTGGTCCAAACTCCAATAAATTATATTACCTTTATTTATTTTTTTAAAAATTAGCAAGATCGGTTTAATAATTTTTCCGTTCTAATCCCGACCAGTTTGAAGAAAGTCATTTTGTGAAAAATGCAGTTATAGTGCTATCACTTTAAGGGGAGGAGAGGTCTGGCACATGATATCGTAAGATATCCCTAGGGGGGGGGGGAGGTTTGCTTGATATCGTTATCATTTTTGATCCAACCAAAATTTTCTTTTTATATGTGTAACTTGTTCTTTACATCACAAAAGCCTGCAGTCTTTTTTAATATGTTATCTATTTTTATGAAAATACAAAGTTATTATTAAAATCATTAAATGAATATAAAAATTTTTAATTCCAAAATGTGGCATTATTATTCTTTTGTCATATGTGTATGCATACATAATCCGCTGTTGGAGGAACCACGTGCAAAGTATGTTACCCGTAAAGAAAAGAGAAAGACTGTTTTGCATCTGTTTTGCTGATAAAAGTTCTGCCTGCCTGCCTGCCTCCCCTCGCGTTGGAAAGTGGAAGAAAGCATTATTACAGTTGAATGCATTATGTAACAAAAATGTATAGTATCTATTACGTTTTTAAGTTTTCTTTGATATAAAATTACTTTATATAAAATAGTGATATTTTATTGACTTCTCTTCATTTGAATCAATAAAGTATGCAAATAATAAATGTTTAATCATATCTGTATATCACTGCAAACAAAAGAAGAAAATTCCAACAATCGAAAGAATTTTTAGACATTCATAACGATATCATTAGGGCAAGGGGGGGGTCGAGGAATAATAACGAATGATATCGTAAGGGGGGGGGGGGGTTAAGTCTAAAATTACCAAAAAGTTGATAACGTTATATATGTATAGCTCCAAAGCACTAAATAACTGTACGAAAGAACTTCGAATTCGGCCAAATCGTTTCGCTGTGATAAACTACAGACTATGGGCAATAGAAAATGTAAAAAAAAAAAAAAAAAAAAAAAAAAATCAACCAAATAAAGCAAATCCCACCATAATGATTAAATGTGACAAAGGTTTAAATAAAATATTTTGCCACATAGGCTGCTTCTATTAAACAGTATATAGTGAATTTATTTAGTAAATCGGCAGATCAGGACGTCAGTCATTTCTTCAAGGACTTTTAATTTTCGTCACACTTTCCAATATATTCAACACACTGCAATCAAGAATTTAACAATGTTAGATTGTGTGTATATTTCTAAGAATAAAAGCTTTTCCAAGGATTGACAAAATCTAACTTTTAAGAACTGAACACGATTCCATGAAATTGGGCTCTGATGAGGATAAGAATAAAGTGTTGTTATAAAAACACTTAGGTAAAAAACAGTCCCTTGAAGTCGTTATTAATTGTTTTTTTTTTTAATTAAAATTTATTTCTTATTTAATTATGTGACTCAATCAAGAAACAATTCACGAAAATGTATTATTTATTTCTAACATAACAATATAATCTTATAGTTTCAGATATTTTGCAAAAAGCTACTAATAGACAAACCTATAGGTAGGTCGGTTTAATAAGTACATTGTTAGGCAGAATACCAAGGTTTGTAAAACGTTTTATTACCCTTTTCAAAATTCCCAAGCATTATCTTCCATATCTATGTACATAAAAATCTAAGAGTATAAGTTCCGTCAAAATCCATGCAGTAGAACTCGAAATATAGACGTTCGGAACGAAATTTCCGTTTGGTTTTTATATATATAATAGAAGTAGATGTTATAGAAGCAAAATATTTTTTAGAATTAATAAAGCCATATTCAGAGAACTATTTTTTTCTTTCTTTGCAAAATATTCTATATGGGTTTTATATAATTCTTTTATATTGCCATGGTTTTTCATAATTTATATCTTTAAATTCTGCTATTGTTATCTGCATAAATACTTAGAATTAAATATTCATACAGAGAGGCGAGGAAATGTAAAATTGCTGGTGGAGCTATACATTTCGAAAGTTTTAAGTTTATAAAACTCCACCCTTTATGACCTTATACAATTTGAATTGATTGTTATTTATTATATTTTAGGTGTCTAGACTTCGTTGGCGAACGCAGAGAAATACTGAGGTATAATCTCTAAGTAAAATTCGAATAGAACATATTATAAATGTAAAATGAAATAAAAGAAAATGAATAACCTCCCTGTAATTTATCAAACTAAGCATGGTAAAAAACTATTATTAAAATGCATTTATAAAATTAAAAACTCACACCGTAAACATCTAAAGATAAAAACTTTAAGAGATTTATGCAGAAGTTGTTACATCGAACAATTTATTCGCAACGATTAAACACAGTCATCAGCCTCTTTGAGAGCAGGTGATTATTATTGGATTGGAATCACATGAGCAATGAATCGGCCGCACTCACGGCCAAACTCCGTCGCCTGTCTGTCATACAGCCTCCAGAATATCCCTTTGTTTGGTAATCGTTAAACACTACAGTTGTCGCCAAATGGCGCGAAAACCTCTTCTAAATTGTATTTTCTCTACTGTAAATCTTGCTTATGAAGTGTTACTTTCATACTTAAAAATACGAAAAACGTCTCTGTATATGCGTTTTAAAAGGTACTAGGGGATCGCTCCCGGGTTACAGAATATAGGTGAAAACATTTTTTTAAATTTAAAACTAATATATTTTTATATGCATTAAATTTTTTAGATTGCCCACTTACATTTAAAAAGCATTTTTCATATGAAAAATACGAATTATACAATCAAATAAATTTTTGAAATTTATCAAAAGCGAGGTTTTCTTATTAGCCGCATGATAAGAGTTATCTGACCAAGATTTTGCTTCTTACGGCATCCTTTTATATTCTGATAATTTCAGAGCTTATACATATCTATTAAATTTGTGTTTTATTTATATTATATTATTTATTTATTCATATGGAAGTTTTTTTTAATGGATAATAGCCGTAAGAAAATGATGAACTTTTTATTTTGTTTTAAGGGCAAACGGATTAAACTTTCGTATTCGAGCTCCGTGCGATATACATAGATAAATTAAAAAATATTTCATGTTTTAAAATTGTTTTTTAAACCATGGAGAATCAGTAAACTGAGATGAACTTTCCAAACAAATTCCACTTGAAAAAAAAAAAAAAATCTTATTTGGTGATCTAAAAATTTAAATTGTAGGATTACAAATATGTTAGATTTGTGGTTTTTCAATATTATTCTTTTGTTTGTTTAAAAAAGAAGTATTAATTTCATTAATTTGTCTTTCACAAATATGTTAGATTGGTGTTTTTTTAATATTATTCTTTTATTTGTTTATAAAGGAAGTATTAACTTCGTTATGCAAAAATAGTCAGAAACAAATGTTGAACAATGTTTGTTGCTTTATGTGCAAAATGTTTATTATTATTATGTATTGAAACCTGCACGTGATAAGATAAATTTTAAAAAGTCATGCTTAAAAATTATTTTAGAAAACATAATGCATCAGTCAATTAAGATACAGTTTTTAAACAAATTGGATTTGAAAGTAAATTTTTTCCCTATGTGACGAAAATTGAAAATGTACGATAATCAGAAGATTAAAAAATTGCATTGCGAAAATTTCAAAACCGAAATTTGATCGTGAAGTGTTGCTATTCGCAAAATGACGTTAGCGTTACGCACAGATACGTTTGTTCTTTATAATATAGATACTTAATCAGTAACATATAATAAAGATCAGTTATTAGGATGTGGTTATCAATTCAGGCTCTTATGCTAGGTATTGTGGAATGAAAAACAGCAATTTTCACCTTCTCAAAATTTGCATATGTACTTCTCATATCCATATTCATCATTTTTAAGAAACTTGTATTTTGTTTGATCATTTTAAAATCTTTTTAACTCAAAACTTGAAGTCACTATTATTAGCAACATCTTTTATATGTGAACAGACGCACTCTTTACTTCAGATTCTAATCTCAATTCCGGAGAATAAAATTTTCCGTAATATATGTTTTTTAGACGCATTTGTGTTAAAATGTTTAGTTTTATCTAAGAAAATGATCGTTTTCTTTCAAATATGACTTCATTTTCACTTAAATAAGCATTTCGCCTAGTGTTTGAAGCTTAGTATCAGTACACATGCAGAAGGAAAAACAATATAGAAAAGCTATGAGGAAAAATGCGTGTTTCGAAAAGCAGTATATCATTTCCCGTTATTATGCCCCTAATATAATATTATTCTCCTAATGGGATTTTGCGCCACTAAACCCTATACAACAATTTTTATCAACAATTTTGAATTTTTATCAGAAAATGGCATGAAGAAAGATAAAAATACCTAATTATTTCTCCCTTGCCTGCAATAATGACAGCTATCTAATTTCACCATTTCAAAGAAATTTCATAAAATGCTTTTAAAATTAAAATATAAAGGTGGGCATATTTGAAAAAAAAAACAGATAATGCGATCACATCTACAAATGAACAGCTTTCAGTTTAAAATATGTTAGTAAAATTGGTTCAGCAGAAAGATCAGAACAGATGACTAAATAAAAAAGAAAAGTGCCCAGTTAAACTGATGGCATTGAGCTCACAGGCTATCCCACTATATACAGCCCCCCCCCCATTGTTTATTATACTCGTATTTTAAAGAATAATGCCCCTAAAAAAGTAAATGAAGGGAGATTAGCCCCGTTTCCCCCCTTTATACTTAACCAATGAACCTCCAAATCTAATCAGGGAAGCTCCTTAACATAATAAACCTGTATACCAAATTTGAAGCAAATCAGATAATTCTGCATGAAAAAACCATATCGTTAAAATTAAGGGGGGTGTCTAACCCCCCTTTCCCCCCTTCATACTTAACTAATGAACCTCCAAATCTAATCAGGAAAGCTCCTTATCAGAATGAACACAGAAAAAAAAATTAAAGTAAATTGGATAATTCTGCATTAAATCTATTTATCTAAATTAAGGGGAAGGGACTTGCCCCCTCCTTCCCCTTATACTAACCAATAAACTTCCAAATTTAATCAAGGAAATCTCCTTAACATAATAAACCGGTATACCGAATTTGGAACAAATCGAGTAACTCTGCTTAAAAAACTCATTTACCTAAATCAAAGGGGGGGGGAGCCCCCTTTCACCTCTTTATACTTAACTAATGAACCTCCAAATCTAATCAATGCAGCTTCCTAACATAATAAATCGGTATACCAAATTTGGGTCAAATTGAGTAATTCTGCATGAAAAACCCATTTATCTAAATTGGGGTCTAACCCCCTTTCCCCCCTTCATACTTAACTAATGAACCTCCAAATCTAATCAGGAAAGCTCCTTATCAGAATGAACACAGAAAAAAAATTTAAAGTAAATTGGATAATTCTGCATTAAATCCATTTATCTAAATTAAGGGGAGGGGACTTGCCCCCTCCTTCCCTTTATACTTAACCAATAAACTTCCAAATTTAATCAAGGCAATCTCCTTAACATAATAAACCGGTATACCGAATTTGGAGCAAATCGAGTAACTCTGCTTGAAAAACTCATTTATCTAAATCAAACGGGGTGGATAGCCCTCCTTTCCCCCTTTTATACTTAACAAATGAACCTCCAAATTTAATCAGGGAAGCTCCTTAACATAATAAACCGGTATACCAAATTTAGAGCAAATCGAATAACTCTGCAAGAAAATCTCGTTTGTCTAAATTAAAGGGGGGATAGTCCCCCTTTATACTTAACCAATAACCCCCAAAACTAATCAGGGAAGCACCTTATCAGAATGCACCTAGAAAAAAAATTAAAGCTAATTGGATTTTTCTATCAAGAGGTATCGTGTTACGTACATACATACATACAGAACGGACGGGCACATTATCTCTCAGGCTTTGATAGCCAGTGAGCTAAAAATACACTTGTGTTTTAAATATATAGATTATATAAAATTATGAAAAATTAAATTAAGCAAATTATGTTATTTTGATAAAATTATAGTTAACTGTCCTAAAGAATAGCATTACAATTTTATTATTCGAGAGGATTTTGGACAAAAACTTCAGGAACATGGTAGTATTTTAAACCTCGAATTATTTGTTTGCTTCTCTAATGCTGGTATTCACCATCTACCTCAACCTAGAAAACGTCAGTCGATAGCTCAAACGAAATTCACGATAACATTTGATTGGACATTATCAAAGAGACGTTCAATCAGGACTAAAGATGAATACCATTTGAGCGTTCGACTGAGGTTTTTAGTTTAACCCAGGGTCGAAGTAGTTGGTGAATACGAACGTAACTCGGCGAAACAAATCCATCCAGGCGAGACCCATCAATTTCTGCAATATAAATCGCTATTATTTGCATGTCACCTCTCTTTCATAAAGATACTCTAAATTTTTGTAAAGCATTGCATTTAATCAGTGTGTGATTTCGATTACATTATTTTCAAAAGTGAAGCATTTTCACCTGTGAAAAATATCCAAGCAGCTGGCCTGTGAAAATAGCGCACTTCTATAAAACATAATTCAGGTTTGAGAATTAAAATACACGCTTTTTTATAAAATAATGTCATGTGCATCCGTAAATCAATCCACTTTTACAATCCAGTCTTACACTTCGTCTATAGAAAAGTATGAATATGACGTCATTATCATGGAATAGCAGACAATATTCTTGACGTAGCCCGTATTTTAATTTCTTCTTTTTTTTTCAGATTTTATGAGAAAGTGGCAACAAAAAGAAACAGTATCTCTTATTTTCCGTTTACTTTCAATAGAAATGGGGTACTTTTGTTGCCACGATTAGAAAAATGGTATTAAAAAGTACAAAAAAATTAATATTTCAAAAATAAATTGAGATACAGCTTTCAAACAAATTGCATTTAAAAGAGCATTTTTTTCCTTATACGACGGTGTAAAAATTTAAAATGTGCGATGTTTAGAAGTTTAAAATTCTGCAGTAGAGAAAATTGCAAAACCAAAATTTTATTTCAAATTTCAAAGCGTTGCCATTCGCAAAATGACGTATGCGTTACGCACAGATATGTTTGTCCTTTATAATATAGATAGATAGGTGATATACGCATAGCTGCCAACCTTTACGCTTTTTTCATACCACTAAAAATTTATAGAAAATATTATCTCATTCAATCGTCGAAATCTCATGATTAAAGAAGGCTAAAATCTCCTCAAAATTTTAGTGGTAGCCAAAAAGCGTAAAAGTTGGCAGCTATGTATACATATATTTTGTGTCGGCGTTTTTTATACTGCATACAGGAAAACTGAAGGATTTGGAGATAAATAAATACAATGCATTAAACATAAGCAACTAAATATATATTAAATAACACACTACTGTAACACGGAAAACAAAGATTATAAGTAAATTTCTGCATCAGTTTTTTTTAAATTAAATTAAATTAAATTAAATTGCAAATTAAAATTTTATATACGGTATAAGTTGATTGCGGACAACTTTGGATAATAGTAAACATTAGAGGCACTGAAAATTAAGTGTACAGGGGAATAGAAAAATAATACTAATAAGTATAAGTTTCTACCATTTTTAGGAAAAAAAAGGGGAAATTATAAAATGAAATGTTTGAATTTTAGGCAGTTATATTATAAAAACTATAATGAAAAATATTTACACAACATTAAGAGAATAAGCAAGTTCGCTAGTATCGGGCATCTAATTCATAACGAAATATTTTTTTCAGAACATTGATTATTTTTCCACAATTCTGAATTAATTAAAAAATATATAGATATATGTACATTGCAAACAATTTTCAATGAATTTGGCCATTATATTTGTTGATCTGAAATATTCAAGCACGTAGAAAAATAATAAACATAAACTTACATATAAAATTAAATATTCTAATTTTGGACACTGATGGTATAAAACAATGATGCAATTAAAAGGATATTTGCATGTCACATAATATCAACAAAATAAGCAAGTCTTTTTGCCAATAACCACAATTAACTCATATAGATTTTTTTTTTATTTCAAAACATGGATATTTACATGATTCTTAATTATTAAGAAAATAGCTATGTCTGTACATTGCAAACAATTTTCAATAAATTTGGCCACTACATGTGTTGATCTGAAATATTCAAGCATATATAAAAATTATAATATTAGATATAAAATTAAATATTCTAATTCTGTACAGTCATGGTATGAAAGTATACGATTAAAATAAAAATATGTTTACATCTTTCATAATATAAAAAAATAAGAAAGTCTTTTTTGCCAATAACCGGCAATCAACTCATTTCTATTTTTTTTCCAAAACATGGACATTTACATAATTCTTAATTATTTAGAAAATATATATATCAGTACATTGCAAACGATTTTCAATAAATTTATCCTTTATATGGGTTAATCTTAACTATACAAGCGTATAGAAAAATTGCAAAATAATATAATAAAATTAAATATTCTAATTCTGGACAGCCATCGTATAAAAGGGTATGATAAAACTAAAAATATATTTAAATGTTTTATAATAATAAAAAAAAAAAAAAAAAAAAAAAAAAAAAAAAAAAAAAAAAAGGTCTTTTCGCCAATATCCGGCAGTCAAATCATATCATTTTTTTTTTCTTTAAAAAAAAAATTAATAAATAAATGGATATTTCACGATTTTTAATTTAGAAATATATAGATATGTCTATATTGTAAACAATTTTCAGTAAATTTAAATATTGTAGGTACTGGTCATAAAATACTGGAAAACAAAAAACTATTAATAAATAAATAATTTTTTTTTTCATGTTTCATTATTTAAATAATCAACAAGTCTTTTTTTTTTCTTTCAACAGTGTCCAAATTTAAAGGAAATTCATGAAAAAAATTTCTGGGCTTTTCTAGTGAATTGTAAGTGCAGTATAGAACACAGAAATAAGCCGGTTTTTATTTGTATTAAAAGAAAAAGAAAATCGAAAATCGCAAATTCAGTTAAGTTATACTTAAGAAAACACAAGCGTGCCAGGGAAATTCTTCATGACACAGTAGGTAAAGCGCCCCGTCCTCCAAAGAGAAACTCTGATTCCCCGAAGACAAAGGGATTTCGCTTTTTTGTAACAGCCATATGAAGGGAATCGAGTTTGGCCGTGCCGTACCCTTCTTAAGAGAGTATTCAAATCCAAACTGCTTATTTTCTGACTCATTTCTACATTCATTTTTGCTCTCAAACGCATCAAATTGGCAGATTCTTTTATTCAGAAATTATATAATGTTCCGTGCTTGTCGTTTTTTTGATGAAGACAGCATATATTGCAAAACATGCTGTCGGAGTTGGCGTTTTGAATCGAATTTCCCGAAGCGAGAGAGCAGGGAACGAATAAAAGGTTCATACTGAGAAAATAATTGTTTATAAATCAAATTCTAATTAATTGAGCGAACACACGGTCGCTTATACATCTCTTCAAAATTCATGTCTTCAAGTTTCATGTTTTCACTAAAAATGAGCCTGAAAATGTGTCCGAAAATTTTGAGTTGTTGAGCGTGGGAAAATATTTTTTGGGACACACCCTTAAATTTAAGACAAAATCTTTAACAAAGACAACTAATTCCCTTACAGTGTTGGGTAGGGCATGGAAATTTTTGAATGTTTGTAGGAGGATCCACCAAAACATTTTTGTCACGCGTCTAATGACGTGTAGTGGAGGTGACTGGTTTACAAATATGAAATACAATTCAGTAACGAAGGAAGTAGTATCTCGCTTTCCGTTCTATGTCAAAAAGGAAAATTTTAGGGAAATTTTCTGTGAATTGGTGGCATACTTTTGTAGGTATCATGCATCTGATAAAATGTACTCACAAATAACGACTATTATATGAGTATGTTGCAAAAATATAGCTATAAAAAAAATTTTAATCGATTTGATTAAAATTGGCAGCTTACTACCTTTGATTTTGCAGTACGTTATTTATTTATAATTGCGCCAAAATGAAATTTACACATAAAAATATATGGTATTTTAAACTTACATTGCGGCAAAAATGTGGGGAGAGGCGTATTGACATGTTTAAATAAGAGGATTTAGATTGTTATTTATTTATCGATATAAACGTTACAAATAGTGAAGATCAATTTTTAAAATGTACATAAGCATTTTAACCCTTATGCATAATGAGTTATATCTATCTGCATCACTTTTTATTTAACTTTTAATAAATAAATTAAGTTCTTAGTAACCAGTATATTTATATAAAAATATTAATTCTATAAAAATTGCAAAATATTTGCTGTACAAAGTAAAAAAATCTATCTGAAAGTTTCTGTCAAAGCGTTATAAGTTGGCGAACAAACTTAATGCTGGAATCAGGTGTAAATTTCACAGTTTCGCCACCTTGTGGACTGAGTGATAATTCACATACGCGGGATTTTAGTGAGGCGCGTATTTTCTAAATCTACAGTCACTCACGGATATGAATTTTGTTTGCCACATTTATTGCACAACAATGGCGTAGCGAGAGGGGCATCCAGACGCACTTGACACCACGAAGTTTTCTTCGTTTTAACGGAGGTATCCCAGTTATTAATCAAGCTGAAAAAAACTTTATAATTTTAGTGGTGTCAGTAAGAAAACAGTTAGGTATCTACCTGTAGTTCACACTCCGTCCGCTACGTGGCGCACGACCTTGATTGATGTGACCTCGCTTTTAATCTTGCGGTTAGTTCTCCCATTTAGGATAGGACGCTTACTTATATCGCTTTGGTTTCTGGTGTCTAATCCTTAAGGGGACAAGGTACCTTCAAACTCATTTTTTGTTTATTTTTGTAAATTGCACTTTAACCTTTCAGGAGCAAGTAATTGCGTTTCTCTAATGTCGAATTCACATCGGAATCTTCCGAAAATTTTGTCGCAAAATAAGAAAAAGCAATTTTAGATTTTTTTTTCTGCCAAAGTCAAAGCCATATAAGTAAGCGTGCAATGTCAAAACTGGAATCTGGAGTATATCGATACAGCTGCGCCACTTAGTGGACGGGGTGAATAATGCAAATACGCAGGTTTTCAGTATGACGTTATATATGACAGAATATCTGCTATCTGCGCATCTCTTGCGCATATTTTTTTAATCTTTACTCACTTATGGAAGATGAATCTTGTTTAACAGATTTATTGCAAAATATTTTTATTACAGTTTGTTTTGATAAAATTATGTACATTAAAAAAAATAGTAGCAATATCATTTTAATTTCGGGAGAAAAGCACTAATGCTACGAAAGCATTACTGCCTTTTGCCCTTAAGCTAAAAGGATATTGCGACTTTTTTTAAAAATACACATATTTTAATCAAAACAAGCTGTAACAAAAATATTTTGCAATAAATCTGGCAAACAAGATTCATCTTCTGTGAGTAAGTAACAATTTTAAATTCGTAATTGAATTTTTAACAGGGATTTTCTAAATGGCTTTGTCTGTTTCAAAAAAAAAAAAAAAATCTAATCTGGCGATTTTAGGAAAATTATTGAAGTTATTGCCTAAATTCGCAAAATATTTAAACAAATAAATGAACAACACTTGCTCCTTTAACCCCTTAAACTACAATGACGGGCATAGCCCACGTACGATGATCGAGTCAAATGTAAATTCTTCTTACCCCTAAAATTTCACAGTAAATATAGTTTAATTTAATCGTAAAAATTCCATGATTAAACAAGGCGAAAATCTCTATTAAATTTTAGTGGTAGCTAGGATTTGCCAAACCGTGGAGCTGTTGATTTTAAATCGTAGGTTAAGGGGTTAAGGGGATTCTTCACGCACTTGAAAACACACGCTCCGTAATGTTAATCCTATGGGCAGGTTATTTCTGAATTTCTCATTTCAATTTGAATATTTTTAAATGATTTTTTTTTTTTTGTATAGGATATATGAGCTCAATCTTTAATATGACTCTTTTTTACTTTTTCGATTTTGGTTGCAGATATTTTTTAAAAGGTACTTTCAGTTTCCAAACAGGTTCCGAAGTCTAAAATTACTAAAAAGTTGATAACGTTGTATATGTATAGCCCTAAAGAACTAAATAACTGTAGGAAAGAACTTCGAATTCGGCCAAATCGTTTCACTGGGGTAAACTACAGACTAATGAAAAAAAAAATCATCCGAAATAAAGCAAATCCCACCATAACAATTGAATGTGACAAAGGTTTACATAAAACGTTTTGCCACATAGGCTGCTTCCACGAAACTGTATATACTGAATCTGTTTAGTAAATCGGCAGATCAGGGACGTCAGTCAATTCTGCAACTACTTTTAATTTTCTTCCCACTTTCCAAGATATCTGATACCCTGAAATCAACAATTTAACAATGTTAGATTGTGTGCATATTTCTGAGAATAAAAGATTTTCCAAGGATTGAGAAAATCTAACTTTTAAGAACTGATATATTAAACACGATTCCATGAAATTATGCACTGGTGTGGATAAGAATAAAGTGTTGTTATAAAAACACGAAGATAAGAAACAGTTCCTTTAAGTCGTTATTAATTAATTAATTTTTTTACTTAAAAAATATTTCTTTTTTAATTATATGACTCAATCAAGAAACAATTCACAGAAATGTATTACAGTAAAACCCCGATAATTCGGATTAATTGGGACCAGACACAATCCGGATTATCGAAAATCCGGATTATCCGGAGAATAAGAAAAAATGAAATAAAATAAAACATACTTACAGAAAATCATCTTTATATTAAACATATTGAATATTTACAGACTGTAAAAATGTTTACGTTGTAATTAAAAAGTTTGTAATTTTTTGCTGTGCCAGTTTTGTATACCTTTTGCGGGCCGCACGGTGACGCATCCGCTTGAGTATAAGTAGTTCGTTGGGTGTAGTCTCCACTTGATGTTAAAAAAAAACATTAATTGTTCTAAATGAGACGCTGCTTCATTATGGCTAATAACTTTTGGTTGATCATCATTGATAATGGTGTTTTCGTCTGTATCATCTTCATTTTCATTTTCTTCAGTTCTGCACAAAGCGATTATTTCATCATCTATAAGTGAGGCGTAACCTTCATTATTTTATGCTTCTAACCAATTGCTAATGTTGCTGATATCAACATCTGAGCAACCATCAATTTTCTTTAACATGCTCACAAAATCTTCAGGTGTAATTTCTCTTTCATTCTCGCTTATTCCTCCTTCTGTTTCAAGCTTATTATTCAAGAAATCACAATTTGCAGGCCAGAAATTCTTCCACGACTTTCGGAGAGTACTCTCAGCACCCTGATCCCAAGATTCAGCAATCATACAGATTACTTTCTTGATATTGATTGATTTGAGAATCTCTACCACTCCATGTTCTCCATCATCTTCTAAAAGTTCATTCAGCATTTGTCGTTTATAAACTTTCTTAATGTTCTAAAGAGCCTTTTGATCCATTGGCTGTACCAGCGCTGTCACATTAGGTGGTAAAAACTTTACCGTTATGTTTGCTTTTGTCAGTTGACTTTCTTCGGTGTGTGTCGGGACATTATCAATTAGGAGGGCAGCTTTGATGTGTAAGTTCCACGATTTTAAATATTTTGTAACACCCGAAACCATAAAATTGCCAAACTTAAAGTGATAAATTGTTGTTTCTTTGAAGGATAAAGATCAAACAGTTTAAATATGAATGCTTAAGGTATTCTTCTAAAGATTTCAGAAAAGACTTTTTTCTTCAGAATACGTTGATGAAATAAATGAATGTTATGGAAATTTGCCGATCGCGTCTAAAACTTGAAAAAAATCGACCAGACCGATCCGGATTATCCGGAGATCTGAATTAACGGGGTCCGAATTAGCGGGGTTCCACTGTATTTGTTTCTAATATAACAATAGCATCTTATTGATTCAGATATTTTGCAAAAAGCTACTAATAGACAAACCTATAGGTAGGTAGGTTAATCGGTTTAATAAGTAGATTGTTAGACATAACACCAGGGATGGTAAATCTTTTTTGTGTACTTGTTTCAAAATTCACAAAGCAATATCTTATATATCAACAATTCAATGTGAGAAACATTTACTTAAGAAATTCTTACAACATAATCGCATTTGCGAAACATTATACAGCCAATTTAATTCATTAAATAATTAAGAACAAATATCATTCTGTGGTTAATATACAAATGTTACAGAAGCGAAATATTTTTTAGAATTAATAAAGACATATTAAGAGAACTTTTTTTTTCAGGCTAACAAGGAGAGGGTCCGAGGTTGGTCTCACGGAATCCAGCGATCCTTTGTACATTGATAGAGTATAGTTAATAGATAAACATATCAACAGGATAAAGTGCAATATTCAGGAGGGTCGTAAAAAACGAGCCCCAAAGTTCACCCATTATTGACTCTTTAGTATATAACCGGATAAATTACTCTTGCTTGCGAGAGGCTCGGTAGTACAGTTGGCAGCGCGCCAGACTTTTAATTTTCTCCTTCTGGGACGTCTGCGGGTTCGGTACTCCAACAAGCTTTTTTTTTTTTTTTTTTCCCAGACAAAATAATGATCAGTTATTTTCAAACCGTAATTAAAAAATATATATCTAATTATTTAAAGTTAGACAAATATTCATAAAAATATGCTTCTGCACGCAGACACACCCTTATATATATTATGTGCTTATTAATTTACAGAGATATTGCCGCTTTATGCATCTAATGGGGGAAAAAAGGAAAATAACTGAATTATTCAGTCGACAAAATTTAATTTTATTCACATTTATTTATAGACTTTTCTATGAATATATACCTGTTGTTTTCAGCGAAGTAAATTAAAATACGCTACATAAAATTAAAATATGCTATTTTACTTTTATCTTGTATTTTAAAATGTTATCATTTTTAATTTTTTTTTTATTTTTTTAATTTTTAAAACATAATTATTTTTTATCATGGGATCTCATGTTTGGAATTAGAATAACTGTTTTCGGTTAAAAACCTTGTAACGTAGATTTGCAGGTGGTTTTTAAGCAAAACAAGTACGCTATAGAAAATGAACAGGGTGGTTTTAAAATGTTTACCTTTCTTTTGTTGAAATTTAAGCACCCATCTGCCGCAGAGCGAATGAGTACGGCATTTTGTTTTTAAAGTTTTGAAGTGATTAGACGTTGTTCTTTATTATAGTGTCATAATTAAAATGAAAAAAGTTATTTTGTAAAAAATGTCTAGTGAAGAAGCTTCTAAATTTACAAATATTGAAAAGCGAATTTCATAATACACAATTCATAGCGAATCATCAAAATTGATATTAAAAGATGTAGTCGTGTATTACACAAAGTTACTCTCTGAAAATAATTTAATTTCATCGGAGTCTTCAGACGCTATTTCTTGTGAAGCCAAGCTTATCGGGAATGAACTTTTTCACAATAATCTAGAACTACTTTGTGATAGAAAAACTTATAGTTGAAGCAGTTTTGGTAAAACTAGGCGACGTTTATTTTTATAGGCAGGTGAAAAATATGATTACGCGGTTACAAAATTGTAATTGTTTAATTGAACGGAAAAGAGAAATTAATTCTCGCTAGGATTGTATAAAAATTCATTCAATTGTGCATTATCAACTCTCTTCACCTATATTTTGTAACATGATAAAATACACTTGGCATGCATCGAAACTTTCACATAAAAGAATAATATTTATGAATGTCAATGAAGTGTGTTTTCCAAATGATCTTTTTAAAACGCCTTGTTCCTGTAAAAGCACTTCTTTTATTATTCGTGCACGCTGCCGCAAAAGTTTCTGTCCCATATGTTTTTATGATAATTATCATCCCGGTTCCTGCCCGTAATCAGAACCTCAATTTTAATAGAACACATTTATTTTTTAAGTACATAGTATAGACAGAAATGTAAAATAAATTTAAATAAGTGTAAAATAAGTGTACGTCATTGTGAAATATATGTAAGTAATTGTAAAATAAATATAAATGATTGTAAATAAAACTAAATATAAAATTTACAAAAATGTTGAATGCAAAAAAATACGTATATACTGCATAAGATTCTTGCTTTTTTTTTTCATTATATCCATAAGGATGCAATAAAACTGTCTCTCTCTGTAAATAAATAAATATGTGTGAATGCGCCAATATTTATATTTTCCTTACATTTAAATAATTATATATATATATTTTTAATTGTGGTTCAAAAATAATTTATCATTATTTTGTCGGGAGAAAAAAAATCCTCGTTGGAGGATCGAACCTGCAGATATCCGTAAAAACGAAAATTAGAAGTCTGGCGCGCTGCCAACTGTGCTATCGAGCCTGTCGCAAATGAACTTAATTTATCCGATTATATACTAAAGAGTCAATTGGGTGAACTTTGGGGCTCGTTTTTAACGGCCCCCCTGAATATTGCACTTTATCCTATTGATATGTTTATCTATTGACAATACTCTATCAATGTACAAAGGATTGCTGAATTCCGTGAGACCAACCTCGGACCCTCTCCTTGTAAGTATTCAACATAGGTTTTATATAATTATTTTATATTCCCATAGGTTTCATAATTTATGTATCACAATTCTGCTATTGGTATCTGCGTAAATACTTAGAATTTAAAATTCATACAGAGGTGCGGATGAATAGAAAATTGCTGGCGGAGCTACACAATTTGGAAATTTGAAGTCCATAAAACTCCACCCTTTGTAACGTTATACAATTTCCATTGATTGGTATTTATTATATTTTAAGTCTGTAATATTTTTACAGAAACTAAGAGAGATACTTAGACATAACCTCTGAGGAAAATGCGGATCCAACATATTATCAGTGTAAAAGGAAATAAAATAAAATCATTAATTAACCTCCTTGTACTTTATCAAACTCAGAAAGGTAATAATTATTATTAAAAGATATTCACACCGTAAAAAATTCGAAGGTACATATGTAAATTAATTTATAGTGGTTACCTTTTTTAACTTCTAACATATAATACTAATTTAAAACATTATCACCCGCCCCTCTGAGGGCAGGTAATTGTCATTAATTGAAATCACAATACATTATCAGTATATCCTGCACCCTTCTGAAATATATGCAGAAATTTTAACCAAGACAGCTTACTCCCTAGCAGTGTCAAAGAACGTAGAGGAAAAGAAGGGAAGGCTTTGGAAACCGTAACTAACCGAAACAGTGCAAACAGCTCTGCTGGGAAACACACTCAAAGGGGAGATCTAATCATAGGCATTCTTCATTAGATCTACCAATTCGCCAAACTTTCTTGTAGTAAACCTAAGATAACACCTTCGCGCCAACGCCCCGCGAGAATTCAAAACGACATTTCTTGGTCAGTTTGACTCGTGACTTAACAGCGATTGGGACAGATTTTTTAATATGATTTGTTCATGTTCTGTTGTTATGATATATTTTCTGTATTGCAAATAGATAGCCGATGAATACGTACAATGGAAAAATCTTCAGTGATACAGCACTCTGTAAAAGAATAAATTTTACGTATCGAAAGTTCCACTTTCCCTCGAAATCTAACATAACAACTAATAGATTCATCTAACGTATTCTACGATCTTTGACCATCAAGGGGTTTCTCCCTCGGAGAGAAGCTCCATCCACGAAAAGAGGGGGGTGGGAGGGGAGCGCACTGCTTTCGCGCGGACAGGGGACAGCTGTGAGCCCAGCGTTACTCCTCATTTTGATAATTGTTATCTTTCGCCCCTTTATGCGGCTTCTACCGCTTAGCTGTTTCATTGAGGGTCGGGGATTTACATTGCGTCTATGAAAGTTTCCCTTCTTTTCCTCTACGTTCTTTGGCAGTGTTGGGTAGGATATGGAAATTTTTGAAGGTTTGCATGAGGAATCTCCAAAATATTTTTGTCATGTCATGCGTCTAATGATGTGTGTTGGAGGAGAAGATTTACAAACATGAAGTACAATTGAGTAACGAACGAAGTATTGTCTCACTTTCCGTTCTTATGTCAAGGGGAGAAATTTTAGGGGAAATTACAGTGATACTGATGGCATACTTTTGCAGCAGTGATGGAACAGTGTAGCACCAGCGAATCAATTGACACCACAAAATTATATGTATTCTTCTATAAACACATGTATAACAACCACTTATAAACAGATAAAGTTAAAAATGCTATAAAAAGTGATAGAAAATCTTTATTAAGATTGACGATCGTTTCGTTGCAAAAATTTATCTTAGTATTCTTCGTCTAATTTCAGGACAGAATTTCTGAGATTTTTCAATTTGAAACAGACTACTAAAATTTAGTGGTGACAATCGACCAAGGGCTGCCCGCTGTTCCATCACTGTTGTGGGTATATCACACATCTGACAAAATATGCTCACAAATAAATATTATATGAGTAGGTTGCTAAAATATATTTATAATAAAAAAAAAAATAAAAAATCTTTGATCGATTTTATTAAATTTGGTGGCTTAGTACCAATGATTTTGCAGTACGTTATTTATTTATAGTTGCGGCAAAATAAAATTTAGACATAAAAATATATGGTATTTTAAACTTATACTGCGGCGAAAATGTGGGGAGGGGCATACTGACATGTTGCGATAAGAGGATTTAGATTGTTATTTATTTATCGATATTTAACCCTTTCTGGCACATTGTGCCCGGGTCGGGATACCTAATTTTAATTCCAAACTTACGAACGGCTCCAAGAATATTTTAGTATAAGTAAAAAGTAAAATAAGTAAAAAAAAAGATACATGCAAGTTGTTCGATTTTTTTTTTTTTTTTTTTGCCTGCTTTGTGGGACGTTTTCGTGACGCGTGTCAAGGCTTTCTGAAATATCTACGGGGCGTTGCTCGAACTCGAATTTGATGTGGAAAATGAAAATAAAATACAGAAATCGAAGATATCATCATTATTCACGTGGTCATGCTCGTCGTTTATAAGATGACAGTTTATTCGTATCACATGAGCATCATGACCTGACTTGGACTATCCCCACGTGAATTTCTAGACCACTACCCAGATAGCATGAAAATTAGCAACAAGTTTGATTTTTTCTCATATTATCTTGCCGTGACAAATTTGAATTGAGAAATTCGCAACAAATCCCCCGCAAGATATACCATCACCCATTTGCTTGAGTAATTTGTTGTGAAATTGATAGACTGTGTGTAAGACTGTGTGAATGACTGTGCTTAATTCACGAAAGTGACGAAAGCAAAAAATCCCTCTGTTGAGAGAATAGACAATCAGCAGATACGTAGAAATTGCAGAAATTTTATTCGGTTGGCACCGCTTTTTGTAAACGCTATACTTATAAAATATCGAAAACAGGATCGAATTGAAATGTGCAAATATTATCCTAACTTGTTTATGGTGATGAAAACGGATGCATCAATAGACCTGATGAGATCTATGGACCTCTTCGAAGGGGTTAAACTTATAGTGTAACAGTTGTAAACGGTTAACGTGGCATGGAAAGATTACTAGTTTGCAGTATTTTTGATTACTTGTTTGCCGTTAATTTGCAATAAATTTGATACAGCATGAATTTGAGTCTTGTCATGCTGAGTGTGCTGCAACTTTGCAGGTTTTCAAAGCAAGACTTCTGCAAATCTTCTGCAAATTAAAAATGCTATGTGGGTAAGTGAGGCAGATTTTCCTAGACATCGCGGACCGACACATATAACATTTCTTTTACTAGTATAAATTTATACAACAGAAATACTAGAAACAAGTTATGACAAGAAAGCACAGTGATTGGTACAACGAAGGTTCTTTGCATTACGATTAGGCACTTCAGTAGAGATGATAGAAAATTAAAAATAATGTTTTATAGGTTAAGTCAGATAGAAGCAGGTGATGCCAACATCATCTCAGATTCATTCAAATCTCAACTGATTAGAAATTGTCTAAACTCTAAACCTTGAAAACCTTATTGGCATAAGTGCAGATGGGGCTAATGTATTGATAGGTCAGCTCCATTGGCAAAAATATAAAAAACAAGCATGAAAGAACTAGTCGTTGTAAAATGTAACTCTCATTAACTTCTTTTAGCTGCGAAAATGCATTGACAATTCTGCCGAGTTTAAATGTTTATTATTTTGTAAATGGGAATTTTTTTTTCAAAAAAAGGCTTGATTTACGGGGAAAATTTGAGTTTAAATTAGTTAAACATTTTTTATAGTGGTAAATTGAAAACTGAAAATGTACTTTTTTGGGTAGAAACTGAGTTGGGGGATTTTTTGGGAAAAAACACTCATTTGGGGAAAAATTCAGAAATTTGGGTGGGGGGGGGGGGGATTGACTTTCGACAATATGGCAAAACATTGTGAGCTTCAGGGTTGTCAGTTTGGCCTTTTTTTTTAATTAAGGAAATCCGAATTCATACCTGAAGTTCCGAAAGAAAATTATTTACTTAATACACTTGCAAAATGTCTGTCATTAGATAAACTACAAATTTTTATATGAAATTTCGGGCTGAATTTTAAAAAGTAAGAAAAAAATCATGCGTCAAGCATAGATTATGAAACACTTTCCAACACATTCACAATAGTAGGGTAAAGTGCCCATATTTCGTCCCCTTTCATAATTTCGTCCCCCTTTACTTCTCCGGTTCTGCGACTGTGGCGCCACTTATGACGCAAGGCACAGAGAACGTAAGGTAAAAGGGGTCATTATTGAAAGTTTCGTTCGCCAAGACGCATACATAAATTAAAGACGTCGAATTTCCTATTTTTTGCAGACCTGACTTCTTAATACGTCGTTTGTAGAACGTAATTTATTGTACTGTAAGTATTTATTTCTTATTCATTGCATGTATTTTACGTAGGTAAGATGCTGACAGTGGCATACAGTGAGTTTTAGGACGCTCAGTTCATCTTACGGGAACTGAAGCTCCACTGTATTGGGAAGTAGCGTGGTCCCAATTTCGTCCCCCTTCCAGTTCTTATTTTCGTCCCGGGGACGATATTAGGACAATTTTTTGGAATTTTTTCCTCATGTTTGGATGGCTAATGTTTCGTTTTGTCTTTCTTAAACTCATAATTAGTGCATTTCTTTGGCCTTAATTTAATATAAATTAAATTACTTACTCATTTAGAAATGAATTTTGATTTAGCTATAAGTTAAGTCTCGGTGTATTGTATTTTTTTTTGGGGGGGGGGGGGGGAGGGGACGAAATTGGGACCTTTTTTTTCATTTGCATTTTTTAGATACTTTTGAAAAAACAATTTTTCGCATTGTTATTTTTTTTTTTGTACGATATTTACCTATGTCTCTATGTTCGTGGGTAGTTAGTCTATGTAAAATCCAAATTTGGTAGGTTTCCACTGAAAATTAAAACTTCCAAGGGCCTAAAAATGACTGGGGGACAAAAATAGGGTACCTTACCCTATAACAAAACTGCACCTTTTAAAAAATTAAAATATTACGTTTTAATTCAACCATATGGAAACACATAATACATTTCAAAATCCAATTTCAGCTGTTCCCATCCACAATCAGAAAATTATGAGAATTTTTTAAGCAGCCCTGTATATGATATATAGATTTGAATTTATTAACTACATGCTTGCCAAAATTAAGTTCACTTAAGAGATACATATATTTCAGTTGAAAATGTACCTTCAGCAATTTCTTCTAATAAGGAGAACGGTACGTGAATACTTTTGTGCAGCCATGTATTTGAGGTATAGAATTTATATATAACGAGTAAGATGCTTTTTTTTCCCTAATAAAAGACTTTTAGTATAAGGCGGATTTTTTACTGTTTCAAAACCCAGGTTTCCCCAAAACATACAGCCGGTAATGTGTCAAAAGCCTTTTTTTAGAAAGCTAAAATTTCAGGGATGTTTCCGATTGTGGTGCGGTGATGGGTTCTTTCCTTGTGGGAAATTTCAATTGCCGTGTTCTGATCGGGGACTCCATAGTTACTAGGGACTGAGATGCGCAATACAGATCTTTGTTTCGACCAAGGTCCTTAGCCTCTTGCAGTTTAAGTCGTGCATACGCCTCCCGAGTGGTCCCGTTGGATACCAGGTGGGTGTCTTGGACATCTTCCTAGGCTGAAGTATGTACTGAAAGGCAGCCTCCTGGTGATCCCCAAGCAACCCCTTTAGTGGGGAGGGAGCGGGGGTGCCAGGTTGTGGACGCTGTGGTTTCGAACCAGCCACCATAAAGTGGAAGGTGATCAGAAGCAGGTTCCCCATGAAGAGTGTGCGCTCGAGGCGTAGGTGTGGTATTCCTCTCCCGAGCCTTGATGCCCTTAATGTTTGCGTGTGTGTGAAAAAAATTGAAAAATGAAATAAAAAGTATAAAACAAAAATAAGGAAAAAAATGAAAAAAAAAGTGGTAAAATCCATAAAAAGAGTCATGTGACGTATACGTGCTTGTTTAGGTGGGCCCCCTTCCTGAGTCAAGGGGGGGGGGGGGGGGCAAGTCTCGCCGATGCTGACTGTAGATAGTGTGGGAACTTGATTCGTGGGCCCGTCGACTTGTTGAAGGTGAGCGTTGGATAGCGCCAACCACGCTCTAGTGGAGGACGCCCCCATCTAGGGGTGGGCTCGGTGAGGTGCTGTGGGGTACGGAAAACCGCTGTCGAATGCGGCTGTCGTGGGTAGCATAACCACGAAGCCTAGCAAACTGGCAGAAGGTGTGTGTCGACCGGATTACCAAGCCCACCCTCGGGTCTCACCCCAACTTTATGTTGTGACGTATGATGTATAGGGATGTGTTGCTTGGGAGTTGAGCTGCCGGAAAAGCGTCTCCGGGGCAAAAGCCAATCTGGCGTGACTATGCGTTGACGGGACTTACTGCGTCTGCCGGTCGGATGAGCAGCCTTCTTACTTTCCTGCCTTTATGACACATTGGCACGGTGGCGCGTGCCATATTGTATGTATCCAATTTGAGTATTTAGGTTTGGGCTGCGATGCGAATTGGGGCTTGGCTGGAAATCTTGAGAATCGATGATCTGTCCGTTCTGCTTATGTAGGCCCCTAGGCAGGGTATCGACTTGGTTCGATACCTGAGGTGACACATGGTGACCCTCTCGGTGCGGAATGCCAGTAGTTGGTTTCAGCTTATTGTTGGGAAACAAGCTCTTGAACTTGTCAATTGGGAGACAAGCCTTTATATGTGCACAGTATGCCTGGTCGCGAGCTTTGTTGTGGATCCGAACCTGCCTAATAAGATAATGAGAAGCGAACCGCCCTGTTCAGCTCTCCAGGCCTCTAGGCAGGTTGCCGGATTCGACCTAAAAGGGCACATTGTGACCCTCTTCAGGCACAATGCCTGTTGCGTTGGAAATGGACTGATGTATGGATGGCGATAGTGGTAGACTGAAACACGGATGTCTAAATCTTGTGTCTCTAAGCAGGGTACCTAGACCTGCTGCTTGGCATCTCGGGTACCTGAGATGGTGGCCGTGTCCCTTCGAGTTTGGATAGCAGCAAAAAAGCAGGATTCCTCTTAGAAGCAAGGCTTGTCCATACATAGTCCTGCTTTAAAGATTCCGTTTTCAGTGATATTCTTGTCGGCTTGACGATGTCGTTGTCAGAGGCAGGCACTTTGCGCTGGATTCGCCTTGACTGGCCACGTAGTGGTCTAGTTTTGGCTCTGACGTAAGTGTGCGGCATCTCCCCTAGTGCAGGATTGTCTTGAGTATCGAACTCGCCACAACAATCTGCAGGGCGAACAAAATCAGGCCGCAGCACAGAATTTGCGATGTTCTAGGTTGTAGTTTGGCCTCGTGTGTCCCTTGCTCGCCTATTTCGACTGGCGGGTTGTTGTCGTAGCGACTGGGCGTCACTTGGTGCCTTGGGGAACGGAGGATCGCTACTCGATTTCCACTGAATGACCGCATGGATCCATTCGTATCCGGACCGGAGAACTATTAGTTTTACCACGATAGCGGCACATTTTGGCCATCTTGGCATATCGTCAAATTTGGCGGTAAAAATAATTTGCCATATATGTAGCCAATTTGACGATAGCTGGCCAATTTGGCGAAATTCCCATTTCTACATTTAGTGCATTTATAAAACATATATTTTTTCTACATTTTTTGTGAATTAAATAAAGGCATGTTTTTTTTTTCTTTAAGAAAAAAAGTACATTCTTTTTGTAATATCAAAATAAAATATTTCGCAATTGTTACAGGAATAAAAGAAACTTTTCTCGTAAAGTTTAAAAAAAAATAATAGTCGATAGTTTTACGACAATAACACATGTACTATTTCTAGAGAATACAAGAGTTACATGAAAAGAACAAATAATTTTAGTATAGGGGGGGGGGGGGGGCGGTGCTTTCTAAGACTTTTTCAAAGACCCTTAAAAACCACTGACGAAATGCGATCACCTCCCTTCCATTTATTTTCTTTTATTAAATTATTCGAAATTAATAATGAAATAGGAGTAATTTTGTATCACTTTTTAATATCAAACAAAAAAGTTTGTCATTCATAGAAATAGATGATGAAACTTTTAACTGAAAAATAACGACATTTTTTACAAACCTATAAATTTAAAAGTGGGCAGTCTTTTAAAACTTAGATGTATTACTATATATAAAAAAAAAAAAAAAAAAAAAAAAAAAAAGGGCTAATACTATACAAGCCGCTAAAAAATTTTAGATTTAGTAAAATGTGCACGTTTCGAAAACAACTCTTATTTTATAAATAAATTATACTCCTTTCTATCTCCATTCCTATTTTGAAAAGTGACACCATAGATGATATGTCTGAAAATGCAAACCTCAAAAACATTGTTTGAATTTATTTATCTCATACCGCGTTAGTAGTATTAATCAACATTTTACTGGATACAAATGAAAGACTCATACTTAATTGTAGTAAATGTGAATTAAAAAAGTCAAAAATAATTATAACTAATTTCTTATCTTTAACTGAAATACATATTATAGTAAAAATGTCAATTTGAAAATAACTTGCAATGAAATTTTAATGTTTAATAATAGCATTAACTGTAGTCAGCAAATATCGATTCAAGTAACATATTATTCTTTCGAGAGTCTATTTTAAAAAATCTTTAAAAGAAAAAGGGGGCGGGCGTTTTGGCTTTCTGAAAAAACGAAAACAAGCTGTTTTTTCATAGTTTAAAACTGTTATTTCTTCCTAATGCAAAATAACAGGTCACGTAACATTTAATCGAACGTCAAGACCAATTTCTCTGCAACTGCTGCGGTAAAGAACAGGTCTTTACAGGAGGGGGTAGAAGTGTGTTCTAGGCACGCCCCTGTTTCAGAAACTCACGAATTATTATCATTAATTTTTTTTTAAATCTGAAATTCAGCAATAGCTAGCCTATTTTAGAAACATGAGAAAACGAGTGAATGAAATCAGGTTATGGAAAGAACAATTAATTTGTTTATGTATTACTACTACTGCAGAAAACAATAGTACAGTAGAATCTCTTTTATCCGAAACTCTTTTAACCTAAATCCATTTTGAAAGCCTTTTTTTTTTTTTACTATCACATTCCTTGTGTGCAAAATCCATTCTGAAAGCTTTTTTTTTTGTTTTTTTAACTATCATATTCCTTGTGTGTAAGCGCTCCTTTCCGAACTACGAGTATATATAAATATTTTCGATTCCTTTTCTTAGAGTTCCTTTAAATTTTACTATAGCTACCGTAAGCTGCGGAGTGGAGCGAAGAAAACGAACAAATTAGCAATTCTGAAGCTTTTGAACGTTTTGCAAAAGGTTTGGCATGGCTGGAGCAGAAAAAAGACTGTGATACTGGTAAACTAATAATATTTAAAAACTGCGTAATAGAGATTCAAAGCAAAGGCAATCGAAACTGCGACAAACAAGACTTTTTTTTCAAACCCTTATATCTGTAAAAAGTACCTAATTTCAAAATTAAAATTCAGGTAATTTATCCTTGTTTCTATTTTGCTATTGCTTTATTTTTATTAAGAACTTGTTACCATAAAAAGAAATATTGCATATATTTCTCTTTAATCATAAAATTGAAGCCTTCTCGATTATCCGAAAATTTCGATTTCCCGAAAGACTGTCGGTCCCAATTACTTCGGATAATCGAGGCTCTATTGTAGTTTCTTGCGCGAATGATGAGAGCAAAGATATTTCGAAACATATCCTTCTAAATTTAAACTAATTCATGTTTCCAATGTGTATTTTAAAACAATCTTAATAGAAATGGAACAGTGAGCTTATCGCATGGGTAGGCATTTTCATAAAAATGAATGATCTGAGGACAATTTAAGGTTAAATTTTCTATACGATGGAAACTGAACTTTAGAACTTAATAACAGAAAATAAGTTTCATGTCAGAATAATTATAAAATTCCTTTTTATAAAGTAATTTGAAAGCTTTTCCTAAACGTAGATCACTCTCTAAGGTAATGAAACTAGTAACAGGTTATCTTAAAGATAGCCTGACTAATGCGTAAAGGTAGCACCAGAGCCCGCTGCCAACGTGATGATCCCTTCGTTGGCCATGAATACAAATCATTCGCTTAACCCCTTGGGGACGAGCGGCACGTATACGTGCCGCATGAAGCGCTCAGAATCCTTGTTTTTCCACACCAGTAAAATTTGCCTTATTTTATCAGCGCATTTTCTCGATTCAAGAAGACACAAATTTCTGTTTTAAAAAACGGTGACAAAAGATTAAAAATTTCGTAAAAGGCTCCCGTCTCGAAGGGGTTAAAAGCAGTTCATATGTAGGCACTACATATTAACAAATAATGAATAAAGTGTTATCACAATGTGGATTTATGGATTTTGAAAACATTTCAGAATTTTTTTCCAGTAGTTTCTGCAACTTCCCCTCCCCTTAATATTACTTCAAAATTAGTATTTTATTTTTTACTTTTTCATTTGTTCAGTTTGCATTGCGATATGGTCAAGGTCTTTCTTAAACGAGTTTAAAAAATGAAAATTAAAAACTATTAGTATTAACATAAGTTAGTAGAAAATATGTAAATTACCAAAATAAGAGTTAACAAAAATTTAGATCATTTGTGCTTTTAAAATATTGACTTATGAATTAAAAATTCAAAATAAGGGTAATTCTCAAAACATGGAAATAGACAAGCATTATACGGATTACCTGATATTCACGGGGCTAATATGATAATGCAAATCATCTAAAAATAATGAGAACAGTTATAAGAATCAGTGGCACATTATAAGTGTCAAAACTTTAATTTATGTGAAAAAATATTGTAAATAAAATAAATAATTGCTGTCATTATTATCATGCATCTTAAATTATAATTCTCTTTTCCTTAGCGCTCTCATGTTGAAATTAGATTAAATTATTAGATTTAGTGGGAACAGTTATAAGAATCAGTAGCACATTATAAGTGCAAAAATTTAATTTATGTGAAAAAATATTGTAAATAAAATAAATAATTACTGTCATTATTATCATGTGTCTTAAATTATAATTCTCTTTTCCTTATCGCTCTCATGTTGAAATTAGATTAAATGTTAAAATTTAGAACTTTTTTTTTTTTTTTTTTTGAAAAAGACATAATTTATCTTTATGGTGAAATGGGAAAAGCTGTTTGATTTCTTAGTACATAAATAAAAATACCAGCTATTTTCATGCATTTACTAATGAAAATGATTTTAGGAACAGGTCAGAAATTAGAGATTATGGATTTAATAAATAATGACCTTTTCTGTAAAATTTTCTTAAGGGAGGGGGGGGGGGGCATATAATTTATTTATTCTTTTCTCAATTTTAATTTTAACTGATTATTTATTTGTATATGTATATTATCTAATGTTTTCAATTAATCGAACTAGCTGCATATTTTGAAATTAAAGAAAGCTGTAAAATAAATTTTCCTCAGAACACTTGTATGCAGGATCCACTTAAAGAATGGGATATGCATGAAAAGCAGTTCCCCAAAAACCATTAATAATAATAATTAGCATAAATGCTTGATATTCACATATCTGTGATGGTATTATGAAATACTGCAAACTCAATTTCGATGCATTGTGAAAGTTCTTTGGGAATTTAATGAAATTTTCTTCACATAAAACTTAATTAGTTTGAATAAAGTTAAGGTACTGCAGATCTGAATAAAAATATTTCGTACAATTTGTAATAAATGATAAGCTATTATACGTGTAAATATAAGAATAAAAAATAATACACGTACATTGAATGAATTTAATTTTTATTAAAGTACCAATTAATGCAATAAAAAAGGGAAGTTGAAGTCAGGCTATTGTGATAGCAGAGGTTTATTTCAATGTACTCCCCCCCCCCCCAATCCTCATTGTGTCCTTGTACAACTTAAAACAGCCTGATAGAATAAATACAGATTACTTTTAAATTTTGAAGTCTCAAATATTTGAAAATTGAAAAGGCTGCTCATGTTACCATATGATAAAGTAGGGCGGGTGGAGCAGTACTACATCACGTTAAGAATGCAAATGAGTAGTGTACCAAAACAAGCCGATTTTACTATGGTAATGGAAAACTCTTGAATAGAATTACCGAAACAGGTTTTGTGCATGTCCCTAAAATAAACTTACATTATCTATTAAATTGTTATGAATAAGCACATAATTTCATCATATTCATCACATAATTTTCTTTTACTTATCAACAATTAAAAAAAAAAAAAAAAAAAAAAAAAAAAAAAAAAAAAAAAAAAAAAGATATGAAAGAAAAAAGATATGAAAGAAAAAAGTATTTTCAAAATAAAAATACACATCTAAAAGTTTAGTTATTAATTTCCACATGGTTCTAAAATGACTTATCTTTTATCCTATGATATAGGTAATACACATAAACAAATCTATCACTTTTCAAAAGAAAAGAAAAGAAAGATAGAAAAATCAATCTTTTAAAGAGAGGATTTTTTTTTTTTTTTTTTTTGTTAATCATCATTTAAGAAATTTATTCATTGAGATTTTCTTTATTTAAGTCATAAACTAATGTTAAGAGAGTGGAAATGCTTCATGCTCGAAACACAAGCCTGCCGGCAAGATGACAGTTTTCGAAACTTTCATAACATAAAAATTAAAGCTTCACAATATGAACATAAGATTTCGCAACACATTAGTACTTGAGTGACGAAAACATTAACATTACATACGCGAGAGAAAATATGCATCTAAAATATTTGCGTGAAATACGCACAGTAACGAAACGACTAAGTCCAAAAGCATGCGCAATAAAAAGCCAATGGTCGAAATACAGAGGAAATCCGGTCGGGTGAGCGATCGAAACAGAAACTTGTGCTTTGTGCATTTTATGAGGGTGCTTGTCCACTGTTCCTAGCAGGGACGTAGCTACAGGGGGGGGTGTGGGGGGGTGCGACACCCCCCCCCACTTCGGTAAACTCATATACATTCGGTAATTTCACTTTCGTTCAAAAACTGCCTCCTTCGGCTCTGTTTTTTTTCTTTTTTTTTAAGAATTTTTAAAAAGATATTACAAAATTTATTACAAAACAGAAAACAATGTCAAACGTATTTAAAATTATTAAACATTTTCTAATTAGAAACTTCCTTTCTCTTTGCTCCATGGGTGTAAGAAGGGGGGGGGGGGGGTCCATGATACAGTATCCCTTTAGAAGATTAAATATACCTTCTTCCTATTTCTATGCAGTATCCCTGTAAGCTAGGGGTAGAGAATATCTTCGCATCTTCCCTTCATTCAAGAAAGGAATCTGGAGAAAAAGGCCTTGAGGGTAAATGCGTACACTCCTTGACCAATGCAAATGAAATTAGAAGGCCAGACTTCTTGTTCGTTAAATTTCGTTTTGCTGGACTCTGAAAGCTATGGGGGGTGGATATTTCGCGGGTTTTTCGGGGAACAGGATGTCGCCAGATGTTTACTGTTGTATTGTCTGTTTTTCAAAGCAAAAAATAAGAGAGAACCGGGAATTTTTTCTTATCAAAAATTAAAACGGTGTAATAAAATTACATCAGCTACTAAGGATGAACCGAATAGTGATTATGACCGAATACCGAATATTTGGCCTACAGGCGAACCGGATACCGAATATTCGACTAGGCGAGTAGTAACTATTCGGCCAAATACCAAATATTCGGTTGGTCGAATATTTTGAAATTTTATTAATTAAAAAAGTTTCATATTTCATGGCTTCTTCTGGTGAATTAAACCAAGTAAATATATATATTTTTTTAATTCTAAAACAAACAACTCAGCAAAAATAACTTTTCTACCGAATATTCGGCCTACAGGCGAACCGTATACCGAATATTCGGCTAGCCGAATTAACTGTTAGGCCGAATACCGATTATTCGGCCAGCCGAGTAGTATCTATTCGGCCAAATAGCCGAAACTAGCCTTTTGTGCGCCCGGGGCAAACATGAATTTTGGCGCCCCCGCCCTTTCTTCCTCAAAGTATATTTACAAAGAGAATTTTACTAATTTTCTAATGGCCGGCTTATTTTAAAATTAAAAAGTCCTTCCGGCCAGTGCCGGGAGGAAGAGGTAGCTTTCATATTCCTTATTTTTAAAAAGCCAACTTATATTATTCAAACACACGAAGCTCAATTAAGTGGAAACCGAATGTAGGAGATTCAATACTAATTTTTATCAATACTAAATCATTATGAATGAGAATTTCGCGAAATTAGTCAGCTTTATCCAAGCTGCTTTTATTTAAAATCACTTATATTTGGCTGCCAAATTCGGCGATTTCTTAAAGTGCCTGCCATTTTAAGACAACATGGTAGATGCGGCTAACCAGTGAACTTGGTCGAGACCTTAGTAATTGCTGTGCACATGCTCACTCATATCGGAATCGGTTGATATATACGAGTGCTGTCGCAGGCAAAAAATCAGATTTTTCAAAATGTCACCCACTTTAGAAATTGAAACTGCTATATCTGAGCCATTTTTTAAGATAAAGACAAACAAAAAATTGCTCCTGAATCCTTATATCAAGGTCAAATAGTTAAGAAAGAAACCTTTTTCAATTTCTAATTTTTTTGCACCTCACTTTAAATATAATTTTTTTTTTAATTTAATGGCCGCCATTTTGAAACAAGATGGCTGATGAAGCTGGCCAGCGAACTTGGTCGAGATATTGATGTATACTATCCACATGCCTTCTTCCATCGAAATAGGCGAATAAGTGTGGTATCGCGTGACAAATACAAGATCGTTTCAAAGTGTTAGCCATGATAGAAATTCAAAGTGCTATAATTCAACCACTTTTTAAGATATAAACAAAAAAACTAATTTTCAGAATCAAAAACTGCTCCAGAATCTTTGTATCAAGGCCAAACACATAAAAAAAATCTTTTTCATTTTCCAATTTTTTAATACCTCATTTTAAATTTTAAATTACATTTTTTTTAAAAATGGCAACCCTTTTGAAACAAGATGGCGAATGAAGCTGGCCAACGAACTCGGTCGAGACATTGGTATGTACTATGTACAGACCAAGTTACATTCAAATCGGTTCATAAATACGCCTGTTATCGCGTGACAAAAATCAGGTCGTTTTAAAATGTCAGCCACAATAGAAATTCAAAATGTTATAACTCAGCCATTTTTTTAGATGTAGACGAAACAAAACCTGTTCCGGAATCTTTGTATTAAGGTCAAACACATACAAAAAAAATCTTTTTCATTTTCCACTTTTTTGGTATCTCATTTTAATTTTTTTTTTAATTTTTTTAAATGGCAACCCTTTTGAAACAAGATGGCGAATGAAGCTGGCCAACGAACTCGGTCGAGACATTGGTATGTACTATGTACAGACCAAGTTACATTCAAATCGGTTCATAAATACGCCTGTTATCGCGTGACAAAAATCAGGTCGTTTTAAAATGTCAGCCACAATAGAAATTCAAAATGTTATAACTCAGCCATTTTTTTAGATGTAGACGAAACAAAACCTGTTCCGGAATCTTTGTATTAAGGTCAAACACATACAAAAAAAATCTTTTTCATTTTCCACTTTTTTGGTATCTCATTTTAATTTTTTTTTTAATTTTTTTAAATGGCCACCATTTTGAAACAAGATAGCGGATGAAGCTGGCCAACGAACTCGTTCGAGACATTGGTCTGTACTATGTATAAACGAAGTTACATCCAAATCGGTTCATAAATACGCCTTTTATCGCGTGACAATTTTCAGGACGTTTCAAAATGTCAGCTTCGCTAGAAATTCAAAATGCTATAACTCAGCCATTTTTTAAGATATAGACGAAACAAAAACTGCTACGGAGTCTTTGTATAAAGGTCAAATACATAAGTAAAAAATATTTTTCCATTTTCAATTTTTTGGCACCACATTTCAAATTTTAATTTTTTTTAAAAATTTTAAATGGCCGCCATTTTGAAACAAAATGGCGGATGAAGCTGGCCAACGAAGTCGGTCGAGACATTGGTATGTACTATGTACACACCGAATTACATCCAAATCGGTTCATAAATACGAGAGTTACAGTGTGACATAGGTCAGATATATATATATATATATATATTGATATATATATATATATATCAATTTTGAACGGAGGGTGGTTTCGGGGTCTGGGGGTCATGATCGATGAAAATATACCAAAATGTTTTGAAATCGCTTTCCTCCGAACGGCTGCAATAGGTAGCTTTTTGTAAAGAAAGCTACCTAAAATATGTAATACTGAACTACGTAAATTGAATGTGACGTTTGTTGCAATTATGGTTCGTTCACGTAAAAGAATTCGCATGTATTACCGGCTATTTGCAGTGTTTGCTTATACAGTAGAGTTCCGATTATCCAAGTCCCGCTTAACCGAGTTTCCGCTTTAACCGAGTTATTTTCTTCTGATGGACTGATGGCTTTCATTATTATGAAACAGTCATTATAAATGAAGTGTTAGGTGACGATGAAAGAGCAGCCGTAAAAAAGTTTGAACTCTGATTTTCTGGTCTGAATGGGGGGGGGGGGGGAAGGACATAATTTTTTTTGCAAAAAAAAATAAAAAATGGCCATTTTTGTTTCCATTCAGACCAGAAAATCAGAGTTCAAACTTTTTACGGCTGCTCTTTCATCTTCACCTAACACTTCATTTATAATGGCTGTTTCATAATAATGAAAGCCATCAGTCCATCAGAAGAAAATGATCGATTCCAAAGGTATAATCCTTCATTTGACGCCCCTTTGTTCTGGCGCCCGGGCCACATGCCCCCTCTGCCCCCCCCCCCTTAGTTTCTGCCCTGCAAATACCAAGTACTCGGCTGGTCGAATATTTTTATATTTCAATGATTAAAGACATTAAAATGTTAAATTTTAAAATAATTTTACATAATATTTAATGTAGAAATTTACATCTTGATAAACAAGAACGTTTTACAAGTAAACTTTATACATGAAAAAAATCTGCTTTGAGGTATTTAAGAAGAGAAGTTTAAAATTTTATTAATTAAAAAATTTTGATATTTCATAGGTTCTTCTGGTGAATTAAACCTAGTGAATATATTTTTTTTAATTCTAAATCAAACAACTCAGCAAAAATAACTTTTCTACTGTCTTTGATTTAGCAGGGAAGTTTTTAAATGCATCTTAGATCAGTGTTTCGAATGGGCGATTATTTTTAGAAATTGTAAACATACACATTGTTCTTAAAAAAATTGTAACAAACTTTCAACAGAGATAACGTGGTCAAGACAAAAAATTTTTGAACAAGAAACAACACCTCACTCCATTTATTCCATCAAAATTACAGTATATTGAGTCAAAAATTCTGGGTGTGCATGTGCAAGTACAAGCCGAAACTGAATTTTCGTTCACAGCTTTATCAGTAAATGAAGATATTTTTGCAAGATTTGTTTCATATTAATTTAGTTCGTATTAAATGTGATGATATCATTGAAAATGACTGAATTTTGGTCTGTGACACAGTATAAATACTATAAATTGCATTCTGAATAAAGGAATGTCTACCTCATAGTTGTTTAAATATGAAAAGTGGCAATTTCCAGCACTTCTCATCATGATATTATACAGTCGAACCTCTATTTAACGAAGTCGCTAAATCCCGGAAAAAAGTTCGTTATATGGAAAATTCGTTAAATAGAGATTCACCTTTTAAAATACTTTAAAGTACATAAAACAGATTTTAAATTCATAAATACTAAATATTTTTACTAAAAGTAATTAATCACATTTTTTTAAATAAATTATATCGATTTGTTTTATTTATTTTACCCACCAATATCCATCATCAATTCATTTTTTCGATGTGTTTAAATCTTTGAAATCTGCAAGGAAAACGAAACATTGTCCAGGAATACACTGTATTTTCTGTTTAAAGTAAATACTTTTACATTAAAATTAACGAATTTTAATGACATTATCGTATTTATTATAGTTATAACAAATAATTTTAACCATACATTAACATATGCGTCCTTAGATTTAATTTCTGAAAAACTCTGTTAATTTTGCCTGAGTTTTTTTATTTAAAAAAGGGCTTTCTCTCATAATATGTCTCGCATCTTTGCAATGCACCAAAAGCCCCTTCATGCATATTTTTTCTAACTATAATCCGCGTCGGATTATTTCAAATGATTTTAGCATTTCATCATACGAAGTTTTGTTAATTCCTGCTTAATGTTCATTTCCATCATCATCATATTCGTCTTCATCGCAATTCATTGCTGTATTATTTTTATTTTTCACATTCGAAAATATCCAATTCGGATAGTGTTTCCAAGGTCTCAATTTCAGAATTAAGTGAAATACAGTCATCAATCAGCACATCATGGTTAATTTCTTCTTTTTTTTTCCCTCACTGTGTCCACATTTTTTTAAGTTACTCTAAGGGATTATTGTCTTCGTCCTCCATACTTACCGAATTCTCATTGCTGACAAAGAAGGCGCCTGGTAAAACCTGTTGAAGGCCACTGAACATCATAAAACGTGTTTAAAGAAAGAATAAGTTTGAAATGTCTAGAAATATTTTGAGAAATGGGGAGAAAAAAAATTTTGATCACAAGAAAAAGTTCGTTAAATAGAGAATGCACTTCGCTATTTGGAGGTTATTTTACGAAGAAATTCGCAAAATGTTCTTGGTTCCAAGGAAAAATTCGCAAAATAGAGAAATTCGCAAAATAGAGGTTCGTTAAATAGAGGTCCGACTGTATTTGACAGAAATCAAAGCAAGTTTGTTAAACGTATAGCTGTGATATCTTCCTTAGGGTTAACAAATGAAAATCCAAGTTTGACTTCGAATGAGATGAGATACACTTTATTTATAACTGTATAAGTGTATTGCGATTATGGTTTTTTCTGAGCAAAATTTGTCTTTCTAGATGTGTATTATCAACCCTGAAAGTTTTTCTGTTTTGATTAGAAGCTCCCTTTTTTGTGAAAAAGCAAGAAACAGATTATTTACTAGAAAAGGTTCAGGAACTTGCAATTTTACATTGTTAATTCCTATGAAAATCCCCATTAATGGTTAGTTTTCTTAAGTAATACTTTACAAAAAGCAAATAATGTAAAAACATTCTCTTAATATGATTAACTCTTAAATATGATTCTGTTTCTAATTATTATGAATATCTTTATAAGTTGACAGTTAAAAACTGAAATTGTGTAAGATTTTTAAAACTGTTTTTTAAGTATTTGGTTTGGCCGAATATCTTATATTCGGCCTAACCGAATATTCGGTAACATAACCGAAAAGGCCGATTACAGAATAGACACCGAATATTCGGTGCATCCCTATTAGCTACTATATGCAATGGTATATTGTATCTTCGAAAAATTAAAAGTTTCTTGAAAAAATTATTTTTAAAAAATGCGGGGAAAAAATCCTTAAGGGTGTTTTCAAATTAAAACAGCTACTTTCTGAGACATTTCTGAATTCATTTTTGTTCGGAAATTGGCAGGTGTTGCTATTCAGAAACTATGTAGTCAAAAGACGTTTTCCATTTTTTGGTAAACGCAGATGATTTTTCAGAAAATATTGTCAAAGTTGGCTATTTGAACCGAATTTCGGACACGGCAGCTCAAGAAAGGCAAAAAACTTGTCGTCAAGTGACCACAATCGCTTATAACGCGATAAGTAATTTTATCAAAAAATGTAAAACTAGTTTCCATTGTATTCCGCTTCAACAGTCAGGCCTACCAATATGCTTAAAAATGAGACAGACAATTTTGCGTTGTTCTGTAGGAAGCTCGAGAACCGCTTTAAAGAAAAATAATAATAAGATAGAGAACTATAATATAATGGATATTTTTCTTTGTAACTTAATATAAACCGACGATATGTTTTAAGATCTGGATCTGTTCTTGTCATGGGGTAGTGGAGGGTATACGTAGATATACGCCATACACCCTCTCTCTGGATTTTTTAAAGAAGCTCCGCATACCTTCTGCGGAGCTTCTTAGCATTAGCGTATACTGTATCCATGAATGTTCATAACTTTAGCCTATACCCTTTTTTTTTACGACTGCAACACTGGTCTTTGTCATTCAGTTCGAAAAGATATTTTTTATCTATGTTTTTAAACTTGTTTTAAAATCATCAGTTGTATTGATATATAAAGACAAGTGCATTGGTGATATGCATTAATCTTCCTTCTAATTGGCGTTTTGAGACATACAATTACTTTCTGCTGCAAAAACTGAAATCAATTTTTTTCTTTGTTTTCTGAAATGAAGAGATCTCAAAGTTAATTTAAATTAATTAAAAAAATCCTTTGACTTGAACCAGGCTAATTCATGTAACAAATCAAAGCTACACCTCAACAAAAAAATGCAAGCAAAGTAATTTTCTAGAAAATAAAATAATTTTCCACACTGTCTACCCTCTCTCCCCTTCCCCTTCTCTATCGAAAAAAAAAATCTTTTTGTGTTCAACACTCTTTTTTTTATTATTGCAAATTAAAATAACAATATTTAATTTTTTTATACTTATGCTTAATTGCTCAACATGATATTTGTCTATTTCAATACTGAATACTTTCTATTTCTATGTTACGAGTTCCAGCTTAAAAATTCAACAGAAAAAATATCCTACAAATAAAGTGCAGCTTTGATTAGCCACACTTTGTGGTTTTTTAAAAACTATTTAAAGCTGTTCTGAAATCGTAACATGCATCTTTTTTTACACTTTCGTGAAGAAATTTTCATTTTTAAGTGCACGAAATTTGCAGATATCCTTTCTTATTCGTAAAGGAATTAGCGTTTCTCTTTTTTCCTATAAAGGTAACTGGTCTTTCAGAAAATGGTGCCAAAGTTGACGTTTGATACAGATTTTATTAAAACGTGACAATCGGCGAAAGATCATTATGAGGTAGCAATTGATTATAACTTAATATGTAGTAATACATTTATCAGAAAATTTAAAACTGCTATTTGATTTCAAAGCACTTCATGCCTCATGCCTGCTGATTACATGCTTCTGGATAAAATGTCTGCTTAAATGTGTCAGAAAATTTAACATTCTTGAGAGGAGTAAAAATATTTTTTTAAGAACAAGTGGTTTTTTTTTGTTTTTGTTTTTGTTTTTATAAACGTGGCATTTAATACGAAGTTAGAAAACTGTTTAGTTATTTAAAATCTGAATCCGTGCACGGGTGTATTTGATAATTTTGATCATATGTGACAGAAAAATGCACAATATAAGAATAGGAGGGTTTAGATTTTTTTTCTTTTATTTCTTTCTCTTTTTTCTATAAATTCTATGTATTCTATAAATCTAATAAAACGTTCCGTAAAAAAGTTCCAAGTAAAAAAATTCTTCTGTCTGGCTTTATGCAACATTGTCTACTAAATGTTTCCGTCGTCCTCTGAAGTTTGTTTTGGTCCTTTGATCTGCTTTGGGGGGCAGTCAGTTGAAATTTTCTCATTGAAGTAATCTGCAACAATTATCCTTATTCTAATTACCAGAGAAAATAAAAACTACTAATCAACCAATTCTCTCATATATTTTTATTTAATCTTTATTAATTTTCTTATTTTTTCTTACGTTTTTACTTGGATAAATAATTATGGAAAAAGAGAAATAAATAAAAGAAAATAAAAAATAAAATCCAAATCCTCCTATTCTTATATTCTGCATTTTTCTGTCACATATGATCAAAATTATCAAATATACCATACACGGATTAAGATTTGAAATAACTAAACAATTTTCTAACTTCGAATTAAATGCCACGTTTATGAAGAAAAAACACTTGTTCTTAAAAAGTATATTTACTCCTCTCAGGAATGTTAAATTTTCTGACACATTTAAGTAGACATTTTTTTAATCCAGAAGCATGAAATCTGCAGGGATGCTGAGGCATGAAGTGCTTTGAAATCAAATAGCCTTTTTAAATTTTCTGATAAAGGTATTGCATACAAAATTATAATCAATTTCTACCTCATAATGATCTTTTGCCGATTGTCACGTTTTAAAAAAATCTGTTACAAACATCAGCTTTGGCACCATTTTGGCAAAACATAAATTAGGCCTTACCAGGCCTAATTAATGTTTTCTGTACCGAGCCGGGACTGGTTTCATTCTTCCAAGTCTTCACGAGCCAAAATTTTCAGTCCCGGTTTTCACCCAACCCGTATGAAAATCATTGTCTCAGCGTGGCCTGTAGCAAAATACAGGGCCACTGAAAAATGTGTTGATCCATGCAAAATTAATATAATAGTATGTGAGAAAAGAATATACAGGGTGATTCTGAATTCATCATCAATATTTGGTGGGCAGGTAGGGAATAGGAAAAGAACACTATTTCACATAGGAAAGTATAGGCACAAACGAACGCATGACGGTGTAGAGGGCGCTTTGTGCCCGCATCTCCCATGAACGCGCATAGCTGTCTGCCGTGTGCAGCCAGTCGTCATTCGACAAGGTGACTTCGCAGAAGTAACATGAACCGGTATACGTTTCAAGAACTTGCAGATATGCATCTAACTTACGGTGCCGCAGGAGAAAGCTGTCTTAGAGCTAGGCAAATGTATGCAGAGCGCTACCCCAACCGGCGCGTGCCACAGCATCAAATGTTTTCACGTGTTCATCGACAACTGTGCGAAACTGGATCATTTGCTGGTATTAATGTTGATCGAGGCAGCCGCCGATCAACACGGACAGTTTCAGTCGAGGAAGATGTCCTACAGTCTATCGAAGAACAGCCAAGTTCTAGCACACGAGGTATTGCTCGCCAGTTTGGAGTTTCACAATCAACAGTGTGGCGGATACTAAACGAGGAACGTTTACATCCTTTTCATTTGCAAAGAGTGCAGTTACTGGAAGCAGAGGACTATCCCAAGCGTGTTACTTTTTGTCAGTGGTTCATGCAGAGAACAGCCGTTGATCCCAGTTTCCCAACGTATGTTCTTTTCACAGATGAAGCGTCCTTCACTCGTGAAGGTGTCTTCAACACACACAATTCGCATGTGTGGGCTAATCAGAATCCACATGGTACGAGAGTTAGAGCTGCGCAACAACGCTTTGCCGTCAATGTGTGGACTGCGATCGTCGGCGACTGTTTGCTGGGACCGTATTTACTACCATCCCGTTTAGATTGCGCAAACTACCTCATATTTCTTCAGACTGTGTTACCGGGTCTTATGAACGAGGTTCCTGCTGTTATTCTCCGGCGAATGTGGTTCCAGCATGACGGCGCTCCAGCACATTTCGCAAATGATGTGCGTTGTTACCTGACCAGAAAATTTGGAGCTCAATGGATTGGTCGCGGTGGACCGGTTTGTTGGCCACCACGGTCACCGGATTTATCTCCAATAGACTTCTTTGTATGGGGTGCCATGAAAAACATGGTGTACGAGACCCCTGTTGCCAGTGCTATGGACCTTGTAGCACGCATATCGGTTGCCGCCGCAAACATCCGGGAAACGCCAGGCATATTCCAGAAAGTTCGGTTGTCCATGCAACGTCGTTGTGAGGCATGTACTCTAGCAAATGGTCAGAATTTCGAGCACCTCTTGTAAGTCTGTACAAAAGATGCACAAATAAATGTTTTTTTCTCTTACCACTTTCTTGTTATGTTTTCTTTCCATCATTTAACCGGATTCATATTGCCCTACTACATGACGTCTGCGTCCATACTTTCCTATGTGAAATAGTGTTCTTTTCCTATTCCCTACCTGCCCACCTAATATTGATGATGAATTCAGAATCACCCTGTATACAGTGAAAGCTCGTTAACGCAAACACTCAAGGGGAAACTTTTTTTGTTCGTGTTATCCGAACTTAAATGCATTACATACAACTTCGACGAGACAATCGGAAACAGTTCGTGCTAAAAGTAATTCGCGTTAAGCGTGTTCGTGTTAACGAGGTTTGACAGTAATACATTTACACCTATTTAAAAGGGAACTTGTCTATAATGCATTTTTTTTACTTTACTGTGCGATTCCGTCTTAGAAGATTTTACTATATAGCATTTTTTAGATTTTTAAGTCTCCAATACATGGAATATGGATTAACAAAATTAATGATAATCGAAACATTTCCATATAACAAATAGAGATTTATTTAAAATAAACGGTCAAGTGCGAGTATTACTCGCACACAGAGGGTTCCGTAGAATAAATATATGAATTTGTAATTGTATCATAAAAAAAAAAAAAACGTTGCTAAAATAATACTTTGTAAAAAATTATACAATATAGTGTTGGGTATAACAGTATATATTAGAAAAGTGCAAATGGATCTATCATGAAAATTCAAAGAGATATGGAACCTAAATAATATCAAATATAGCTTTTCTGTATAACTCATTTTTTAATATTATCCTAATCTGTTTATGATGAACTTAATTCAGTACTGACAATAAAAACAGTGCATATTTAAACTTCATTTAGCATTTCATAAAACTAAATTCAGCCTAGAAATAACCTTTATTTCTACAGTGTAGCTAAAACAAAACCTTTGTTCAAAGTTTAAATTTGGCATTGTGCTAAGCGCACCTCGAAAGGAGGTCGCAAAGTTGCAACGCCGCCTTGGTCAGTGCCGCGTTTTTCCAGATAGGTTTTTAATTAACTTTTAAAGTCACTCGAGGCGTATTGAGAGATACACTCAATGCAAACTAGTCGCGAATCCCACAGTATTTATGTGATTCAATTAAACTAATTAAACCTTGCGAGGAATGTGACCTTAAAAAAAGGACACCTAATTTTAATTCCAAAACAGACAAACGGCACCAAGAATATTTAATTAAAAATTTCCTTTTATCATGTACTTGAAAATAAGCAAGTTTGTATTTTCTAATAAATTCGTTTATAAATTCTGATGTCATTCCATTATTTCATAAGTTTATATACAGAATTACTCCGCGCCGGAAAGGGCGCGACGACAGGGCGAAAGGCCGCGGGTCCTGCGACAAGCGGTCGCAGGACTCTTAAAGCTTAAAAATTTTAGAAATTTTAATTTTTTTAGATGTTAAACTCCTATCTTTTCTGAACATTTTGATATACTTGTTTCCTTGAAATTCCCATTAGAACAGAAGTTATGGCTTTTAGAATTATACTCGCACAATAGCTGAAGCAGCGTTTCCGAAACTTTGAAGAAATTTTTCTCCAAATGTCGTTTTTTGGGCATAAGGCGCAGGATACCCCAAAAACTTCTGAATATTTTTTCATGAAATTATCAAAACATATATTTCATGTTAGTCTGTATAAACTGAACCGAAAAATTCCTTTTTATTTTCAAAAAAATATTTTTTAGGTGATTATATTGTTGAAATTTTCAAAATTTTGTATTAGCTAAATGTAACATTGCATTAAAAATATAAAAATGCTTTAAATACAAATTTATTTAAGTTCAGAGTAATTATAACAATATGAAGTATATGTAAGCACTAAAATTTTCATTCTAGTTGCAATATTTATTTTGTAACCCTGCAAACTGTTATGCCAATTTTCTGTTCGGCAAATGTCTAACAGTTTCGAGCCCTCTATAAATACTAATTCTGCATCTTGCAATTTTTTAAATACATGAAATGAAAGAACATACTTATATCTTT
This sequence comes from Maratus speciosus, assembly GCA_963932465.1. Classification (NCBI taxonomy): domain Eukaryota; kingdom Metazoa; phylum Arthropoda; class Arachnida; order Araneae; family Salticidae; genus Maratus; species Maratus speciosus. The sequence goes on from OZ010799.1 coordinate 249,339,004, forward strand.
CATCCCAATTAAAATTGTGTTTTAAAATGATATACATTTTAAGACATTAAATGTTGAAAATGTTGTTTTTTTCCCAATTTTTAGAGTCCTGAGACCCCTGAAGTTTGTATGTTTTTAACAATTTGACATTTATTGCTTTTATACTGTTACTGGACATTACATCACACATATATACCATTAAAAGTTGTTAACTAGGCATAGAGTACGCCGCTCCTGTCATTGTGTATGTCCAAACTGGCCGTATCTTTAAGGGATAATATCTCAGCTAATTACCGATGATTTTTTTCGAAATTCATTATCAACAATGCTTTTTTACTTCTGCTACGATAGGTACATCCAGCGATGCTCAACAATTTTTCTGAATGCCCATAAATCGAAATTTGTGTGTAACAGAAAAATGCAATTTTCTCAAAAACTATGTGACCTATGGTGATCGCTATAATTTTCCGGCAAGGTTTAAATTAACGTCTACTACCTCCAATTTTTTCATAATTTTAGTTTCAGTAGATTCGGAATTAAATGGGGGGGGGGAGGGATATATTTTTGCGCTACATTTTCGACAATATCTTTGAAAATATAATACCTAAAATTAAAAGGAATGTATTTTTGAGTTCAGCGTTACGAAAGCTTTCCCACGATACCCCACACGATATGCAAAGAAAAGATTTTTTTTTTCAAGTACCATACCATTTCAAGCCCCTCTACCAGGGCCGAAACTGGCCTTTATTGCAGCCGGAGCAAACATGGATTTTGGCGCCCCCTCCCTTCTTCCGCAAAATATATTTACAAAGAGAATTTTACTAATTTTCTAATAGCCGATTTATTTTAAATTTTAAAATATTTAATCGTAAAATATGTAATACTGAACTACGTAATATACAATGGCGGATCCAAGGGGGAGGTCACGGAGGTCATGACTCCCCTCTGAACACCAACAAAAATATTCTAAAAATCATTTTTAAAATGAAATATACAGTAGAGCCCCGATTATCAGAGTCCCGCTTTCACCAAGTTATTTTCTTCTAATAGAGTGATGGCTTCCATTATTATGAGACAGCCATTACAAATGAAAGGTTAGATGAAGCTGAAAGAGCAGCCGTAAAAAGTTAGAACTCTGATTTTCTGGTCAGAATGGGGGGGAAAAATGGATCCATCAGAAGAAAATGATCCATTCCAAAGGTATAAATCCTTCATTTGGCGCCCCTTCGTTCTGGTGCTCGGGGCACATGCCCCCTCTGCCCCCCCCCCTTAGTTTCGGCCCTGCTACATTTTTACTAAATTTATTTATGAATGTTTATTAATCTGAAAATATGTGGGTCAATGGTCTTTATTACTTCCCCGAATTTGAACTTTCCACGTTCCATAGTTTACGAGTAAAATGGCTGTGACTGACTGACAGACAGACAGACACGGGAGTGAACTTATAATGGTTCCGTTTTTACTTTTTAAGTACGGAACCCTAAAAAAATAAATATCGCAGCCTACGGCATTTCTATAAAAATAAAGATTACAAAAGAAAAAAAAAAAGAAAGAAAGAAATTGAAAAGCTGAGATTAAGTATTTTTGATCAGAATTCCTCGTACAGACAAATTTTTAACCAAATCGACGAAAAAGTCAGTGTTTTGTAAAAATTCATTTGGGCCGTGCCAGGCTCGGACTTCATTTTTTTCCCGGCCAGGATGGTCTCAGGCTGAACTTTTAGCTGCTATAACACCGGGCCATGCCAATAATTTTTTTCGTCAGGCCTGGCCGAGTTCAAGCCTACCTTTTAGAATGGGCCGGGTCGAATTTTTTCTATGGGTCGATCTGGCCCGGGCCTGAAAATTTCTATCCGTACAGACTTCTAACTTAAAATTTAAAAAGAATTGCAAATTTCAAACTTTGAGTTATAAATAAAAGAATAATTTTTTAAATATTTTCTATTGAATTTATTTTTATTGTAATAATAAGTAATCAATCTAAACCTGCCATTTTACACCTCACCCCAAATTACTGCTTTTACCTTTGCCCCCTCCCCCCTCACTGGAGTATCGAGCACGAAAAGCTTAAACCTTAAGTGATGAGGTGATTTATATATATATATATATATATATATATATAACGTAGTGAGATGGTGTGTATGCAACCCCAAACTTTGGTTTCTTGTCTTGTGCACTCCACAAAATTTAGCGAATTAAAATAAGAAAATATCCTGTGAATTTTGCATTATTTACTTGAATAAAAACAACTGAAAAAGTACTGTAAGTGTACATACATATAAATATACGTATCTAAATAACACAAAAATTTTTTCTTCCTAATTGAAACTTCTTTGGGTTGGAAAACACCTCACCTGATCAGTTAAGGGTTAAAATCTTTAAAATTACTTTTTTCCTCTGCTTTATTCGTAATTGTGCAATACGATAAATAAATCAGCAGTTATCTACTTCACTCCCTCCATTCATAATTTTTACTACCCTCGCTCCCTCCAGTTTGTAAAATTTTAAATGGTTGAAATTATTTAGTTCTTTGTTAAAATTTTTGGTCTGTTTATTTATATATTGCTGAAATAATAAATAAATGTCTACCCCTCCCCCCCCCCTCGCCCAAAAGAAAATAATGCGAAAAAAATACAAAATTTACTATGAACATTCGGTAAATTCGATCTCCACACCCCCCCAAGCGAAATGCTCTAGCTACGCCACTGTGTTTAACGTGCCGTGTGATTTCATTTTCAGCTCAATTAATTAGAATTTGATTTTTAAACAATTATTTTCTCAGTATGACCATTTTTTTCATTCCCAGATCGCCCGCTTCGGAAAATTCGGTTCGAAATGCCAACTTTGACAGCGTTTTTTACAGTATTTTCTGCATTTATCAAAAAATTGAGAAGCACCGCACATTATATAGTTTCTAAATAAGAGAATTTCCAAGTTTGATGTGTTTGAGAGCAAAAATGAATTTCAAAATGAATCAGAAAATAAGCAGTTTGGATCGGAATACACCCTTAAAAGCAGTTCATACGCAGGCATTACAGATTAACAAATAATGAATAAAGTGTTATCACAATGTAGATTTATGGATTTTGAAAACATTTCAGAATTTTTTCTAGTAGTTTCAGCAAATTCCCCTCCCTTTATTATTACTTCAAAATTAAAATTTTATTGCTGTACTTTTTCATTTGTTCAGTTTGCATTGCGATGTGGTCAAGGACTTTCTTAACCCTTTAACCCTCGCTCTCGTCAATATCACGGGCTGAGGTGTCGTTCGTTATTTCTCGTGCCCGTCCTATTTCCGGGCTGGAAATTTACTGCTGGAAAAACTTCTGAAACCAGACAAATTTAACTTGCATTTCAAGGAGAAGTCTTTGAATATTGGCGTTTGTGTTAGGTTTTTGGCGCTGATCGTGATGTTGGACTTTGTATTCCATATTTCAAAATATTCATAATCCAAATTTAACGTATATTATTTTAAATATTATTTGTAAAAATGTGTTTGATGATGATAAAAAAAAGATCTAAGGTGTGAAAAATAAAGGTCTTATTCGCATTAATTTGTATGGTGTAAAACAAACATTAAAACACAGAATTCTCGCATGATGGCTTTTCCCAGTGGCGCAGCGTGGGTGGGGGTTTTGAGGCACTGGATACCACTTTTTTCTTAGAGATTTCCGTCGTTTCATTTTTATCAAAAGAATTCTATAATTAAATAAGACAAAGTTCGCGATACTGAATTACTGGTACACAGATCTTCAAACCCCCACTGTGGCTGCGCTTCTGCTTTTCCACAAATGTGGATTTGTTCTATAACATCTTTCTTTTTCGCCTTAAAAAAAACTGATTCCATATTTTATACAGAAACCTTATAAATATTCAACCTCTGTAATGAAAAAAATAGGTACTTTTTTGATGGTTTTTCCAAATATTAAGTGACCGTTAAGGGGTTAAATGAGTTTAAAAAAGGAATTTAAAATCTATTAGTACTAACATAAGTTAGTACAAAATATGTAAATTGCCAAAATAAGAGTTAACAAAAATTTAGATCATTTGTCCTTTTAAATATATAATTTATTTTTTCTTTTCTCCATTTTAGTTTTAACTGATTATTTATTTGTATATATATATATATTATCTAATGTTTTCAATTTATCGAACTAGCTGTATATTTTGAAATTAAAGAAAGCTGTAAAATAAATTTTCATCAGAACACTTGTATACAGGATCCACTTAAAGAATGATATGCATGAAAAGCAGTTCCCCAAAAAACATTAATAATAATAATTAGCATAAATGTTTGATATTCACATATCTGTGATGGTATTATGAAACATTCCAAGCTCAATTTCGATGCATTGTGAAAGTTCTTGTTAATTTACAGCAATTTATGGGAATTTAATGAAATTTTCTTCACATAAAACTTAATTAGTTTGAATAAAGTTGAGGTACTGCAGATCTGAATAAAAATATTTTGTACAATTTGTAATAAATGAAAAGCTATTATACGTGTAAATATCTCTCTATTCTAAAAAAAAGTAACTACCGCTGTCACCGCCGCCGCCGCCGGTTTTGAATTTTTTGTGACCGGAGGTCTTTCTTCGTTAATATTAAGAAAAATAATGCATACAAAAATATGAAAATCGGTAGTGTTATACAGAAATGTTTGATAAACACGCTGATGCTGACAGTTTTCAAATCGAAGAATTATTTTAAGAGATATTTAATGCTAAATTTGGACAAAATCGTTCCACTAAAAAAGTTTTATAGTAGCAAAAACTATACATCGGAATTTAATAATTTTTAGATCATTTTATACGTTATAATTTCCCGGTGTGCAGAATTAATTTATTTTTTTAAATTGACTCATTTTTCCAGGTTTCATTTCTATTTTAAATTCAAATTTTCAGCATTTCGAGAGATATTTTTTTCTTATTTCAGAAAATTGTACTAATTTAACATGTTGCCAACTTTATAAACAACGGAAACAATAATGTTTGCTTCAAATTAAAAATTTATTTACACGTGACTATTATAAACAGAAAAAAACTTTCAAATTAGAATTAAATAATTACTTATGAAAAGCAGGAACTTATTGAAAATTACTTCATCTAGAATTACACATGAATTTTAACAGAGAAAGGATATTGTATAATAATAAATTTATTAACATGCGTTAGAAGTCTTAAATAGGAGAAATTACATCACATTTACGTCACATTACAGTTATTACGTAAAATGAACACAAAATAATATTGCAAAACAGTATAAATTTAAAAATAGCGCGAGACATTTACTTGATATTTTGAGATGAATTTTTCAACTATTTTTTTTTTTTTTTTTGGACAGCGCAAATAATATTTCATTTCTAATAAAAGCATTTTCACGTGAATATTAAAAAGGGAAAGAAAAGTTTCGTGAAAATTACGTCAGATTAAAAACGATATATTTAAAATGTCTTATTTAAAAGGACTTTCTTTTCGCTTTGTTAAAAAATACCGGGAGACAAAGACTCTGTTTACTTAATTCATTTTATATTAGATGATTTTGAAATGCCATTGTATCTTTTAACAGCAGCTGATTTTTCCGTAAAATTCCCCAATCAAAGAGAAATGAATAGAAACCCGTTTATAGGGAGATCGCTTTTGTTTTTTTTAATTATAATTCAATCTTCCAAAATCTTTTTAAAGCCGATCAAATTAGCGTGCTTTTAGAGACTGCAGTGTCTGAACGGGGGTTGGCGAGCGTAACTCGTAGGGGGCCGAGCCCCCTAGTAAGAATAAAAAATAATACACGTACATTGAATGAATTTAATTTTTTTTAACGTACCAATTAATGCAATAAAAAAAAAGGAAGTTGAATTCATGCTATTGTGATAGCAGAGGTTCATTTCAATGTACTCCCCCCTCCCCCCTCCAATCCTCATTGTGTCCTTGTACAACTTAACGTGGTGAAAGCAATTTTCTGACGTAATGTCAGCTGAACGTGGTCAACTTGTCACACTTTTGTATCTGCATCAGGTAACTCTGTTCAGCGGTATTCGTTTTCCCAAGGAAGAATTAGAAAGAGTTCATACTCGAAGCTGCGCCATCCCAAAGCCTTGGATTTGCTCATCAATGTTGGTGGATGACCGCAGAATTTTTTTAAAGCAATTGTGCACTAGCCTAATATTCTAGTTGTTCTAAAACTGATCCTACTCTTCTCTTATTTGATAATCATGAAAGCAATACAAATATTAAGGCAATAAAATTTGCGAAATGTAATGGAATAATTATGGTAGCATTCCTGTCGCAGTTTATCCACAAACTCCTGAAAAGCACTCGGAATGAATCATTAAAAAAAAAAAAAAAAGGATTAAATCACTTTGTATTTACTGATACTGTTGACATGAATGACTCGAATATCAATGATATTGTGATGAAGTTACCTAAATCTGTAACTGGTGGTGAGACAGGTAGAGCTAAATCTTTCTGCAAATTTTTGATTTAAAGTTGTATTTTGTCAAGCAGACCTAAACAAGTTATTTTTCTTGGTTTTGTTTTATAATATGTTGCAATATGTTTTATTTTTAATTGTGTATTATTATATTTTATTTTTGAATAATGTAATCGTAAATAAAAAGAAAACAATGTTCATAAAATAGTTTTATTTATGTGTGTCCCTTTCAACCCCGCACAGTGTCCCTTTCATTCCCCACAATGGGGTTAAAAGGGACATTTTTCCCAATTTATAAAAATGCGTACAAATTTTAAGTTACTGTATTTGAGGATAACAGGTTTTACTAGTAGTATTAAAGCAGAGGTTTTAGACGAGAATTAGACGCAATCATGATAATGATATCTATTAATGTCATTATTTTATAAGCTTATAAAGCCAAAATGTCTCTTTCAACCCCACTCTCCTTTACTACATCACGTTAAGAATGCAAATCAGTAGTGTACCAAAACAAGCCAATTTTACTATGGTTATGGAAAACTCTTGAATAGAATTACCGAAACAGGTTTTGTGCATGTTCCTAAAATAAATTTACATCACCTATTAAATTGTTATGAATAAGCATAAAATTTCACCATAATTCATCATATAATTTTCTTTTAATTATCAACAATCTCTCTATTCTAAGAAAAAGAACTACGGCTGTCACCGCCGCCGGTTTTGAATTTTTTCTGACCGGAGGTCTTTTTTCGTTAATATTAAGAAAAATAATGCATACAATAATATGAAAATCGGTAGTATTATACAGAAATGTTTGATAAACACGCTGATGAAGACAGTTTTCAAATCGAAGAATTATTTTAAGAGATATTTAATGCTAAAGTTGGACAAAATCGTTCCATTAAAAAAGTTTTATAGGAGCAAAAACTATACATCGGATTTTAATCATTTTTAGAACATTTTATACGTTATAATTTCCAGGTGTGCAGAATGTATTTCTTTTTTTAATTTGACTCATTTTTTGAGGTTTTATTCCTGTTTTAAATTCAAATTTTTAGCATTTCTACAGATATTTTTTACTTATTTTAGAAAATTGTACTAATTTAACCTGTTGCCAAATGTATAAATAGCGCAAACAATAATGTTTGCTTCAAATTAAAAAATTATTTACACGTGACTATTATAAACAGAAAAAATAATTTGGAATTAGAATTAAATAATTATGTACAAAAAGCAGGAACTTATTAAAAATTACGTCATAAAAAGTATACACGGGAATTTTAAAAGAGAAAGGATATTGTAAAACAATAAATTCCTTAACATGCGTTAGAAGTCTTAAATAGGAGAAATTACGTCACATTACAGTTATTACATAAAATGAACACAAAATAATGTTGCAAAACAGTTTAAATTTAGAAATTGCGCTAGACATTTATTTGATATTTTGAAAGGATCTTTTCAACTATTTTTGTTAGGAAAGCGCAAATAATATTTCATTTCTAACAAAAGTATTTTCACGTGAATATTTAAAAGAGAAAGAATAGCTTGGTCAAAATTACGTCAGATTAAAAACGATTAATTTAAAATGTCTCATTTAAAAGAACTTTCTTTTCGCTTTGTTAAAAAATACCAGGAGACAAAGACTCTGTTTACTTAATTCCTTTTATATTAGCTTATTTTGAAATGTTGTTACACGTGTCTACGTCATCAAGTTATTTTTATGTCGACGTTTTATTTGTATTTTTATTAATGTTGTACTAATTTATTTGTTCTTTTGTTATTTAAAATAAAAATTATGTCAATTTGTATAATTTGGCGAGTGGTTTGGCGATTTATATAATTTGCGAAATTGGTCGACGGGATAATCAGCCGCAGCGGATTTGGCGTTAAAATTCCCCAATCAAAGAGAAATGAATAGAAATCCGTTTATAGGGAGATCGCCACTGTTTTTTTAATTATAACTCAATGTTTCGAAATCTTTTTAAAGCCGATCAAATTAACGTGCATTTAGAGTCTGCGGTGTCTGGACGGGGGTTGGCGAGCGTAGCTCGTAGGGGGCCGAGCCCCCTAGTTTTAAAAAAAGAAATAAAAGAAAAAGTATTTTAAAAATAAAAATACACATTTAAAAGTTTAGTTATTAATTTCCATAAGTTTCTAAAATGACTTGTCTTTTACCCTATGTTATAGGTAATGAACATAAACAAATCTATAACTTTTCAAAAGAAAATAAAATAAAAGAAAGAAAGAAAAATCAATCTTTTAAAGAGAGGATGTTTTTTTTTTTAATCATCATTTAAGAAATTTATTCATTGAGATTTTCTTTATTTAACTCATAAACTCATGTTAAGAGAGTGGAAATGCTTCATGCTCGAAACACAAGCCTGCCGGCAAGATGACAGTTTTGAAACTTTCACAACAAAAATTAAAGCTTCACAATATGAACATAAGATTTCGCAACACATTAGTACTTGAGTGACGAAAACATTAACATTACATACGCGAGAGAATATATGCATCTAAAATATTTGCGTGATATACGCACAGTAACGAAATGACTAAGTCCAAAAGCATGCGCTATTAAAAGCCAATGGTCGAAAAACAGAGGAAACCCTGTCGGGTTAGCGATCGAAACAGATACTTGTGCTTTGTACATTTTATGAGGGTGCTGTTCGCTGTTCCTAGACAATAGTCAGATTATACACGTAATCTGGATGTGCAATAAATATTAGAATAAGTAACCAAACCAAAATGTACCGATTACAACATTTGTAACCTCAATGTACAATCGTGGAAAAAAAAAGTAAACACCCCCTACTAACTTCTCAATAAATTATCGTAGACGAAAGTTACTGATACCGAACGATTGGAAATAAAGTCTACTTTTAAATGATGTATATAAAATTTGCTTAGGTAAAATATACATATTAAAACGAACCCAAACTTCATTTTTTTTTCAATGGAAATACCCAATTTTGACAGCATAAATGTACCCTACACCTTTCAATTAGCCCCAAAACAAATTTTTATGCAATTCGTACCATAAGTTTCCGAGAAATTAAATTTTTTTTTATAACGAGCGTAATTTAAAGGCTGTATTCAAATTGAAATTCGGTACTCGATTGTTAACCGAGAGAGCCCCCTTCTGATCAAGGCACCTTAAGTGCCACTCAAGGAGTCAATGAAGCCTGCTAGATTACAGGAGAGTAGAAGAAATTTCAAAATATCTAGTCACTTCTATCATAGACGGCCCCTTAAACCATCATTTTGCCGTTTTTTAAGCATAATTTGAAAACTACTTGGAAGAAAAATGTGAAATTTTGGATTTCCATAAAGCAGGACTTAATAAATCTAATGTCATCGAAAAAAATTGCAATTTGCAATTCATAATTTTTTCGAATAATAATTTTATAATTCATATCATAAAATTATAAAAATTGCAAATTCCGACTATTTATGTTTGGGTATATCCGTATTATTGTTACACAAAATACTAGCACCTTACGAGCATAGTTTCAGGAGATATAAATAAAAATATGAAAATGTAATTTAACATTAGAAGCACTAAATTTTGAATGTTTATAATTCAAAAACTTATCATTCAAATTACTTGAAATTTGGTGTCTAGGCATAGTTTGAACCGAAGATTTGCAATATCTTGTTAAAATCGGGTATTGTCATTGGAAAAAATGAAGTTTGGGTTCGTTTTAATATGTAGATGGCCCCATAAGCAAATTTTATATACCTCATTTAAAAGTAGACTTTATTTCCAATCGTTCGGTACAGGTAACTTTCTTCTACGATAATTTGTTGAGGAGTTAGTAGGGGGTGTTCCTTTTTTTTTCCACGACTGTATAATGGTCTTTTTAGGAGGGACTTTTATGGCGAATGCACCTGGTGTTGGCTACCTCATTTCTTGGTATTCAGCGGAAAGTCTTCGCCAACGCGCTGAAAACTGAAAATTCACCTCTGTGATGGGCTTTCCTCTATGCTAATGTGAGCACGTCAAAATAGATTGCGAATTACATGACTGAAAGGGGTGGGATTGAGAACAAATTTTAATTAAGTCGTGAAAATAAAAATCAGTTTTTATTATGTTGTTTGTTTCATGCAAGCATTTTAATCAACATTAATCATATCACTAACATTTTAACAGCTAACATTTTATTTCATCACTCTAATTTCTACAGAGTGAAACATAATTAAAAATCATGATCCATTTTTAATTACGTCGTTTGATTTATGGAAACATTTTAATCAACAGTAATTATATTATTTAATCTAATACTTTATTTCATTAATCTAAATTATAAGTAGTGTAACAAATTTTTTATACTTTAATCTTATTCATATAAAATAATAAAATATGGGTATACATTATTTGTATCAGTGTAGCTAATATAAAAATAATTAATATAACTTTATAATACAGTGAAATACGTTTAACACGAAACTAAGGGGGCCGAAAAAACTTTTCGTGTTAAAAGATTTTCGCATTAAAAGATTCGCAAAAACAGAACAAAACTCACCAATATTTTCGATGTCGTCAAATTTTACTTCGATTTCCTGTTAAACTAGTTAAGAAGTTGCATCCATTAAGATAAAAATGAAGTAAAAAATATTGCTTTTTGGGGGAAAATCAGATATATATATTTTTTTTTAAGTGTCTTTTTCAGCATCCTGAGATAGCTTGTGTGAACCAAATAAGCCAGGCTGGCTTCAAGTCTTCGTGCTTAGCTGTTCTCATACGTTTTCTCTCTCACTGGCTTAAACATACTTCGCTCAAAAATGAACGCAATGGGATCCCTGTTTTTTATTATTGTTGATAAATTAGAATTGGCAAAGCCAAACTCTTTGCATATTTCTATTTTCGTCTCTCTTTTTAATCAACTGCATTAAGCATCTTCATCTTCATTTGAAGCGAAATGGCAGTTTGTTTTCGCACCGATTTCTCTGCCATTGTGCTAATAAAACATAGCCTAATTTACAAAAAATACGAAATTCACTGATGTTTACCCAAAATTCAGTGATTTTAACACAAAATTCACCAATTTCAACTCAAAGTAACTAGCTCGAAAGCGAATTTTTTTCGTGTTAAACGATTTTTGTTTCGTGTTAAAAGAAAAAAAATGTATTAAATTGCATAGTATACTGTCCGGACCGCTATATCATTTCGTGTTAACCGATTTTTCATGTTAAGCGTTTTCGTGTTAAACGTGTTTTACTGTACAATGTTTTCATTCATACAAACTGTATAATAATTACTTAATACATTATTTATTACAGTATCTAATTATTTGTAATCGGATGTTTCTTTTAGAGAGAAATTTTTCCAGCCATTTTACTTTTTAAGTTATCAGGAAAAAAATCATTTTTATTACGTCGTGAAAATAAAGGGGTGGCGGAAAAAAAAAAAAATATGTTGTTGGATCCATGCAAACATTTTAATCAACATTAATCATATGGCTAACATTTTAACATCTAACATTTTATTTCATCAATCTAAATTTTACATAGTGTAATATAATTTATAGACTTTAATGTTATTCATATAAAATATACGTATACATTATTTGTATCAGTGCAGCTAATACAAAAATAATTAATTTAATTTTATAATATAATGCTTTCATTCATTCAAACTGTATAATAATTATTTTATACATTATAGTTATTTGTAACTCTATTTTTTTTTTTAGAGGGAAAATTTTCCAGCTACTTTTTTTTTTTTTTTTTTTTTTTTTTTTTTTTTAAGTTATAAAGAAAGTGCCGACGAAGTTCAGTTTCATACATTGTAGTATATGGTTTAGCGTGTGCATTGTACATATACAGTGACAGTTAGCTTTTATTGTTTAAGCGTAAATAATGTAACTAAATTTAAATATCAGTATTAATTTAAAATAAGTATTTAAGGCAGTATCATTGCTCACTATTTTTAACTTATTTTGAGTTTTAAATTGCATAAAAGTTACTCTTGCATTCTGTGTTACTAGAATTTTTTCATTTCCTCCTCCTCCTCCTCCAAGCTAAACCTAAAAAAAGGGGTATCCCTTTTTTTAGGTTTAGCTTATTTATGCTTATTATTTTTAAATTAATTGATTTTAAAGCACATAAAAGATGTTATCCTTTTCTAAGTTAATAAGTTTCTATATTAACAGTGATCTCTAATCCCTTCCACTCCATTTTTGAAGATGAAATACCAAATTTGACTGAAAATAAATGTCATGTGATAAAGTACAATTACAAGTGAATTTTTTTGTCTAAGTATTATTATTTTTTTCTAAATATTATTTATCAGCAAAATTTTTTGTGATTCAAATAAGAGTCAGTGAAATCATTTAGGAAAAACAACTAGTGCATAAATACAGAGTAAGACCTTATTAAACGGTTGTCATGTTTCAAAAATGGGTTTTAAACATACATTTTGTCGGAAATTTCTGAAAATTCTCTAAATAAATCTAAATATATCTAAATAAAATAATGTACAATTTTGAAAACTAGTCTCTCTACGATATTTTATTTCAGGAATGGTTGTTACTTTTAAGATGATTAAAAAAAATAAAAATCTGATTCGTCTGCATTTCTGAAATCTAAAATCAGAGCACTTATAAAAAAAAAAAATCCTAATAAATAAATTAAATAAACTGAAATATTGCACATTTAATCACAATGATTTAACACTAAGAGACATATAATACAGCACTCGTCTTGCATTGTGAAACCCATACTACCACCCTTTCTTTCTTTCTTTTTCTTTTAATTGCGGCTTAGATGCTATATATTCCCAGATGGCTGTCATCTTGGATGTTTTGAAATTTCTTGGCGATTTTATGTTGGCGATCATTATCGATATGTGGAACCCCGTGTGACGTGTGTGTTCTGACGTGTCGTGTTCTGGCAACCCCAGAGAAGCTCATTTTCGCTTAGGATTTCGTGGATGTATTTTGATATCGTGCTGTATCGTTCTGTCTTTTTATGTTAAATTTATTGGATGTATTTGATTGACTATGGTTTCTGTAGCCCGTTTAAACGCTCTTGCTGAAGTAATTAAGAAATATGAGGAAATTTTGACAAAAAAAGGACGTTTGTTTACAGTGTGTATTGCGTATTCATAAGCCTATTTTTGAAAATGACGGTGATGGTATGACAGATATTTCGTGCTGCAGCTTTCAAGAAAGCAGATGTCTGTTAAGATATGTTGATAAATTTATGTATATTTTGCTGCTTTAAGAGTTTTTTACATTGTGAGATTGTTACAAAGCGAGAACTGCTGAATTTTGAGAATGCTACACAGCAAGAACTCCTGAATCCAGTGATGTTTTTTTTCGGTTAATGAACGCGGAGCCCTCATACAACGATTACTAATTGCCACTTTAGCGAATTTTGTTTATTATTTACATTTTATTTTCGTTAAGTCAAACATGCGTATACACCGGTGCTTGGCGACATTTACTACTTGGCGGAAAAGGGGTTTTCACGCCAAGAAAAATTCCAAGATGGCGGCCCCGGGAATTTATGACATCTATTCCTTAATTGCATTATAATATATCTATACATATTTTTAATTCTTGTTGTGGCATAAGATATACCAGGTTTAAAAAATAATAATAATAATAATCTCCTTTAACAAATAATTTCTGCTGAGCAACCATCAAACACAAGTTACAAATCTATGTCTTCTTTACAAACACCACTCCCACAATAAAACTTGCATTACTACAATAATATAAATCTTCAACAGTTCTCTTTAGAACATGTTTTAATGTAGCACATAAGATTTTATTTGCCGGCTAAAATCTTTAAGCGAGAACATTTTAAAAATATTTCTAAACAAAAACGCTCAATGATAAATTAAGCATGTGGTCTTACGGTTCGAGGTACTTCCCTCTCCCCCTCCAAAGGAAGATTTTTAATTTTTTTTTAAATTTATTAATAATTTTGAAGTGGAACCACCTCCCCTCTCCCCTCGGAACTCCTCAAATGCAACCCTTCTCCCTCCGCCGGAGCTGCAAAATGATCTTAATTCAACGCTAAAAATATTTAAAAATTTACAATTGCTAAATTATTTATTTTATTAAAATTATTACGTTTCCTAAATTATTTAAGTCCCATGTGTGCTCCTGTTTGCTCTTGTAAATCGGGGAAAAAAAAAAAAAACCTTGTTTATTTTTTTTTACAAATTTTTGATTAAAATTTTAAAACAGTCATCTTTAATATCCAGTTTTAATAATATCATAAATAAGTATTTTACTTTTTGCAATAAGAGAAATTAATTACAACTAGCAGCTTAAAAAATAAACACATATTTTTTTTTTATCGTTCTCTCTTTAGGAGACAATCAATCCATTTAAATCTAATTTGCAAAGGGTTTTTTTTTTTCTGTTTATAATAGTTGCGTGTAAATATTTTTGTCTATTTAAAGGAAATATTATTTTTTTGCGCTGTTTTTTCATTTGGTAACAATTGAAAATAATATCCTTTTCTAAAATATGCAAAATATATCTCTCGATATGTTGAAAATTTTAATTAAAAAAACCACTTAAAAATTGAGTCAAATTAAAAAAATAAATGCAGTTAGAACACCGCGAGCTTCTAATGTATATCTTTAGAAAAAATGTTTAAATTTCTATGTATAGGTTTTACTCCTTTAAAACTTTTTTAACGGAACGATTTTGACTAACTTTAGCATTAAATAATCTCTTAAAATAATTCTTAGATTTAAAAACTGCCTGCAGCAGTGTGTTTATCAAACATTTCTCTATAATGCTACCAATTTACATATTTTGTATGCAATCGTTTTCTTAATATTAGCTAAGAAAGACAAAAAATCATTTATGGCGACGGCCTTGACAGCGTTTTTTTTTTTTTTTTTTTTTTTTTTTTAGGCGATTTAAGACTATTCTCAAATCTAAATTAGCTACCTTCAGACGCATATTTTACTTGATTTTTGTTCGCAAACGTATAACCGCGGCACGGACTCTTCTCGAGATATCATGAAATCGAACACTCCGAGTTTCGAAACTGAAAAAAAGCATTGCTAGTTTTATTAAACACGTATGGATTTATGAGAGTTTAGGTTTAACCGGGAGAACGCGCGCCGGGCCTGAGAGACCCGGAGTGCGTACGGTTTTTTACAATTGTCACCACTATCATTTTAAAAGTAATCTTCAACTTCTTTTATCGCAAAATTGTCTCTGATGAAATAGCTGGCGATTATTCTTTGTATTTATTGGTGACAAAGTAAAAACCATCCATGCCTTGGGTATGCGCGAGTTCTCCGGGCTTAACACCTTGAGGGGCGGTGGGATAAAATATATCCTACCTAATTTAAACAAGATTCTCACCAGAAAATTTTAACTAAATTTTATATTTTTAACTTTGGAGAAAATTGTTAAAAATTGCATTTCCTTATTTAAAAATAAAATTTTTCGATTATTCTGGGGAGAATTCAATATTTAAAGACATATTTGCTTTCCCCTCAAGGGGTTAATACTATACTACACAAAATAAAAACAAACTCAGATTTTAAAACCTATAACAAAGATGTCAATGAAAAACAGACGAATTATTTATCCAATTTCCAGCATTTAATACAAATTCGTATGTATAGAAATATAGATACAAGCAGGGATGTAGTGGGGGGTATACGGGGGTATACCCCGTACACCCTCTGGATTTTCTTAAGGAACACCGTATACACTCTGTTTCTAAAGAAAGCTATAGTATACATACACTAGGGTATACCCTCTGCCTTGAGCGCATACTTTATGCTTAGAACGTATACCCTCTGTTTTTTTACGACTACACCACTGGATACAAGGCGAAAACTCATACTCGAGAAAGAAAAAATGTAAATATTAGAAATTTCTATAAATAATATATTCAATGAGTCTTACCAATAAGTTATTATAAATGAGTCATTGGTTGTTTTAAACTCCGATTTAATCCAGTAGCAATTATTTGCATAATCCAGTGCACAATAAAATAACTTCCCAAAATAAAACAATAAGTACTAGGAACAACACAAGTATCTAATCAAAAACAACTCGTTGTAAATGATCCCGCCAAGCCACAAACCTAAAACTTCAGTCATAAAAAGAAGTAATATCACATAAAAAGAAGCGATATAGAAGTGCATACTCGGAGTGCCGTGTAAAAATCTATCACTAATCATAATGTTTCCAAAGGACTCGGAGTGAGGTACAGTATGTAAAAACTGATTGGCGACCTGCAGGCTTTTATAATGTTTGTTTTTCCTGCACTTACATATGACTATATGTTTAACAGTTTTCTTCTGTCCCGTTAAACTGTGAAAAGTTGAAGCTTGTGGTGTTTACATGCCCAATCTTATTTAACATCGTGTGATCGATTTGTTCATTTTATTTACCATTATTTGAACGACAAAGACCACTTTTAGGAGGAGGAATTTCTAAGTAAACATGTAATAAACATTTTGAGTTTGTAAAATAATAATAAAAAATAATGATCATATGAATAATACTAACAATGCACCTAATAATAGACGTTAATTGAACTAAGATATATTGCAGTAAAGCCTACGTAAACGGAATTGCACATGAAAGGGGAAAAATCTGTTCTAGTAAGTCTTCTGTTACAAAAGTATTATATAATATTCCTTATGTTGGAAACACGACATTTTGCGTTTAAGAAATGATTCTGTCATTAACAGGATCCATTTTACAAGTTTCCCCTTTAATTTTGAAGCAGTGTATTATTAAACGTATTTATGTAATTAAAAATTATGTTTAAAATATTGAAAAGTATAATTGTAATAATATTTGATTACCACAATTACATACTATTTCCTGCTTGCCTTACAAGTCTTTCTGATTTATTACAGATCTTCCTCCTACAAGTATTTATAAGAGTGATATAATGAGAATTTAAAAATAATTTTTTCGACTTTCACAATTTTTCAAAATTAATATAGGTACTGCATATATTAAATATACGCCTGCAGGTCGCCAAGCAGTTTTCACATACTATACCTCACTCCGAGTCCTTTGCAAACATGATTAGTGATAGATTTTTACACGGCACTCCGAGTATGCACTTCTATATCGCTTCTTTTTATGTGATATCACTTCTTTTTATGACTGAAGTTTTAGGTTTATGGCTTGCGGGATTATTTACAACGAGTTGTTTTTGATTAGATATCACTCCTTTTTGTAAGGTATTTCATTTGCATTATACATATTCCATTTTAATTCAGAAAAGAAATGATAAACGGAAGATGATAGAACTAAAAAAATAATTTAATAGTTATGCTATAAACTTTTCAAAAGTGTTATATATCTAGTAAAACATAATGTTGGTTTTTTTTTAAATAATTCAAAACCCATTTATCGATCCTTACAAATCTCAGAAGAAATCCTTTATTTTTTAGAAATGATAAAATGTGTCAAACTAACCAGACAACACATCTTTTCTCCCTTTACCCCTCAGATTTTAATGAAACTTGGTTTATCAACTGTCCTTACATAGTTATGAAAGAAAACACTAAAATTATTTTTCAAATGTATTTCATTTTAATTTTATCAACAATTAATTAAAGCTTTTTTCATTAAAATTTGCTACATCTTGAATTACTTAATTGCCATTTTCTCATAAACTAAATGTGATACAAACTTAGTTTATATATCATGTTAAAGCTCTTTTTATGACCTTTAATTTGATATGCAACATGATAAAAAATTTAAAATTTAATTTAAAAAAAATTCAAATTTAAATTTTAAATTTATCAAAAAGTGACATTTTTAAAATTTTCAAAATATTCTCAAATTGACTTCATATTTCCCTTGTACATTTCCCCAAGTTTTATGATGGGATCTCTATGGGATCAGAAGATGCATGAAGTTGAAATCCAAAATCAGTTTTGTGAATTTTTTTTTTTAAATTCTTGTACTGGGCTGCACTGCCATCTGAAAAATAGTAAAGTTTCTTCACGTCATTAAATTTAGATTTAAAAAACTGAATAAGTTTTTTCTGAAATGTGTATACAGATATGGTATTATGTTCAAGACATTCTCAGATTATGACAAAACTACAATGCTTAATCACATTTTCTTCTTTAAAATATTCTACAAATGGATGTATAGTGGCTTGCGATTTGTTCCAGTGGTACGATTGTGCTTCGTCCTGTAAGATAAAGCTATAATTTTCTGAAAAGTCACAAACTACAGCCATTTCAGAAGTTAATAAATTTTCCTTAGTGTAGCTCATAAAAGAACTTTGTTGCTTACTAATGAAATCATGACGAAGAAGAACCTGGAGTTTTTCACAGAATATCTTAATAAATTCTTGCCCAGGCTTCTGAACTGTTTCTAAGTTGCAGCGATCAACCGAAATCCGTTGGCGAAAAGTTAGTGTTTCAATCAAATTTTTTTTAAATCCATCTTCTAAGATTTTTCTAATGCCATCAAGATGGACAAGAGACACAATTTGAAAAATGGCAATCAATAGATGCTGGATTGCATGCCATTTTCGTTAAACAATCTTTATAGCTTCTAATCTGACCTTTTGTGATGGAATTTATCATGCAGTTTTCTATCATTAGCTTTACGTTCTGTTGGATAATGCATACACAGACGGCATGTATTCCACTTTGACCAGCTAGGACACAGTTTTTGAGATGCAGCTCAGCAAATTTTGAAAATCCAACTGTGATGTTTGGAAATTTTTCTTGGAAGAGCTTGTATGCTTCTTAGGCAAAATACCCTTCTGCTGCAAGAGTTTTTTGGCTTGCCTAACCTGAAAACCTGGAGCTTTGAATTCTTTCATAATTTTTATTATGCTCCAATTTTCTGGCAATAAAGTAAGTATCATAACTTTCTTTTCCCTGCTTTAACAGTTTTGGTACACATTCTTTAAAGGATTCAATATTTCATTTTTTGAATCACTGTTTTGATCTTCATCAGATGAAGGGGCATTTCTTAGAAATTTTCTTTTGACTGCTGATGTCATATTTTTCATTTTTTGACTAGAATACTTCCTATACTTCGCTTTTTTCTATTAACTGGTGATTCACATAGTTCCACAAGGGACGAATTAAATACGTTCAAAGATTCATTTAAAGTTTCAGGATCACTGTCTTCAGATATGTTACTTTTAGGTTTCAAATCACAGTAGCTGGTACTGGGAAGATCATTTGTACTGCTGTCATTCTTTCTTTCCGACAATTTCTTTCTGCAGTTAGTACTTTTGAGTTTGCAGGCATTTCTGGAATTAATGCACACATCCATGGCGTAACAGTTCTTAGTCCTTTTCTTACATGGGAATGATGAGGTTTTTTGAAGGGATTAAAACAATTTAAAGTCCCAACTCCTCTAGAACCCATTGTGAATATTAAATACCATGCTAACAACAAATAAGCTTTGTAATTAACAAACTTCTACTGCATTAAAAAATACAATTTGCAGATTGTTCAGGCAAAATTACTATTATGAATATTTAAGTATCAGAACAACAACAACAATATGTGACAATGAACGCTTACAATACAAAGATGTAGATATGTCCAAGTAATACCTACTAAGATCCTATTAAGATTTTTTTCATTGCGGGTGAGGTTGACTTTCATTGTTTCGGGTCGGGTCAGTTTCGGGTTGGCTTTTGACTCTTGCGGGTTGTGTTCCAGTTGACACGATTTTTTAAAATAATCTGCGAGATATTTTTTCAGGTTGAAAATCTATATACAATAACATTTCCACAATGGAAGCTCCCGAAACGCGGACATGCCTATTTAGCGAACAATTCCTAACACTCATTATGCGTACGCTTTTACCTTTGAATAGTGTTCACTTCCGATTCTACAACTTCTATGACTACATTTCTTATATATTTTTTATATCTCATGCAGTAAATTGATTATACGATGTGTACTCGTACTGGTACATTAAATCATATTCAAATACATATTTCCCGAAAACCAGACTTGCAATAAACTTACATATGACCAGCAAGAAATATTCTAGTGTGAAACCGACCAGCAGGAAGAAAGTCATACCGACCCGAAAAAGGAAATTTAAGGGCAACCCGACCCGATGCAGGACGCTATTCAACGATGTGTCTGCTATTCACAGGTTTTACTTATTCGAATATTAAATAATACTGATTTGTCCATTTTTCTATTTAAACATTCCTACATTTTTCCTTTTATTTCGGGTTTGAGTGCGGATTGAAATATATCATGTTCTGGTCGGGTTGCGGGTCGAGAAATTTATTTTGGCAGGTTCGGAGTAGAAGGTTTTATGAGAATTCTTTAAGCTCACATGCAAATATAAGTAGAGATATACATATTACGTAGGCCAGGCTGCAAGATAGGAATAAATTATATTACGTACGCTGCGCTTAATATAGGAATAAATTACTTTAAACTGGTATAAATAAAAAACTAATTAATATTTTTGCATGAAACTTTCAAAGGTTTGAATTACTCATAAAAACAATTCAGATGACGTAAAACGCGTAAAAATCCGATAATTACACATAACTGTAGCCCTGTCAACAGATTTTGGTCAGAACAAGAATTTAAAAAGTGCAAAAAGCAACACTTTTAAAATCGCATTTACTGAAAACCTATTCACCGGATTCCACTTTACTTTTGGTTTTCTGAGTCATGTGGCGCGCCCCATTCCGTAGAAACAAGAATTTCGTTTCTATCATAAATAGAACGCGAGATATAGATGTGTCAAAATCCCATTTTGGTCAGTCCGGAAAATATAAACTAGACAAAGTTCTAAAAATTTTTTGCAAAATCGTTTGGCATTAATTGGCGGAAATTCCTTTCATTTACATTGCATTGCACTGTTGTTACTTTTGCTTGGCGAGAAACTCTGTCGAGTTTCTATGATATACTGATAAAACCGTTGTAACCGTACGAAAATTATTTTTCACACCTAAGATAAATGAGGATATGACACTTTTTTGCGGTAACCTCATAGTATCGTACGATTAAGGGACTAATTCAGTGACACGTAAAGACCCGCTCGCTAATGCTAATTCTGTGGAAGAAATTTACAAAGATATCTCGTTTGCCTGTCTATTTTTAAATGATTTTTTTGCATTGGATAGCTGAGGTCGATCTGTACGAAGGCTGCTTTTTACTTTTACAATTTTGATTCCATCTATATATATATGTTACATTATTAGATCTATTCCGCGATTTCCTTATCTTATTGTAAATTACTACTTTATATTCAATAAATCCTTATCCTTAAATAATCTCTATCGTTAATTCTGTTAAATTCCCTTTAATTTAATGTCTCACTTGTCTAAATTGCTTAAATATTACGCTTTTAGTATTCTTAAATTAAATGTTCCATTTCCGCTCTTTTTAAATTTAGATTCCCTCAAACATAAATTCTCAACATAAATAAATCACAAGAAAATACATTAAATCATACACATTTGATAATAATAAATCACTTTAATAATTGAGTTGGTTACTTTATTCAAGTTATTAATGGGTGCACTTAGGTCTACTAGCAGTCAACAAGTATTTTCATCTTTATAAATTATTTTCGTAAATCCTCTAAATATCATCAACTTATAATCCTCATATCAAGTATTTATCATCATAGTTAAATCATATCATAAAAGCAAAAAACGGTCCTTTACAGATCGATCTCAGCTATCCAATGCAAAAAAAAAAAATCATTTAAAAGTATTGAAATGCAAACGAGATATCATTATAAATTTCTTAACCCTTTCAGGGGAAGGTACTTCTATTCGCAAAATGCTGAAATGAGTGAATGACACCAGAATATATAACAGAATTTATTTGAAAATAAGCAAAGGCTTTTGTTAACGTACTTAATAAAAGGAAATTTTTTATTCTACTATTCCTGTGCGAACGTGGCATTTAAGGATTAAAATTAAGTAGTCCAAAAATGAACCACCGCCCTTGAAGGGGTTAACCCCTTAGTGCGCAGCTTTGCATATATGCAAACAACAGTGTTTTGAATTTAATAGATTTCTTTTTATTCGTATATACCTAATTCACACCAGAAAATTAAGATAGCAATATCTGCTTTAATTAATAACAGACATTCCGTATTTAAATAAAGCAAAATTAACCATTGAAACTTTCTGGTGTAAAGTCAGATTCTCTGAACTATGTAATTTCTAGAACGTATTTTAACATGGAAATGAAAGGGTTAAATGTTAAGTTTTATAAAATAAATAATTATATAAAATAAGGTATTTGGAGACATACTTATTAAAATATTGACTAACTTGCAATATTTTAGCGTAAA
Source organism: Maratus speciosus (assembly GCA_963932465.1). Taxonomy (NCBI): domain Eukaryota; kingdom Metazoa; phylum Arthropoda; class Arachnida; order Araneae; family Salticidae; genus Maratus; species Maratus speciosus. The sequence goes on from OZ010799.1 coordinate 249,361,685, forward strand.
ACAGCCACACGACAGTAGTTTTTACTTGTATTGCAGATGTGCAACTGAAGAAAAGATTGACGTGTTATATGAAAAATGTATCTCTGATTTTTTTTCATTATTTTTCCTTTGTAATAAACCTTTCAGAGAATCATATATAATTTTTTTCGAAATAAAATAAAAAATCGCGCCTTTAAGGGTTAAAGATAAATATAAATTTAAAAATAATTATAAATTTCTTATACATTCTCTCTAAACTAGACTCTTAAATATGCTTAACTGTCGGAAAGAAATCATGCAACCATAAGAAATTTCACTAGAATGATCATGAAACAGAACAATCAACAAAGTATTATACAGACAGAGGAATTCTACGGTGCGGGAAGTGTTTTGGTGTACCTCATCAAAAGAAGATTTCACTGCAAAATAGGATAGTAGGAGAGCTGTTGAACATTTTTGAGTAGGTATTTGAGGCACCCTGAAAATTTGTGCAAGACTTCTTTTATATTACCTGAATACAAAATCGAATGTCTGGCTGAAGGATCGTGGCCCAAAAACTGTGCGAGACACGTGTCAAGTGCCATTTGGCACTTGGCACGTGTCTGGCACAGTTTTTGTGCCGACTAAAGTGTCTGTCGTTTTTAAAATATTTTTTTTCTAAGCATAAATATTATTCTGCCTCAATCTCAGCGTGCCTCAAATACCTTTTTTGGGTGGTCAAAAAATGGCACTTGACACGTGTCTGGCACAGTTTTTGGGCCGACTAAAGTGTCTGTCGTTTTCAAAATATTTTTTTCTAAGTATAAATATTATTCTGTCTCAATCTCAGCGTGCCTCAAATACCTTTTTTGGGTAGTCAAAAAATGGCACTTGACACGTGTCTGGCACAGTTTTTGGGCCACGATCCTTCAGCCAGACATTCGATTTTGTATTCAGCCATTACAAAAGAAGTGTTGCACAAATTTTCAGGGTGCCTCAAATACCTTCCCTAAAATGTTTAACAGCTCTTGGACTAGGATCACTTTATTCGCGAACAATGTTGCCAGATTGGGGACTTTTTTGTCACCTGATTGTTGATTGTCACCGCTTTTTTTTAAATAGAAATATTCGGCCTATTTAAAAAAACAGATTAAAAATTCTGAAAACAAGGCGAATAATACTATTTTAAAAAAGTGGTGGCAGTCAAATAATCGGAATTTAAAAAGTGCCCAACCTGGTTGCACTGTTCGCGAACACTAAAATAAGCGATTTAAGACTCTTTTCAAATAAAAACTGGCTACATTCTAACAGATATTTGAATTCCTTTTTTTCCATATCAAATTGACAGATGCCCTTTTTAAGAAACTATGTTATTGAATGACTTTTTCCCTTTTTTTTCGGTAAAGCAGAAGGTATTTCAGAAAATGTAATTAAAATTGGCGTTTAAAAAAAAAAAAAAAAAAAAATTCCGGTAGCTATAGCGCAGGAGACAGGAAAAAACTGTCGACAATAATCGCTTATAACTCAAAATCTAATTCATTTATCGGGGGAAAAAAAGAAACGAACTGTTTGGTTACAAATCACTTCAGCAATCATCCTTTTATGTTCAAAAATGAATCCGTAAATCTAAATGCGTCAGAAAATTTTGTAATTTTGATCGAGGATAGCGAAATTTCGTTATTATTATTAAAAAAAAAAAAACATAATTGACCAAGTACAGGGCTTCTACCTTAAAGAAAATGTATTTATATGATGTTGTACCTATTTTTCAAGTACATTTGTATATTGAAAGATGTTTACTTTTCCTTAAACGTAAATAACCTATCTAGGAACAAGAAGCAGAAGAACAGATCACGTGACGTCGAAACGAAGGTCAAGACCTGTTACTATACTACTGCTGATGTAAAAGGATAGTACCTCTTCTGTTCATTTTCCATTAAGTAAGGGTGTATCCTAGGTAAGCCCCGCCCATTTAGTCAATGAAGAAAATGATTCATTTTTAAACTGAAAATTCGCTAATAAATACTCTGATTTATAAAGATGAAAAGAGAAAAAAGAATGAATTACACCAGGGCTGGGGAGAACGATGAATTATTTTATGCATTCTTACTACTATAGAAAAAAACAAATAGATGAGACGGTATTTATTAGGATTTTTTATGATGAGATAATTGATTTGGGAAAATATATCCTCTTAAATTTGAGCTAATTTTTGTTTTCTATGTGTATTTGAAGTCCGTCTTCATAGAAATTAAACAATAAGCTTTTCGTATATTTAGACATTTTCATCATGAGTGATCTGGTGTCAGTTTGAAGGCTAATTTTTCAATACAATAGAAACTTAACTGCAAAACTTACAGAACGAAAAATAAGTTTCATGCCGGAATAAATATGGAAATTATTTTTACTTTAAATATAATCATGCTTTGACTAGCTAATAATAATTTTAGGGATAACTGTTTTAAAAGCCGATTATCATTATGGTAATCCGTTTTGCAAAATTATAACAGAACAGAGTACTGTCACTCACTCTCACATGCATGCAAAAACAATGACCGGATGGCAGGCTGAGATTTAGACATTATCTTGAAATTTGTTGGATCGCCAGCAGCGCAGCAGTTAGCGTGGATGTATATATGATGTGCATCGAAAGCATAGGATAGGAGGTTTGGCTATTTGTATGTAATAATTCAAACTACGTACAGTAGAACTATCGCTAATCGTAATCTTTTTTTAGCAGGCTGTGGATTCTGCCATTCGTCAAACGAAGCCTTGCTATTTTTTTCTCAAATTCGTGATTTATACAAAAATAGAATTTAATTTGATTTCAATTTCTATTTGCATTCTTTTTTTTTTCTTTAAACAGCCATTTGTCTATTTTACATGTTAAAAGACAGCATTACGCAATCAATGATACATAATCAAATTATTTTTAATTAATGTTATACTGAATATTTGTAAATATTATAAATGTACTATCAAATAATCACGAACTATTTTTAACCCCTTGAGGGGCAAGCAAAAATATCTCTAAATATTGAATTCTCACCGGAATAATCGAAAAATTTTATTTTTAAATAAGGAAAAGCAATTACTGTACGATTTTCCTCCAAAGTTAAAAATATAAAATGTAGTTAAAATTTTTTGGTAAAAATCTTGTTTAAATTAGGTGGATATATTTTATCCCACCACCCCTCAAGGGGTTATATAATTATGTTTATTACACACAATGTTATTATAAATTTTTATATTAAAAATTCTAATGATAATTTTTCTCATTTTATTAATTTTAATATTAATTATTAACAAAGAATAATTAAACACCGTTTATAGATATACAGTCGAACCTCGTTATCCCGGGAATCTAATGACCAGAAAAAAGTGTCGTCATAAGCGGAGTGTCTGAAGAAAAATATGTCTATAAAAAGCTGTATTTTTAATTAATTTAAGACAATTTTAAATTCATAATTGTTCTTGCAGTTTTAAGCAATAAAACATTATTATTAAACAAATTAAACACAAAAAGAAAATTGAAATAAAAATCAGATTTATGATGATTTTTTACTTACCCATCATACGTAGTATAGAGTAAATCTTGTAATCGTTTTAAAAATCGAAAAAAAAAATTGACGGATTTACACGTTTCAGACACTGGAGATTCCGAAAAACATATTTTTAGAAAAAAAATTGCCGTCCGTCTGTCTGCGTGTGTGTGTCTTTAAACGCTCTATCTCCCGAACAAATTGAAACAGAGACTTGAAATTTGGTGTGCACTTAGTATGTAATAATGGGAAGAAGCCTATTGAATATCAGTAACCTCGATTATCCAGAACTATTTTTTCAGACTCTCGAAATTTTCGTTCTCATAAAAGGTATATAAATTTTTTCGAAATTGTTTATTTTAAGGAGTGAATATAAAAGACAAAAAAACACATAAATTTTGCATAAAGAATGAAGTGGATCGTATAATGAGTTGCAGAGATATTTGTAATCATATTTTCCACACTCTTAGATTTTTCATGACCCTGTATTTCATTCAAATTTCAATCCAAAGATGTACTTTAATTGGAAATGAGACGCTTAATCTAACTCAGTAAACTGTTGGTTAATATGATTATCATTTTTGGAGTTATAAGAATGTTTCTTTTACGCAATTCGACACTACTTGATTATCCCTTCGACCAAAAAACTATCGCCAAACTATAAGATTTAATGCCAATAATGGCTTATCGTAAATGTCACATTCACTTGACATTAAACACGTTACACGTATTTGTAACGTCATCAAGTTAATTGTAATTCGACGTTTTATTTGTACTTTTATTAAACTTCTACTAATTTATTTGTTCTTTCATTACTTAAAATAAAAATTATGCCAATTTGTATAATTTTGAGAGTAGTTTGGCGATTTATATAATTTGTCGAAATGGGTCGACGACGGCATAATCAAGTAGTACCCGCAATTCACTAAAGCTGCTATCAGATTCACCAACTTTTCAAGCAATTTTTGAGCCAACTCTTGATTTCCTCACTTTTTGCGAAATATTGTCTCAACACCCAGTGTAATAGCAAACAGCAATATCCCCAACTTTTTATCCACAGCTATAAAAAAAGTCTGCGCTAGCCGATACCCCCCCCCCCCCCAACCTTCAACATTTCAGCCAATCAGAGATAAGCGATCTATACGAATAGGCAATAAATATTAACGGCTGGTAGTAGTAGTACTGGTTTTCCTCCAACTTTAGCAACAACAATTGTACCCTTTTTCTCCCTTTGAACGGAAAAAAGTTGGGGTTAAAATCGGCTGAAAACTTGGTTGGTTGAAAAGTTGGTGAATCTGATAGCAGCTTAGTGCTACAATTCACTATGTATTAAAAATATTTAAACAGACGTATAAGTTTTATTTTGGAATTGCAATACATTTTATAAACAGTTTGCACATTATTTATTTTTCTATTTTATATTCTGTATATCTATGACGGGTAAGTATTACGGTGGTCCCAAAATGTGTCCCGGACCCCCTTAACTTAAAAAAAGTCTGTAATATTACTTTATACAGATTTCTTATAAAAAATATATTTTTCATAAAAATTTTCGCACTTTTGTAACCACCCGAACAATTCATCTGTAACATTCTCGAGCAGCTGGAATCCCCTTCAAATTATAACGAAGGCTTTTACCATTTTTTTCTTTTAAATGGAAATGATTAAATAAATAATTTCATTTTCATACAAACCACTGAAATTAATTCATACGTCCATCGCAACAGCAATCTCTTCGCTTGAATGTTGTACACTCACGAAAGTGGGATAAACTTCGTTATATAGAATGTGTTTTTCGTAATATGGAGTTTAATTTGTATGTCAATGATGTTCAAAGTCAAGTTTCAGCAGAAAATGTCGTTAAGTAGGAAACTTCGTTATACAGGGACTTCGTTAAAGGAAAGTTCGACTGTATATATAACGGACAAATACTAATAACACTGCTAATCAAGTGACGGCAGTAGATTTATCCATTTGTATTGAAAATTTGGTACCGCTGAAGTGGTCTGAAAAGTTTCGTTTATGTCACAGACATATCGTTGATTTTTTGAGCAAAGGTATTTTTTGACGAAGGAGCTGGACACTAACTTAACCCATTAAAGACGGAATTATCTTTTCTTTTAAAATACAAAAATTGCCTTTCGTACCACTTTTTCAGAAAAGCAATATTTATCTTATTTTATAGCAGATTTTCTGTCAATAAAGAAAGTGAAAATTTTTGTTCTAAATTACTGGTATTCAAACAGTAAAAGGGTTGACAGCTATGCTGTGACCATATAATAACGCTAGTCCTTAATGGGTTAACAGTCTTTTTGTCAAGCAAATTTTTTTGGCAATATCGATTGTACAAGGTATTACCCCTTTCGACTCGGGCGTCTCTTACACAAATTTTATTTGGTTGACACCGCTTTTTTTAAAGAAGTTTATTTCAAGTACACAATTTCAAAAATGCTCTAATTAAATAAAACGTCTCAAACATACTATTATTATGGACACCTAGTGAACTCTGTGTTCACCGCATTTAAATTGCTTTCTGTCTTTTTCTTTCTTAAAAAAAGCTCTTCTTTCTGTATATGTATTATTATATATATAGGAAAAAATATATACTGCCCATGATAGTGCCTTTTTTTGTGTTGTGTGCTTGTAAAGTGGCTTTTGCTCCCTCCTTTACAGCTTTTACTGCCCAAGCTTGGTGAGAGTAATTCTGAACAGTGCTAACTTTAATTTCTTTTTTACATCTTTTTCTTGTTATATAGTAGTTTTTATAACTACAGCTATACTTGATATTGAGATCTCTATCAACTAACTTACTTGACTTAAGTTTAAATACTTAATTTGAATCTTATCCATAAACATTATATTTTCGATTTTTCATTAACTTTCTTCATTTATCCATTAAGTAGTTTAACACTGTATTTTTTATTTTGCCAGAGGCTCAAAAAATCATAAGACATATCTCTAATAGGCTGGGTGTTAACCCTTTAGTGCGCCGCTTTGCATATATGCAAACAACGGTGTTTTGAATTTAATAGATTTTTTTATTCGTATATACCTAATTCACAGCAGAAAATTAAAATAGAAATATTTGCTTTAAATAATAACAGTCTGTATGTACTTAAATAAAACGAAATTCACCATTGAAACTTTCTGGTGTAAAGTCAGATTCTCTGGACAACGTAGTTTCTGGAGCGTATTTACTCATGTGAATTAAAGGGTTAAATGTTAAGTTTTATAAAATAAATAATTATATAAAATAAGGTATTTGGAGACATACTTATCCTTTACTATTTAGGTATTTGGAGACATACTTATTAAAATATATTATAATTTGCAATATTTCAGCGTAAAACAGCCACACGACAGTAGTTTTTACTAGTATTGCAGATGTGCGACAGAAGAAAAGATTGACATATTATATGAAAAATGTATCTCTGATTTTTTTTTCATTGTTTTTCCTGTGTAATAAATCTTTCAGAGAACCACATACATTTTTTTCGAAACAAAATAAAAAATCGCGCATTTAAGGTTAAGCCAATCACAGCTAAGAAACCTCTCAATGCTGCTCACCTGTTCGTTGAGCACCACTTGCAGATAGTTTTTCAATATATAAACATTTTTGTAAGGTTGAAATCTGTACACGTTTTTGAAAAAATCCCTTGATACAAATGTGTTGATTTCGTTCAAATTTTCTTTACATTCCTAAAGCGTGACGGATCTCTTGAAGTGAACACGCATAGTAAATGTTGGGAGCCTCTGCTGTGTGAATTTGAAATCCTCCAACAATAAAAATTACAAATTAATAAAACTCACACCATGATTGGTAAAGCATAAAGTTATTTAATAAATTTCTGGCTTTATAACTCAAATATGCTTCCATTAAATTAGATTAGATGAAATAAAATCAAGTAAGCAGCAGATGATCTGCTGCAAGTAGTTCAAACAATATCCCGTTGAAAAGTCAAAAGTAGAAGTTGACTGAGAAAGCTTACTTGTGTGTCGGTGTAGCTCCGCTCCCTTTGGAGATATTTCAGCTACCTCTTGACTGCGCAAGTTAGTTGAGGTTGCTGCGTTTAAGACGAAGCGCTTAATGCATGCAAAAGTCTGTTTAGATTGCTTGTTTTGATCGATGATGGCGATTTTTACATGGTCACATTTTAAATGATTTGCTATGCTTAAATGATTAATCATAATTATTAATGTATAATTAATATATTTTATAAAACTGTTATTAATATTATATTAATTAATATATTATATTTAATTAAAAATTAATATAAATTAATTATATTACATAATATTAATAATTTTAGTATACTAATAATAATACTATTATTATTAATATATTTACTAATAATTATATATTAATAGTATATATAATAATATATGTTTTTCAAGTGAAAAAAAAAAGCAAAATATATGAATTTTTTTGGTTTTAGCATGATTACTATACTGAAACGCTTATTTGATTAATTTTCAAAGCTGAAGCTTATATAGTTTGAAAGTAAAAGTGCGCGTAAACTCTAAATTTACTAATCTGATAACTTTCAATCGTACTCACCGTCTGTCTATAAATGATTATAACTCAAGAAATAACGCCGATTTTTGAATGAGGGTTTTTGCATATTGTTGAGAATTTTTTAAGAAACTAGGGGGCTCTGCCCCTTAGAGCTGCGCCCGCTAACCCCCGTTCAGACACCGCAAACTCTAAAAGCACGCTAATTTCATCGGTTTAAAAAAAATTCGGACTAATGAATTATAATTTAAAAAACAATGGCTATCTCCGTGTTAACGGGTTGTTTTCGTCTTTGATTAAATCACATCAGTGAAACATGTGAAAACAAGCTAATATAAAATGATTTAAGTAAATAGAGTCTTTGTCTCCTGGTATTTTTAACAACGCTATAAGAATTTTTTTTTAAATAAGACATTTTAAATGTATCGTTTTAAATCTGGCGTAATTTTCACCAAAGTTTTCTTTCTCTTTTTAATATTCACGGGAAAATACTTTTGTTGTTAGAAAGGAAACATTATTTACGTTGTCTTAGAATTCTCAACACAAAAGCAATTCGAGTCTTGTAGGCACTTCAATAACATCTGCATTGGTTAATTAGTTCAAAATATCTCAATTTGTTGATTTTATGTAAGTAAGTAAACCCTATTGGTTTACAATGGAAGTCTATGGAAATTTGGCGAAATATTAGAGATATCGCCAAGTTGGCGTTTCTTTTGCGACTAATTTTAGTCACCAAATTTGGCCATATATCGCCAAGTTAGGGACAAACTTGGCGGCATTTGGCGACAGAACAGGGTCCTCTCTATTGTTACCCCCTTTATATGTATGGTGATGCATTAAATGCTGTTCAATATATATAGATAGATAGATTAGTTTTAAAAGGTTATCCCAAAATATGAAATAAATGTCTCGAGCAAGTATATTTTTTAATGTACACTGTTTCGCAATATTATGGTTTGGCAATTTTAAATATGGCATAATATCCTCCATTTACATCTTTTAAGGCATATTAATGAATTTATTTTTTTACAATATCCTTTCTTTTTTAAAATTCACATGCAAATGTAGCTTTTATGACGTAATTATCAATATTTTCCTGCTTTTAATACGCAATCATTTAATTCTCATTTGAAAGTTTTTTCTGTTTATAATAGTCATGTGTAAATAAATTTTTAATTTGAAGGAAATATTATTCTTTACGCTGTTTTTAAATTTGGCAACAATTTAAAATAATACCCTTTTTTTAAATTTGTAAAAAATATCTCTCGAAATGCTGAAAATTTTAATTTAAAGTAGAAATAAAACCTCAAAAAAAATTTAAATTAAAAAAATAAATGCAGTCTGCACACCGGAAACTTCTACTGTATAAAATGATCTAATAATGATTAAATTCTTACGTATAGTTTTTGCTGCTATAAATTTTTTTTTAATGGAACGATTTTGACCCACTTTAACATTAAATATCTCTTAAAATAATTCTTAGGTTTCAAAACTGTCTCCATCAGCGTGTTTATCAAACATTTCTCTACAGTACCAAACAATTTCACATTTTTGTATGCAATATTTTTCTTAATATTGACGAATAAAGACCTCTGGTTACAAAAAATTCAAAACCGGCGGCGGCGGTGACAGCGTTAGTTTTTATTTTATTTTAGAATAGAGAGACTCAGAATAAAACATAATCCGAAAACTGATATTTTGAAAGTTTAACCCTTTCCGGCACAGAAAAATTAAATTTTATTCGTAAAATGATGAAATGATTGTCTGACAAGAGAATTCACAAACGACCTTTCTAGAAAGAAAAAATCCCTGACGGCTCCAGCCTACAGGCGGAGGTAGATTTCGAAGTTAAGTACTAAATTCACCAACAAAACTTAAATCAACATTAGAGATAAACCCAGTTCCTTCACTAAGAATGAGCTCTAGGGAGCTAAACATTTTGTGAAAATTCTAATATACACGAATACACACACACATGCATATGGAATAGGTTTAAAAATGGCTAAAACAAATTCAGAAAACCTCAAAGTGTTAAAATATGTTAATATTTCCATAGTCGGGTTTTTATAATGTTTTAATACGTTTCTTCAAACTCACATGACGTTACATGTTCACCTGCTGAGGTACATTATATTTCCAATATGACGTAATACATATATTTTTTTAATTCGGCTAATTCCATGGGTTTTTGTAGTGTAAGTCACATAGCGGATAACTGAAATCCTCGTTGGCCACCGTTATTTTCGAAAGGTTTTCTCGGCTTATTCAATGAATGGGATATCTCCGATAAACTAGGTGACATTTTCCGTTCTAAAATACTGGTAGCCAAAAATCGCAGCCTGTGACTTACACTACAAGTACGTATGGAATTAGCCATTCGTCAAACTATTTATTTCATTTTGAGTTTTCATTCTGAAATCTTGCTCTAGAAAACTTATGACGTAATATTCAATTTGTTTTCAATTCGTCAAACTATTTATTTAATTTATTTTTTCACGTGAAAAATCTTGCTATAGAAAAGCAATTGTTGTGGTGAGAATTTTATTGTTGTTGTTTTTTTAATTGTTGGCAACTGCTATAATGAAAAATATATTTATTTTTTCCTGTCGTTGTGTAAGAGATGATTTTATCAGAATCTTGTTAAGACGGTATTCAAAATTTTTAACCCTCCCATTTCCATTCCCTTGGGCCGATTTTGCTCATTTTCAATCCCCGCTGAGATATTAGCCATCTCGAAGTTGTTGGCGAGTTTGAAGACGATCCGTGCATAATTGCGACTTTTATCGTGCGGACAAAATTTAGTACATACATACATACATACATATATATATATATATATATATATATATATATATATATATATATATATATAAACTTTTTAGGTGGGGGTGGTTTTGGGTTCCTGGGGTCATATAATGAAAAGTTATGAAGGAATTTTTCAAAAGTCGCACCATGGTAACGACTGCAATAGGTAGTATTTCTTACGAAATCTACCTAAAAACTAGGCCAACAATGGAACAATGTGAGCTGGTTTATGGATTTCCTAGTTGCTTTGCAACTGCACATGCAGTTTAGACGTAGTGTGATTTTCAATGTAACGGGAGACATAAAAGAATGTTTAAACGCGGCTGTTGGCCACAAGATAAAATAATAAAAGTTAAAGAGTTAGACAAAAAAATAAAATTGTTAGTATAACATGATCAGGAAAAAAAAGTACCATGTGATCCTAACAAACTGACAGTCCTTGAACAGACGAAAAGCTACCAAGGGGAAGCCCCAGCTTAAAGAAAAAAAAAAAAAAAGACTCAGAGACCATACATTAAGTTTATCAAAATATGAAAAACTAGACCATTTAAACTTTCATTGTAAAACAAAAATTTTACTATATTCTTGGTGCCGTTTGTATGTTTGGAATTAAAAGTAGGTGATCCCGCTGTGGGATCGCTGCGCTTGAAAGGGTTAAACATCCTGTGTCTCCTTAATAGCTCATACTCATAACTTTTGATACCTACAAAATTGATAAATGTAAAAAAAAAAAAAAAAAAAAAAAAAAAAAAAAAAAATCTTTATTATTTGTGAAAGAAAACTTGGGTAAATTATAAGTCATTGTTCAAGAACTACTTTTTTCATAAGTCGTAAGGATAAGGAATGACTAATATAATTTTAGCTATGACTGGTCGAAAAACTCTCCATTTTTCATACACAATTGTTCCCCCTCATGCACGCTGCTGCAGATAGAAAAGGTAATGATGAGCTTGCAATTTAAAAATTATATACTAATTAAAAATGGTACTACTTAGTAATCCCGTCAACCAATTTCGCCAAATTATACAAATTGCCATAATGTTTTTTTTTTTTAAATAACGAAAGAACAAATAAATTAGTATAACATTAATAAAAATACAAATAAAACGTCGAAATAAAAAAAACTTGATGACGCAAACATGTGTAACTTGCTTAAAGTCAAGTGAATGTGACATTTACGATTAACCATTATTGGCATTTGATCTTGTAGTTTGGCGATAGCTGTTTGGTCGACGGGATAACTAAGTAGTACCTTAAAAACATATATACAGGCATCCCCCGACTTACGTAATACTCGACTTAAGTAAATTCGCACTTACGTAAGAAATTTCGAAAATTACATTTATGAACATACTAGTGCGTTTGATACGCTTTTGCATACTTTTGATAATTGTTTTATAAATAAAATATGCAGATAAAAATCACAACAATAATATAGGTTTATATATTAGATGTAGTTATATTTTTATTGGAATATACAATCAAATCTTTAACAAAACAAACACAAATCTGATTAAAATGAGCCGAAAAAAAAACCCCTCTGTTTAACCGTTACAATTTTGTTAGCTGAATTCAAACAATAAGTTTCGGTGAAGAGGAACGGGTGTATTTTTTCTTACAGCTTCAAAGCTGTTCTTTTGACGTACTAGATTCAAAATTGATATAAACCAGTAAATCTGCAGGTCAGGAGCCTCAACGTCAGCTCTGCAAGTCATTATTTTTAAACACACTTTTGGGTAATATTCAACTCCCTGCAAACCGCAATTTAAAGTTTTCAGATTACGTAATTATTTACAAGAATAAAAAATACGAAGTTTTCAGACATTAATGTAAAATGTATGAAACGTTATGTAAGGATATTCTGAAATTTTCATGAGCTGCTGCTAATTCTGGTATTTTTTTAGATAATAAAGTAGATTTCTACAGGGGGGGGGGGAGCCCTGCTGAACCCCCCGTGGTCGCATTAAATTTACATATGTAACTTTTTATTCATTGTGCTAATGGTTATCGTAAATCTTAGATTGATTTTTACTCTTCCGAGCCTTATTTTTTAATACCGGTGAACAGAAGATAATTTACATTGACGCAATTATATTAAAAGTTTACGTTTTATGAACGAAAAAGTAATTTCCCTTTAAAAATAAAATAATTTTCATTCATATTTTCTGAAATGAGGCTGCATTAGGAAGTAACACTAGTCAAAAAATATTTTTTTAGGCAATCTAGTTAATGTTTGGCTTTTAACCCTAGATCTACCGGGAATTTTATTCAAGTTTTAATAAAACGTTCTACACCAGAATTTTTATTTAAAACTATTTAACTTATTTATTTACCTTATTTTTGTCTGGTTTATATACTTAGTTTATTTTAAAGAAATTTCTGGTTTGAATGAATATTTTGTATGTACCTGTCGGGTCCAATGGACCCGTCTGGTAGACGGAGGGTTAAGAGTGAAAATATTTATTTCCCGATACTATGACTTTTCGACATAGATAATTTTTCGGTGCATAATTTTGGCATTTACTAGCTATTTCCTTTTCAAAAGTTTTTTTCTTATTAAAATTTTCGATAAAAAATTAAAAATTTCCGTTAGCCGTGTGCAGACGATAAATCGTGAGACATTGGTAACATTTTTTTTTAATATTAAGAATTAATATCATAACACAAGGTCCTTTTATTTCAACCTCAAAGCATATTCGTTTTGATTTTGATATATGAGGTCAAATTCACCTTCTTTTCGTATTTTCGTTTTATTTCCAATATGAAGACGTATCTTCATGTCTATTGTTTATTTCATTTTCCTTTTGCACATGAAAATCTTTCAAATTAAAATTAATTGTTTAGGTTAAATTATTATTCCGGGGTCTAATTTTCTTGGCAACGGAAAAGAAAAAAAAAAAAAAAAAAGATTGTTAAATTTTATAGAAAAATGTCAATTTGAATGCCATTTTGAACAAAATAAATAGAACATAGCCTGCCTTTATTTCTGGGGTAAAATCCATCTATAAAGACAAAAAGGCATTAATTCATCCCTTTTTGACGCTCATTTGAATTTGACTTCAAACAATTACGCATACTTTCACATCTACGATATTCATAGGTGTAGTTTCGTTGCTAGGCAACAGTTAAAAGAAAATTAAAACAATGAAATGTGTACATTCTAAAGAAGTAAATTTATAAAAGAAAATATTTTATATTATTGGAACGCATATATAAAATCCCTCCATAAGTTATACATCGAATTTAAAAACTCTGAGAAATGCATAGGGAAAATTTCAAACTAATATGAATAATGTATTATTCCAATTAGGACATTTCATCATCCATAATTTACCATTTAAATCCTTCAGTCATATGAGCCATTTCCTTTCAACAAATAAAAATGGAAAAATCGTCTGAATTGCCATAGAAAAGCATTATTGTGAAAAATAAAATATTCTATATTTTCCGAACGAATGAACCAAATATAACAAAAAACTATACAGCTAATTCTGGGTACATCACCAACATATCCACTTAATTTCAAGTTAATCGGATGCTTTTTGCGGCAGTTATCGCGGAACAGACAGACTAACAGACTAACGGAAACCAAAACTTTTCGTGTCTCCACAGTAAGCCTTCACTGACGTTTCGGCAATTAATTCATCAATGCTAAATTTATAAATCCCATATTCCACAAGATACTTTTTATTTGAAATGTGTTTTTTCAGTTTGTTTTTATATTTTTTCATACTTTTATAGTTTATATCGAAGTAAATACTGCTGCATGCAACTTTATTTATAAAATGATACTGTGTAAATAATGTATATATTATATATGTATAATAAATATTGCGATTTCTGACGAAATTTTACCTAAGGAGTTTACAAATTCGACTTACGCAAAAGTTTAAGGAACGCATTACTTACGTAAGTCGGGGGATGCCTGTATACTTAAATCTTTTTTTTTTTCAGAATAATAAATTTATTATTTAAATAAGTTCTTTTTCCTATTATTTACATAACTTAACCCTTTCAGGGACTTAAGTCACTTCCATTGCTAAAATATTCAAATGACTGAGTGACACCAGAATTTATGTAAAAATTTATCTGGAAATAAGAAGAAGCTATTTTTCCACGTACATAATAAACGGAAAAATATATCAAAATGCTGGTGCCATTGTGGCATTTGAGAATTAAAATTAAGTGGCTTCATAAACATACCACCGCCCTTTAAAGGGTTAAATGTTTTGATATTCAAATGATTTAAACTAGGTACAACTTAATAAATAAATAAATAAATAAACCTCTTTGCTGCATTTTGGTATTAATAAATCGTCTAATATACAGCCCCGCCTCTTTCAGAATACACATTTTAAAATCTTTAAACTTTGCTTTAAAAAATGCTTTGGTTCTACCTTTTATTTGTGACTGTGTAATAACAATAAAAAATCTATCATCTAAATTATTTCTATCTCCCTCAGAAATTTCTGCTTATCCACCCATGTTCGTTCGCCCCCAATGTGAACATTACTAAATGTGTAACATCAGTAATGTTCGTATCGCAGAAAAACTTTCGATTTAACTTAGAATCTATGTAATGAAATTAAATTTTTAATTTGCACCTATGGAAGGGGACGGGGGAAGGGGAAATCCTTTTTTTTTTTAAATTTTTTCTTACACTTGCACTTCTAAATGAAGCCCTAAAATATTTTTTACATTATGAACGAAAATAATTAGTTTTTGATATATTCTCACTAACGATTTTGATGTCAGGAACTCGAAATTGACCCAGACGACCTACAGCAGGGATGGCGAACCTTTTTGAGTATGCGAGCCAAAATTTAAAAATTATTATGTACCAACATTCTAACGTGCCAGAAACATTTTAACCAATATTATAGCCATGTCGCATCGAATTCCCTATTTAATAATCTATAAATGAGTTTTTCTTTTATTGTATACTTCCGAATCAGATCATTTTTACTTCTTCAGGTAGAAGCAGGTTGAATAGATACACAATTACTTACAATATCAATTAAAATTCAATTTTAAAAATTAAAACCTAAAGTAACTTAAAGCCTTAAACCTAAATAAAATCAAACCTAATCTGAAGTGGAAGCATGTCAGTTAGGTATATCACCATGCAAACTATCTCTTGAAATTCAATTTTCAAAAATAAAACTTTTGAAATTTGATAGAGAAGGAAAATTATTTAGAAAACACCATATGTTGAATGGTTTTGCGAGAAAATACGTTACAAGGCGCTTTCATTGAAATTTATACCTTAATTCATTCAAAACTAACGGATTATTTTACAGTAAATTATATAGCTGTTACACAAAATTATACTTTTTGTAAAAAAAAAACAAAACAACATAAAGTGGATTGTTCTCCATAAACGGAATATGATCTATGAGTTTTTTCGCATGCAAGATACGTTTTCTTACGTGCCAAGTTCGGCACACGTGATATAGGTTCGCCATCCCTGCCCTACACCCTTTTCTTAAACACAGTTTTATCAAACTCAGGAGCATCTTTTAAGCATTCTTTCTTTGATTAAGATGACATTTTTAGGACCTCGTCCACTTTTCATGTACAAAATTAAATGAAAGGATAAATATTTAACTCCTTACAAATACTTCTTACTACAGTAGTCCCCGTTTAAACGAATATTGACGATTCCAGAAATAATATTCGATTAAGCGGGTAATTTGGTTAAATGGGGAATTATAACTGTAATATTTAATGCGTAATAAAAAAGCAAAATAATCGTCTACGATATATTTAATTAACAGCATAATAAATAGTTAATAGAATAACATAAACTAAAATAAATACAAATGCTAATATAAAGTAAATACGTATTAATTTAATGTTAGTACATACATTTATATGGTTTACGTCACACTTAATGCAGCTCGTTTGAGTTGGGTCAAAAGTTTGCTACTTCTAATTTACGTTACTTACATTGCCTTAAAAAAATCGTTTAAAGTGGTTTGTTTAAGTGGAATTTTAAAGGAGTAAATATCGAATTATTTTTCGAATGAGTGCAAAATATCACAACTAACCATCTCGAGTCTCGAAGTGACGGCACATTGGTTAACAGAAAGAAGTGATGGTGGAGAGATCAAGATGGGGGAAAATCATTTGACCTGTCCATCATACACCTGCCGGCCGAAATCATTGCAAGAAGAACTAAAAATTTGTTTTCAGCGTAAAGGAACCAAAAATGACAAAAGATGGAAGGAAATTCCAGCTGAAACGTGCTTTCTGGGGCTATTTTCAAACCTCGGTCACACAGTTGTTATTCGATTAAGCGAGGACGTTCGTAAAAGGTATTTGGTTTAAGCGGGGGAAAATAACATAGAACCAATAGGAATAAATTTGGTTTCGGAGGATTCTATTCGAATAAGCGGTGTATTCGATTATCCGTGACCCGATTGAGTGGGGAGGACTGTAATAGGATTCAGTTTTACATATTTAACTCCTTGCAAATATATCTGATTAATAGGATTCAGTTTTAAATATCTAACTCCTTACAAATACTTCTTACTAATAGGATTCAGTTTTAATTGTAGTTTTAAAATTTATATGCTGCAATTTTCCCTTTATCCATGTAGCATAAAATATTTTGATTTAACTGAAAAGCTAAGTAATCAAATTAAATAGCACTTACAAGAAGGAAACTGTTTTAAATAGCTGCTTTTAATTAATTTCATATGATTAAATAACCTTTTAATATTAATTTTTTCGTTGTTGTTGTTTTTATATACGAAATGTTGGCAACTTCATTCTCAATGTGTCCAATGGTCAATTTTCAAATTGTCAGCCATAGACATATAGTTCTAACTGCAAAAATATTTTAAATGAGGTAAAAAATTATTTTATAAAAGTTGTTTTGGTTAATAAAAACATTCTTAAAAAGTTACGAAATTTAAATTTTTATGCAGTCACCTTATCGAATGATGACCGTCTGAACTTGTCAGAGAGCTTTGCATGTGATCAGCAGTTGTGGATACACAGCGCCCTCTATAACTTCATGCATTTGTTTGCGCCCATACCTTCCTATGTAAGATTATCTTCTTTTGCTATTATTTACCTCCCCACCAAATTTGAACGACCAATCCTGGTACACCCTGTAGATAAGTCGATATAAAAATATACAAATCTAAATTTTAGATATATTAAATGTCTATGTAGATTTAAATTTGCAATTAATATTCATGCCGGAAAAATCTCAGAGAATAATTTTACTAGATAATAATATATTGGCTGCGGCTTATTATGTAGCGAAGCAAACATATATGCCTATCTACACAGAGTATGGGAGATCTATCAGAGAATCGACTCTTGCAAAAAAAAAAAAAAAAAAAAAAAAGAAAGAAAGAAAAGGATAATTTGAAATTGAAAGTTTTCCCGCAACTAAAAACATGTTTTAGTGCTAGAAAACAATAAAAAAATTCTTAATAATTTAATAACATTTTTGCAATTGGATATATTCCTATAAAAAGGACAGCTTATTATTTGGTAGGAATTAATGAAGAATGAAAGAGATACAGCATACCTTCAGTTTTTATCTATTTTCTTTCTATATTTGTATGAAACTGAGGTTCAATTATCTTTAAGGCTGTTCTCAACTGCTCTGCTCAACAAGCGCAAAACGTTTTGACACATTTACAAATTACCTATCTACACAGAGTATGGGAGATCTATCAGAGAATCGACTCTTGCAAAAAAAAAAAAAAAAAAAAAAAAAAAAAAAAAAAAAAAAAGAAAGAAAGAAAAGGATAATTTGAAATTGAAAGTTTTCCCGCAACTAAAAACATGTTTTAGTGCTAGAAAACAATAAAAAAATTCTTAATAATTCAATAACATTTTTGCAATTGGATATATTCCTATAAAAAGGACAGCTTATTATTTGGTAGGAATTAATGAAGAATGAAAGAGATACAGCATACCTTCAGTTTTTATCTATTTTCTTTCTATATTTGTATGAAACTGAGGTTCAATTATCTTTAAGGCTGTTCTCAACTGCTCTGCTCAACAAGCGCAAAACGTTTCGACACATTTACAAATTCATTTTTTAACGGAAAGATATAAATTTGGAAGTCCTGACTATGGATGCGATTTGGAATCGAACTGTGTTTTTCATTTTTTGCTAAATAAATTAACCATTGAGTTATAAGCGATTTTGATCACATGACAAAGACGTTTTTCGCCGTTCGCTGACTGGTTTGTCTGCTTTCTTCGTCAACTTTGACATTATTTTCTGAAAGATCTATTGCATTTGCAAAAAAAAAACCGGAAAAAACAGCGTGATTACATTGTTTCTGAAAAACAACACCTGCTAGTTTCATGCATTTCAGACCAAAAATAAATTTAAACTTATGTCATAAAGTAGCCCTCTTGAATTTGAGAATAGTCTTAATGACTTATCAGGCACAGTGGAGCACTATATATGTTTTTCAGAAACTGACTCTTAAAAATATGCAACCACAAAAACATATTGTACTCTTGCTTCAAAAGTGCCACAATTCCATAAACTCCATTTTTCAGAAAAGGTTGTCCATTTTTGGCTGTATTTTCAGTGCACTATCTGGCACTTTAGATGATTGTTGCAGGCGTGAAAAACCAAGCCGAATGGCAGCCATAACTCAAAAATACCAATTTTTGAGTTGTGGAACTTTGGAAGAAAGGGTGCAATATATTTGAAAATAAAAGTAAACACACAGATCTGGTACATAAGACATAAGAAAATAACTTTATTTAATATCGCTAAATATTTTAACATTATTAAATATCTGCACAATGGAGATAATTATTTAATTAATTTGAAGATAGTTTTAAATTTCACAAAAAAATAAACATATAACAAGTGCTCCATTGAATTAATTTCAGAATTTCATTTATTTTTCTGCCTGTAACAAATGTATCGTACAATGCAAATTCCAAATAGCACACAGTCAAACAAAAATTGACAGTTAAAAACTTTTATTTATCTTGACCAAAGGGAAAAAAAAATTACATTATGTTGATTTAAAATTTCGTGGAGAATTTCTCAGAAACGTGTATGGAAACTAAAACATATGACAAAGACTGTGAATGCTTCTTTTTCTTTCTAAATGAGAAAAGCAAAATATATCAATATCAATACTATTTTACTGATAATGTTTTTTGTCATATGCTCTAATGTTATGAATTCTATTTAGTACAAAACAGTGGCGTGCAGAAAGACTGAGAGCCTGGGTAGTAATTCGAATATGGGCCGCCTCCCACCACATCATAATACAATGAGACATGCTACGGCGAAACACAATCAATAAAAATATAGTTGTTGTTGTAGTATATTAGGAAGTTTAATTGCTTAATATACTTTTTGGCAGGATCATGAAATTTTCTGTTTGAACCAGGATTCTGTTACAAACAGGAAAATATAAAAATAGCAATTTTGGCCTTTTTATTTTTATTATTTGTTGGATATTGTAACTAACGAGGATCAAAGCCAGATCCTCTAGGAGGGCCGGGTCCCAGTAACTTGTACCAGCTCTACCCCCTCAGTACGAGCCTTCAAAACAATAATCACTACATAATAACAATGTACATTCAGTTTAAATTTTAATACATATTTATTATTTTGACTGCTTATTTTTTATTAATAGTAACTTTTGTAAACATTTTTAACTTGTCATTCAAATCTTGAAAAAAAAAAAAAAAATAGTCTTAGAATTTCAAAATAAGAACAGTTGTAAAATAAGATAAGCTTCAAGCTTTTTTTTAATTCTTGTTTAACCCCAGATCTACCGGGAATTTTATTCAAGTTTTAATAAAACGTTCTACACCAGAATTTTTATTCAAAACTATTTAACTTATTTATTTACCTTATTTTTGTCTGGTTTATATACTTAGTTTATTTTAAAGAAATTTCTGGTTTGAATGAATATTTTGTATGTACCTGTCGGGCCCAATGGACCCGTCTGGTAGACGGAGGGTTAAAGAAACTATACCATTAAAGAAAAAAGTATTAAATCTATTTTGAGACTAAGTGTTATGTTTAAAAGTGCAATAGGCAAAAATCTGTTAAGGAAAAAAAATGGTTCAACAAATTGACTCATAATATCAAAGCTTTCTAATTTTTACGTAAATGGTATTTTTTATATCTCTCATTTATGATTGTTTATATGTATATTTGCTTACTTTTTCTGTTTAAATGAAAAAGAAACTGCCCATTAACAAACTTCCATTATTACTGGTATTTATTGTGTCTTAACTATAACAGCAGTAAACAAAATCAAACAATGGAATTTTTATACAGATTTTTAATGTTTAGTGGGATACCTTTCTGACAATCTTTTATAGTTAGGATACACAAACAACCAATTGGGTGTAGTAATGAGTCACTTGTAAAGGATAGAGAAATTATTTTGCTTAAAAAACACATGAAAAATGTATTCAAATGTGAAAAATAAAACATTATATATATGTAATATGAAGTACACAGATATTTCTCCTAAGATTAATACTAATATTTTTTTAGCCAGTCCTCTCAAAATGAAACTAAATAAGTAAAAATGAAACACACTGCACCTAAATTTTGCTGCATTATTACTTCTACAATTTGTAGATTTGCTTTTTTTTTTGTGAAATTGTGAACTATCACACATTATATAGATGACCGAAAATCTCTGCAATCTGGATTGTCTCTTAATCCACCACGTCTTCTTACAGATGAGAATGCATTCTTAAGTGCAAAAACATTAAAATTAGGAGTAGCAAATTTCCAGAAAATCAACAACGATTTTTTTTTTTTAATCAACTAGCAAAACACAGTACATGATGTTGTTCTGGTGTGCTTCGATGAACATTATTTAAGAATGTCAATGGGTTCCATCTAATAATTAACCCTAGAACTACCGGAAATTTTACTCAAGTTTTATAAAAACATTCTACACCAGAATTTTTACTTAAAACTATTTAATTTGTTTATTTAACTTATTATTGTCTGATTTATACATTTCGTTTGTTTTGAAGAAATTTCTGGTTTGAATAAATATTTTGAATGTACATGTCGGGTCCATTGGACCCTTCTGGTAGACAGAGGGTTAAATATTATCTAAAGAGGCGCTGAAGCTAAGCCCTAACGAGCTTTGGTGAAATTTAACACTGTGTCAAACTAAAATGTTGATCAGTAAGACTATTTTATAAACAAGAACAAAAAGTAGAGAGTAAACATAAAACAATAACGAGTAAAAATGGCTGATACAGTTGCAATTAGTTCAGGTATTCATCGTTGGCATTCAGACAGAAAACCATTCAGTTTATACTTCTGCGCGCTAGACAAAAGCATGCTTTTACATGTGTGGCGTGCTGTATAAGCACTTTGATAAGGAAGAATGCAAAGAAAAATAATTTTACGCTTTGCCTTATTTTTATTTATTTATTTATTTTTTTTTTGTTGTTGTTGTTGTTCCTTTGGATTCAGGAGCACAGCAACTACGAACTACAGTGAATTTCAATAACTTTTTAAATATTTATTAAAAACAAAGCAGTACCGGAGCTGAGATTTGGTTTAAATTAAGCACTGTCTATATGTATTCTAATCTTTAGTACCTTCCTTAAAAAATGGTACTATATCTGTACATGAAGCTGTTATACTTTACTGTTATTCATCAGGTTATTCTGAAAAAAAATTTAAGATACGACGCACATTGTAGAAAGAGAGATTTTTCTTATTACGTTAAAAAAAAAAATAGCCGTTCAACTCGTAACTCCAAGACTTCTGTGTAATGATTGACTTAAAAGCCCTGCAATATAAAAAAGAAAGAAATTAAATAAATATGCATTTAATTAGAAAACTGCAGAACAATCAATAAAATGTAATTAAAATTATTCCGAGAAAGAGTATTTTTAACATAAGCTTTGCAAGTCATTGTTTTTTAATCCCACTTTTCATAATATCTAACATCCTGCAATTGGTAATTTCATGATGCAGGCTTGCCAACCTTTAAATATGAGAAATCGTAGCACACAAAATTATGGATGTTGGTTGGTTTTTATGCTGCTACTCAAATGAAAGTATATGCAGCATTCGAAATCCTTGGTGGCCCGCTGGTCCAAGACCACTAAAAATTCAATCCGACCACTAAATTAAAAAATTTAGGGGTCCACATGAACAGTAACATTTTCCCCCTCTCTGACACGTAAATTTTCCCGTCCCTGAGAAAACTGCAACCAAACACAAACCACAGAATTTTATTTTATTAAAAAAATAAATAAATAAATAAAAATTGCATTAAAACTTAGTTGAAATAAATAATCGGAAATAAAATACATAAATATATACAATATAAATAATACAATAGTTTTTGCTTATGTACTGTTTATTTTTTAGCAAATTATAATTTTATATTTTATTATGCCGAAAATTTTGGCTAACTGAAAAGAAGTTTGGTTTATGTTCTAGGAGGAGGGGGGGGGGGTGTCACTCAAAGGGTTAAATGTACTTAATAGAATTTTATATAGCGGACCAGTGACAATGTCTGCGGACCAGTAAGCTCTGATGTTTACTGGTCCTTGGGACCAGTAACTTTTTTTTTATCAATTTTACCGCTGTGTATATGCACAAGCACACAAAATTAGAGACTCTTGTTTTCATATAGATATACATATAAATTATTTTTTTCATACTGTATATTTTAATGTGTTTGTGTTTTTTGCAGAAAATTGTAATTTTAGACTGATTTTTATAGAATCGCAGTTTTTAGCTCGAAAATATAGAAATTACGATTTTTTTTTTTTCATAGCAGTTGGCAGGTCTGATAATGTTAGAGTATGTATATTTCAAAGCAAGCAACTTTTTCCAAAAATTCAGAAAATCTAACTTAGACTTATAACTGGTTTTAGAATTCACATAGCTAGAATCCAGCAGTTCTTTGTTTTCTTCACTTATTCTTAAACGCTTACTTGCAAATAGTATTAGTAAAGATTTTGTTTTAAATAGTAAAGATTTTGTTTTAAATGGAAATTGATAAATCTTTTATAATCGGGCTGTTATAATCGTAATTTCTATGATTTCGAGCTAAAAACAAGATATACATTTAAAAATAACACATGTTTTAAAATCATTTAAAAACCACAAACATTCAGTCAATTGATTCAATTCAATTGATTCAGTTCAATTGATGCGGTATATTGCTATACAGTGGACCTAAAATTTTGCCACTGTGTGTACCATACAACAAATTTCACACAATGGAAAGAAAGTTATGACAATGCGATTTGTAGAATGACATTTTTTTTCCATGACTAAACTTGCATTAAAACTACAGTAATCTGTTCCCGCTACAAATTACAGATTCTTTTTTTCCTTTTTGCTAGACTAACAATATTTTTTGCACAAAGATTAATAAGGATTATAAACAGATTATAATGGTATTCATTATAACAAGCAGACTTAGATAAAAAGTAAAATTTTCTGCAAAAAAGACGCCACGCTCCTCCAGAGTCCTATATCACTGCTAACAGCAAAAATGAAAAGTTATATGCAAGTCGAATCAAGATTTAACCTAATCCTAGAATTTCTTCCGTGAACTAGATGAGGTGATTATCTGTTCTCCCGGTTCCCGATCTATTTCGAATGTAAAAAAAATCGCCGCAAATCGCAGAAAAAAGCTAAACAAGCGCACAAACATTCGCTAAAATTTCCAACCAAATAAACTTCATTTAAAAGAGATCAACATTTAACATTTATTTTTTAACACAAAATTTATTTTTAATCTGTTAAATTAATCTGCAGCACCCTCTTCAGTGCGGCACTGTTTCTGCTATCAGCCCTGGCAGGAGGAAAAAAAAAAGCATTGTACCCGCTTGGACTTCAGAAAGTGAGAAATCTAAAACATTAATTTAAAAAAAATTAAGTTTATTACTTACACTGTATATGAATAAGTTGTCGTGAATCTTTGTAGGTTGCTGGATAAAGTTCCTCGTCCCTAATGTATTTTGGAACACTATATACTTCCGGAGTTGGGAGGACAAGTTCACCTGTATGGCCATAAGCTAGTTGTGCCGATATAAGCTCGCTGACGATGATTTTCCTGAAAAATAAATATATAAACATTAACTTCTAATAACCTAGAAAAAAAGTTTTAAATAAATAAAAAATAAAAGAACAAAAATTTTAAAATGTCACATACTCTTCCCCCCCCCCCTACCCCCAAATTATTTTAAAAAGATGAATAAATTTACAAAATAAGTTCTCATACACAAACAAAGAGGTTAAAATTGGAAAAGACTTACTCATGAAAATTATTATAAATACTTGATTTTTTTTTTTTTTTTAAAGAAAAGCAACTCTGATA
Organism: Maratus speciosus; assembly: GCA_963932465.1. Taxonomy (NCBI): domain Eukaryota; kingdom Metazoa; phylum Arthropoda; class Arachnida; order Araneae; family Salticidae; genus Maratus; species Maratus speciosus. Next base: position 249,386,839 of record OZ010799.1, read on the forward strand.
CTAAAATAATAACAACAAATCAAAGAACATAAAGGTCAAGTTACGATTATATTTGTGAAATAAACAGCAAAATCAATTTTTTTTCTTACTTTTATGCAGTAAACAGCCAGAAAGTTTTTTAGTCTGAAACCAAAGTGAAATTGGGTCTTTATCAGAATTTTGGACAAAAATGAAACTATTTCAGAAGAAAAATGTAAGCTATTAGTGAGTGCATACATAGATGCAAGATATTATTCACAAATACACATACCTGTCTATTTACTAAAATGCACGATACGAGCTTAAGTTAGATACGGTAGACTCCCTCAAATCTGCACATCATTGCAGATGGAAACAATGAAACTTACAATTAAGATATAGGTGAAAAATTCAAGGTTTTTAAAATTTTTATATCATTCTGCATCTGTACACATTTTAATATATAATTCGGGTCAATATGACTGAACTCATGCTTTTTCATAGATAAAGTATAAATTTATTTCTAAAAAAAAAATTCAAGATAGCGCTGATATCAGAGGTGATGCCGATTTTTTTTCACCTAATACATTTATGTATTAATCAAGCTTTTTTGCTTATTAAGCCTTCTGGCTAAACATGAAATACAACTTTGTTATTTAACGTTTTTGATGCAAATTAACGTACTTTCATGAGAAGAGTTTCACTGAATAATTTATGAAAAATTTCTCATTGTCATCTATATTTAGTTATGCATTAATTATTAACTTAAAATTTACTTTTAATATTTTAATCAGTTTTAAAATGTTCTTAAATTTTATTATTTTTTACTTAATTATTTTAACATTTTACTTTATTGTAAGCATTCATTATAATTTCCAGTGCATTATTAAATTCAAATTACTGTTTAAAAAATGTAAACAAAACAGTGACCAGAAATCCTCAAAATTCTAAAATCTGCACAAACTCGGGATTTAAGCTATGCAGATTTGAGGGAGTCTACTGTATGTGTAAAAGAGTTAATAGACTATATTGATGCAAAGAACAAATTAAAGAAAAAAAGAGAAAATTTTTGTTTGAACAAAAATGAAAATGACATTGATAAATCCCCCTCCCCCAAGAGATATGAACCCAACTTGCAGGAATCTACACTTAGCCTGAAATCGAACCGAACTGCAAACAGATAATCTCATAATTTGGTTGTTATATGTTCTAACTTTCATCAAATCAGAGAAAAATTTAATTTATTTTTAAATAAAAATTCATGTTTTAAGTTTGTGGAAAAAAATGAAATAAAATAAAAGACCTTTTCAATGTTGGTGGAGATAGAATAGAATACAAATTAAAATTGGGATGCTTTCAGCAAAATATTACAAATACAGCACAGTAACACCCAGAAGGGGGAAAAAAGGTATTTTAACTGATTTTATACAATAGAAGACAAAATTTAGATGTTAAAGAATAATTAGAAATCTTAATTATGCATTGCAGCAAAATTACTATGAGATGATATGACAAACAAAAATGATATGATTTGCAATGAGATGAAAAATTGTGGTAATGTGCATATATGTCTATTAAATATGCAATTTTTCACACTGCTAACAAGCCGTACAACCAACAGAGTGAAAAATGTCCAACTAATGAAAGACACAGTACATTTATAGGTAAATCGTCTTTTAATAAAAGTTTCAAATGTATGTTTTGGATTTTAACAATTTTAATAGTAAATTTGTGATGGAGGTGGGAGGAGGGAAGGGGGGGGGGGGGTAAGCGCATATCTGCAGACAATATTTTGAGTTTTTTAAATGCATTACAGTTTTCTATCTGATTACAACAGCATTTTTTTTAAAATTAGAATTATAATTTGATATAATTTCAGTAATTATTGTAATAATAATTCCACGATACCTACAAATTTCCTCTATATTATGTCTGATAATAAAAGTTGCATCTTTTTTTTTTTTTTTTTTTTAACTATAAACTTAAGCATGGGTTGATCCAGGCAAAATTTGGGCACACTTCACAAAATTCCATTTCATATACTAAACATTATTGTTGTTTTGTTACATTTTAAAATGTGTAATTAGTAAACAAAACAAGTTCATCCAGAAGAAAAACTTTAATAGAAGGGCTTAAAGAAGTTATTGTCAATTAACAATTGCTCCCAAAAATATCTTTTACTTTTCACAAAATGGGTCCCAAGAAAAAATCCTGCATCGACCACTGACATGAATGGGGAATTTTCAGAAATCTTAACAGCTAAGGATTTATTTTGTCAGCGAGCAATTTGAAAATGCTGTTGAAAATTAGTATGAAAAAATTTGTGCGGCAGCAGAAACAGTTAAATATTATTACTACAATACAGTCTCAAAAATTTTTTTTTTCGATTTAACTACGAAATACATAACATTTAGTAACAGGGTTAGAAATTAGGAACTTTAAGTGCAATTTTTTTTCTAGGTATCAAACTACATTTCATGCTTTCAATTTTATATATCGTATTTTCGCATTTTTTTTCGCAACCTTGTTAACAATAATATTATTTCTAGTTTTATGTGTTAAAGTGTTTAATATGTACAGCCCACACCCTGCCTTTATCTCTGCGTTAATCACTAAAACAAAATAAAAATTGGCTTTCTATAAAAGTATGAAATTTGATTAAACAACAATATTTGGATTCTAGAAAAATGTTAGCTTATTCTTTTTCTAAAGCATACAAAACAGATTATCAAGCAATATGTCCATTGAAAGAAAATATTATCTTTTAGATACAACCAGGGATAAGCCTAGTTTTTAAGAAATCCTGCGACTGACAGTATACATCAGAAAATAAAAAAAAATTACAAATAAAAGAACCTTTGGATAAAAATCATGGTGCGGCATTTAAAAATATTCCCAAATCCATTTATTTATTTATTTTTTTTTTGTGGGGGGGGGGGGGGGGGTAGCACTAAAATTTTAAAACAGTCTTGATACAGTATCTTATTTTATCAAAAACAGGTACTCTTGAAGTGAATGTGGCGGGCCCATTCGTAAAATAGTGCTATTAGTTAAATTATGCTAAGGTGCCAACGATAGCGTTTGTAAACAAAAATTAAAGTGAAAGAAAACTAGGCGTCAAATTTGACGACTATGCATAATTTTGTGGTCGTGAAATCCAAAAATTTAGTTGCATTTGACGAATAACGACAGCTAATTTCTAACCCTGTATTAGTAACATGCGATAGAAAATGAATATATCAATAAAATTTTATATACAGAAAAAAAAAATAACTTGAGATTTATGGTACGACAGTCATTTTAACGATAATATAAAGTAAAAATTTGTTAAAAATCTGCCAACACTGAATCTATATAAAAATATTTCATACATTATGGAATTTGAAAAATAAGAACAAAAATAACACATAAAAATAAATCACAACTTACCAAACTTTGACGTCTTGTTCTTGCAAACAATATCACTGTATCTTCTTAACATTTTGTAGAATTCCAATGATCTTCAAAAAATAATTTAATAATAATAAATAGGAAGCAAGATTCGAAAATGGAACGCCAAAAATTTGCACATGTGCAAATAATGACAACATCAAAAGACGAAGACGCCAAGCAGAATAGGGCTACGGTAAACAGAAATTACGATGATAAAATTCGCCAACGCGATGATTTCGTTTTTATGTTATCCGCTGGGGCACTATTTTTAGGCGAAGTTGCGGCTCTGTTTAAAATCTCCTTACTCTGTGCCTATCTAGTTACAGACTATCAATTTGAAGTCTGTATATTGTATAGTGAAAGTTTAGGGAAAAGGAATCTTGTAAAGATGACATCAAGTTTTAAATACATAATGAGTTTCATCTACCTGTTATTTAGCAATTGCTGTCTTCAAAAGATCATGCCACACGAAAAAAAAAAAAAAAAAAAAAAAAAAAAAAAAAAAAAAAAATCCTCACCGCTTAACTCATGACCACAGGGAAGATCAAACAATATAAACGCAATTTGAAATGCAAATCATTTAATAGATACTTATAAAGAAAAAAAACAAAAAAAAACGTGCTTTCACTAGCTCATTATCAACGCCGAGCCTCAACCGTTGTTGCTAGGACAATGAAATTCGCAAGAGATGTTCTTTACATTGTGTTGGAACCTACTAAGAAAGGATTTTTGAAAATTCACTCCCAATTGTTTTAATTGAGGGTAGAAAGTTTTAGGAAATATCTCTGCAGCAGTATTAGATAGGAACGTGAAATTCAGGAAAACAAATCTACTAAAAAAATAGTAGAGTTTCTAAAAAATTTTTAGAAATTCAACCACTAAGGGGGCTAAATAAAGGGTCGAAAGTTTTAGCTCATTTCAGCACATCTCAGCAGCAGTTTAGGGAAGGTACATAAAATTCCTATAACAAATCTTCTAAAAAAATAGTTCAGCACGTATTTCAGTTATTTTAGAAATTCAGCCACCAAGGGATTTAAAAGGGTGCCGGAAGTTTTAGGTCATGTCACCGTATCAAAGCAGCATTTTAAACCTTAAATGCGCGATTTTTTATTTTGTTTCGACAAAATTATATATGATTCTCTGAAAGGTTTATTACACAGGAAAAAAAAAAAAAAAAAATCAGAGATACATTTTTCATATAATACGCCAATCTTTTCTTCGGTTGCACATCTGAAATACAAATAAAAAACTACTGTCGTGTGACTGTTTTACGCTAAAATATAGCAAATTAGTAAGTATTTTAATAAGAATGTCTCCAAATACCTTATTTTATATAATTATTTATTTCACAAAATTAACCTTAAACCCTTTAATTCCCATGATAGAATACGTTCTAGAAATTACATAGTGCAGAGAATCTGACTTCACACCAGAAAGTTCCAATGGTTCATTTCGCTTTATTTAAATACGGAATGTCTGTTATTAATTAAATCAGATATTGCTATTTTAATTTTCTGGTGTAAATTAGGTCTATACGAATGAAAAAAATCTGTTAAATTCCAAACACTGTTGTTTGCATATATGCAAAGCTGCGCACTAAAGGGTTAAGATTTGAACGTAAAATGAAGCATAACAAACGTTCTAAAAAAATAATTAAACATGTATTTAGATAATTTTTATCGACAGAAATAATTGCCTTTTGTAATACCCGTATTATATATTATACTATAGCAAATCTTCAGGCATTATTATCATACTAGAGAGCTATCACAGTATAATATACAAACAATATAAGAATTTTTTTGAATGAAAAAATAATGTGTCATTATTTTAATAACTTGAATAACATATAATGAAAAAATATTATGATTGCTCTCTACTATGATAATAACGCCTGAAGATTTTGTATAGTATAACATATAAAATGAAACATGTATTTCAAGGATTTTAGCAAATCAACCAGTAAAAGGGATTATATTGGTGATTGACAGCTTTTGGTCATTTCGCCAACCGACTTAGGTAGAAGCATAAAATTCAGCATAACAAATCTACTAAATAAACTGTCAAGTGCGAGTATTACTCGCGCTCTGAAGGTTCCGTACAATAAATACGTGAATTATTAACTGTATTATTAAACAAGTGGGTAAGTGTGATCACAGATTGCACAGAGGGTTTCGTTTAATATTCCTTTCAAAACACTTTATTCTTTTTCAAAATCTGTTAGTTCCGCATTTCGCAACCAGGGAGCGCACTCTATTCTAAGCAAACTTCTATACGAACGAAACTCCGTTTTACAACCTATCAGTAGGTATATTACTCGAGAGAATCGGGCCCATAGCACCCTAGATATGTAGGCGACCCCTGGTGATAAAAAGTGGAACTAAAATATAAGTCTATGGTGCATAATATGAAAGAGTGATTAAAGGGGTGTCGGCAAAAGTTAGAAAAGTGCCCCCTCGGGTGAATAGGAGGGAGAATAAAAAATTGCTTAAAATACACAAGTTAGAGCCCGGAGGGTAAATAATATAAGACTTTTTGAAAATTTTATGATTTTCCGTGTGATCGCAAGTGCTCTGCTATAGGTATGCAAATTTTCAAGTCCAACTTAATTAGGGGCTGAGTTATAAAAATTGCTTAAAATACACAAGTTAGAGCCCGGACGGTAAATAATATAAGAATTTTTGAAAGTTTTATGATTTTTCGTGCAATCGAAAGTGTTCTGCTATAAATATGCAAAATTTTATGTCTCGAACTTAATTAGGGCCTGAGTTAGGAAAATTGCTTAAAATAAGTTAGGGACCGGAGGGGTAAATATAACACTTTTTGAAATTTTTATGATTTGTCATGTGATCGCAAGTGTTCAGCTATAAGTATGCAAAATTTCAAACCTCCAACTTAATTAGGGGGCTGAGTTAGAAAAATTGCTTAAAATATACAAGTTAGAGACCGGAGGGGTAAATATAAGACTTTTTGAAATTTTTACGATTTGTCGTGTGATCGCGTTTAGCTATAATTATGCAAACTTTCAAGTTTTCAATTTAATTAAGGGATGAGTTAGAAAAAAAAGCTTAAATTACGGAAGTTAGAGCCCAGAAGGTTAAATATAAGACTTTTTCAAAATTTTATGATTTGTCGTTTGATGTGAGGTATTCAGCTATAAGTATGCAAAATTTGAACATATATAGTTTCTGAGAACGGGCACTGTGACGGACAGACAGATAGACACAGGAGCGAGACGAATAGGGTTTCGTCAGATGAACGAAATCCTAAAAAGAGACATTTTTTGAGAAGAGTACACAGAAAAAAAAAGTAGCATATATCTCAGGACTCCCTCAAAAAAGGCACCTAAAGCGGTCAGAAACGCTAATTTTTTAAAAAGAAATCTAACGCCCTTCCTCCCCTCTCCTCGGAATTTAACGCGTCATTCTTTTTTACACTTTATCTTATGTGTTATAAAATATCTTAAAGTTTCAAACAGGTCGAGTTGTTAGATTTCCCAATTTTAACAAAATCGCATTATGTTAGTTCCGCGTTGCACCACCAGGGAGTTCCGCCACTCTATTCTTAACAAAAGCGTATCTGAACGAAACTCCTTCACGCGACCTTTCCGTAGATATATGGGTCGGGATGATGGCGGTCTTAACCAAGAATTTAAAACATTTGCTGCGGTAACAAACGCCAAGATTTTAAAAATAAATCTAGCCCCCCCCCCCCCCTTTCTCGAAATATCACATTCCTTTCTTTTTTACACTTTTTCTTATGTGTTACAAACTATCTTAAAGTTTCAAACAGATCGAGTGGCGGTCTTAACCAATAATTTAAGATATTTCCTGAAATTACTATTTGAAAATAGTGGTGTGAATACTTGTAAACTTTCTGATGATGAATGAGTTATACTTAACCAGGGCTCGCAGCGTTCCTAAAATTTTCGCACTTTCCTACCACTATTTTAAAACGATAATCTTTATTCTAAAATTCTATTACAGATGTTAAAGGAATCTACCACGAAGAATTCTTATTTAAAATACTGGTAGCAAAGTGCGAAAATTTTAGGAACGCTGCGAGCCCTGCTTATCTCATAGCGCTGTTTAAAAACCCCACGCAAATTGTTAGATTTCCTAATTTAAATTATTTCGTGGTTAAAAAAGCACGTGTCTCCATTTTAATCGACGCATTTGATAGAAATTAAATCGATTAATTAAATAATAATTAATATCTCAGCTTGAAATTAAGATAGGACTTAGAAATGGGTATGAATGAAATCAGCTAGAAATTTCACATCGGGATGCCAAAAAATTTAATCTAAATATTTAATATTTAAAAGTTAAAATTTCATATTAAAATATCCTAATATGAAATACCGCAGCCTCGTCGTGTATGACACCTGCTTTCCCGCCGAAATGAAATCTTTTTTCTTTGTCTTTCAAATTAAAGAAATTAAATTTCTATCGATCGATTTTTAGTGGATATTTTAACTTATACACATCGCAGATATGTGAACTTTATACCAAATGAAAGTAGATTCTTTTTCGCGTCTGTCTATACCATTTACAAATTTCTCGGACCAATACTTTCTGATATGCGATTTCGCTTTAAAATGTCCACTTCAGTTTTCGGTTTAATTCACTCTGTGGTAACCATGCATCGGCTGATTTTACTGACAACCCTTAGGAGAAACTCCGATGATTTGGAGAAGGTCCCTTTGGACCTGCGTTAAAAAGGTTGATTGGTTAATTTTAGAAGTTAATTAGCCCGTAATTCGGTTAATTACCGACTTTTTCAAAATTTTATGATTTGTCGTTTGATGTGAGGTGTTCAGCTATAAGTACCTAAAATTTTAAGTCTCCAACATGTATAGTTTCTGAGAGCGGGCTCTGCAGCGGACAGACAGACAAAGGAGTGAGACGAATAGGGTTTCGTCAGATGAACGAAACCCTAAAAAATCGTTGCTAAAAGAATAATAAGACTTTGTAAAAAACTATACAAAGTAGGGTTGGGTATTAGGGTGGGTCAAAAAAACAGAAATATTTATAATCGAAATGTAATATGCCGGAAAAGTTACCTTTTGTAATAAAGAATAAATTCGTAAAATATTACACCGATCGGCTAATATCTTTTCCCGCCACAAGGTGGCCAAAGTTTCCAAAAATCACAAAAACATTTTTTTTTTCAATACTTTCTTTTTAAGTTATCCACAATTTCTTATAGGACCCAATAGCTACATGAAGATATAAGAAAGGTCCGGGTAAATGTTCATTATGATAAAGTCATAACTTTTACAGCCGCAAAGGGACCATATTTTTAAAAAAATTGTAAAAATTTCAAATTTCTATTTTTTCTAAATATTTATAATTTCTATAATATGTCTAGAAGTAAATAAATTTACTTCATATCTATTAATATGTAATACATTTTGTTAACTATTTGTTATACACTAGAAAATAAAAACGGTAATCATTCATTTTTCTTGACGATCGCTTCATCTACTGCTGTTTAGCTGTATATCAGCAGGTGATATACCAAAAATCACAATAATTACTTAAAATGAACATAATATTTTATATTTTATTAATTAAAATACAGAGATACTTAACCGAAACAGATTAAATAAACTTAAAATGAAGTATTTAAAGTAATTAAATTTTATAATATGACTTGCTTCCAAATAAAGCCATTGTTCCTCGAGAGGTAAAAATTGATCTTATGTGATCCTTCTTCTGTTCTGGTCCACAAACTTTACCAGCACTTCAGAGACTAATTTCACGCATCTTTCTACTCATTGAGTGGGACAAGGAAAATTATAATTGCTGGTATCTTTAATCGAACATACTAAACTCACTAGCGTCGTATCACCACAAACCGTAACAGGTGGTTTCGTTAGTTTACAGTTTTGCCACTCGATTAAATCCATACAATTTTATGCTTCAGAGTTCAAGTCTCGAATGACGATGTGACGGATGGCACTATTCGTGTCCACAGAACTTCGTGCTTTGGCAATTTTCTTTATGGCTGGGGTCCTGATGTCCTCTAATTCATATGCTATCATTCCAATGAGGCTATTTTCATGATTTTCGAAACGGGCATTTCGTGAAATTACAGGAATTATAACCCTTCGTAGATGGTATGGCAAGTAACAAGGGTTACTAATTATAGTCAACAGAATCTGAAAAACATTATAGATTCATTTCAAACACTTTCAATCCTGAAACTTTACTGCATCCGCCGATTGCCAAAATTAAAAATTACCAATGCACGAAGTTCTGTGGGCACAAATAGTGCCATCCGTCATTTCGTCATACCAGACTTGAACTTTGAAGCTTAAAATTGTATGGCTTTAGTCGAAAGGCAAAACTGTAAACTAACGAAACCACCTATTACGGTTTATCTATCGACTGACGATCTAACAACGCTGGTGAGTCCAGAATGTTCGATTAAAGATACCAGCTATTATAACTTTCCTTGTCCCACTCAATCAGTATAAAGATGAGTGAAATTAGTCTCTGAAGTGCTGGTAAAGTTTGTTAATCAGAACAGAGTAAGGATAACATATGATCAATTTCGACCTCTCCAGGAACAATGGCTTTATTTTAAAGCAAGTCATATTATAAAATTCATTTAATTTAAATACTTCTTCATTTTAAGTTTATTTAATCCATTTAGATTAAACATAAATGTATTTTAATTAATAAAATGCTAAAATATTTCGTTCATTTTATATCATTTTTGTAATTTGTGGTATATGAACTGCTGATATGCAAAAAACAGTAGTAGAGGAAGCGATCGTCAAGAACAATGAATGATTACCGTTTTTATTTTCCAGTCTATGACAAATAGTTAACAAAATTTATGACATATTAATAGATATAAAGTAAATTTATTTAATTCAAGACATATTATAAAAAATATAAAAATTTTGAAAAACTGAAAATTTGAAATTTTTGCAATTTTTTTTTAATATGGTCCCTTTGCGGCAGTAAAAGATATGATTTTATCATAATGAGCATTTGCCGGGACATTTCTTATATCTTCATGTAGCTATTGCGTCTTATTAGAAATTGTATTCGTACGTGTGGATAATTTTTAAAAAAATTTAAAAAAAAAAACATGTTTTTTGCGATTTTTAGAAACTTTGGCCCCCATGCGGCGGTAAAAGATATTAACCGATCGGTATAATATTTTACGAATTTATTCTTTATTACAAAAGGCAACTTTTCCGCTCTATTACATTTCGATTGTAAATATTTCGGATTTTTCGACCCACCCTATTGGGTATAGCTGTATATACTAAAAAAATGTGAATGGGTAAACTAAAAAAGTTCAAAGAGATATGAAGCCTAAAGAATAGCAAATATTGCTAGCGATTCTGTATAACTCTTTTTTTAATCTTATCCTAATCTGTTTATCATTAACTTAATTCGGTACTGACAATAAAAGTAGTGCACATTTAAACTTCATTTGGCATTTCATAAAACTAAATTCAGCGTAGTAATAACCTTTTCTACAGTGTATCTAAAGCAAAATCCTTGTTCAAAATTTAAACTTGGCATTGTGCTAAGAGCCCTTCGAAAGGAGGTCGCAAAATTGAAACGCCGACTTGGTCCGTGCCGCGTTTTTCCAGATAGGTTTTTAATTAACTTTTAAAGACACGGGAGGCGTATAGAGATATCCACTCAATGCAAACTAGTCGCGAATCCCATAGTGTTTATGTGATTCATTCTAATTAAATTAGTTTGTTTTTAACAATTTGACTTTTATTTCTTTTATACTGCTACTGGGCGTTGCATAACAAAAATATATCATTAAAAGTTATTATCTACATTTTAAAAGCCGATGGCACATAGAGTACGCCACCCCTGTTTGTATGTATGTCCAAACCGTCCGTATCTTTAAGGGTTAATATCTCGGCTAATTACAGACGATGTTTTTCGAAAATCATTATCAACAATGGTGTTATACTTACGCACGAAAGGTATCATCAGCGCACCTCAACACCTTTGCTGAAAGCCCGCAAATCAAAATTTAAACAAACAGAAAAACGCGTTTTTCTCAAAAACTAAGTGACCTAGGGTAATCGCTATAATTTTCCTGCGAGATTTAAGTTAACGTCTTCTAACTGTAATTTTTTCATAATTTTAGTTTGAACAGGTTCGGAATTAGATATGGGGGAACATATTTTTCACTATATTTTTGACGATATCTCTACATCTATAATACCTAAAATTAAAAGAAATGTATTTTTGAGTTCAGCGTTACAAAAGCTTTCACACGATACCCCACACAATATACAAAGAAATTTTTTTATTCAAGTAGCTTAATTAGCTCCTCTACATTTTCCCTAAATATATTTGTGAGCGTTTAATAATCTGAAAATATGCGGGTCAATAGTCTTTATTACTTCCCCCAATTTGAACTTTCCACGTCCCATAGTTTACGAGTAAATTGGCTGTGACAGTCAGACAGACACAAGAGTGATCTTATAATGGTTCCGTTTTTACTTTTTAAGTACAGAACCCTAAAAAATACTTAAACACGTAGTTTAGCAATTTTAGAACTATTTTAGTCATTTTGTCTTTAAGATTGGCTATTAACTGGTCGAATATCGGAAGATTAGACGAATGAGACAACTGTTATTGATTTTGTATTAGATATTTTGAATAATACATTTTTCGAGGGGAAGTTTTCTCTTTTTTTTTCATACTTTATAAAGTTTTTTTGCGCTTTTCGTCTTTTAACGATCGGATTTCAATCTTTATACAAAATACAGTAGAACCGCTATAATCCGACCCTCGCTAATACGAAATTCCGGTTAATCCGAAGCTATTTTATTTTTGAAAATTGTACTAGGCCAGATTAACTGAAAAGATTAACTTACGAAATTTTCCGGATTTTAAGATGAATATCCGGAAAAACATGTAGAAGATAGAATTAAACAAAAAATGGCAGTAGAGCAGGTTTTTTATTCTCCAAACAGCTTGAATAGAATAAAAAAAATACTCAATAATGTAAATATATAACATATGTACACGAATATAAAATGAAAACGTGTACTGTTGGTCTACTCGTAAAAGCCATCTTAATATAAAAATCTCGAATACCAGTTAGTGACTAACTTATTTTTCTTTTCAACAGTTTGATTTCGCAAATTATCTACAGGAATCTTTTTTTCTACCCCCCCCCCCCCCCCTCGTTGACGTGGTGACTGAGCTATTTATAGATTCGCGATTTTGTACTGTTTGTAATAAATTGTTACATAATTCCTGAGTCTGAAGTTCCATTGTATTATTATAAACATCAGGAGTGATTAAACAAGAAATACTATATTTTCCGAAAGTCGTGCTGGTTTATCCAGCATACCGGACATTAGGATGCTGGATTAGAGGATGTTTACTGTACTACTGAGTACTTATAACTAACATTTTTTTAGCACGCATCTTTTTCTTTTTTCTTTTTATAAAAATTTCGGGTAATCCGAATTTTTTGTGATCCGAACAGACATCGGTCCCAATTAGTTTGGATTAGCGGGGTTCTGCTGTATATATATATATATATATATATGTATATATATAATTAAAATAAAATCATATGTGTAAAAATCAAAGAAAAATACAATACAAATATCAAAACCTGAAAATTGAAAAAGCAAATATAAAAAACTGTGAATATCTTATGGATTCCTCAGTGGAGCTGCATAAGAATAATTCATATTAAAGATATGTTATTTCATCAAATATTGCCAGCATTAAGCCTTAAAATGGCAATATTAAACTCCTTACAACATATCGAAAAATCGAAATTGAAAGAAATTAAGTTAACCAAGAAATAAATGAAAATTCAACAAAAGTCGATAACAAACATAAAGATATATAAAACAACGCACCAAGTAAAAAATGACATAGTTGATATACATTTGAATATACTCTAATTCTATTCGAATACACCAAAACTTTCCATTTAGATGTAAATCCCTTCCATTTTATTATTATAAGATTTAAATGAGCACGTTAACAAACCCAAAGGAAAGAAACTAAAAAAGCCGAATCCGCAAAGAAAAGAATTAAAAAATAAAATTAAATAAATTATACTGTAATCAAATTTTATTTGTAATTTGCAGTGGTGGAAAATTGGCGCAGAGGAGGAGCCTGTTGACACCACTAAAATTTTATAGTATTCATCACCTTAATAAAAACGCAGAAATTCTGTCATTAGATAAGGCGAAAAATACTACTAAAATTTAGTGGTTTCAATAGGCTCCTCCTCTGCGCCAATTTTCCACCACTGAATTTGCCAAAAGTTTAAATTATTTTACTAAATAATGTTAATTACAGGGTGAATGAGAATATATATACTACGAGTATATATCTTTTTGAAGGCCTGTAATTCATTTTTGGACCACTTAATTTTAATCTCTAAATGCCACATTGGCACCAGAATTTCGTAATGAAAATTTTCCTTTTATTAAGTACAAGGAGAAAAGTTATACTTATTTTCAAACAAATTTGTTCGTAAGTTCTGATGTCATTCAGTCATTTCCGGATTTTACGAAAAAATATTTAAAACATTGTACAAATGTCTTATCTGTTAGAAAGATGGGAATTGCCCATTGCAGAAAAAAAAAGAAGAAAAATCACGATAACACTTTTATATAACTTTTAATACGCATATGATAGGATATTCTTTTAGATATAATTTTCATGATCCAGCATTAAACCGTAAGTCACGCTGTCTTTTATTTATTTATTTATTTATTTTTTAATGAATTACATAGGCATATGTGTCTGTAGAGAATTTGAAGAAAGAAATCCTTGAAATTTTCTTAATTTTATTTCACAACACAAAAACAAATCTTGACATTCACGAAAACTTAACACACAATGAAACATACAGTTCTGGTTTCAGAATCAAATTTCTCTAGTTAAAATTAACACTCTAATTAGTATGCTTTCATCACATGAAAGCCTTAAATTACATTATAAAAATATATCCCCTGCCTAAACTGGGTGCAGATAATTAAATAGAATAAAGAAAGACAATAATGCAGCAGGAGCAACATTCTCCATGCCACACTCTCAGGAAAACCAAACACCAACTCACTGATGATGTCATAATTAAGATTTCACAACAGCACAGAATGCATAGTGCTGCCATCTGTCAACAAACAGAATAACTAAACCTTAAATTTGATTTCTAATCAGTTTAGCACTGAACATACTCCCACCCATCAAGAAGCTATTCTTGATGCAAAGGAAGTAAACAAAGTTTTACAATAGGTCTTTTAAAAATACCCCTAGCGGTTTTAACAGTTACTACACGGACTATACCATCCTTACCTGAATGAATTTCAATAATTTTGCCTAATGGCCAAACAGAAGGAGGAACATTATCCCCTTTCAAAATTACTACATCATTTACTTTAAAATTTTCAGTATTTACTCTCCATTTTTTTCTATTTTGCAGAGTACTCAAATAATCAATACTCCACCTTTTCCAAAAACATAATTTCAATTTTTGTACAATATCCCAACGAGATCGTAAAGACAAATTTTCCTCATTTAAAGGTTTAGCTGGGGAAGTTATGACATCACCAGTTAAAAAATGAGATGGAGTCAATATATTTATACCTTCTGAATTGTTATCACTATCAATTGCCACTAATGGTCTAGAATTCAAGATGGCTTCAATTTGAGTTAAAAATGTATAAAGTTCCTCAAAAGTTAAATTAGTATTTCCAATTACACGTTTGATATGAAATTTTACAGAACGAACAGCGGCTTCCCACAGTCCACCAAAATGCGGACTCACTGGAGGAATCATATGCCACTCAATGTTTCTTTGAGACAAAAAATAACAAATTTTTTCATTTCTTTCAATTGAACAAATAAATTTATATAAATCTGAGAGTTGCCTTTTAGCACCTACAAATGTTTTGGCATTATCACTATACATATGTTGAGGAGCTCCTCTTCGAGAGCAAAATCTGTTTAATGAAGCAATAAATGCCTCGGAGGTTAAATCACTCACCAACTCTAAATGTAGAGCTTTAGTTGCAAAACAAACAAATAGAACAATATAGCATTTAGTAGTTTTCGCTCCTCTACCTCGATATTTCAAAATATTAATAGGCCCTGCATAATCGATTCCACATGCAGAAAATGGCCTGTTAGGAGTGACTCTGTTAAGAGGAAGATCTCCCATTAACTGTTTGGAAGAAGCTGCTCTATATCTACAGCAGGTAACACATTTATGAATACAATTTTTAATTATCTTCTTGGCACGTACAATCCAATAACTCTGTCTAATGATACCCATTAATAAATTTAACCCAGCATGAAAATGCATAACATGAAAATATTTAACAATTAACACACTTAATTTATGTTGAGTTGGCAAAATGACAGGATGTTTTGCATTGTACTGGAGGGGTGAATTTCTCAGCCTACCTCCCACCCTAAGTAAACCATCACTATCAATAAAAGGACAAAGTGAAAAAAGAGAACTTTTTTTAGAAACTGGTCTGTTTGATCTAATACAACTAATTTCATCTGCGAAATATAGCTGCTGAATATAAGAAATAATCAAATTACCTGAATGTCTTCTTTCATTTGTCGATAAAGGAAGAAAGTTACCTTTACTCAAAGGACTGGTGTTCATTTTGCCAACTTTCTGTTTGCAATTTCTCACAAACCTAATACAAAAAGCTAAAACATCAACAATTTTAGTAAAAGAAGAATATTTTTCAAAAGGTAAATCAATCAAAGAATTATTCACAGTTACTGGAAAACAAAATTTAGAGTTCTTTTTCTCTTTATTTACAGTGTCTAAATTAGTTTTTATTTGAGGTTGTTCAGGCCAATGTTCTTGACTTAAAGAAAGCCACTTTGGGCCCTCCCACCAAAGGGAACAATCAGGAAGATCCTTAGGAGATAAACCTCTAGAAGCAATGTCAGCTGGATTTTCCTTGCCTGGAACATACCTCCAACAGTCAGATGGAACAGAGTCTAGAATTTCTGAGGTTCTATTGGCCACATAAGGTTTCCAACACCTAGGATGAGATGACAGCCATGATAGAACTACTTGCGAGTCGGTCCAAGCATAAAACTTAATAATGAAGGTATTCAAAATAGTCACTAATGCAGAATACAGTCTGGAAAGTAGTAAAGCACCATTGAACTCAAGCCTTGGAATGGAAACTGATTTAAGGGGTGCTACCTTGCTTTTAGCAACAAAAATGGTCACTTCTGACTTCACTTCACCAGGTTGAACCACATATATGATGGCGGCATATGCTGATTCTGATGCATCGCTAAATCCATGTAAAATGAGCTCTTTACTGGAAACTTGGATCCATCGGGGAATTCTAATAGAGCAAACTTGTTCAAATTCCTCTTGGAATTTCTTCCAATTTGCTTGGAAATTTTCAGGAAGAGCAGTATCCCAGTCTAACTTCATCAACCACAATTGCTGGTAAAACATTTTTATAGAGACAGTACATGGAGCCAAAAATCCTAATGGATCAAATAATTTGGCAGATTGTGAAAGAAATTTTCTTTTAGTTATGTTATCATCAAATTGTAAATTAACTTTAAAGACAAAAACATCATTTGAAGAATCCCAAATAAGCCCTAAGGCTTTGGAGCAGTCATCAGGATGAATTTTTAAATTTGTTGACTCAAGAGAATTTGAAGATAAATGATTCACTACATCAGAAGAATTAGATCTCCACTTCCTTAAATGAAAACCTCTATTTTCTAAAGCCAGTGAAAGTTTCTCAACCATTTTAATAGCTTCTTCGCTTGAGATTGCACCGGACATACAATCATCAACATAGAAACTATCTTTAATTATTGAAGCTGTTACAGGATCATCCTTCTCAATATCCTTTCCAATTTGAAATAGACAACGAGTAGCTAAAAATGGAGCTGATGATGTACCATATGTAATAGTTCGTAGCCTGCATTCCTTTATAGCTGAGTATGCTGAGTCACTCCAAACAATACGCTGTAAATCTTGATCTTCTGGAGCAATCAAAACTTGTCTATACATCTGCTGAATATCAGCGGTAAAAGCAATAGGATTTGCTCTAAATCTTATCAAAATGGTAAAAAGATTTGGTTGTGGAATTTGTCCAACAGCTAAAACAGAATTTAACGAATTAGCATTAGGAGGTTTGCATGAACCATCAAACACCACACGTAACTTTGTTGAAATAGAGTCGCTTTTTATAACAGAATGATGCGGAAGATAATATACTTTGTTGCTTGCAGGATTTGAGTTTTTGTCGATAAGTGTCATCTGACCAAGGTCTTCATATTGCTTCATAAAATTTCTATACTCATTTTCAAAATTTTTATCAAATTGAAATTTTCTCTCCATAGCAAACAAACGTGACACTGCCATGGATTTAGAATCGCCTAATGACATCACATCTTTATAAACTGGCAATTTAACTTCAAATCTACCTTCTGGTGTTACCTTGTAAGTTGAACAAAAATGTTGTTCACAAAATTCTTCTTCCTCAGACAAATGGGGTTTATTAACATCTATTTCTTCTGCTTGCCAAAATTTTTGTAATAATAGATCAACATTGGATTCGTTTTCAACACAAAGAAAATGAGATTGAATACTAGAAGAATATTTACATTTAGGTTCCAATTTTCCGGCTACCACCCAACCAAACATAGTGTTTTGGGCAATTGGCTCATTCTCGGTACTAACAATTCTACCATATCTTAAAATAGTAAAGAAACAGTCAGATCCCAAAATAATATCACATTCTTGTGGTTTCATGAAATCTTCATCTGCTAACGTAATATTTTTAAGGTACTCTATATTTTTCGTATCAAGTAATTCTGCAGGTAATTGAGATGTCACTTTAGGCAGGATGTATGCCTGAACCTTTAAGGACTCAGTAGAAAGCTTTGAACCTACTGTAAGAGTTACTGAACCACGAGTTTGTCCAGCCAATACTCCAGCAATTCCATTTAATCGAATTCTGTCATTCTTTCTTTTTAACCCTAAAGTTCTTATGACATTTTCACTAACAAAAGAACATTCCGAACCAGAATCGAGTAGAGCTCTAAAAGAGTAAGGTTTATTTTCATTATTATATAAGAGAACTTTAGCAGTAGGTAGGAAAGAAACACATTTTGAATTATTGAAAGAAGCACTAGAATTAATTTGTAATTCGTGAGATGTTGACTCCTGTACAAATTCTTTATTTGACTGGTGGTTTTTATTCTCAGATGAATTTGGAAAAACTTTATTTTCAAACTTAGCAGTGCAAGCATTATTACTTTTATTCTCTTCATGTAAGAGTGTATTATGTTTACTTTCACATTTAAAGCATTTCAAATGAGAATTTGGACATTCCTTAACTTTATGAGAGTTTAAACATAAAAAACAACAGTTATTACGCTTAATAAAGTTCTTTCGAGCAACAACATCCATGGATTTAAATTTAACACATTTATAGAGCGGATGTATTCCTTGACACTTTAAGCACACCTTTGATTGCTTATCATTAGAACTGTACTTGGAACCAACAAAATTTGAACTTTTGGAATGTTTCATATTACTTTCATTGTTAGAGATGAGCTCTAAAGAAGAACATCTTACACTTAAGAAATCAAAAAATTCTTTCAAAGTAGGAAATTCATTTTCTGTACTTTCAATGGACCAAAGTCTTCGACTTTCCGGATCAAGTTTTTGAAATAACAAATATATTAACCATGGGTCTCTATTTGTAGCTTCATCACCAACAGCTCTCAAACCCCTAATAACTTCATCACTAGTATTCAACAAATTCCTTATATTTATGCTATTAGGATGCAGAACTGATTTTTGTTCTAAAAATAATTTAATCAAAGAATTAACAATTTGTTTCTTTTTATCATATCGATTTAACAACTTTTCCCAAGCTTCTTGATAAGATTCATTAGAAAGGGGAATATGCTTAATTAATGTAGCTGGTTCTTCAGAAAGTAACCCTTTAAGATACTGGAATTTCTGAATGTTACTTAAACCTACTTGTGAATGGACAGTGGAAACAAACATATCCTTAAAATTTGTCCATTCTGAAAACTTTCCAGAAAATACTGGAATATTCAATTTTGGTAGTCTAATATTACATTGATTAGGAATAGTAACAGAAGAACCTTGCACAGAATTGTGTGTTGCAACATTAACAACTTCTGAAGGATTCAAAGAATCTAGTTTGTTTTGATATTTAGTTTTTAACTGAAAATACCTGTCTTCAAATTCTGCTAATTCAGAATCATCATCATTTAAACAAGAATCTAATCTTAAGAACTCTTTAAGTAAATCATCTAATCTTTGTAATCTAATCAAAATTTCATTTTTAGTGTTCACATTATCAAAACTATTCTCTAATCTAGTTACAGAGCCTTTCACCCTACCTCTCTCAATTTTAATTTGAGCAGATTTTTTCTCATAATCCTCCATTTTACACAATAACTTATAAGCAGAATAATTTCCAAAATAAAATTAATCAGATAACTTGAAAACAAAACTAATCAAAATTACTTCAAAATCAAAAGTAATCAGAATTGCTTCAAAACAAAACTAATCAAATTAAGTTCAAAAACAGAAGTAACTGAATTAAATTCAAAAACAGAACAAATCAAAGTCAAAAACAGAACTACTATAAAATGTTCATAATTATTCTTTCATACAAACAATAGAATTTTCTGTTCTCAAATGTGCATAAAATTAAAAATCTTCAAAATTCTTCAATGTAAAATAATAATTCACCATAATAATTAAATATTCAAATATTTCAAGCAAATAAATCATAATGTTCTTGAGAACAACAAGTAAATAAATCATAATAATCTTGAGAACAATTTTCTTTTTCAAGAACTATCAAAACATAATATTGTAGAATACTATTTTTTCTTATTTTATCAATTCAATAAAGAAGATACTAAATTGTTCTCATATTCTAAAATAATATCTTGCTAAATGCAACTTCAGTAGAAAAATTAAGCTTTAGCATCAAAGAACAATTTCAAAACAAAGCAAGTACTCACATATCACGCCTAAGTGCCTCCAATTTTTTTTTATGTAGAGAATTTGAAGAAAGAAATCCTTGAAATTTTCTTAATTTTATTTCACAACACAAAAACAAATCTTGACATTCACGAAAACTTAACACACAATGAAACATACAGTTCTGGTTTCAGAATCAAATTTCTCTAGTTAAAATTAACACTCTAATTAGTATGCTTTCATCACATGAAAGCCTTAAATTACATTATAAAAATATATCCCCTGCCTAAACTGGGTGCAGATAATTAAATAGAATAAAGAAAGACAATAATGCAGCAGGAGCAACATTCTCCATGCCACACTCTCAGGAAAACCAAACACCAACTCACTGATGATGTCATAATTAAGATTTCACAACAGCACAGAATGCATAGTGCTGCCATCTGTCAACAAACAGAATAACTAAACCTTAAATTTGATTTCTAATCAGTTTAGCACTGAACAGTGTCCTTGAGACCTAACAACGCTAATTACTGTTTAATTGTCTTTGTATTGTACGATATAAAAAACTAAATACTTTGTATTGTAAGTAATGAAACTAAACAACCAAGTTTTAAAAATTTTGTCTATTGATTCCAATCCCTCTAATTTATGGGATTAAAAAAGATGCCTTAATCTCTACCCCTGATAATTCAGATCCAGTTCAACAGCCTGTGTTGATAGTGTTAAAGCATATAGATTTGAGAGAACTCAAGTTAATGAAGACTCTGACCAGGGCCCCAATTACCTAGGTCTTAATCTAGCCCTCCCGGCGAATACTTATAATCAATTTAATTTTCCTAAACTATATTGATAGCGTTAAGAGGTTATTCACTCAAGCAAAACACACGCTCGCTATCGTTATTCTTATGAGAGAATTTTTTTTAACAATCTCGTTTACATTTCAATATTTTAAAAGATTTCTTTTTTTACATTCGATAGCTGAAGTCGACCTCTAGAAAGCCCGTTTTTTACTTTTTCGATTTTGTTTGCAGTTCATTTTTAATAGGATACTTTCACTTTCGGAACTAGTTTGAAAAGTAAAGGCATTGTAAATAACTCCTATATAGTGAATAGTGTTGGGTAACTCATACATGAAGCACCTCATTTGTCCCATACACCATGACAATTTGTCCCAATACCTCAAATTTCAGATTTGAGGTACCTCCGAAATTTTGTCATGTTTGCGTCTTTTTGAAGCGGCGAGACGCGAGAGCTGTTTCGTTTCAGGAATAAGAATAAATGTGTGTGTGCTGTGTCGTCATTTGTTTGCTGGTGAAAGAGTCGGAGTCCAACAGGATTGCGGCCTACGTTTGAAAAAGCTTAAGCTATGGGAAAAGGTGAAAATGAAAGGAAAGAATGTAGCAAGATAGAAACTGAGACGAATTTGGGGAGGGATAAAGGGGTTTGGTTCTGATGGGAAGAAAAGAAAAGAGCTATTTTTCTTCTCTTTCTTTTAATATTATTGAATTCATACTTCCCAACTTATGCTTGTGCTGTGCTTGTCATTATGTATATGTCATTTAAAATAGGGAAGGGTTTGACACTGAGTCACTTAAAGAGTAAAAACGAAAACTGTTCCAACCAGATGTGAGCCATCTTTTTTAAAAATGTCACGTCTTTTTTATGCGGGAAGAGGCTCATTAGAGGTCTGCACGGGTCGGGATTTCGAGTCCAGGCCCGACCCCAACGAAAACTATCTTGGCCCGCCCGGCCCGGTGTAAAACATAAAGGTTCGGCCCAAGTCCCGCCCTGCACGTTTATATTTTCGCAGTTCACGGCTCAGACCATAAGTAAAAACAGACCAGGCACATACTTATTGGATAATTTTACAGTATATTTTAAAATTACGATGTGTTTGCAAGGCAGAAAACACATAATAGCAAAATTAATGATTACTCAGATTCTTAGATGTTCCAGTATTAAAAGAAAAATTCATTAAAAAATTCCTGTAGTTTTGAATAAAAGAAAAAAAAAGAGCGTTAAAAAGATAACTTTTGAAGCTGTATAATAAAAAGTAAATTTATAAAAATATTTCAAAGGGGGCATTTGCCCCGGGCACCAGAACGAAAGGCGAAGGGGGTGGGGTATGAATATTTTATTTGTTGTTTCACCCAAAAATGTTTACATGCATACATGAAATACAGAGGAACTTGTAAGCTAATGTTAAACCGATGGGAGTGTTAAATCTTTTCAAATTTGTAAGAGTAAAGTTTTTAAATTTTAAGATTTTTTTTTTTTTTTTTTTTTTTTTTTTTTTTTTTTTATAGGGTACCTGCGGTTGAAAACTTTTATTGCACGTGAGGACGGGGGGTTAGAGGTCTGCACGAGCCGACATTTCCAGACCCGGGCTCGGCCCGACTCATAGAGAAAAAAAATCGGCCCGGCCCGATAAAAAAATTAAAAGTTCAGCCCGAGCCCGGCCCGTCCCGGAAAAAAGTTAAAATCTCAGCCCGGCCCGAGTGAACTTCTACAAAACATTGATTTTTGCGTCGAATTGGTTAAAAATTTGTCTCGTACGAGGAGTTCTGATCAAAAATATTTATCTTAACTTTTTTTCATGTTTATAATCTTTATTTTTATAGACGTGGAGCAGGCTGCGATATTTATTTTTTTAATCAATCTCTGTTGCTTGTATGTAAATGTTTCAGTTATCATTAACATTGTTAATCCATCTTCCATGTATCTTAAAAATCCATGTATGTTAAAAATCGGAAAAATGCTATACAGCAAAATCTTCTAAGATAGAATTGCATAGAAAAGAAAAAAAAATGCGTTATAGACGAGTTCTCTTCTTAGCAAGTGTAAATGTATTATATATTCTTTTCTTACTTATTAGTATATTAATTTTGCATGGATCAATACGTTTTTCAGTTTAAAACAAGGTTCCGTCATAGGCAGGTTCCTTTTCACACATTTTACAGTATTTTAATTTACTTATATTTTAATATGCGTAGAAATCTACTATTCTTTAAAAATAATAAATTTTAATGCTAGTTTAATGTTGTAAATATATGTTATATTATAATGTAATAAAGTTTAATGTAGAATAATGGCGATTCAAAAATGTATGCATTTTTTGCAAAAACTTTTGGATCACGCTTAATTTAACTGATCTTTAAATGGACCAGGCCACGCTGAGACAATGATTTCATACGGGCTGGCTCAAAACTAGGACTGAAAATTTTGGGCCATGAAGACTAGGAATGAAACCAGGGCCGGCTCTGTACAAAAAAAATTAAGTTAGGCCCGGCCCGAGTGCCGTGAATGAAAATCGGTCCGAGCCCGGCCCCTGCAGATCTCTACGGGGGGTGGCGCAAAAACCCATGTTTGCCCCGGTATCAAAAAAGGCTAGTTTTGGCCCTGGGTACACACTTCATTTTCAGTTCTGAATATGCTATACTAAACTTTAATAGCGTTTGTAAGTTGCATGACAATTTGACTATATTTACGCAAGTTAGATCACGCAAAGACGGGCAGAGAGACAGACAAAGCGAGTTCATAAACACTTTTAAATTATATTGGAAAGTGTTAAAAAAGCTCTATTTTTTTTTTAGTATGACAAAGAAATATTACAAAATGTCTAAAAGTATGAAGAAAGTATATCTAAAAACTATATTTTTTAGTGTTCATATATAGCATAGTATTTTTTTAATTTAATTTAATTTAATTTAATTTATTTTTTAAGTGTACGTCGTAGTGTTCAAAACGTTAAGCAACCAGAACCAGTGACTCTTTCTACTCTTAAAATCCAAATCTCTCAATGAGAGAAGAAAGGTTTTGGAATTATATTATTTAAATTTCATGTTATTTTCAAGGAGATCTTGAATGGATCTAAGCACATGCTTTTACATGTAAATAACAAATTTCCTGTTATAGCTTCATAAAATTTTATTTATTTTCCGTGTATAAGCTTTCATATATTTTTTATGCGAAATCCGTCAATACGCTTGAGCACTTTATCAATTATTTCTATATAAATTTATTCTTAAGTAAAATGGAAGAAAGGCAGTCAATTTTACACACACACACACCCCAAAAGAAAACTTTAAAATGTGAACTTAAATGATCAAAATGAAAGCAAAATAATTATTATTTTGCAATGAGAAAAATAATTTTGAATTGTGCGGAAAGATGCGGGCTGAACCTTAACAGAACGCGCGCCCTGGGAAATCGCCCCGTACCGCCTGCCCGATAGCTGCGCCAGTCCTGTGGTTACAAGCCCCTCACAACCATCCAAACACGGTCTATGCTATGCCTCCCTAGCATACGAAATTTAAAAATTTATATTAAAAAAAAAAAAAAATCTGCATTTTTTATTTCGCAATAAAAAATAAATAACTAAACAAACCCGCTACGTCACAGCACACAGGGAATCTTAAAAATGCTTTTATTTTTTTAAACTATAATTTATTTATTTATTATTAGCTTTTCTTTTTTTCTGGGGGGGGGGGGGGTAAATTATTACTATTTATTACTCTATCGAAATAATCAATAAACGATCAAATCACAACTTCAGCAAAGGTTGTCGAAAAAGATCAAAGTTTTCTTTTTCATTTGATATATTAATAATAATAAGCATTTTGTTTTTTGTAAATGTGATTTTTCAGATGAATAATTGCAAGCAAAAATATGCATTATAATTTGCAGCTTTTGTACATAACTTTTTAAAAAAATTACTATAATTCCTCACTGAGGTTTTCCATTTCTAAAGTCCTGCTTCTTGTTCAGTATATGCTGAACAATTGAATTTTACATTCTTTGTAATCCAATTATTTTCAAAAGTACTTTAAATTCTTTACAAGTACAATGATTTATTTCTACGGATTACTATTGCTGGGGGGAAAAAAGTACTTTTGATAATCAGGTAAGCAACCCGTTACTTCATTCATTCACTGTCCAGTTCTACTAATTCTATTTATGTTTTCCGAAAAACTATATACTTCTATTTATCAACCTGACAGTAACACTAAAATACCCACTCCCCTAACGTCTGACTTCACATTGTCAGGACAGAGAAGAAGCGGAAAGCCAGTACTTCCATCCCAGCTCAATTGTAGTTCCTGCGTTTTAACTCCTCACTACCTCATTCAATTGAGGCATGACATTGTCATGACAAAAATGTTTCAGAGGTACCTCATACAAACGTCCGAAATTTCTCGTGTCCTACCCAACACTAATAGTGAATGAGCCCACGAATTAATTTTATTATTTAAGACGCGAAATCCTTATTTAAATGCTTTTATGATATTTTATTAGTTACTGACGTGTAATTTAAAATGAAGCATTTTACTAGCCCCGATATGCTATTTCCTTTGGCCAGCAATTAAAATGTCATCTCTAAAAGATAACGTTACATTACATAAGCCAGCCGTTCAATGAAGCAGATGTAGCATTGTACGGTTAAATACTGATAATCTCGAATGCAATTTTTTTAACTTCTAAGCATCGCACACTTTCAATTTTTACATCTTCGTACTAAAGGAAAAAATACTTTTAACTGCAATTTGTTCGAAAACTGCATCTTGATTTATTTTTGGGATAATAATTTTTTTGTAGTTTTTAATCCTATTTCTGTAATGGTTACAAGTGAAGTACTCATTTCTGAAAAAAGTAAACAACAACAACAGTAACAAAAAAAAAATAGATTGTTATATCTTTTTGTTGCCATTTTGCCATAACAACTGAAAAAAAAATGTAATTAAAGTACATGCCATTTTGAAAAAATATAAAGGAATGATTTTGATAAAACATAGAGTCATTTTAAACTATATTTAATTTTAATTATCGATATTAATGTTACAAAAAAAAAAAAAAATGCATATGAATTATTAGATAGACGATTTGTTTTTATCGAGTTTAAGTCATTGCTTTTACCATGGAACTATTAATAAAAGGGAACTGACATATCCTAAATATAGTGAAGCTTCAACTGTAACCGCTTTCGCAAAGGCAGATTACCTCCGGCGGAAACTTCGACCAGTAAATTTATATAGAAATTTTCACCGTATTTATTGGCCTTAATAATGCAAAATTTTACTCTTAAATAATGGCAGAAAGATATTTTCATTTTTACTGGTACACGCTTACATTTGCAGTAGTCAGGCCCTGCGTTTCCGCCATATTTGGACAACCGGTGAAACAAACTGACTGTTTTAAAAGGCACAGTGACACCAGTAAAATCCAATAGTAGTTTTTACCATATTTGCAAGAAAATGTTTCCATGAATAAGACGCTTAAATAAGACAAAATTTTCTATTCAATTTTACTGTTGGGAAGTGTGCCTCGGCGGTATTCAGAAACTGTAGATCCGATTTAAAAAAAACAGCCGCCATCTTGTGACAACCTCCTTAGTTACCTCACTCGCAACTTGTAAACAGTACACTATATGTCTCCTCCTCTTTATTCATAACTCCATTGCTTTTACCTGGATTTGTATATTATTCTGCGATTGTGACGTCATATGCATACTTTTCTATAAATGTTCTTTAACACTAGAACGCCCGGAAATTTTACTCAAGTTTCATAGAAATATTTGACACCAGAATTTTTATTTAAAATTATTTGAATCATTTATTTAACGTAAATCTGCGTTGTGTAAATTTAACTTATTTTATAAAAGAATTTCTGGTCCCAGTTGACATTTAATCATACGGTCGGAGTCGGATCGACTCCATCCGGGCGTTCTAGTGTTAAGACTAGATCGTAAATATGGAATTCTGCTGCGGTTGCCGACGACGTCATTTTGTATAATATAAAACCGTCTATTTTAAACCTTAAAACTGAAAAAAGTTTTGCAGATAGATAAAGATAATTAAATTCTTCACAATTTGAAATGCTTCACTTTTGAAAATAATGCAATTGAAATCACACACTGATAAAACGCAAAGTTTTACAAAAATTTAGTGCGTCTTTATAGAAATAAATTTAAAAAAAGAGAGAAATAAATTTTTGAAAAAGAAATAAGTTAATAGAAAAATAGTTAAAAGAAATAAAAATAACATTACCATATTGAAAACACTGCTGACTATATATATATATATATATAATCAGTATATATATATATATATATATATATATATATATATATATATATATATATATATATATATAATTTCAATGTATTTTTAATTAATGGGTAGAATCTGCAATTATAAAATTCGGACTATGTTTTACTTGCGTTACGTAAAAAACTGACGTTTTCATATTAATACTAGCTGGTGTTCGCCAGCTTAGATGGTCACTTGGGGGTTGGGGGGAGAAGCCTTCTGAAGCATGAAGCCAGGACTTCTGAGGGTCTCATAAAGTGCATTTTATATGCAAACAGAAAAATGTATTTTAAATTATACGAAAATAACTAATAAAACTATCATAAGAGTTTAGAAATAAAGATTTCGAGACATACCGTAATTTCCGTATAATCCGCAGATCAAACAATTCTGTTTGGACTGAGAAATTTTATTCAGTAATTCCAGACATTTACCGCGATTTTAAAGGTTACATTTTATTTTTAAAAAATTCTTGGTCGAATCATGATTGTTCTATCCTCGGATTATACACCGGAAATTACGGTAATTAAAAAATTTATTTCGTGAGCACATTCAGTACATTTTGTATAAAGATTGCAATCGATCGGTATAAGACAAAAAGCATGAAAACAATTTATTAAAACAAGAGAAAATCCTTCGAAGATGTTTCACGCAAAATATCTAACCAAAAATCAGTAGCAGTTTTCCTATTCCTCTAATTTTCCATTATGAGGTTCATAGCAGATGTTCAAGATAAAATCGCACTAAAATTGCTGAAATACGTGTTTAACTATTTTTTAAGTAAATTTGTTGTGCTGATTTTCATGCTCCTACCTAAAGCTCCTGCCGAGATATGGCGAAATGAATAAAACTTTTGACTGACACTTTAATTCCCATTAGCGGTTGAATAACTAAAATCGCTGAACTACGTGTTAATTTTTTTAATAGATTTATTATCCTGCATTTCACGCTCCTGTCTAAATCTGCTGCCAAGATATGATGAAATTAGCTAAAACTTTCGACGCCCTATTTAGCTCATAGTGGTTGAATTTCTAAAATCGTTGCAATATGTGTTTTAACAGGAGACTATTTTGACAGTCAATTTGCTGTCCGGAATTTCACACTCCTTCCAAAAATTGCTGCTG
The DNA here is from genome assembly GCA_963932465.1 of Maratus speciosus. NCBI lineage: Eukaryota > Metazoa > Arthropoda > Arachnida > Araneae > Salticidae > Maratus > Maratus speciosus. The sequence continues at coordinate 249,415,445 of OZ010799.1, forward strand.
AGATATGGCGAAATAACCTACAACGTTATCAAAATTTTGTTACGACACCCATGGGATTCCGTCGTTTATATTTTGTAATTTCTTTAATAGAAAGGGCGCAATACCAAAAAATGGCATATCAGAAATTAAATTATTAAATATCGTTATTGTGCCTCTTTTTAAATGACGTCTTTTTGTTCTTTCAACACCTTGAAAGGGGGGGGGGATATTTCATACTTTTAATTTGAAATAAGATTTCTACCGGAATTTATAACTTTTCTGAAAAAATCTGTAAAATTTTCACTTTCTTATTCAAAATAAAAAAATTTCGAAATAAGCTGTTTTTTTATAAAGAATACTGGCTTCAGAAAAATTTTAAAGAAACAATTAATATATATTTATAATGCCATATATCATTACAACGTTTATATTTTCTAAGAAATTACTCTAGTAAGTAACTGACCGTAGTGTTAGTTGAAATAAAATATTAAAAAGTACGCGTAAATACAGGTTTCGCACCCTATTAAGCCACGCCCCAATTTGTAAGGACGCTACCACCTGTAATCGTAAAAAGCGGTTTCCTAGCTAATGAATCTTGAAGAAAATTATGTATATAATAATACTGGTGGTAGAGTCCTTACAAAATGGGGCGTGGTTTAATAGCGTGCAAACCCTGTAATAGTACTATGATGGGTAGTATAAACAAGAGATCGACTGAAAATTCGTTTTCGGCCAAAGATCCGAGTTTCGCCGAAAATTAGACCGGACTGAAATTATCAGTTTTCAAAAAATCTCGTTTCTTCCTTCGGAAAATTTCAACATCGCTATTTATTGCTACGAATTTTGTTGTTCATAATTATCAGTCATGACTGACTCAAAACGTGATTGAAAATTATAACGCAAGCAATGCATATGTAACAAAACATTTCACGTGCTCATTAAAAGCTGCAGACATAACAGTAATAGAAAATTTTCAGTTTGAAACCACGGAAGTGTTTCGAATATTCTTTGAGAAAGTTCAAGTGTAACAGATGATTATTTACAAAAATCATTATAAAAGATAAATCGAGGTGTGTAACATAAAACTAATATATTTTTTAATTAAATGAAATTCGTATAATTAGAAAATATTTCTGTGTCGTTGATGAATTAATTACGTTTTATTTTATATGAAAATAAAAAGTTAGTCCCTTAGACGAAAAACCTAACTTATCAGACCCAACTTGGGCCACACCTATAATTAATTAATGATTATGTATATTTAATAAATACGCACAATTAATTAATAATTAAGCATTTTTAATAAATATATATAATTAATTAATAATTATGTATGTATTAATTATTTTAATATATGCAATTTAATTACTTTAATCTTTTTGGACATTTTCGTTTTCGGTATCGGCCGAAAATGGAAAGATCAGCGAAATTCAATTTCGGTTTCGGCCTTAAAAACCTATTTCGGTCGGTTCTTAAAAGAAACTTATAACTTCGTAAAGACGTTTGACTGCCAATATCCTAAACCAATCGGCGAATTTTACCGTTCTGTAGCCCCCCCCCCCCCAAACCCGTCCTTTAGTTTTTCGTCAGTTTTAATCCTGTAATTCTAAATCACACGCATAATTATTTCATTTAAGTAGAAACTATTTTCAAAAATCAGATAATATTAACAATTTAAATATGAACTCTTAAATCAATGAATATTACAAAAAAGAGACAGATATTATTATATATTTTTTTTAATCAGTCGATAATATGTATTGCAAAAAATATTATTGTGTAATTCGTATAATTAGAAAATCTTTCTGTGTCGTTGATGAATTAATTACGTTTTATTTTATACGAAATAAAAAGTTAGTGCCTTATACCCAAAACCCAACTTGGCCCACACTTACAATTAATAAAGCAAAGCTTATTGGGCTTTATTATTAAAATTTATAAAACTTTATTATTAAAAATAAATAAAGATTATTGTCTTTTCGAAATGAGGGAAATTACCTTTTGGTAATTAACCTACAAGGTTTAATTAGATTAATTAGGTTAGATTATTGTCTTTTCGAAATGAGGGAAATTACCTTTTGGTAATTAACCTACAAGGTAACCTACAAGGTTTTTCTAAAACTACATTTCATTATTGGTAAATATTCTGAATATAATAATTTCACACATATTTAAAAGGAAATACAACTAAAATTAATTTATAGAACTGGGTTTGTACGCTTCAAGGACTTTCAAGATCGTATTTCCAGAATTTTTGTAAAGTAATATTTGTCTTATATAGTGAAAAAGAAATCTATCTTCAGATACAGCGATGGTACTAAAACACTTAAAATCCCTTGAATCCCATGATGCTTATGACCCTGTACCAGTGAAATTTAAAAATAAAATTACTGACACCGTTAAAATACAGTAGCGCTCAAAAATATTTTGGCAACCTTATATTCTCTCTTATTTTATTTAATAAAAAATGTAAAAGAAAATATATTCCCAATAATTGAGAACACTATGACTGCAGTTATTCAAATGTATCAGGTTTCAACTTGTTTGTTTACATTACGCGCCACCGAAGAAATAGGACTCCTCCTTAGCTCAAAAGTATTTTGACAATTAGTTTGCATTTAATTGTTGAAGGTGTCAGTGGCGCTATAGCTTCGATTAGTGTTTATATCGACTTATTGTGATTATTTTTAAATGCCGAAATGTAAAAGATATTGAAGTGATTCTAGAAAAGCAGCTGTAAATGCACTTAAGAAGGGTAGACTGCAAGCAGAATTAGCTCGTTCTTTTAACGTGTCTCGGCAACTTGTTATTACATGGAATGAAGCTTTTAATAAACAGAAATACATTGAAAATAAGCCTCAAAGTGGCCATCCGAAAAAAAAACAACTTGCAATGATGACTGTACTATAAAAATGATATCTACAAGTGATTGTCGTAAGTCCGCTGTAATAATAAAAAATGAAATGAAAGAAAATTACGACATAGACATACACGTTTCATCAGTCAAACGACGCCTAAACTCCTATGGTTTACATGGCAGAAGACCAGCAAAAACACGTTTGTTATCTACTAAGAATAGGAAGGCTATAGTCGCATTTGTAAAACGGCATAACCCTTTCAGGGGCAAAGCAATTCCATTGCTAAAGTGTTGAAATTAATGACTGACACCGGAATTTGAAAAGAAATTTATTTGTAAATAAGAAAAAGTTATATTTCACAAACATAATAAACCGAATTTTTTTTAACCAAAATTCTGGTGCAAAGCGATATAAGTAAGCGTGCAAACTTAATGCTGGAATCGGGCGTAAATTAAAGCAGTTGCGCCATCTTGTGGACTGAGTGATAATTCACATACGCGGGCTTTTAGCGTGGCGCGTATATTCTAAATCTTTAGTCACTCATGGAAATCAGTTCTGTTTGCCACACTTATTGCTAAATAATGGCGTAGTGAGAGGGGCATCAAGAAGCACTTGACACCACGACGTTTTCATCGTCTTATCATGGACACTTCAGTTATTAATCAAGGTGAAAAACACTTTACAATTTTAGTGGTGTAGGTAAGAAAACAGTTAGGTATCTACCTGTAGTTCACACTCCATCCGCTACGTGGCGCATGACCTCGATTGATGTGACCTCGCTTTTAATCTTGCGGTTACTTCTCCCATTTAAGATAGGACGCTTACTTATATCGCTTTGTTCTGGTGTCAATCATTAATTTCAACACTTTAGCAATGGAATTGCTTTGCTCGTAAAAGGGTTATGCCGTTTTACAAATGCAACTCTAGATTTCTTATTCTTAACCCTAGAACTACCGGAAATTTTACTCAAGTTTTATAAAAACATTCTGCACCAGAATTTTTACTTAAAACTATTTAATTTGTTTATTTAACTTATTATTGTCTGATTTATACATTTAGTTTGTTTTGAAGAAATTTCTGGTTTGAATAAATATTTTGAATGTACATGTCGGGTCCATTGGACCCTTCTGGTAGACAGAGGGTTAATAGATAACAAACGTGTTTTTGCTGGTCTTCTGCCATGTAAACCATAGAGGCTTAGGCGTCGTTTGACTGATGAAACGTGTATGTCTATGCCGTAATTTTCTTTCAATTCATTTTCTATTATTACAGCGGACTTAGACAATTACTTGCAGATATCATTTTTATAATACAGTCAACATTGCAAGTTTTTTTTTTTTCGGATGGCCACTTTGAGGCTTATTTTCGATGTATTTCTGTTTATTAAAAACTTTATTCCATGTAATAACAAGTTGCCGAGACACGTTAAAGAACGAGTTAATTCTGCTTGTAGTCTACCTTTCTTAACCCCTTCGCGACGGGAGCCTTTTACGAAATGTTTATTATTTTGCTACCGGTTTTAAAAAACAGAAGTTTGTGCCTATTCAAATCGGGAAAATGCTCGGATTAAATAAGGCAAATTTTACAGTAAAATTTTACTGGTGAGAATAAACGAGGATCCTTAGGCCTATTTCCGGCGCGTATACGTGTCGCTCGTCCCCAAGGGGTTAAGTGCATTTACAGCGGCTTTTCTAGAATCACTTCAATATTTTTTACATTTCGGCATTTAAAAATAATCACAATAAGTCGATATAAACACTAATCGAAGCTATAGCGCCACTGACACATTCAACAATTAAATGCAAACTAATTGTCAAAATACTTTTGAGCTAAGGAGGAGTCATATTTCTTCGGTGGTGCTGAATGTAAACAAACAAGTTGAAACTTGATACATTTGAATAACTGCAGTCATAGAGTTCTCAATTATAGGGAATATGTTTTCTTTTACATTTTTATATTAAATAAAATAAGAGAGAATATAAGGTTGTCAAAATACTTTTGAGCGCTACTGTATAAATTTAATTATCACTAACCTAAATTCACCAAATCACAAATTGAAAGTCTTTAATTCTTACCGGCGCGGTGTCCTTAAAAAAGGACACATACTTTTAATTCCAAAACTGACAATCGGCACCAAGAATATTTAACTAAAATTTTCCTATTATAATATACATGAAAATAAGCAAGTTCATATTTTCTAATAAATTCGTTTATAAATTGCGGTGTCAGTCTATTATTTCATCAGTTTATAAACAGAATTACTCCGCGCCGGTAAGAGTTAAAAAAGTGAATGATCTACAAATCATAATTTTTTTTTTATTGTAAAGATTTTAAGTTAAATAGTTCCGAAAATGGCATATATTTTATGAGGAAATCAGTATAGATGTTGTAATTCATTGGTTTGCTTTTGAAGCAAAAAACATTCGGCTAATCTGAAATAAAGTGAAAATGCAAAGAAATCAAACAGTTAATTTTATATTAGGGATGTAACGAATAGTGATTTGGCCGAATAGCCGAATACCGAATATTCGGCGGCCGAATACTGACTTAAAAAAAATATTTTAATTGTTTATTTTATTTTATTTTTTTCAATTTTAAAAATCAAAAATTAAATTAAGGACTAATTGATATTAATTTTTAGTTCGAGTTTTCAAAAATCATAACAGCTGAATGTGTTTTTTGTAATATTTTAAATACTTTGGTGCCAATAAGATAACATATGACTTTAAAAAATGTAAATAATAATTTAATTCATAATTTTTTATTTAATCCATAGATAGTTCCATCAATTTATATGTATTTTATCTAAAATAGAAATCATTACCTCTGTAAAAATAAAACTTTTTTTATTTTAGTAAAATCATTTCACCATTTCACCCCCATAAATAAGAACTTGCATGTGTCCTCTGTCTTTTTATATCCTTTCTCATTCAACTCAAACTTAGTAAATTTAGATTCTATATGTAAAGAAAAATGTTTTCTTAAAATATAATTATTCATTCCATTAATTATAATTTTTCTTTTCTGCTACCAAGATATACTATTCTCTTTTCTTTCTCTCAAAAGTAACAAGCCCCTCATAATACTTCCTCCACCCCATATTTCACAATGAGATGCCTCCTGAAGTTTATGTAATATCATTATATATAGTTATTTATAAGTTGTCATGAAGCTTAAAAATTGAGTAAATATTGGGATTCCTTTTTCTTATAATAATTAATGTATTTAGATATAATATTTTAATATTGTTTTTTAAAATATTTAAAATCACATTTCGTTTTCATTTTCTGGAACTTACTATGCAACTATTCGGCCAAATATCTAATTCAGGGGTGGCCAACTGTGGCACGCCTGAGACCACTAAAATTTTACAGAAAAACAGGGCTCGCAGCGTTCCTAAAATTTTCGGACATTGCTACCACTAAATTAAAACGATAATCTTTGTTGTACAAATATGTTATAGATGTTAAAGGAATTTACCACGAAGAACTCTTATTTAAAATACTGGTAGCAAAGTGCGAAAATTTTAGGAACGGTGCGAGCCCTGGAAAAAGCCGACTTCTTGAATCGCAGAGATTCGATAATTAGATAAGGCGGTGATTACTATAAAACTTTAGTGGTATGTGGCGTGCCACAGTTGGCCACCCCTGATCTAATTATATTCGGCTACAGATATTCGGCCGAATATATCTTCAATATTCGGTCATGCCGAATATTCGGCAAAGGGCCGAATAGGCCGAATACCGAATAGTGGCCGAATATTCCTTACATCCCTAGTTTATATGAGTAAAAGAATCCATGTACCCGCAGATGTTAAAAAAATTTCAACATAAACATTCCAGATTCACAAAACGTGGGAAACAGTGGAATGTTTTCATTGTTGGGAGCGAGTTCTAGAACGAAGGGCTAAAGGAAAGTTAACTGTTGACAAATTGATGATTGCGCGTCATTATCGGTGCAGAAGCCGCGGCTGCTCTCAGCCTGTAAAGTTTGTTTTTCCACAAAGCAGATCGAGGAACCAAGTTGTTATCCTTCGGCTGAAGCAAAGAAATATTAAAATATATATATATATTCTTTTCAAAATATGTATATATTCTTTGGTATAAATTAGTTCAATGGGCTTCAATAAAAAAGCTGCAATTTTAAAAAAGATCGTAACAAAACACAAACGATAGGGATGCCTAAACAGTGGTGTTCGAATAAAGAGAAGGTGCCATACCAGGAGCTTGGAGGAGAAAGGACGAATCCCGAAATTGGGGAGTTGGGAAATCAAGCTCAAAGTTTTGCAAGTAGTGTTATAGCACAAAGTACTACGCATTTAGCTCGACATTGTGAGAAAACTAAGGGCGAACCAGGTCAAAACGACTTACCTGCGTGTTGTCTACATGTATCTGAGGTAGAAAAAAATCGATTTCTCGGATTCGCCCTTGCTCTTCCAAGCTCCTGATATAATGTCAACCAGTTGCGAAGTAACTGAGGAAGTTGTCACAAGAAGGCGGTTATTTTATTTTTATCGGATCAGTAGTTTCTGACAACTGCAGGGGCAAATTTCCCACCATTAAATCTGAATAGAATAGTTACTCTTATTTAATTCATACAAATATTATCTCACAAATATGGTAAAAATTTCTATTTATTTTTACTGGTGTCAGTTTGCTCAGGTATCATAATCTTTTACACTGTTACTGACCAGAGGTTGTCACGATATGGCGGAGCGCAGGGACTGACTACCGACAAAGTAAACTTCCACCAGTAAAAATGAATATATGTTTCTGCAATTATTTATCACTGCGATTTTTGCAGTAGTCAGGCGTTTAAATAAGGAGAAAAATTCTATATAAATTTACCGGTGGTAGTTTCCCGCGGCGGTTATCAACCCCTGCGAAAGCGGTTACAGTTTAACCCTTTCGAAGGCAGTGTCCTTTATAAAGGACACCTAATTTTAATTACAAAACTGACAGCGGCACTAAGAATATTTAATTAAAATTTTCCTTTTGTAATGTACGTGAAAATAAGCAAGTTCATATTTTCTGATACATTCGTTTATAAATTCTAGTGTCAGTTCATTATTTCATCAGTTTATAAACAGAATTATTCCGAGCCGGAAAGGGTTAAGCTTCCCTACTTTAATCCTTAAATGCAAAGTGATGCATATCTGCATAACTTTTTATTTAACTTTTAATAAATAAAGTAAGTTCTTAGCAATCACTATATTTATATAGAAATATTAATCCTGTAAAAATTACAAAATATGCTACAAAATAAAGTTAAAAATCTATAAAATTTCTGGTGTCTAATCCTCAATAAAAGAATAAAAACAACAACTCTAAAAGAACAATTCATCCATTTAACACCAGAACCGCCGTAGCGCTCATTTTGACCGCTACCAAATAAAAATATTTCGATTATCACCAGAAATTTCTTTCTAAAGTGAGTTTTAAATATACCACGGAGAAATAAGTTCAATAAATAAGTTAAGTAGTTTCAATTAAAATTTCCAGTGTCAGATATTTTTATAACACTTCAGTAAAATTTCCGGCGGTTCTAGTGTTATGGGTTAACCCCTTGGGGACGAGCGACACGTATACGTGCCGGAAATAGGCCTAAGGATCCTCGTTTATCCTCACCAGTAACATTTTACTGCAAAATTTGCCTTATTTAATCCGAGTATTTTCCCGATTTGAATAGGCACAAACTTCTGTTTTTTAAAACCGGTAGCAAAGTAATAAAAATTTCGTAAAAGGCTCCGTCGCGAAGGGGTTAAGGATGCCAGTTCCTCTTTAGTTCCATGGTTCTAAACAAAGCTGGTACCGATAGGAGACATAAGTTCACTTCCGGTGTGAGTTTCCATCACTTACTTAGATCAGAAATTAAAAAGGTGTAACCAGTGAAATGAATGTCTTACAATTCTCTATTAAAAAATATGGGTTACCTTCAGAAATGTGGGCACGACTAACGGCAACCTTCCAGAAATATTGGCTATTTTTGACACATTCTTAGATCATTAAAGTAAAGACGAAACCAATGCTAAAATGTTGTGTTAACTGATCTCTATTGAAATATACAGGGTTGTTAGTTAAATACCGATATAACTATTGGCAATCCGCAAGAATAATTACATGTTTTGAGTACCTACGTTATTCATTAATTAAAAACTGAAATAGACGCGAACGCACAAAGTTAAAAATTTGCTAATAAAGTACAGTCGTGGAAAAAAAAAAGGAAACACCCCCTACTAACTCCTCAACAAATCATCGTAGAAGAAAGTGACTGGTACCAAACGATTGGAAATAAAGTCTACTTTTAAATGATGTATATAAAATTTTCTTAGGGGGTCATCTACATATTAAAACGAATCCAAACTTCATTTTTTTCAATGGCAATACCCAATTTTAACGAGATATTTCAAATCTTCGGTTTAAACTATGCCTAGACACCAAATTTCAAGTCATTTGAATCATAAGTTTTTTAATTATAAATATTCAAAATTGAGTGCTTCTAATGTTAAATTATATTTTCATATTTTTATTTATATCTCCCGAAATTATGCTCCTAATGTGCTAATTTTTTGTGTGATAATAATACTATTATACCCAAACATAAATAAGCTGAATTTACAATTTTTATAATTTTATGATATGAATTATGAATTATGAAATTAATATTCAAAAAAATTATGAATTGCAACCTACAATTTTTTTGATGGATTTAGATTTATTAAGTCCTGCTTTATGGAAATTCAAAAATTTCACATTTTTCTTCCAAGTAGTTTTCAAATTATGCTTAAAAAAAGGCAAAATGATGGTTTAAGGGGCCGTCTATGATGGAAGTGAGTAGACATTTTGAAATTTATTCTGCCGTACTGTAATCTAACACGCTTCATTGACTCCTTCAGTGGCGCTTAAGGTGCCTTGATCAAGAAAGCGGCTCTCTCTGGGTTAACAATCCAGTACGGAATTTCAATTTGGATACAGCCCTTAAAATACGCTTGTTTTAAAATAATTAATTTCTCGGAAACTTGTGGTACGAATTGCATAAAAATCCGTTTTTAGGCTAATTGAAGGGTGTAGAGTTCATTTATGCAGTCAGAATTGGGTACTGCTATTGAAAAAAAAAAAAAAAGTTATGGTTCGTTTTAATATGTAGGTGGCCCCCTAAGCAAATTTTATATACATCATTTAAAAGTAGACTTTATTTTCAATCGTTCGGTACCAGTAACTTTCTTCTACGATAATTTGTTGAGGAGTTAGTAGGGGGTGTTTACTTTTTTTTTCCACGACTGTACATAGTATTGGCTTGTGATATAGAAAAGCAACTTCCATATACTATAGAAATTACACCTAAACTCTTTATTAAGTCAATTCACCCATTACCCGCTGATGTTGCGTTCACGCACCGGTAAAAATTAATGCCCATGCTTAAATTTATTACTTTGCCACCACTATTTTACAATTAAAAAATCGGCTTATTTGATTGCAGAAATTTCGCTATTTTATTAAAGCGAAAAATACATTTTTGAATTATGTGATAGCAAACGACTTTCAACAAGAAATTTGAAAATTCCTACTGAATAGTTTTGGAGGTTAATGGGTTAAAGACCAAAAAATGAAAAAACTATGCGGCAACCTACATAAGTCTTCAAAGAGTCCATCGCTTTAATAGTTCCTCTAGTTTAGATGAAATATGGATATGGGTATAAAATTTTTTACGTTAAATATTTTTATTGAAAAATTTTTAAGCTCATAATCAACGTGTTCCGTAAAATGACACTTATGGTATTGCCTTCTGTGCTTAATTTTTATCTGATTGCTAAAATGTCTAATATGTCTAATGTCTATTGTTAAAATGCAACAGTCAACAGTTCTTGTTCAACCATTTCAGGGCGGTGGCACATTTATGAAACTGCATAATTTTAATGTCCAAATGCCACAGTGGCACCAGAATTTTAGTAAAAAAAATCGGTTTATCATGTATCTGAAATATAGCTCTTCCTTTTTTCCAAATAAATTTGTTTGTAAATTCCGGTTTCGTTCATTCATTTCAAGATTTTAGGAATGGAAGTGCTTTTTCCCTGATAGGGTTAAGAAGTTGTATAACCATTGAGGACAGTTGAGAATAGCTATTCCAGAACATGCATTTAGTTTATAAATTGTGAATTGCAGTTCAACCTTTCCGTTTTTGTCGTTGTTCTTCTATGCAGCACGTCAAGTTTATTACACAAATGTAAAAAAAAAAAAAAAAAAAGTTAGAAAACAGGAATTCTGCTTTTTCAGAATTTAATGTCGCCCCCGATGAAAAAAAAAAATATATATGTATATATAAATAGTAGAAAACATATTTCAATTTTAATACTTACAGCACACGCTTTAATTTTATGTAAAATGACGTCATTCGCATCCGCTTAAGAATTCCATATTTACGATCCACTCTTAAACATCTACAGTAGTAGGCATAGGACGTCACTATCGCAAAATAATACACAAATGCAGCAAAAAGATGCCGTCATTAAAGAAACTCGACCAAAAAAAAAAAAAAAACAACTGTCTAATGATTCATAGGCCTTCATTTGTTCGTAACATTAATACAGGTACTTAAAATTAAATATAGTTTATAATATCGACATGTTTTAACAAAAATCATTCGTTTAAAATTTTTCAAAATAGCACGTATTTTAATTGCATTTTCTTTCGGTTGTTATGAAAAAATGGCAACAAAAATATATAATTAATATTTTACAGCTATTTTTCCTTTACTTTCTACAGAAATGGAGTACTTCCGTTGCCAATATTAAGCAAATGGCTCCAAAAACTATAAATAAATTAATATTTCAAAAATAAATGGAGAATCAGTTTTCAAACAAACTGCATTTAAAAGTACATTTTTTTTCCAATTCGACGGTATAAAAATTGAAAATGTGCGATGCTTAGAAATTTAAAAAACTGCTATAGAGTATTTAATCGTAATGCTTTGTTTTATGACTGGCTGTAAGGTAACGTTATTTTTTGGAGACGACATAAAATAAGCTGGGAGAAAGAAATTTTTTTTTATGCAATATTTATGCAATGTAATATAATAAGTCATTTTTCACTGTGGTAATCAGCTGGTTACATAGGGTTAGTTAAAGTAAAGAAAAGGGACTGCAAAGGCACTTTTTTATAGTAATAATAATTAATATATAATATCGATATATGAGGCTTTCTTTCTCATATAATTTTAACTTTCAGGTATTAAATTTTGTGGTAATATTAACAACACTTTAAACATTATGATATGATGGTACAACATGATATTAAACAACACTTTAAACATGTAGACGAAAGCCTTAACGATTCAAAATAAAGAAAAAATGGTCAACAGCAATGATTTTTAATAATATTTTATTTAACTGAGGAACAAAGTTAAAATTGCGGTGTCATTTTTTTTTTTCCGTTCCGTTGTCATTTTACCTCGCTAACTTTTTATTTTCTTTTAAATTTTTACTTATGATGAATTCGCATAGTACCCATATATCATTTAAGTAAGAAATAATAACAATATAGTATTTTTTGTACAAAATGTTGGTATAGCATGGTCTTATGCTGAAATTTAGCGGTTTATATTATTTTATGCTGAATTATTTTATTTTATTATTATTTATTTGTAAGACACATGTTCCAGACATGCTAATATATACCTATCAGGGTTCCAAAAAATAAATAAATTTTGTTATTTAAAATTTTTACTAAGAATTTCATGGTTGCAAAAAGAAATATAAGAGTAGGTAAGAATATCACAGGGACGGTAAGGTCTGTACCTGTAGCAAGTAAGAACAATTAAATATTTAGAACATTGTTTCTTCAACTGTTGGTCGCAAACAGATAACGAGAGGTTGCAATTAATCCGAAAAAATAAAATGCTTATGTACAAGAAATATCTGTTATTAAATATTAATAATCAAATATTACATAATTGGTATTGAATCCAATGTAGTCTAATAAGTAAACGTAAACATGTACAGAGTGGTTATAATTAAAATTCCTCTTTCAAATGGTCATAAAGGAAAACTATTGGATCAAATTTCCTCAAACTTGGTAATAGTTTAAAGCAGGTCAAGGGAATTTATTTCCTGACAAAAAAAAAGTTCAAATACTCACCACCAGGGGGGAATGGCGCTGTATGCAATATTTGTAAACGAAATAAAACATGAAGACATAGATTTAAAAGGAATTTAATCTTTTCTGAAACGTGTTACAAAGCATGTTCAATTTGGCGTCCACCATTTTCCGAAAGCAAGGGAAATCGTATTACTGGATTCTAGACAGTAGCTATTAGCAAATCATGAGGAATGTTACAGACATGTCGGTGTATCGCATCTTTCAATTCCGCAAAATTGCTTAGATTATCACCATAAACATTGCTTTTGATATAACCCCATATCCAAATGTGACAGGGGTTGAGGTCTGGTGACCGGGGTGGTCAAGAAGTGGGGAAGTTTCGGCCTATAATCCATTCATTCGTGAAATGTTGCTTAAGTAACTGTGTGACACATGTACCAATTGCGCGGTGGGGCCCCGTCCCGCATAAAAATCGTGGCGTCTAAAATGCCAGGGTGCTGGAGTTCATGTATGACGAAACGTCTTAACTCCTTTGGGGCAGGCGATTGCGTTTGTGTAATGCTGAAATCTCACCGGAAATTTAGAAAATTTTTATTTTAAAATAAGGAAAAGGAATTTTACGACTTTTTTTCTACCAAAGTTAGAAAAGTAAAGTTTCATAAAATTTTTCTGGTGCGAATCTCCATTAATCGTAGGTGGGATAAAATATATCCCACCGCCCCTCATGGGGTTAAGATTGACGCTAAGCGAGCTGCAGTCACAGTCCATGTAACAGGTCCAGCTGCCGACTGCTCCTCAAAGAAAAATGGTTCAATTATGAAACTTGCTGTCATACCACACCAAACGGTGACTTTAGGAGAATGCAAGGGAACTGGATACACAACATGGGGGATTAGCTTCGCCCAAATCCTACAGTTATGGGTGTTGACATCGCCATTTAGGTAATAATGGGCCTCATCTATCCAAAATGTCCCATGGCCAATGTTCATCACTTCCATCCGTGCAAGGAATTCCAGAGCGAAAGATTCTCTTGCCTCAGGATCGTTACGCTGAAGTTCTTGAACATGTTTGATTTTGTATGGGTAGAATTGCAGCACTTTACGGACAATTATGTACACCGTACTCCATGGTACGTCCATTCGACGTGCAACAGCACTTACCGTGCGCGCTTTTCATTGTTGCTTCTTTCACTGCTATTGCAACAACCTCCTCGGTTTCCACAGGAGCAGGTTTCCTTCCCCTCCGAGGTGCAACAGATAACAAATCCGTGGCTACAAACTTTGCCATCATTTTTCTCAAACCCTGCGGTGTCATTGGCCCTCGGCATATTCCTCTTACTGAACATTACCTTTGTAAAGCACGGCGTTCATTGCTTTCGCATTCATAATAACATTTAACGAAAAAAAGCACGGTCTTGCATGGTTAGAGACATTGTCGATTTATTTTCCCATATAAATAAATTGTACTTTATTCATCTTCATAACTTTCATAACTTTATTCATGGGTATTATTTTATAAATTAACGCCATTGGATGTCCGATCGGAAAAGAAAAGCTCACAAAACATTGTTGAATTTTTTTAACTCATACTGCGCCGTGCGTGTTAAAGAACATTATATTAGACAAAAAAACAAACAAACAAATATTTAACTATAATAAAAGTGAATAAAAGAGCACAAATTATCAAATTAATTTCTTACATTTAATAAAAATATATGTAACATTATATAAATTTGAAAATAATTTTCAATAAAATTTTTATATTTGATAATGACACTTAATCATAGCCAGCAGATAACGATCCTAGTAACAAATTATTCTTTGAACAGACAGTTTTGAAAAATCTTCTTAGGGAACATTCCCTACCAGGGTTGCCAGTTTGGCTTCCATTTCTATTCAGAAAATCCGATTCGTGCCAACTATACACGAGAATCCAAAAGTTCACGAGTTATGGAGCTTTTCCTGTTTCGGAGAAGAGAAATAAAGAAGGCAAAACAGCATGAAATTCCTTCAAAAGCTATCGAAGACAGGAATTTAGTTTTATAACAGGAATTTAGTTTTATAACCATTGATAGTGTTTTTGTAGGTAAAAGCATTGAAAACGCGTTTTCAACACCAGACACAAACGATGAAAGGCATTATTGTTTGACAATCAGCACAATCTTGTTGAGTATAAGCAAGCATGCATGTTTTACTGATTGGAAGACTGGATCCGTGTTTCACATTACAGCCTTTTGGAAAGCATACTGACGCATTGCATCGGAAGTAGGTGAAGATAACTAGCTGTAGCCCAAATGATGCATTTTTAAGTATGCCTGCTACTACAATAGTGTTAACATCACAACAAATACTTTGATGAGTTTTTTAATATTCACCTATTTTCTTTACCAAGTACTTATAGTCTTGGAAGAAGTAAACATCCAGTGACTGAAGATATTTTGTCGATCCAGCTGGGAGGAGCGCTATCTGTATAGCAGAATCTAGTTTTCCGTTGCATAAATTGAGGATTAAGAATGGAAATCGCTGAAAGTCCAAAAGAGGAAATTTTTCAAGAGAGCGAAAAAAAAAGAAAACGAAAGCACCTCATTTGCCACGTTTGTTGTACAATTTCCGACTTGTTTGAACAATTACTGCTAGGGTTAGCGCATCAAGCATTCTCGTGTTTCTTGAGATTGGCATTCAAGTCATTTTTTTTCGTAAAAGAAAAAGATTTTCGATTTTTTGGTACTTTTATCGTTTTTCAGTCTTACTCCTCAATTGTCATCTGTTTGGCCACTTCATTTGCCCAGTGTCAGGATAGACTCACATTACCATTATGTCATGAAACAATATCGTCGAAACCACTGTCATGATTAATTATTAGACAAAATTCCTGCCTTCTATAGCATTTGAAGGATTCTCCTGGTGTTTTTTCCTTCAGTTATTATCTCTTCTTTCGAAACAGGAAAGCGTCCATATCTCATGAACTACTGGATTCGGGAGTATAGTAGTTCCTATACATTTATTAATTCTCCTGGCAAGCTCTTTCGAACGATGCCACCCTCGTCAAAATCCAAAACGGACAAACAGTTGGGAATATTCCCTAGTTAGAGGTGGGCGTTTCTGGTTCGTTTTGTAAAACTAAAATTACTTTTCTATCATAGTATGCATATGTTCTTTTTTCCTGTTGCAAAACAGCGCGACACCAGACATTCAAACGAACATCAAGACCACTTACTCTACAACTGCAGCTGTAAAGAACAGGACTTTGATTGTTAACTTTGCAGCATTTGTGTGTGTGGGGGGGGGGGGGGGGAGGTGTCCTAGGCAAGCCCCGTTTGGGCTTTAGCGAATTATTTTTTTTAAATCAGAAATTAGCCAATAAATAATCTGTTTTTTAAAGATGAGGAAAAGGAAGAATGAAACCAGAGCAAATAATTTGTTTGTGTATTACTCTTATACTACAGAAAACAATAGTAGATTCTTAAATATATTAGAGCAATGATTTTTGGCAAGCATATCCCTCTAAATTTGAACTAATTCTTGTTTTCAATGTGCATCTTAATTCAATTTTCATAGATTTATAGTTGGACATTTTCATCATAATGAGTGATCTGGGTAAAAACTGAACAATGGAAAATAAATTTCGTGCCCGAATAAATATGAAAATTACTTTTACTATTGTTATTTTAATGTTTCGTAGGAGAGTTCCGCAGCCGGTAATCCCTGAGAAAATTTTGGTGGTCAGTAGAAAAAATTCAGCATTATTTGAAGAATTTAATATATGGCTAATTTATTGAAAATAACATTATAAAACTGGTAAAAATTCATCATTTTATTCAGTTCAACTTGACGAGCAATGTTGAATTCAGACACTTTTGTACGGGATGGATTTCTGTGGTTCGGAGGAGGGGGGGGGGGAGGGGATTGCACTTTTTGAGCTTTAAAAGCACAAAATCTCAAATGTTCCGGGAGGGACAACTGATTGCTCCAGGCCCTCTCCGTGGGCCACCCACTGAATTCATCACTGTAAGATGAGTTTACGAACATAAGTAACAAGGCGCTTCTTCATTTTGTAAGGGTTAAGTGTGAAGGCGAGTTACATGAAGAAAGACTTTATTCGCTCAATTTCCCGGGTAGAGCAACTAGCGCTGAGATTTTTGAATCATTTAATAACTTAATACTTATTTCATGGAGCATGGAATTGAATCGTAAAAAAAAATGTGCTGGGATATGTACAGATAGTGCAGTAAAATATCACTGGACATCTTTCAGCAATTTTGGAAAAGGTGAAAAATATCGGTCATCCCTACCTTTTGTCTATTTACTGCATTATTCACCGTGCGAAAATAATGTCTCCAGTACTACATTAAGTATTATAAAATGTTATAAGAATTATAAATAAAACACGACATAAAGAGCTCAATTTTCAATAACAATATTGATTCAATTTTTCACAATGTATTTGTACGAAAAGACATTTTCATATGCAAACATATTTCACAGTAATTAAAACTCGATACCGGGTAAAGTAAACACGGATCTACATCTTGCTGTAACGACACTGGAGCCAAAAATCTCCGAATGGCTTAGATGCATAGCTGCCAACTTTTACGCTTTTTTCCTACCACTAAAATTTTATAGAAAATTTATTCTTAAGTAATTGTCGAAATCTCACGATTAAAAAAGGCAAAAATTTCTATTAAATTTTAGTGGTAGCAAAAAAGCATAAAAGTTGGCAGCTATGTAGATGCCGTATATTACCTTTGCCGCCATCTTGGATGTTTGAGATTTTTTGGCGATCTTTATCGATATGGAGTCCGTGTGACGTGTGTGTTCTGGCAACCCTGTTTTTTATCGAGATTGTGTTGCGAGTATGTGAAAACACCGTTTTTGCTTGTGATATAGTGTTGTGTTTCTGTCAATTATTTTTATGTTAAATTTATTGGATGTATTTGATTGAATATGGGTTCTGTAGCCCGTTTAAACGCTCTTGCTGAAGTAATTAAGAAATATGAGGAAATTTTGACAAATAAAGGAGGTTTGTTTACAGTGCGTATTCATAAGCCTATTTTGGAAAATGACGGTGATGCTAGCAGGTATTTCATGCTTGAGCTTTCAAGAAAGCAGATGTCTATTAAGGTATGCTGATAATTTTATGTATATTTTGTTGCCTTACGAGTTTTGTGCATTTTGAGATTGCTACACAGCGAGAACTGCTGCTTGGCGACATTTACTACTTGGCGGAAAGGGGTTTTCATGCCAAGAAAAATCCAAGATGGCGGCCCTGGGAATTTATGACATCTGTTCCCTCCGAATTTATTTCAAACAAGCAGGAACAAATTTCACAATAATAATCTGTAATAAATAAGTATTTCTAAATAATGTAAATAATAAGTAATGCAACTACTAAATAATGCAAGTATGTGTTATAAATGTGTTTCGTGTATAATAATAAAAAAGTAATGTAAGTATGTGCAATAAATAAAATATAATTAGTAATGTAAGTATGTGTAATAAATAAGTAATAATAAGGTATAAGAAATAACAGGGTTCGTATGCCTCAAGGGATTCTAGGTGTTTTAGTACCAGAAATTTCGAAAAGTACTGGTCGCTATATCTGAAGACAGATTTTTTTTTTTTTCATTAAATAAAAGCAAATATTCTGAAATAAAAGCAAATATTTTATATTTATAAAAATTCTGATAAAAGGTGCTTGAAAATCCTTGAAGCGTACGAACCCTGAATAAGAAAGCTTTAATTGTTTTGCCATAATTAATCTAACTTTTAAAATATTGTTTTAATTAAAGAACTTAATCAGATTTTTGTTACTTTTAAATAAGCATTTACAATTTTCTTTTAACTAAATAAGCAATTTTACTTTTGATATATTTATTATATAAATACCTTTTCTGTTAACAAAATGGAATTTCTCTTGTGACTATAGTATTTACGTTTTTAAAAAAATCATGTTAGTGGTCCGCAGGATTTGAGAATCTGAATTTAGCGGTTCATAAGGTCTAAAAGGTTGGGGACTCCTGGTCTATGCTATCGAGTGCAGAGGGTCTAGTTATGTGAACCCTAAGTGGGTAACATGCAGCATATATGTATCATAGTGCATTTTCTGTGCTTGTACTATAAGGAAGGAGTGGAAATGTATGAAAAACAATTTTTTGACAAGCCGAATTCTTTATTTGAACTTTTCTGAATCTAAAACATCTTTCAATTTATTTTGAACTATAAATAGAACTCATATTAGATGGCATAAACATGTCGCTTTTCATTTTTAAACTCACACCGTAAATTTTATATGAAACATTTATATTTAATGAATTACATCATCTGTTCGATGAAAGATAAATTTAATTGTCTCTATTCAAGAAAATCGTCAGGTAGCTGACGATAACATACAAACAATAAATAGTTGTTACACCAACATTCTCAGATTATGCTTTTTTATTTTATTTTATTTTATTTTTTTTTGTGCTTTTAAAAATTTTGTAGAAATTACGAGGGTTACTACCCAATGTGAAACAGCCCTCACTTTGTGCATTGCTGGTTTTGTCCAATATGAATATTTATGGCCAGTCAGAAAACCAATTTGTCTCTGAGTTTTGGATCAAGAAAATTAAAAAAAAAAAAAGACTACACGCTCTCGTTTGTGGCTAGATTGATCGTGGTTGATTCAAGTATGGCCGTCGTAATGATCTAAATGTCATTCGTCAAAAAGAACGTGCTACATGCCTTCAAATTTTTCTTTTCTCAGATAATGTTGTTTAGCTAAGCAAAATTTTGTGCAAATATTAGCTTATGTAAAAGTGATTTCTGGGTTTTATTTTCCTTTCACAAATTTACAGTTTTTGATCGATTCGCACGAAACTTGCTACAGATAAGTTTTAGAACATGAATAAGATTACTATCAGTTTGAAAAAAAAATCAGGCCACTTTTTATCCCTTTTTTAAAAAAACGGACATAGTTTATCTATAGATGTCTTCTTTTTTTTTTTTTTTTGTTAATACAATTATTTCTTTTCCATTGAAACAAAAAACAAAAAAAAAACTCTATATCGCGATATTTTTTAAAGCCAACGAAAATTCAGATTCACTCACTATTATATTTTCAAATCCAAAATTGTCTTCGTTCTGAGATGATAACACCGTCCCCTGAATAGGCCTGAACGCGCCACAAAAATGGCGACTGTTGTAGGCTGGTTTTTGTAAGCGTCTGTACGGTCCTCTGAAATTAGACACCAGTATGTTTCAAAAGATTTCTTTGACTTACCTCATTTCAGAAATATAAACTTGAAAAAACTTTTAAAAATTATTGGTGTCCAAATGCTGGAGACCGTACAAACGCTTAAAAAAAAAAAAAAAAATCCACCTACGACAGCCGCCATTTTTGTGCGTGGTCAGGCCAAATATTCAAGGAGCGGTGTGTGATAATGAGAATTTTTCATACGTATAACTCAAAATATGTAAAATTGACAATTTACTCCACGGTTTTATTATTATTATTATAAATAAAATATGGTACTTTTTCATTATACTGTCGACCACTTTCCATAAAAAAACAACTATAGTCAAACTGTATCGTCCAACAAAAACAAATGGAAGAATGTTGCTATTGGAATCTCAGAAATATATAAGAAATTCGGAAAAGTCCCACTTACTGAAGTGTTAAATGTCAAAAACTTTAAGCAATAAACTTCTCAATATATTAATGAAAACAAGTTCAGGCCTAGCGGGAACGCCTACCAATATGGTTTTAACTCAACACTCTCCACCCATATTAATAAAAATTTCTTAATTATCGGCTGGTGAATGTTTCTCACGTCTGTTAAAACTAATCTATTATATGTAATTATGCATCATAACATTTTTGCAAAGCTTTTTTTCTTTTAATATCATGGCATTTCTGTCTAAGGACGTCATTTTTATTTTAATTAACAAAATAACTAAAAATCAGTAAAGTGTCACTAAAAATACAGAGAAATGTCGAATTAAAAATAATTTGATGGCGTAACTAATATGTGTAACGAATCTGACGTCAAATGAATGTGACACTATGATCATGCATTTCTGCCGTTAAATATTACTAGGGGATCATACCCGGGCTTCCTGGGTCAAAGAATATAGGTGAACTTTTTTTTTATTGAAAAGTAATAATTTTTTTATATGCAATAATTTTTTTAGATTGACAACTTACATTAAAAAAGCATTTTTCATGTGGAAAATACGAATTATACAATCAAATTGTCGAAGAGCCGAGCTCAGTTTTTCTCTAGGGTTCAAAATATACATGATAAGGAATTTTTGAAAGAGAGGAAAAGAAAAAGGAGTAATAGTTACAAAAGTAGTATTAGTGAATAGTAGGCACACACTCCTTGAAATTCCACGCTTTCAGAAATGTACAACGCAACACCTGCGTGCTTTAGAGAAATGACAGGAAAGTCACGGAAAGAGATGCATTTCTATAAGATATAAGTAACGAACGGGCGTTATAGTAGTCCAGATTTATAGGAATAAAATAAAAGGGAGAGAATGGGAAAGCAGAATACGGACGCAATAAATTGCAACCATTCTGACATTTACATAGTGGTCAGCGGAGATGTTAACGTTTTTTAGAAAAAGAAAATGGGCATGGTATATTATGGATATGCCCAGATGTGTATGGGTTAGTCTTCAGGAATTTAGGCGGGAAAAGAAAATTCACAGGTGCGTAAATGTATGCGCCCCTCTCAAGGCGGAGAAAATAATTAAATGAAGAAATTTAGAAATAGAAAGGAAAGGGGGGGGGGCTTAGGCGAATAGGAAAATATATATTGTACGAGAACATCCAATAAAATCCAGAGCTACACAGGATTGGATTGCAAAGGGGAAACAGATTAAAATTAAGAGGGGGGCGAAAGAAAAAAAAAGAGGTGAGCAGGAAAGAAGAGGATTTCAGAAAATGATGCCCTTCGGAATAGCAGCAGGAATTTGAGTTCTTAAAAGTTTTTAGGCTTAGGCGAATAGGAAAATATATATTGTACGAGAACATCCAATAAAATCCAGAGCTACACAGGATTGGATTGCAAAGGGGAAACAGATTAAAATTAAGAGGGGGGCGAAAGAAAAAAAAAGAGGTGAGCAGGAAAGAAGAGGATTTCAGAAAATGATGCCCTTCGGAATAGCAGCAGGAATTTGAGTTCTTAAAAGTTTTTAGGCTTAGGCGAATAGGAAAATATATATTGTACGAGAACATCCAATAAAATCCAGAGCTACACAGGATTGGATTGCAAAGGGGAAACAGATTAAAATTAAGAGGGGGGCGAAAGAAAAAAAAAAGAGGTGAGCAGGAGAGAAGAGGATTTCAGAAAATGACGCCCTTCGGAATAGCAGCAGGAATTTGAGTTCTTAAAAGTTTTTAGGCTTAGGCGAATAGGAAAATATATATTGTACGAGAACATCCAATAAAATCCAGAGCTACACAGGATTGGATTGCAAAGGGGAAACAGATTAAAATTAAGGTGAGGGCGACAGAAAAAAAAAGAGGTGAGCAGGAGAGAAGAGGATTTCAGAAAATGATGCTCTTCGGAATAACAGCAGGAATTTGAGTTCTTAAAAGTTTTTAGGCAGAGCGCGAATTTTTTGGTTGGAGTGTTGACAATATTCGCTGGACGATGTACCTGTCCCCAACGATGAGCATGGATTTAAAAGGTGAGTGTGCTATATGTTTTACATTACAGTATTCCTTAACGAGGCATTCCTTTTAAAAGAGTTAATACTTAATGTAATATTTTACGTGATAGGTCATAAATTGTCTTATTTAGTGAATGATAAACAATTTAATGTAGGCGAAATTTCTAAATGTCACAAGTACTTAATGTTGATCAAAGTGTAATATTTAATAAATGTTTTAATTTCACAATATAGTGATTCTTTCACATTCTTTGCACTAACTTAGATTCAGTGAGTTCCGACTCACCTGGGCCATGCCATAATCGCAATGTGTTCTCAAAAAGGGGAACTAATACTTTCACGCCAAACATCAATTAATAACAATTAATAACAAACAGTTGTCACAAAGTTGTCGCAAAGTTGTCGAGGAGTTGTCGGACAAAATAATTTTTTGAAATTTATCAAAAGCGGTATTTTTTTATTAGCCGCATGCTAAGAGTTATTTGACCAAGATTTTACTACTTACGGCATCCTTTTATATACTGATAATTTCAGAGTTTATACATGTCTGGTAAATTTGTGTTTTATTTATATTATTTTATTTATTTATTCATAGGGCAATTTTTTTTATGGATATTAGCCGTAAGAAAATAATGAAGTCTTTATTTTGTTTTAAGGGCAAACGGATTAATCTTTCGTAATCGAGCTCCGCGCGATATAGCTAAATTAAAAAATATTCCATGCTTTAAAATTGTTTTTAAAACCATAGACAATCAGTAAACTGAGATGAACTTTGCAAATAAATTCCATTTGAAAAAAAAAAATCCTATTTGGTGATCTAAAAATTTAAACTGTACGATTACAAATATGGTAGATTTGTGTTTTTTCAATATTATTCTTTTATTTGCGTATAAAAGAAGAATTAATTTCGTTAATTTGTCTTTAAAAAATATGTTAGATTGGTGGGTTTTTTAATATTATTCTTTTATTTGTTTATAAAGGAAGTACTAATTTCGTTATGCAAAAATAGTCAGAAACAAATGCTGAAGAATGTTTGCTGCTTTATGTGCAAAATGTTTATTATTATTACGTATTGAAACCGGCACGCGATAAGATAAACGTTAAAAAAAATCCATACTTAAAAATTATTTTAGAAAATATAATGCATCAGTCAATGAATACAGTTTTTAAACAAATTGCATTTGAAAGTAAATTTTTTCCCTATGCGACGAAAATTGAAAATGTACGATGGTCAGAAGATTAAAAAATTGCAGTAGCGAAAATTTCAAGACCGAAATTTGATCGTGAAGTGTTGACATTCGTAAAATAACGTCACCGTTACGCACAGATACGTTTGTTCTTTATAATATAGATACTTAATCAGTAAAATATAATAAAGATCAGTTATTAGGGTGTGGTTATCAATTGAGGCTCTTATACTTGGCTTTCCGGAATGAAAACAACGATTTTCACCATCTCAAAATTTGCATGCGCACTTCTCATATCCATATTTATCATTTTTTTTAAAACTGTATTTTGTTTGATCATTTAAAAATACCTTTTAACTCAAAACTTGAAGTCACGATTGTCAGCAACTTCTTTTACGTGAACAGACGCACTCTTTACTCGCGATTCTAATCTCAATTCCGGAGAGTAAAAATTTCCGTAATTTATTATCCATCTAAAAAGATGCTTTGAGTTGAAATGTTTAGTTTTATCTAAAAAAATGATCGTTTTATTTTAAATATGACTTCATTTTCACTTAAATAAGCATTTCGCCTAGTGTCTGAAACTTAGTATCAGTACACGTGCAGAAGGAAAAACAATATAGAAAATTTATGAGGAAAAATGCGTGTTTTCAAAAGCAGTATGTCATTTTCATTTATTATGCTCCTAATATAATATTCTGCTCCTAATGGGATTTTGCGCCACTAAAACCTATACAACAACTTTTGTCAGAAAATAGCATGAATAAAGTTAAAAATACCTCATTATTTCTCTCTTGTCTGCAATAATGAAAGCTATATGATTTTCATCATTTTGAAGAAATTTCATAAAATGCTTTTAAAATTAAAATATAAAAATGGGGATATTAAAGAAAAAAAAACAGATAGTGCGATTATATCTACAAAGGAAGAGCTTTCAGTTAAAAAAAAAAAGTAGTAAAATTGGTTCAGCAGAAAGATCACGGCAGATGACTAAAAAACACATTTGTGTTTTAAATATATAGATTATATAAAATTAGGAAAAATTAAATTAAGCAAATTATGTTATTTTGATAAAATTATAGTAGAATGTCCTAAAGAATAGCATTTAAAATTTTATTATTCGAGAGAATTTTCGATAAAAACTTCAGGAACACGATATTATTTTAAACCACGAACTATTTGTTTGCTAATCTAACTCGGCGAAGCAAATCCATCCAGGCGAGAATCATCAATTTCTGTAATATAAATCGCTATTATTTGCATGTCACCTCTTTTTTATAAAGACACTCTGAATTTTTGTAAAACATTGCCTTTTATCAGTATGTGATTTCGATTACATTATTTCTAAAAGTGAAGTCTTTTCACCTGTGAAGAATTTCAAAGCAGCTGGGCTGTGAAAATGACGCACTTCTACAAAACACAATTCGCGTTTAAGAATTAAAATACTCGCTTTTTTATAAAATGACGTCATTTGCATCCGCTAATGCAATCCACTTTTATAATCCACTCTTAAACTTCCTTTATGGAAAAGTGTGCATGTGGCGTCATTATCACGGAATAACAGACAATATTTTTGACATAGCCCATATTTTAATTTCAACTTTTTTTCAGGTTTTATGAGAAAATGGCAACAAAAAGATACAGTATCTCCTATTTTTGACTATTTTCAGTTTACTTTCAATGACTTTCAATAGAAATGAGGTACTTTTGGTGCCACAATAAGAAAAATGGTATTAAAAACTACAAAAAAATTTATGTCTCAAAAATAAATTGAGATACAGCTTTTAAACAAATTGTATTTAAAAGAGCATTTTTTTCCTTATACGACGGTATAAAAATTTTAACTGTGCGATGTTTAGAAGTTTAAAAATTTGCAGTATAGAAAATTGCAAAGCCAAAATTTTATTCCAAATTTCAAAATGTTGCCATTCGCAAAATGACGTATGCGTTACGCACAGATATGTTTGTCCTTTATAATATAGATAGTTTGGCGAAAGTTTTTATATATATAGAAAGTGGTGGACGGGATATATTGAGAAATACGTAAAGTATTTATGTTACTAAAAATCCTATCTTTAATTCTTTGAAATGCGCCTTAACCTTAACGATTGTTATTGAAAAATAGTGGTTCCACTGAAAACTATATGATAAAGCTTTAAAATTTTGATCATACTGATATACTAAAGAAAAGAAACATTTAACGTAGCAAAATGACTTTCAAGACAGTAACACCAAATTACACTCTCTTTGCAGATATAATTATACTGCATTCTTTTCATCGGAACCATAAAAAATTTCCTTTTTAAGACAAGATTTGTCTAAAGATCGGTTCTAGCATGTTTTTACTATGACTGTATTTTATATGACTGTATTTTATAGACTTTTTTTTAAGTTTTGTATTTTGCATGCATCTTATCATTTTATGCACAATTGTCATAAACATAATGCAAAATTTGCAATACAAATATTTTCAATTAAAATTGGAAGAAGTCTAAGATTTATTTCGATTTCATTTGAACGGAATCTAATTTTTTAGGGTGTTTTAAGTATCATATTGTATGAATTTTATTTTATTTTTTAATCTTCAATTGGCTTAACTAATTTGTTACAAAAATTTAACGTTAAATGTAAAACTAATTGAATGAAATATTATCTGTCCCTTCTCGGTCTTAAACAATGTAGGAAATATATATATTTTTTTAATTTGTTCTTCAAATTATGTTTTTGTTTAATAGTTTCAATCGGGTTCGGCACAGCTGATGCATATATGCACCATCAAATTTTAATTTCTGCTCCTATTTTTTATACAAAAATTATGCACAAACATTACTACATTGGACTTATTGCAATAAACTTGGATGGAATTAGGCTGTTTGGAAAACCGGGTACTTATATTCTTATTAGTCTAAACCTCTGATATTGCATAGGTTCATTGAAATGAGTCTGAAAAAATCAGGCTGATTGAATAACAAATGATCATTTCCCCCCCTTTTTTTTTCTTAATTCCTCCACACAATTCGCACAAGCACCTCCTAATTACATGCATCCAGACTTTACCTTCAGAAAATTTAATTTAAAAGTTTGATTAAAAATAGTTTTGTTGTTAGTTAAAAGTATGTATCCATTAATTTTAAAATTATGTTCTTATTTAAAAATTTCATTTTTTTTCCCATATAAATCTAATAATTCTGTGTTTAATTCGGTAAAACTGATTGTATCATACGCAACGTGTGCAAATTTTAGAGAGTCTGTTATAATAACCTTTCTAGTAACAAGAAAAAGATTTACAGTCCCTATATTGCATTCAAAATTTTTCGAAATGTGTGATAAATTTAAGCCATTTTTGATTTCATAAATATGCTGTATTTCATTTCACGTACCAGTATTGGACATTCGCGACCCAATAATCAGAACTTTGCATACCAGTACTGGTACCCGTACCATAGTTTGAGAACCCCTGTGTTGAAGGAAAATTTAAAAAGAATGGAAACTCCATATGCTTACTAAAATACAACGCTTCCTGTAAAAGATACACTCAACGCAGAAAAATTATAAAGGAAACTAATTATGGAATTTAAATGTATTACAGGTTAATAATATGATTTTATCCAAGAGTTCCACAAATTAGCTAATGATTTCCCCTCCCCCAACCATGTCTAGTCTTCATCTTAAATCTCTTATTGTGTTATCCTGGAACTGTTCTACTTTAAATAACAAAATTGACGAGCTTCGTATTTTTGTCTCTAACCACCCTAATATTGATATAATTCTTCTTCAAGAAGTGCATAAACCTAATAAAAGTATCAAAATTTCTGGTTATAAGCTCTACCATACCCCCCGTCCTGGATCCGTTCAGGGTGGAACTGCCATATACATCAAACACCACATACCACACTATCCTACCCAACAATCTACATACACAGGTCTTGACTACACGGGAATTGTTGTACAATTGCCACGAGTTAATATTAATTTTGTTTCTTTATATGCTAGACACTCACCTTTATTCCCAGTCAATGATCTAACACAGCTTTTCTCACAAAATACGCACTGTTTCATCGCAGGTGATTATAATGCGCACAACCGGCGATGGAACTGTCATTCAACCACCCGTCGTGGCAGTGCACTACACAACTTAATCACTCACCTAGGACTTAATTTACATGCATCCAGCACCCCTACACGTTATGGGCTTGGTAGAGGTCGCCCCTCCATTATTGACTTTGCAATTTCAAAAAATTTGGTTTTTCCTATTAGTTCTACAGTTATTAATGACTTAAGTTCTGATCATCTTCCTGTTGTTTTCAAAATTGACTGTGTTGATCCCCCCTCTCCCCCCCCTTCTGTGGCTGTGGACTGGAGTAAATTTAAAACTATTCTTTCCAATTCTGACCTGACTTTTCCTAATATTACTAACATTGATGATATTGACAAGGCTGTTGATAACTTTCAAAATATTATTATTAATGCTCAAAAACAAGCTACTTACCAATATACTAAAAATAATAACTCTTTTACTATGCCTAACTACATTCATAACGTTTGTAAGCAACGTAATGACATCCGACGGCTGTTTCAAAATACTAGAGATCCTACTTTAAAGCCCATGATTAATCGGCTTAATAATAAAATTAAAAACCTCATTTCTAAGGAAAAACAAAAAAGCTGGAGCAATTTTCTTAACTCCCTCTCTCCTCAAGATAACTCTCTTTGGAAAATAAAGAAAAAACTTAATAATAATTACTCTACAATCCTCCCTTAACTGCCTTTAATACCACAGCATATACGGACAAAGACAAGGCTGAAATCCTCGCCAGGTCCTATGCTGAGCAGTTTTCCCCTAACCCTTATCTTGCCAGCCCTAATCATTATTTTGAAGTAAATGAAACTGTTCAAAATTTTTTAGCTACCCCTCCCACGGACCCACTCCCGGAAATTCAACCAATTGTTATTTCTAATATTATCAAAAATCTTAAAAACAGAAAAGCCCCTGGATACGATAACATAACTAATTATGCTCTTAAAAATCTTCCTTGCAACTGTATTATATATCTAACTAAACTTACTAATGCTATTCTTCAGTACTACTACTTCCCTAAAGCTTGGAAGACTTCTATTATTGCACCCATTCCTAAACCTCAGTGTAATCTTCAAGATCCGACTAACTATCGACCCATCTCTCTGCTACCCTCTATCAGCAAAGTTATTGAGCGAGTCATCAGGTCCCAGTTACATGACATTTTAGACGCACAAAACATACTCATTCCTGAGCAATTTGGCTTCAGAGCTAAACATTCCGCATTACATCAACTCCTTCGTGTTGTAGAGTTCTTGAGTGAGAAACTAAACACGAACACACCAACTGCGGCTGTTTTTCTCGATGTCGCTAAGGCATTTGATAAGGTTTGGCATATTGGCCTTATATACAAACTAATTAAGCTTGGAATTAATGCTAGACTTATCTTTCTCATACATTCTTACCTTAGCGACCGCACCTTTCGCGTCCGCCTTAACAATATACTTTCCACTTTATACCTTATTCTCTCTGGTATTTTACAAGGGTCGGTCCTCGGCCCTACATTATTTAACATTTTTTTCAACGATATCCCAAGAACACTGAGGACTTATCTTGCCCTGTACGCGGACGACACGGCAATGTACGCCTCTGCACAACACCCATTCACATTATACAAAATTCTCCAAAAACACATAGATAAATTCCTTAACTGGTGTAACCTGTGGCGTGTTAAGCTCAACGAGCAGAAAACAGTTGCTGTCTATTTCTCTAGAAAACTAACATTTCCCAATCGCATTACTATCAATAACACTACTATTCCTTGGACTAATGACACCAAGTATCTGGGGGTTAACCTTGATAGAAGACTTACCTGGAAAAAGCATTTTATTAATATCCGAGGCAAAGTTGCTGGTATCTCCCAGGCCCTCTCTCCTCTTCTCAAAAGCAATACTCTTTCTATTCATAATAAACTAATCTTGTATAATGCATGTATTAGATCAATCTTAACTTATGCTTGTCCGATCTGGGGATTCGCTTGCAAAACCAGTATGGAGTATCTTTACGGTGCTCATAACAAAAACTTACGCTATATCCGTAATGGTCACCATTTTCTTCGTAACACCACTATCCGCAGGGATTTGAAAACCCCTTCCTTAAAACAGCGCATTAATAAACTTGCTAAATTTTTTTATAAATCTGTATACAACCTCCCTAACCAAATTATAGCGGAACTACCCGACTACGAGGTATCCGACCCCACTAACAGAAACGCCCTAAATACTCGCTTTTGCTTAACGATGAAGACTGAGTTTCCCTCACCTTCTGCTATTCTTAACCTTTCTGTTTGTTCTGTCCTGTCTATAGTATTAAAAAAAAATTGTTTTTCTGCTAGTTCTTTAGCATTATATATTTTTAAACTAATGTATGGTCTCTGAAAAGAGTCTTTTTTTTTATGGGGCACTCTCCGGTAGCTTTTTCGTCTTTTCCTTCTTTTTTGGAACTAATGGAATTTTCTTTCTTTTTTATTTATTTTTTTTCTTTTCTTTGTTTTTTTTCTTTTTCACATATGTTATACTAGTACTTATGTACTTTGTTATTTTTTGTTAGTCTCTTCTTTTTCTTAAAAGTAAATTTAACTTTTGTGGCTACCAGCCACGTCTAAACATTATTTTTTTAAGGCTCCCTAATGCCCTTGCAACACAATCACCTATCCACTGGATGTAAAGTTGCAACGCAACTAGGTAATCCATTCAGCTGCTCACATTGTTCCATTGTTCCAGGTTAATAATATTGTGTACCTGTTCAGTATTAAGTTCTTGTAATAGACTGGCTTACGAGTCAGTTTAAAAACTTAAATAAAAGTAACACGCTTCAAGAACTTTCAAGCACATTTTGCCAGAATTTTTGTAAAGTAATATTTGCCTTATCACGGCCAAACTCGATTCCCCTTATACAGCCGCAACAAATAGTGAAAATCCCTTTGTTTTCGGGGAATAATATTTTCGCTCTGAAGAAATGTAAGGGGCGCTTTTACCCACTGTGTCTAATGGGGAATTTCCTTACCTTTACTTTGCACTCTTGTGTTTTCTTAGGTATAACTTAAATAAAATTGCTATTTTTGATTTATTTTTTAGTAGAAAATGGTTCATTGCTGTGTTCTCTATCGTATTCACTGGAGAAAAAAAATCCAGGAAATTTTTTTATGAATTTCCTTCCAATTTGGACCTAAGAAACAAGCCCTTTGTGGGAATATGACTTAAACGAGCATAAAATAAATATATGATCGTCAATATGTGCAAAATTTTTGCCCATTATTTTTAAAAATATGGCAAGGAACTTTACAAATGAGGCCAATTTATCTTCATATAAGAATCCTTTATCAAAAAATTTTTTTAAGTTTACTTAAATTTAATTGTATAATTTTTATTGTAAAAATGGTTAATGTTTAAAATATAATAAAGAAATAGAACGTGCCTATATCCACAGGCACATGTGTTTATATGAGTACGGTCTATAGACTTACGAATTAATATTTTTAAATTCTGAAAAAAATTATTCTGTAGTTTCACACCAGTGCTCTAAATTTTCTGCAAACGATTATTCTGAGATGAATGGAGTACATAATGGTGAAAGAAAAAATACGGCTTGTTGATTTTCTAAAAAAAAATGAAACCTGAAAAACTTATTAATTATTTAGTTTCCCTATATTTCATGATCAGCACCCACAATGTTTAAATTTACTGAAAATCGTTCGCAATGTGTATTTTCTAAACAAATAAGAATCGTGTAAATATCCATTTAAAAAAAAAAAAAAAAAAAAAAAAATCGATATGATTTGATGCCGGTTATTGGCGAATAGGCTTACTTATTTTGTTGATATTGTGAAACATGTAAATACGTTTTTATTTTCATCGTATACTTTTATACCATGACTGTGCAGAATTAGAATATTTAATTTTATATGTAATTTTTTAAATTTTTCATTTGCTTGTATATTTCAGATCAATACATATAATGGTCAAATTTATTGAAAATTATTTGCTATGTAGATATATCTATATTTTTTAAATAATTAAGAATCGTGCAAAAATAATCGATGTAATCGGATATTATTTCAATATGAGTTGATTGCCGGATATTGACGTACTTATTTATTACCTTAATATTGTGTAGGTATATTTTCTAATTTTATTATATTTTTTATACTATGACTGTCCAGAATTCGAATATTTGATTTTATAATTTCCCTTGTTTCTTTATGTTTTTTTTAAAATATAATAGAAATATATAATTTTTCTTTTCTATTTCCCAGTATACTTTAGTACCTCCAATGTTTTAAATTATTGAAAGTATTGTATGCAATCAACTTTATATACCTATGGATTCTTATACTCAACCAGTCGCTTAATCTATATCTTTAATGATTTTCCTGAGAGTTATATCTCAGGAACTAATGCACAGAATTTCAAAAAACTGCATATTCTCTTAGATCTCTACACGAAAAAATGCTGAACAGGTTTCGATGTACGTGTACCCAAAAGGTATAGATCTACCATGCTGTGATTTCCGTGATTGCCGTCATAGCCATACCTCCGCATCTATAAGATGGAAGATACCAAACTTCATTTTCAGTTGGATATTGACTTACAGCGGTGGCCATAATTGTAGACATTTTTTTAATTTTTTTTGCTTTATAGCTTTGTGCGCTTGAAGAATATAATAAATTTCACTTAAATACAAATGCTTATACATCAAATTAAATGAAATTTAATGTAGAATTTCATAAAAAGAACATAATTAAAACATCTGCATTACAAAAAAAGTTAAAGTTACAAAAATAATATCTATCTTAGATTTCATTATAGTATTTTAAAGTCACACTTACACATTTAATATTTAATAGGATAACCCTTTTTTTTTATTATAGCTTCACAACGTCTTTTCATTGAGAGAACTGGGGTTCATCCTTTTTAATCACATGATGCCAAGAATCAATTATACCTTCAATAAGTTGCTTTTTTTTTTCAGATGGACACTTTTTTGTACAAGGATTTTCAAACGTCGCCTCAAATGTTCTACAGGATTTAGATCAGGGCTGCTTCCTGGCCAGGGTAATAACTGTATGCTTTTATTTTTAAACCATTCTTTGCATATTTATATATACTGATGTAAGGTATCAATTTTGGTTCCAGGACAGCTTCGATGTATTTTCTTGCATTCTGAATGCTATTAATCACTTGAATGCGGCCCACGCCATTTGCAGACATACAGGCCCAAATGATGATATTTGTTGGGTTCTTTGTAATTGCTCCAATGGAATCAGGATGCAGTTCTTCCCCTACTCTACGTCTCACATATTTTCGCCCATCACTACCAAAGGGCGAAATTTTACTCTCGCCGCTCCAGATTATTTGCTTCCAATGATTTTCTGACCAATGAATGTATTCTTTTGCCCCCTGAACTCATTTCTTGCGATGCTGAAGATTTAAAAATGGTTTTTCCTCGGAATTCTACCTTTCAGTCCAAATATTGTTCTTGAACTAACTGAAATACCCATTGCATACATTTCACATCAAACAGCATCTGATGAAATACTTCTACCTTTGAGGCAGATCCTTTTTATCTTTCTATCGTCAGAAGCACTTGTGCATTTTTTTCGGCCTGATCTTGCCTTATTTATCACTAATTTAGTTTCTTCATAACACAAGCACAACTTTCGTACGCCAGATAAAGTGACTGATCCACCAACCTGTCTTGAAATAAATTTCAGCATAAGAGAGACCCTTTTCTCTCAATATGACAATTTTGTTTCTTTTTGTAGGTGTCCAATCAGTTCTTGTTGTTGATGACAATGTTTTAAATTATTTACATTAAGAAAAAATAGAAATATTTAAAAAAAAATTATTCTATTTAGTAACACTATTATTCACCCTTGTGCAAAATTCATTCCAGCAAAATACCGCTTTTACAAATCAAAATATACTACAGTTTAGTTACTGACATTTATCTAGTTTTCAGGACAGTCACTGTGATTGGCTTTGAAGATTTTATTACGATACACTTTAGTATTCATGACTAATAGTGTTTGCATTTTAGACTAAAGTAAGCGTAACTTTTTTTGCAATGCAATGCTTTTTTTGCAATTTTAATTCTTTTTTTTTTTAATTAAATTCTACATTAAATTTCCTTCAATTTGTATAAACATTTGTATTTAAGCGAAAATTAATATATTCTATAAGCACACAAAGTTATAAAACATGAAAATTTCAAAAAACGTCCACAATTTTGGCTACCACCGTAAGTAGATACTTGAGTACGCTTTATGTTCTGTAGTCAAACATGTTGCACTGCTGTGGTGTATTTTTTCCGATTTCCATTTAAGCTATATCTCAGCATATATTGAATATTATCACGCTTTTTATTCAGTTTTACATTGCCATAAGTCGGCTCTCATTAGGTTTGATTGCATTTTACTGAACAGGTGGTGCTGTGTTCTTCTTTTTTTTTTTTTTTACAATCTTTTATTATACTTAGAATGGTTTTGAATATAAAGGTGGAATATTTTTAACATACTTCCTGATAAACTAAAATTGTAAAAACTGCGTTCGTATGTGCGTTTCCAAAGACAAAGCAATCTTTTAATATTTTTAGAATCTAATTATAATTTAATACATTAATTTTAAGGCATTTTTTTCGCTAGTCCGTCACAGGTCATAAATCCCAAATATTCTCAGTAATTTGTGCATTTGTTTATGATTTCAAACAACAACGTATTTAACGATAATCCACTAAACACTCGTCGAAATATGTCAAATGGCTGTCTAACCGCAACGTTTAAACTCTAAAAATCAGAAAAAGAAAATATAGCTAGAAGTGTGCAATATTTAAACAAAAGGCGTTTTTATCAACAATAACTTAATGTTAATTAATTCTGGATCATACTTTGAGATATCTATTTAGAAATCCATGAAAAGTTTGTTTAAATAATGTTCCATTTTTCTTTTCTTGTGTCTTTTCTTAAAAAACAAAAACAAAAATTACATATTTTTTAACATATTCAATGGTTTGCGCATTCTACTAAGCATAAAAAAGCAGAGAATTTTTCACAATAGAGTTCAGTAAGACGGCCAACTTAATGTATTGTAGCGAATTTTCTGGGAAAAACATGAATTGAAGACGAAAATTTAAGCGTGATTTTCAAAATTAATATTGATAACTTATAAAAGAGAGTTTTTCATTTAGTAATAAATAATTTAGTTTATTAGCCCCCGGTATGCAATTTCTTTCTCGAAGTAATTAAAATGTCGTCTCTAAAAAATAACGTTCCGCTGTATAAGCCAGTCTTAAAACAAAGCAGATGTATCACTGTACGGTTAAATGCTCTACTGCAATTTTATTTACTTCTAAGAATCGCACATTTTAAATTTTTATACCGTCGTATTGGGGGAAAAAGCACTTTTAAAAATTTTAGTTTGATTACTGCATCTCAATTTATTTTTGCGATATACATTTTTTTGTAATTTTTAGCAACATTTGTTTAATTTTGGCAACTCAAGTACTCCATTTCTCTAGAAGGTAAAAGAAAAATAGTTGGAAAATAGTAATTATAGCATTTTGTTGCCATCGTGCCATAAAAACTGAAAAAAAAAATAAAATACGTGCTATTTTGAAAAAAAATATAAATGAATGATATCTGATAAAACATTTAGCTATTATAAACTATATTTAATTTTAAGTATCTATATTAATATTACAAACAAATGAAGGCATATGAATCATTCGATAGCTGAATTTTTGCCGAGTTTCTTGAATGAGGACCTCTCTTTTTAGGATTTGTGTATTATTCAGTGATAGTGACATCATATGCGTACTTTACTGTACATGTTATTTAAGATTGGATCGTAAATGTGGAATTCTGCAGCTGATGCGAATGACGTTATCTATATATATAAAATAAGAGATGTCTGTCTGCCTGCCTGACTGCGGAAATCTCCGAAATTATAACATCTAGACCTCTGAAATTTTTGTCATGTGTAGATGCTATTACCGGAAAGTGTACTTCACCGCCGGATTTTAAAATTTCAATTTAGATATTTTAAAAAAAATTAAAACGTAATTAAAACGTTATGTGTTAGAGACTATTTATAGCTCTAAGCCAATCCGCTGCAATAAAACGTTATGGGTTTCAGGCTACTTACAGCTCTAAGCCAATCCGCGGCAAAGAAGAAACCAGCCAATGAGAGCAGGTGGTAAATATGAGATACAGCGGCTGCATTTCCTAGCCTAAAACTGTAGCGGGAAATTGCACTGTTTATTTTCCATGCTTTATTTATTTTGTTACTATAAGATTTAATCTTATTGAAATTATTTTATAATGTTTTTTATATTGTTTAAAAGAAGTGATATAATAGAATTCACGTAAGTTACTTTAAATTGTATTCGTTCTTCGTATTAATATCTATTTACATACGCGTAGTCGCCCAAGAATGAAATAGTATAATGTTTCTTGAACTTTCTGGGATCTTAAAGTAATTTTTTTTTTTTTTAATTTGCTGATTATTTTTTTTTTTTTCAAATTTGCTGAATCAACGCTTCACTGAATGTTGTTTTCATTTCTTAGTAAAAATAGAACTCTACATTTTATAGTAAAGTGTAAGATGAAAACTGTACTTTCTATGAAATGGAAACATTCAGTAAATAATTTCCGTTCTCCGGTGATTAAAAGATGTATGTTGTCATCGCCCAAGAATAGGAATAAAACAAATATTTCTTTTCAGGGGAAATGACTGAAGTTATTTGGGTTTTTCTTTTTTCTTTTTTTTCCCACTTCCCCATATATTATGAGTTTCATAACAAATCCCAATGAAAACATATTTTTTACACTTTACTGAGTGTTTTTATTTCTTATCAAAGTCATGATATGTAACAAGCACAGGGATCTGTTTAGGAAAAATTGGGTTCTTTAAAGGACCCCTCACAAAATTTTTCATTTCAAAACAGGACCCCTCACAACATTTTTCATGTCAAAACTGGACCCTTCACAACATTTTTTATCCTTCTGGCGACCAGAACGGCCGAAACGGCCGGCCAAGCAGACGACCGAAGCCGCCGGCCGAAAATGGAAAGTCATTCCTACCCCCACTTACCAGAAGGGTGGTAGCTACTCCAATCAATTTGCCAATTGTTTGGTTGTCAGGTGGTTCCTACTTTCTATTTCGATAAGAATCAGTCCTTCTTTCATGTTGGCTTTCCCTAAAAGCGGTAGTTTTGCAGGGATTTTTTCAATGGAAAACTTTCATTAGCTGAATATTGTAAAGCATAACAAACTATTAAATATACGCTGATTTCTTAATTAGTTGAGCTTTCTAAAATTAATATAATGTGTGTATTTATTAGATTAAAAAATCTGTATGTATTTATTAGATTAAAAAATCTATATGTATTTATTAGATTAAAAAAAAATCTATATGTATTTATTATATTAAAAAGTCTGTATGGATTAATATAGTTAATACATGTTTTTTAAATGTATAAAACGATATAAATTTATTAATAAAAAAGTTTTATTTTAGGAAATTCTCTAAACGTGTAAAGAGATTTTTCCATTAAAAGACCTTTTTTTAAAC
Source organism: Maratus speciosus (assembly GCA_963932465.1). NCBI lineage: Eukaryota > Metazoa > Arthropoda > Arachnida > Araneae > Salticidae > Maratus > Maratus speciosus. The sequence goes on from OZ010799.1 coordinate 249,452,866, forward strand.
TAAAAATTGTTACAGTCATTTAACGAAAATTACCCGTTATATATATATATATATAAAGATATTTTTTCATGAAATGAGAAATTATATCTTACGATTTAATGTTTCTTAAGTTTTTTTAAAATAACATACATGTATATATAAGTCGATGCATTTTTTTCGTTTCTTTATCCATATTGTGAAGAATAAAAGTTATTTTTGTAAAATGTAATATAATTTTGTAAAAAAAAAAAAAAAAAAAAAAAAAAAAAAATTGCAATGAAAGATGAAATCAAGCCATCCAAATGTCAAATTTGAACAACTTGTTTTGTTTGCAAAACCTAATAAAATGAAAATAATTAATGAAGAGTGTGGTTTTATAGAACTGAATTTTTGTGAATCGACCTATTTTATAAAAAAGGAATTTTGTGAGGGAAACTATTTTATTAAAAGTAATTTTGTGATGGGCTTTATTACTATTATTATTATTATTATTATTATTATTATTATTATTATTATTGTGTTTTTTTTTTTGTATGCATGTGAAGGGTCTGTAAAGAGACCCCAAAATTTACCTGAATCGACACCTGATATATATATATAGATAAATAATAATTAATTTTTAAATAAGGCAAAAATTATTCATTATAATTTATGCCATTTTAAGAAAAGGAAAGGCCTTTTGCCTCGAGAATAATAATTTTTATTATCTGTGTTTATGCATGGCTTTAACATGCTTGCATTAATTCTAAAAAACATTTGTTTTTAACTTCATGAAGATGCAGATGATTATTATTAGTGATTCTTATTTTGATTAAGAATATTTGTCGTTTAAATATTATCTTAAACAACACTACTTTAACTGCTAAAATAACTGTTTTTATAGACTGCAATAACTTTTCAATAAATTTTACAATGCCGGCAAACTTTCTTATAAAAACTATTACTGTTTCTTATAAAATTATGTGACCATTCATTGAAATTATGTGGCTTTAATATATTCTTGCATTAAGATACTTAAAATATATTAGCGTTTTATACTGAGAGCTTTTTTAGATGCAAGTAGACGTCATAAAAAAAAAAGGGGGGGGGGGTATATACCATTTAATCTTGATGTAAGCATGTAAAAAGTTTTTTTTTTTTCTTTCTTCTTTGTAAAATCATGAATATTTTGCACTGTATCAGAATTTCGACACTTTATTATAATGCCTGATAAATTTATTACAATGCGTAAACAATTTTATGGTGTTCAAGACTGCAGAAATATTTACCAGGAAAATAAATATGTTATAATAACTGTTATTAAAAAAAAAAAACTAATTGTGTAAAATCTATAATTTATGTAAGCTCTAAATTAGTGCAATCATGTAAATAAGTATTTATAAACGAAAAACACACAGGAATAAATAGAAGTAAGACAAATGTACAATAAATAAGTGAGTCTACCATATTCAAATTGCATCTGTGCATGTGAGTACATGAAAATAACTCTAAAAAATAACAAAAGTGTAATTTCTTTTGTTATCTTATAATGATAATAAAAGAAAAAGAAAAAAATTACGTTCAACAAAGCTGATCTTTCTGTCAAATCTACAAAGTCCAGTTTATATGTAAAATTATGTAAAAATTATTATTTAAATGCGTTTTAATCAATAGTGTTTTTCATTTAGCAATAAATTTATCAAATCTTCAATTGCTCACTGATGAGCATCTTCCTGCAGTTGTATCTCTAAAATAGTTTCGAAATTTTTATTTCGATAAAAATTTCTTTCAGAAGTCTTGCTTTTATAAGTAAAAAGGAAAACGTTTTTCAAATTACTATCATCTGAATAAGAATATCTGCTAAATTTTTCCATCTAATACTAAATAAAATAGTTAGTAATAATAGAAAAATAGTTTAGGTTTTGTTTGTACAAATTATTATTCGATAAATACATATTACAAAATTTATATATGCTTATTATTTAAAATAAACAACTTTCATTTTATAAATAATATGGAACAATATGTATGAAGTTGCATTAAAAGAATTCATGTATATCCTATACCACTTCCTGAAAATATCTAAAACTAGAGGTAAAATATAATATAAGCATAAACATCTAATTGCAGTGTTTTTCAATAGCGCGGTACTGAAGGTTTTTCCCCCCCTCAACACATTCATTTCTTATAGCATTGACCCAAAGGAATAGGATTGTCTAATCTGGATGTGAATAAGCGATATCTTATGTAGCAGACTCCCCTTGTATAACAAATAAATAAATCCAAATAAATTTTATAAAAGTTAGTTCGATCACATTCTACAGTTTGTTTACAGATAAAGTATATCAATAAAGAAACATCAATTTATTTTTAAAATGTAATATTGTTAATTTTTCATAAAATGTTCATGCAAAAATATTATATAAATTGTTCGACAATTTATGAATTCGAATTCTCTTAAAAGTTATCAATCTTGAAATTATTCATTCATAAAATTTAAGAAAAATGAAAAAAATGTTTTTTTTTTTTTTCCTTTTTTTTAGTGAATCACTATTCAAACAAAATCTAAGCCGTGTGACATTTTTTCCCACGCTTTGTAAGGAGAAAGGCTCGAAGCGAAGTACCTATTTGTTTTCACTTTCTTCTCTTTTATCAAAAATCTTTTTGAAGACGGCCGATTGGACCCCATACAGTGCGCATCACAGAATGGAATTCCTTAGTTTTTCTCGAATACAGTGTTCTTGCAGTACTCGTTACAAGGACGAATCCAATTTTCTATTAAAAAAGAGCGGGGGGTGGGGGTCATGTCTATTTGTCGGAAAGTGAGGGGCTCATAACTATAATATAAATTCTTATAGCTTATGTTTGCTACAATTCTAAATTCTCTGTTTCATGACACATAACAAAGTTATATTTTCATTCGTAAATGCATAAAATTTTCAGGTATATTCGTAAATTCATAACATTTGGAGATATATTCGTAAATGTATAAAATTCATAAGTTATATTCAGATACTAAGAAATCGAATAAAGTTTCAAGATTGCAAGATCTTTCAAATAAGTTTCAAAAAAGCTAGCTGTTTTGTTAGATTTTTGCGACTCTACAGTCACGAAAAGATTATTAAAAGGGAGCAATTAGTTATAATTGAAGCTGCATAAAATATATAAAAAAAGTGAAAAACGCTGATCGATTGCTGACGATTAAAGAACGAGTTTTATATATTTCCATTTTAATTACATTCTGTGCGTCAGAAAAATTTGCGGTGTTGAGCGAGATTGTCTTTAAACTAACTTCACATAATTTTTTTTAATGTATTTTTGTATCTTTCTTCGTTTAGATGGGCGTCATGATACTCCATGACACCCATGGATGTGCGCTTGACTGGTTAACAAAAATTTTCTCGCAAAACCAGAAATAATGTTTATCGTTTAATCTGTTAATTTTCTGCCAAAGTCAAATACAAATTTAAACGCATTATAATACTTGTATAATATTATAATATAACATTTATGCTGCGTCAACATGTCATACGGTTAAAAATCTCAAGTCTTTCATAAATTTATTTGAAAAAAAAAAATATATCAGAAATATGTTTCTTTTTTTTTTCTTTTTTCTTCCCTTTTTTTTTTTTTTTTTTTTTTTTGAATTTATAAATTGATAACTAAAGTTGATATGTGTGAGCTGCTACGTGAATACTGTCAATGTGTTTAAATAAATGCATTACAGAAGCTAAAGGTTAGACGTTATTTTTAATAAATGTTACTGCAATTCTTTTTCAAAAGAAAAAAAAAATTTGATAATTTGGAAGGAATGAGAATATATATATATATATTTGTAATATTACGCACACAAAAACCCCAATGAAGCATTATTTTTTCTATTAGAAGAAATCAGTCATTCAAATAAAAATAGGCTTCCTTTATTTTTTTTCTTTTTGCATCCTTCTAACTAATATGAATAACAAAATTAAAAAAAACTGTATACTGAAATAAAAGTCTGAGACAAATGCCTGCTTTAAATGAAGCTGTTGTTAAGCTGTATCTTTGACGTGAAAGCATATCCATGGATAAAACATAGACTATTATTAGATGAATTTTTAATTTTCTTTTAATTGTTTCACCACTACCATTTTGAAATAAAAGACAATAATTTTAAACTCTTGCATTTGACAATTTAATGATTACAAAGATATTACTATTGTTTTCTGGATTATGATTTTTTAAAAAAGAGTTTCCTCTCCAAGAAAATACAAAACTTCTTTTAATAAGTGCAAGGTGTGTATTTCACAATAATTTTGAGAAATTTGGAATATTTTTATTTTTTTAAATGCAGTTTAAATTACTTAACCCTAAAAATCTCATCGTTAAAAAAATTCCCTCTCATCTTATCAGAGCTTATCTTATAAGGGAATTATTTACCTAATGACACAATAAAATTTATTTGACTTTTTAATCCTATGACGACATTGAATTACAAAACAGAATTAACCAGCCACTATGTGATAACATAATCTAACTTTTTTTTTTCATAATAATAAATAAAATAAATAAATAATACAAGAATGTTTAAGAAATCTGTCTTTAAAATATATCGGAACCAAAAGATAATACATTCTAAAGATTTAAACTGCTTGAAAAAAAAAAAAAAAATCAATAAAATTAAATTAAAACAGCATTCAGAGCTTTTAAGGAGCAACTGGATATCATAAGGCTAAGTTAAGGCAAAAAAGTGCTCCTTCTGCAACTACAATTATCACCCTTTCTTCTGCAACCGTTTGTGGTTAATAACAAAATGGCATTTAAAAGGAAGACTTTTGTCTTCCTTTGATATTTTAGTAAACCTGAAAGTTGAAAACAGTTGAATTTTACGTCTACTTGGTATGCTGATAAGACTAAGGAATGCGGGGCACAAAATTCTGTTTCTTTATGTGTAGATGGGGCATTCTCACAATCTTTTGACTTTCGGGGAAAAAAAAAATCTGGTGAAATTAAACTTCCTTAAATAACATTTTAATCAGATAGACGAATGCCTTAATGATTCAAAATAAAGAAAAAATGGTCAGCAGTGAAAAATATTTTATTTAACTGAGGTTTAAGTTAAACTTGCGAGTTTCATTTTCCTTACCATTTTACCACTATAACGTTTTATTTTCTTCTAAATTTTTACTTATAATGAATTTGCATAGTACCCACAGGACATTCAAATAAGAAAGAATAAAAATGTAGTAGTACTTTTAATTGCAGAATTTTTGCATAACATTGTCTTAAAGGGGTGTTAAAGAAGGGACGGTAAGGTAAAAAAAGGGGACGTTATAGGAAAAAAGGGACGAAATGTGAAAAAAGGGAACGACAAGGATGGAACGGTAAGGGAAATTGCCACCTATTTTTAGACAAATCATGTTAAAACTAAGTGATAGCCACAATGTTCATTGATGTTTAGAAACAGTTGTTAATTGTTGTTGGATTAAATTAATTTTTTTTATTATTTATTTACCTCGAAAAGTGCAGGAATAAACCTTTGGCACGGTAAGACTACCAATAAAGCCACGATCTTGAAATTGATATTTAAATGTTGATTTAAATTCTGCAGTAAATTTCCTATCAAATAATTTTAGACACTCTTTCTCTATCGTACTTCTGCATGAGAAAAACTTGAAAAAAAGTATGTGGCTGCATCTGAAGTGATTTTCTGTATAAGTTTAGCAAGAGGGACGATAAGGATGAAAAACCCAGGGACAGAGTTCAAATAATAATATCAACCGTAAAAATGTGTGCAGGTTAATTTTTTGTTACATATTTATATAAAACAATTATCCCAGTTTCGGAAAAAAGTTACATTGAATTACTTTTATTGAAACAATTTTATACAGACAGCTCCAAACTTAAAAATCAGCATCAGGGACATAGGACGGTATAGAGTTTTCCTGGTATTTGGACCTCCAACATCGTCCAAAACTTATTTATCTCGCTAATATTGTTATGCAATCATGCAATGGGATGTTCTCCAGTATATGAAATTTAAAAAAAACCCAAAAAAGTGTATTAAAATAAAAATTATTATTCAGGGACATGAAAGTCAAAAGATTGTGAGAATGCACCTGATATTTTTGAATATCTTTTTTTTTTTCCTTTTTTTTTGTGTGTGTGTGTGTGTGAAATATGTGTTTATGTAAGGAATTTATTGCATGTAAGAAATACTGAAAACTTTAAAAAATTAAAAAATTTTAAATTTAAGAATTTAAACATGTTTAATTTTTTTTATATATAACTCTTGAACTACTTGCCTGATTTGCATAATTTTTGCCCTGTTGTATACAGATAATGTGTAGTTTTAACTTGTGGTCAGAAGTCTTAAAAATAATACTTATAAAGTTCATAATAAATTTTAAAGTGAAAAAAATAAAGTTTTTTTCACGCGTAAATTTTGCATAAATTAGCATATTTTCGCAATTCTCACTCAAAATAATAAATCCTGAAGACAATTTATTAGAAATATAATACAGAAACTCTATTGAATACTTTATAAGACATTTTAGATATATGTTTCAAAGTTGGAAAATCATGAAAAAATTCATTCTGAGATACATGAAGTTAAAGGTTCCTTCAGATGACGGTTCGCGCTGCATCACAAGATAAAAAACAAAAACAAAATTAAGCAAAGCTTTTATATGAGATAAGAGATACAATGAAGTTATATTTTTAATGTCTTAACAATAATAAAGTGTTTAAATTTATTAAAATTCTTGATTTAAAAAATGCCTTTAAAGAAATATTTTCCTTAATTTGTCATTTTTTAATCATGTGTATCATCTGGATTCAATAATTTAAGCATCAAAATATTTTGATCTCACCATCTCACACATTTCAAAATCATCTTTGCAGTGTATATGTTCTTGGATTGAAGAGCCAAAAAATATTTGAACCATGCACTTTTTCACATAAAATTGTTTTTGTGTGAATTACACCTTACAAAATTAAACCCTGAAAACATAATTTTATGTATAAACTAGCAGGCTATGCCCGCTGCGCTGGTCAATATTTCCAAATGGACTTTGGATTAAACTAAATGGTGAATTTGAACTTGTATTTTAAACAATATGGATCTTCAGCTTGACCTTGCTCATCACTGAAAACGATGCGAACGCCATTGCGATATAATGTTATCTTAAGCGTTGGACAAAATTTAGCAATTAAGAAGTAATTGTTTTAGTTGATTATAAACAGCGCACTTATGGTCGGGTAATGAGACCGTTATGACAACAGGAATTAATACCTCTGTAACTAATCAACATATAATGAAATCGTATATACTAACACCATTCCTAAAAGTCATGCAACAGGGCCACTTGTAACAAAATATGGTCTGTAGATTTTTTTAAAAAGGCTAAACTTTCATAATCAGGTTCACTTAATTTTTGAACTTTTACTGTTGCTCTATAACTAAGTACCCTTGAACAATATGTATACACTAAAACCTTTCCAAAATTATTACCTAACTAATTGTAGTATATCCTACGATAGTATTATAAACAATCGGAATGAAATACAAATTTCCGTTGTAAATATATAGTAGATGATGATGATGCGATTTTGTGTAATAGTAAAGTTTTCGCTTCAAACATAAACGATGCTTTCAACATTAAAGCTAATACACCAATATGTTAAGTATCCGAATACGGAAGGTTAACTTAAATTCTCATGAGCAACTACTCAAAGAAAAATAAATATGTGGCTTTTGTGATATTTTTATGTCAGCCGGGCGCAGATAATAAATCAATAAAGATTGTTTTCATAGCATATTCTTATTTTATTATTTTCATTTAAAACACAAACCTTTCACTCATTTCATTTAAAATGCATGCCTTATACTAATTTCATTTAAAAAACTGAAAAGATAAACAATAGCAGGAAATAATGCCATAATTAAAAACAAAAAAATATTTTTAATTTACATACGCAAAATGTAACTACTGCTACTGGGAATTTTAAAAATGCTATCAGCGAAATGTGCGCACGGTTGTTATAAATGTAACCATTTTTTCTTCTTATCGAGGAGCAATTTATAAATCGCACAATATTATTCCAATTCCAATTTCTTTCATTGAGGAACCTATGACCGGAAAAAATGGAAAAAGACTTTTGTAGATTCTTCGGATGACGGCATCTGACGCCATAAACCGAGTTTATATATATGAAAATAATTTTTAAGTCGTTACAAACATTGCTTTCATACTTAAATATTTTCATTGGTACTACTTGTTATCCCGTCGACCAATTTCGCCAAATTATATAAATCGCCAAACCATTCGCCAAATTATATAAATTGACATAATCTTTATTTTAAATAACGAAATAACAAATAAATTAGTATAACATTAATAAAAATACAAACAAAACGTCGAAATTAAAATCACCTGATGACGTAAACACGTGTAGCTTGTTTAAATTCAAGTGAATTTGATATTTACGATCAACCATTATTGGCATTTAATCTTATAGTTTGACGATAAATTTTTGGTCGACGGAATATCTAAGTAGTACATTTTCCATTTTTGTTTTATAACGCTAAATTCTCAGTAATTTTTTTCCTTTTATTTTACATAAAATCACCATTTTTTAAAAAAAATTAAGATGATTGCATTTTTATTTCAAACTCATAAAGCCGTTTTTATTTTTTAGCCAAAAGGGTTGATTTGAATTTTTTCCGTTGCTAGAGTAACGGATGTAATGATAGATATTTTGAGGTTTAGATGCCAAAGACACCGCCAAATTAGAAAAATATGAAATGTGCCATGAACTGTTGGCTTATAAAAACTTTTTTGGTAGCATTCGATTCAGCATACAAAACTACATTAAAATATGCTATCATTTGACGCATAATTTTTATATTCGATTTTTTCCCCCTCCACGTGCAAAAACCATTAGGGGTGACACTTTAGAAAGTCCTTTCTTAGCAGAAGTCTATGTCATAAGAAGTATTTTTACCACGATTTTCAAGATTTTAGGTTCAGTAGTTTGCGCTGTGCGTTAATTAGTCACCTAATCCAGACTTTATTTTATATACTATATTAGATATTCCATTTTGCGGTGAATCGATGATCGAAAATTAGTCCAATATCATTTGAAATATTACATAACAGAGGAGAAAGTACGAAGAAAGACGAAGAAGAAATGACGAATTACAAAAGACTTGTATTTTTTTTTTTTCAAAATGTTGAATTTTTCGATAGTAATAACGTATTAAAACATAAATTTCCTTAAAAATTATCTTTATTTCCTAGATTTCGAATCTGTGAATTTTCCTATAAATGAAATTGGCGATATGACTTGAGAAAAAATGAAATAAACAATAGATAATATTTGCTTATATAAAATGGGTAATATTCGTTGATCTGAGTTCGAGTTTATAAATATCACATGCTTTCGGAATTACGGCGAAAAACATTTTAAAAAGTATGAAATTATTTTACAATATGTATGTGTGGCAGAGATTCACACTGAAATTTAAGCATTCGATTCCATTTTTTAAATAAGAACTGATATCTATATAAGTTACAATTGAATATGAAAATGTACCCAAAAAATGATCTCTTTCACCTAAAAAAACACCATTTGTGAGAACATCCTCAAGCTAATGTCACGCTTATGCATTTTTGGCTTAAAATCACATCGTTTGGCGACAAAAGAAAAATAAAAAATTGTAAAGAAACAAATAGTAATTACACATGTGACTCACAATTACATCTGCTTGTTTCTTCTTTAAGTCACGTGATGGGACAATTAGATATAAAAGAAAAAAGAAAAGAGCAGAACAGAAAGAAAATGTCGTTAAAATTTCATCTAATCAAATTTTCTGATTCGTTTCCATATCTAACGCAAGCGATAAAGAGCCAAATATTGCGTATCAAGTGTAATATTTCTTATTAAATTAATTTTTAAGCATTACAAATATTTCTTTCAGGTTTTGATTAAATGTTTCCGTTTTTTAATATTATCACTCATTGAAACGGATTTTCTTTTTCTTTTTTTCCTTTTTTTCATTTAAATAAAATTAGTAACAGTTTTTCTTTTATTTTTCGAGGTTTAATAGCCGTTTCAATTTTTTTTTTATCAACGATGAATTTCGCCAAGAAATAAAATGGTAACCTTATCGCCCAAAATAACAGAATTTTCCGTAATAATTCTAAAACTAATATAGGTAGAATAATGTGTTATAGCTTAAAACCTTCCCTGAAACAATACCTATCTAACGGTATAAGTTCCGTAAAAATCCATGCAGTAGAACTCGAAATCTAGGCGTTCGGAACGAAATTTCCGTTTGGATTTTATATATATAATAGATAATAGAATAGATAATAGATTTTATATATATATATAATAGAATAGATAATAGATTATGTGTTATGAACTATCTCAAAGTTTAAAACAGATCGCATTGTTAGATTTCCCAATTTTAACAATATCGCGTTATGTTAGTTCCACATTCCACCCCCAGGGAGCGCACTCTATTCTTAACGAAAGCGTATTCGAACGAAACTCCTTCGTGCAACCTTTCCGTAGATACATGAATCGGGAGGGTGGCGGTCTTAACGAATAATGTAAGATAATTGCTGAAATTACTACGAAAAATATGTTAAAGGGGCCCTACGCGGGCCCCTAATAGAGTTAGAGGAAATCGGAAGACGGCAAAATAATCGCGGGGAAAAGTTTGCTTGGGTGCTTTGGAGCTACTTTTGGCGCGAGATCTAAGCTCTACGACCAATAGGAGCCCAGATATTTAAGGAAATATGAAGTTACAAAGTTCAATATAAAAGAATTTTCCGTAATAATTCTATAACTAATCTAGGTAGAATGATGTGTTATAGCTTAAAACCTTCCCTGAAACGATACCTATCTAACGGTATAAGTTCCGTCAAAATCCATGCGGTAGAACTCGAAATCTCGGCGTTCGGAACGAAATTTCCGTTTGGATTATATATATATAATAGATTAATATAACATAAGTGATATGCTAAATAATCATAAATAATCATGCGTAATATAGCACTAATAATGGGCTAAATAGTCATAAATAATCATGTTTAATATAGCATCATTAAGCATACATATAGTATAATCTGAGTTTAGGTATGTATTTCCTATAGATGCACTCCTTTATACCTTGATTGGAAAATAGCATGAATTGTGATTCTAAACAAACATTATTTATTTGCAACAGAACAGCTATCTCAAAATAGCTCTACAAATTTAAAAAGTTATTTTCAACATTACATATGAGTTCAAAAATTTTATTAATGATATTTTCTTAATAAACTGAAATGGTTGCAACAGTTTCATTTTATTTTTTAAGGGCGAGAGGAAATAATAATGATTATTAAATATTTATTCATGCCATTTTGTGAGGGAAAAAAAAGGAAACGTACTTTTAATATGAATATAATGCTAATTAATCGTCGTAAAAGTGCATACTTACTCGAATAAAATTTTCATGATTTTTAAAACGAAGCGTACTTGGTAATAGAGAAATATTATTTTACAAATGCGACCAATTAATAAAGATACAAAATATATTAAATCGGCTCAAAAATTAGTGAGTGAATTTCTAAAAGGCAAAAACTTTCGCGAATGAAAATAGCATTATTAAAAATGTGCATTTTTATTGCGAAAACTGCAAAGTAAATGTATCAATTGTAAAGATTGCAAGGTAAATTTCGCAATTTTTGTCTAAATTACATTCAGTGCAATACGATTCCATGTTTAAAATTAATATTATAAATATTTTCTAAATGTAAAAAGAAATAAAATTTATTTCCAATTTTCATTCATTTCTTTCTTTCTTTTTTTACATAGTTTTTTTTTTTTTTTTTTTTTTTTTTTTTTTTTTTTTTTTTTACATTGTTTTCATGCAGCCTAAATTTAACACATCTAATTGCCATGTAGCAAGTTGTCATTATTTCTGATGAACAAAAACACTTCTTTTTAAAAGAATCGAAAGGAATCTGCCACAGACAATACAATTTTAGATGTTTTTATCATTTATTTAAATTTATCATTTAATTACTTGAGCACAGCTGAGAAGGGTCAGACTAAAGCATCATCAATTAACTATTACTTCCTTTGATAACCGTGATGGATATTTTCCCCCTTTGCCCACAACCCCGATAAAAAATCCTGTCGCATTTTCCCTCTCAACACAGGCGGTGAACTTCTGAACAGAAATCCCACCCACTGATTTACGCTAGACAGATGAGATGGGGGCGAAATTTTCGAAGGCTGTGGGCCGTTTCTCTGGTCTTTTGAGGCATAAGGGAAATTTGCTCTCTGGTCTTTAGAGAGTTTTTATATTGTTTAAAAGAAGTGATATAATAGAATTCACGTAAGTTACTTTAAATTGTATTCGTTCTTCGTATTAATATCTATTTACATACGCGTAGTCGCCCAAGAATGAAATAGTATAATGTTTCTTGAACTTTCTGGGATCTTAAAGTATTTTTTTTTTTTTTTTAATTTGCTGATTATTTTTTTTTTTTTTTCAAATTTGCTGAATCAACGCTTCACTGAATGTTGTTTTCATTTCTTAGTAAAAATAGAACTCTACATTTTATAGTAAAGTGTAAGATGAAAACTGTACTTTCTATGAAATGGAAACATTCAGTAAATAATTTCCGTTCTCCGGTGATTAAAAGATGTATGTTGTCATCGCCCAAGAATAGGAATAAAACAAATATTTCTTTTCAGGGGAAATGACTGAAGTTATTTGGGTTTTTCTTTTTTCTTTTTTTTCCCACTTCCCCATATATTATGAGTTTCATAACAAATCCCAATGAAAACATATTTTTTACACTTTACTGAGTGTTTTTATTTCTTATCAAAGTCATGATATGTAACAAGCACAGGGATCTGTTTAGGAAAAATTGGGTTCTTTAAAGGACCCCTCACAAAATTTTTCATTTCAAAACAGGACCCCTCACAACATTTTTCATGTCAAAACTGGACCCTTCACAACATTTTTTATGTCAAAACTGGACCCTGCACAATTTTTTTCAAATCAAAGTAGGACCCTTCACAAAACTTTTCACCTTAAAAAAAGGACCCTTCACAAAATTGTCATAAAAGTAGGCTTTTTACAAACTTTTTCACCTGAAAACTAAACTTTTCACATATTTGCTGAATCGACGCTTCACTGAATGTTTTCTTTTCATTTCTTAGCAAAAGTATAAGATGTATGTTTTGATTTTAAGATTTGTTATTGAACTCTGTTTCATTTAAGGAGGTCCGGGACATACCTATTTTAAAATAATTTTTATTTATTGAGTTACTATTTTGAACTTTTTTGTGATGCTTAACTATAACATGATAAAACTTATTAATCGGTATAACTCGAAATGTTATATGTAGAATTTAAGCTTTTTTTCATTTAAATAAACAAAAATATAAGTTTTAATTTTGATTCTGCATTTTTAAAATTGTTATTGAACTCAGTTTGCTTCATATACAAATATTCAATGTTTTGATTTATTATTGTTGACATTATTGGGCGATGGCAACGTACATTTTATACCTGACTGCATGTCCATTCTTGGACGATTATTCTGAAACTCCAAATTTGTCTAATCGCCCCAAGAATTGAATGTTTTTTTAAAACATTCAGTAAATAATTTCCGTTCTTGGGCGATTAAGAGTTCATTCACGTGCGATTCTTATGAAACTCCATGTCACAAAATGCACATCTTAACTATTTTACGCACTCAGAATTTTCCATTTTCAGTTCTTTTCCTTTTGTTAATCTTTTCTCTCCACTTTCCCACTGATAAGAAATCGTAATGAAAACATATCTTGCACTTTACTGAATGTTTTCATAGTGCCAGGTTCAGTAGCAGAAAATTCAAGATGGGAGACAGGCGTCACAGATTTTCTTATCTCTTTTGCAGATTATTTTTCCATCAAACCTTTTATTATTTCGCTTTACAATTATGTTTAGCTCTTTATTACTTAATACAAAACTAAGATTATTATCTATAAAAATTAATAAAATGCTTAAAGACATTGCAGGTAAGTGGTGGTTTGATTAATTAATGCTTCAATTGTAAAATATTTTACCAGCAGATTATTTTCTGCCACTGAAGTATCTGTCACAGAAACTTTGAGAATTTTCTGCAACTGTGGTGCCAGGCATAGCAGTTTAAAGTTTAGGCGTAATTCAGTGAAGACAAATTATGATTTTTTTTTTGTTGTTGTTGTTGTTCTGTCGCCATTTGTCAAAGTTCCCGACATTTCTCAGCGACAGATTGGAAAAATTCAGCGTGTGCTTCTGCACCCTTTTGTCAAAATTTGCTATACATTTCTGCGATCTTTTGATGAAATTTGAAATTTATTTCCTCGACTGTTTATCGAATTTTGTGTTTTATTTTTATAGTGATTGTTTTTACAAGATTTTTCATGAAATTCGCGTTATTTTTTTTTTTTTTTTTTTGCGACCATTAGCCAAAGATTAGACAAACTTTGCTATGCGTTTCTGCGATCTTTTGATGAAATGTACAATATTTTTCTTCGTTTACTGAAATTCACGTTTTTTTTCAGCAATCGTTTCACAAAATACACGATCTCCTCCCCCCCCCCCCCCCCACCACCACCAAATCGTTTCACGAAATTTGCAGTTTTTTTTTTCACGATTTTTTTTAAACAATCAGTGACAAAATTTGTTTTTCTTTTCCGTGGCCATTTGTCGAACTTTCCTATATTTCTCAGCGACATATTGGCAAAATTTGTAATCTGCACTCTTCAAACAAACTTTGCTATGCGTCTCTGCGATCTTTTGATGAAATTTGCAATATTTTTCTTCGTTTACTGAAATTCAAGCTTTTTTGTTCAGTGGTCGTTTCACAAAATGCACTATCCCCCCCCCCCCCCAAATCGTTTCATGAAATTTGTGGGGGTTTTTTAACGATCAGTGTCAAAATTTGTGTTTTTCTTTTCCGCGGCCATTTGACAAAATTTGTAATGTGCACTCTTTAGACAAACTTTGCTATGCGTTTGTGATCTTTTGCTGAAATTTGCAATATTTTTCTTTGTTTACTGAAATTCACGTTTTTTTTTTCTGCGATCGTTTCACAAAATGCACAATTCCCCCCCCCCCCCCCCCAAATCGTTTCATGAAATTTGCATTTTTTTTTTCAACGATCAGTGACAAAATTTGTGTTTTCTTTTCCGCGGCCATTCATCGAAGTTCCCGATATTTCTCAGTGACAGATTGGCAAAATTGGCATATGCTTCTGCACTTTCTTGACGAAATTTGCCATGCATTTCCGCGATCTTTTGATGAAATTTGAAATATTTTTCTTCGATTGTTTACTGAAATTCGCGGGTTTTTTTTTCAGCAATCGTTTGACGAAATTCGCGTTTTTTTTTTTTTCACGATTTTTTTTAAACGATCAGTGACAAAATTTGTTTTTCTTTTCCGTGGCCATTTGTCGAAGTTTCCGATATTTCTCAGCGACATATTGGCAAAATTTGTAATCTGCACTCTTTAGACAAACTTTACTGTGCGTTTTTGTGATCTTTTGATGAAATTTGCAATATTTTTCTTCGTTTACTGAAATTCACGTTTTTTTTCAGCGATCGTTTCACAAAATGCACGATTCCCCCCGCCCCCAAAAATCGTTTCATGAAATTTGCATTTTTTTTTCCAACGATCAGTGACAAAATTTGTGTTTTACTTTTCCGCGGCCATTTGCCGAAGTTCCCGATATTTCTCAGCGACTGATTGGCAAAATTGGCATATGCTTCTGCACTTTTTTGACGAAATTTGCCATGCATTTCCGGGATCTTTTGATGAAATTTACAATTTTTTTTCGATTGTTTACTGAAATTCGCGGGTTTTTTTTCAGCAATCGTTTGACGAAATTCACGTTCTTTTTTTCAACGATCTATGATGAAATTTGTTATTTTATTTATTTCTTTTTGGTGACTATTTGCCAACGTTCCCGATATTTCTCAGCGACAGATTGGCAAAATTCAGTGTGCGCTTCGGCACTCTTTTGTCAAAATTTGCTATACATTTCCGCGATTTTTTGATAAAATTTGCAATATTTTTCTTCGATTGTTTACTGAAATTCGAGCCCTTTTTGCAGCGATCGTTTCACAAAATGCATGATTTTTTCCCACGATTGTTTGGCGAAATTTGCATTTTTTTTTTCAATTATCTGTGACGAATTTGATTTTTTTTTCTGCGACTATTTCTCGAAGTTCCCGATATTCCTGAGTGACAGATTGGCAAATTCAACATGTGCTTCTGCGATCTTTTGATGAAATTTGCAATTTTTTTCTTCGATTGTTTCACAAAATTCATGCTTATTTTTCCAAGATCGTTGGATGAAATTCTTTTTTTTTCTAATGATCATTTCACAATTTTTTTCAACGATCTATGACAAAATTTGTGACAATTTATCGCATGTTATGTGTTCACCGTTCATGGGTGTCTAAAAATGTAGTCAACAATTTTAACAGGAAGATAGATTATAAATAACGAACACTCAAAATTTTCGCTTTATTGAATTATGCCTAAACTTTACACTGCACTTTCAATGTGAAAACATTCAATAAAGTATAACATATGTTTTCATTAGATGAGAAAATATTAACAAAAGAATAAGAACTGAGTGAAAAATCCTTGAGTTCATGAAATACTTAATATGGTGTGCATTTTGTGATACATTAGGAGTTTTATAAAAATCGCATGTGAATGGACTCTTAATCGCTCAAGAACGGAAATTATTTACTTCATAAAAAGTTCAAGAAACACGTTCCATGCTTGGGCGACTATGCATATGTAAATTGCCATTAACACGAAGAACGAATACAATTGAAATTAACTTACGTGAATGATAACACTTTAAAATTTTAAAGAAGGTGAGAGAGTTGAATTTCGAGTTTGGAAGGCGGGTGACGATAATTGTCCTTACAACTGTAGCGTTTTCTTCGATGAGTATCCTTTATATGTTGTTTTCTGACAGAGGTCGTTTTAAAGCTTTTGGCCTGTACATTATTAAGCACTCACTCCTCTCCTCTTAACTAATTTTTTCATCAGTAGAGGGTGTTTTAAAATTTTAATTTGTTCATGACTATGGCATACAATTTTACAAAAATTTATGAATAAAATTTGCAACTGCTTCTCCCACATTTTCACACTGTGAGGTGTGAGTGGGTACGTATTTCAGACAAAATCGAGTTACATATAAAATCATATAAATTAAAGGTTTCTTTATAAATATTACCACGGACCCGGGCAACACCGGGCGGGTCAGCTAGTTTTATATAAAATAAAATCGTGTATTTTAAGTCTTAAAACTGAAATATGTTTTGTACTATCTATATTTATATATATACATATTTTTTTCGTCGGGGGCGACACTAAATACTGAAAAAGCAGAATTACAGTTTTCTAGTTAGAGCATAGTTTTTGACCCTACACCAACGACGGCAAACCTTTTTATATAGGTACTCTAAATTTTTACAATTTATATTAAGGGGACTTCAGTAAGGCCGAAAACATTGTGTTTTGGAGCTTTTTTTTTCTGTAATAAGAATAAATATTTTAGCTCGGTTTTTTTGCATGTTAATTATTAACATTTTAAGAAGATTTGATTTTTTTAAAAAATTGATTATGTGTATCAAGTTGCGTGGGTGGATGTCCCAGCATGCGAGCCATGCACTTCCAAACAGGCGACAACCGATAGATCGTCAGAGTCGTTTGTAATCAATTTTCGTTAAGGATTATCAGAGTAGATATCATTGTCTTGAGCTTCAAGAACTTTGAGGTTAAAAAGTTGAAAATCAACAAAGTGCCTATTTAAAAAAAAAAAAAAAAAAAAAAAAAGGTTTATTTCTCACACCTTTTTTCGCACTTTGGCGTGCTTCTAAAAATATTTATTTTTCATAAAAATGGCTGAAAGTGGTCCAGACTCCAATAAATTATATTACATTTATTTTATTCTTTTAATTAACAGGATCGGTTTAACCCTCTCGCTGCGCAACCCGCGAAATACTCGGGCATGCATTTTCCCGTGTAATTAATACTATTTGGTTACCAACAGTTATTTTTTAGTGAAAACTTTGTCTGATTTAATCAGGACATTTCCCCCGATTACGATAGTCAAAACTTTCCGCTTTAAAGAACCGGTGATAAAAGATTAAAAATTCTGTAAAAGACGCTCATTGAAGAATTACTTACGCAGCGAGAGGGTTAATAGTTTTTGCGTTCTAATCCCGAATAGTCATTTTGCGTTAAATGCGTTTATAGCGCTCGAAAACAGTGGAAGCCTATGCACACGTTGCGCTAAAGGGGCTGTGCATATATAACGTTATCACTTTTTGGTGAAGGAGTAGTCTGGCACATGATATCGTAAGATATCTCAGGTGGGGGGGGGGGGATTTGTCCTTTGATATCGTTTTTATTTTTGATCCAACCAAAGTTTTCTTTTTTCATTTTTAACTTGTTCTTTACATCAAAAAAGCCTGCAGTCTTTTTTAGGCTGCTGTCTATTTTAATGAAAATGCAAAGTTATTAAAATCATTAAATGAATATAAAATTATTTAATTCTAAAATATGGCATTATTATTCTTCTGTCATATGTGCAATCATATGTAATCCGCTGTTCGAAAAACCACGTGCGAAGTATGTTTGAAATTATACTTGTGTTTACCCGTAAAGAAAAGAGAAAGAATGTTTTCACCTGTTTTGTTGATAAAAATTTCTGCCTGCCCACTTCCCTCACATTGTAAAGTGCAAAAAAGCATTATTACTGTTGAATGCATTATGTAACAAAAATGCATAATAACTATATCGTTTTTTAGTTTTCTTTGATGTAAAATTACTCTATATATTATAGTGATATCTTATTAACTTTTCTTCATTTTAATCAATAAAGTATGCAAATAATAAATGCATAACCATACCTGTATATCACTGCGAACAAAAGAAAAAAATTACAACAATCGAAAGAATTTTTAGACATTCATAACGATATCATTAAGGCAGAGAGAGGGGGGGGGGGTCGATTAATGGTAACGTATGATATCGTAAGCGGGAAGGGAGTCTAAAATTACCAAAAAGTTGATAATGTTATATATGTATAGCCCCAATTCACTAAATAACTGTACGAAAGAACTGCGAATTCGGCCAAGTCGTTTCACTCGGATAAATGATGGGGACGAATGGGATGGGGATAAACGACTATGGGGAATAAAAAATCTTAATCCCTCGAGGGGCAAGCAATTGCGTTTGTGTAATGCTGAATTCCCACCGGAAATTAAAAAAAAATTATTTCAAAATAAGGAAAAGCAATTTTACGACTTTTTTCTACCAAAGTTAGAAAAGTAAAATTTCATAAAAATTTTCCGGTGCAAATTTGCAGTAATCATAGGTGGGATAAAATATATCCCACCACCACTCAAGGGGTTAAAAGAAAAAAAAAATTCAACCGAAATAAAGCAAATCCCACCATAACGATTGAACGTGACAAAGATTTACATAAAAGGTTTTGCCACATAGGCTACTTCTAAGAAACAGTATATAGTGAATTTATTTAGTAAATCGGTAGATCAGGGACATCAGTCAATTCAAGGACTTTTAATTTTCATTCCACTTTCCAGGATATTCAATACCCTTCAATCAAGAATTTAACAATGTTAGATTGTGTGTATATTTCTAAGAATAAAAGATTTTGCAAGGATTGATAAAATCTAACTTTTAAGGACTGATATATTAAACACGATTCCATGAAATTGGGCTCTGATGAGGATAAGAATAAAGTGTTGTTATAAAAACACCGATGTAAGAAACAGTCCCTTGAAATCGTTATTAATTTTTTCTTTTTACTTAAAAATTATTTCCTATTTAATTATGTGATTCAATCAAGAAACAATGCACAGAAATATATTATTTGTTTCTAACATAACAATATAATCTTACAGATTCAGATATTTTGCAAAAAGCTACTAATAAACAAACCTAGAGGTAGGTCGGTTTAATAAGTACGTTGTTAGGCAGAATACTAGGGATTGTAAACCGTTTTATGTTATTTATTTTCTAACATTTTAGTTAAAATAATGATAATTATTTTACTATAAACATAACTTCTTTAAAAAAACACACAAAACATTTATTTAGACAATCACATTACAGCAACTACGAATACACATCTCCAAACCATAATCACAACCTCAATATTCATCGTCGAACATCTCACGTTTTTCGTCTGAACCCCCAAAAAATAAATACATGGAGTCAGGAAAAAAATGTCTATTGTCCAAGAGTTTATCTTATGAAAAAATAATTTAAATATTGTCATGTGACTTTACTTACAAATCCCTCCTTTCGCATGTCAATAATCCTCAGTAATTCCGAGACTTGTAATATGTTTTTTCATGACATCATAACTCAAATTCTTAGTCATTATATCTGCTTCCAGTTCAGACGAATTTACATATTTTGTTTCAATTTCTCCTTTCGCTCTTTCATCTTTTACAAAATGATATTTTCTACCTATATGTTTGTTGCGATTATTCACTCTTGGGTTTTTAATCCAATCAATTACAGATTGACTATCAGTACTGATTTCTATTGGACGCTTCACCATTTCTTCCTGGCTTAACTCTTCCAAGAGACCCATTAACCATTTTCCTTCACAAACAGCATCACATAAACTTAAAAGTTCAGATTCCATTGTAGAAAGCGCAACCAGTTTCTGTTTATTACTTTTCCATTCAATCAGTGATTCTCCTATCTTTACGATATATCCACCAAATGATTTTGAATCCCGTGTAGTACACCAGCTAGCATCAGAACAAAGTGATAATTGGCCCTTTTTATTTTTAATTCGAAGTTTGTAGTTTTTAGTGCCTTGAATGTACCGCAAAACTCTCTTCACTGCCTGTAAATGAATTTCTCTAGGATCTTTTGCATATTGAGACAAATTACTTAAAGTGAAAGCTAAATCTGGCCTTGTTCCTCTTACTAGATATCCTATACTTCCAAGCATTTCTAGATATAGTGTTTCATCAATTTTATTTTCATTTTCATATTCATCTAATTTTATTCCAGAAACACCAGGGGTTTTCACACTTTTACAATTTTCCATATCAAATCTTTCTAAGATTTTTTCTGCATACTTAGCTTGCCCTAGCAAAAATTCTCCATTATTTTCTTCAATATCAATACCAAGGAATTTAATGTTTTTCTTCAGCTCTTTAATTTTTGCTTCTTTATTCAATTTTTGTATCAATTTATTTATTAATTCTTCGGATTCACTAACGATTATTCCATCATCGACATATATTCCAACTGCAATAAATTTATTATCATTTTTATTAAAAAACACACATGGATCTGCTTTGCAGGGCTGTAACCCAATTTTATCAAATATATTAACTAATTTTTCATACCAGCATCTTCCTGCTTCTGGCAACCCATATAAATTTCCTGTTACCAATAATATTTTCCCTCCTTCAATTTGTAGACCTTCAGGCGGATTCATATAAATTGCAGTTTCTAGATCTGCATTCAGATATGCTGTTTCTACGTCGAAAAATCTAGTTTTGTAACCTTTCATCGCTGCGACTGCCAATAAAGTTCTAAATGATTCAGTTTTCATTACAGGACTATACGATTCTTGATAATTTGTTCCAAATTTAAGCCTTGATCCGTCGGCTACTAATCTTGCTTTATATTTTACATCTTCACCGTCTTCTTTTACAGTAAAAATCCATTTGCTTCTCAGTGCCTTCACATCTTTCGGTTTGTCAACGATTTTCCACGTTTTGTGTTCTTCTAATGAGTGTAATTCCTTTTTGATTGCTTCTATCCATTTATCCTTATCTCTAGAATTTAATACATCTTTGTAATTCTTTGGAACTTCCTCGTGCACTAGATTCGCTAAATACTTTGGATTGGGTTTCCTAATTCGTGATGATCTTCTAGGTTCTTCAAACAACTTATTCTCATTAGTTTCTTTTTCTTGCTGTTCCTTGTTTTCATCAATTATATGATTTACTTCAGAATCTTCTGTCGCAGAATCATTCAAATCATCTGACAACGCAATTGCTTCCTTTTTCTGATTTAACTCTTCTTCATTTTCATCGGAATTATTATCTTCTTGTTCATCTATTACATTTTTATTATTGGTAATGTTGATGTATTCAAATTCATCAGTCATTTCTTAATTGTTAGCTATATCTTCATATCCCATTTTTTCTTCTATAAATACTACATCTCTGCTTTCACGTATTCTCTTTTCTTTTAAATCATACAATCTGTATGCTCGCCGATCTCTTGAATATCCGATAAACACTGCTGGTTTTGCTCTTACATCAAATTTCTTTTTATTGATATCATCGTTGCGATAAAAAGCTTTACATCCAAATACTCTCATATGCTTTACTGTTGGTTTATTATTTGACCATAATTCTAATGGCGTTTTCTTTCTCGTAGCTGTTGGAGTAACATTATGTATATAAGCAGCTGTTGATACTGCTTCGGCCCAAAAGGATAAAGGTAGTTTTGCTTCTATCAGCAATGTTCTTGCAGTATTAATAACAGTCCGATTAGCCCTTTCTGCAATCCCGTTACTTTGTGGACTATGAATTGTGGTTCTTTCATTCTGTATGCCCTTCCTTTTGTAATAATTCACGAGCTCTTCATTAGTAAATTCACCACCATTATCTGATCTAACCGCTTTTACTTTCTTGCCGGTTTCATTTTCTCTTCTCTCTATTATATTTATAATTCTTTCTTTTGCTTCATCTTTACTTCTTAAAAAATCTACGAAATATCTTCTACTATATTCGTCTACTACCATTAGCATGTACTTACTCCCTCCCAATGAGTGTACTTTCATTGGTCCACATAAATCAACATGTAATCTTTCTAAAATGAGTGTTGTTCTTTCTATCACATGATTAAATGGTGTTCTTGTTAATTTCCCTTGAATACATATTTCACATTTTGTTTCTTCACCATTCATCTTTTCTAATCCCCTTACAAGATTTTCTCTCGACATTCTTTGTAAGTATACATAATTTATATGCCCAAGTCTTCTATGCCATAATTCTTTCTTTGATTCATTTGTCTGTAAACAAGATTCATTTCTGTCTTCATCTGTTTCTCGTACAGCTAAGTTTATTTTAAATGTATTATCTTCGAATGTTCCTTTAGCTATTAATTCGCCTGTATTCTTTTCATAAATGGCTGCTCCTTCATTATCAAATATCACATATTTTCCTTTTCTGACTAAACTTGGAACTGACATTAAATTTTCTCTTAAATTAGGTACGCAAAGAACTTCTGTAAGTTTTATTTTTGTTTCGCCACTTTTCTTATCGTAAGCCGTAACATGAACATTTCCACGATATTTCGCTTGTATTGATCGCTCGCTGTCAGCAGTTGCAATTTCTACATCTTCAGGTTTTCTTTCTACAACAATATCTTCTTTATGCGTCATATGCGAAGTGCAAGCTGAATCTAACATCCAGGTTATTTCCCTATTATTTTCAGATTCTTTACACTCATTTCTATTGAATTCATTTGACTGCAATGCATGTTCATTTGTAAAACATGTATATTCTTTTGCCTTCTTGTTTGAAACATTATTATTCTTATTATAATTCTTATTATTGCGTGAGTATTCTCTTACATCTTGAACTTTATTACTATAATAATTTTGAAAATTTTTCTTAGGTGAATACTCCCTATCATTTCGCGAGTGTGTCATATTCGATTTACTATAACAATTCCGCGCTATATGATTTGGCTTTCCGCAAGCAAAACATAAAACCTTTTTCTTTTCATTAGCCCTAAATGCTTTAGACTCGTTTTCTCGAAATTTATCATATTTTCTTTCATATCTCAACAAAGTTTCTCGCATTACTTCATAAGTTATATTTGGGTTTGATGATATCGCAGTTGTTACTTCGCTATATTTCTTTGGGAGCCCTTCTATAATAAATCCTATTAATTCGCATTCATCAATTTCTGTACCCAATTCTAATATTTCATTAGCTATCCCTTGAGCTCTTATCAAATATTCTTCTATTGTTTCTCTTTCGTTTTTCTCTATTCTCGCAAGATTAATTTTTAACTGAATTCTTCTCTGATTTTCAACTCCCGCATAACGCTTTTTCAGTAATTGCCATAAATCCTTAGCTTTTTTAATCCCTCTAACAGCCATCATTTGTTCTGCGGACAACGTCAATATAATTATACCGTAAACTTCATCATTCTTTTCTAACCATGTTTTATGCGCTTTCAAACTATCGGGATCTCCTTCATTTTTTACCGGTTCATCATTTTCGATAACATCAAATAAATGTTTTGATTTAATCAAAGCTTCAACTCGCATACTCCATAATGTATAATTTTTACTTGTTAACGGCTCTATTCTAGGAATTCCAAACATATTGGATTCACACATAATTAAAATACTTTATCTTCCAAACTATTTTTAAATGCATATAAAATTCTTACCTCTTAAATTTTTTCTATTGGCGGTTAGTCCAATGGAACAAATTCTTAACTTGTATTAGGCCTAGTTCATACAATTCATATTTATTTACTCTTCTTACTTGTACACTCAAAATATAAAATTCGCTTTAAAACCACGCTCTGCTACCAAATTGATATTTATTTTCTAACATTTTAGTTAAAATAATGATAATTATTTTACTATAAACATAACTTCTTTAAAAAAACACACAAAACATTTATTTAGACAATCACATTACAGCAACTACGAATACACATCTCCAAACCATAATCACAACCTCAATATTCATCGTCGAACATCTCACGTTTTTCGTCTGAACCCCCAAAAAATAAATACATGGAGTCAGGAAAAAAATGTCTATTGTCCAAGAGTTTATCTTATGAAAAAATAATTTAAATATTGTCATGTGACTTTACTTACATTTTATTACCCTTTTCAAAATTCCCAAGCATTATCTTCTATATTTACATAAGAAATTCTTGCAACATAGGTTGCATTTACGAAACGCTATACACACCAATTTATAGCATTAAATAATTAAGAACAAATATCATTCTGCGGTTTATATACAAATGTAGAAGCAAAATATTTTTTAGAATTAATAAAGCCATATTCAGAGAACTATTTTATTCTTTCTTCGCAAAATATTCTATATGGGTTTTATATAATTCTTTTACATTGCCATGGGTTTTCATAATTTATATCTTAAAATTCTGCTATTGTTATCTGTATAAATACTTAGAATTAAAAATTCATACACAGGGGCGGGGAAATGGAAAATCGCTGGCGGAGCTATACAGTTCGAAAATTTTAAGTTTATAAAACTCCACCCTTTATGCCGTTATACAATTTCAATTGATTGTTATTTATTATATTTTAAGTGTGTACTTCGAGCAGGAACGCAGAGAAATACTGAGATATAATCTCTAAGTAAAATCCGAATAGAACATATTATCATATGTAAAACGAAATAAAAGAAAATGAATAACTTCCCTGTCAAACTAAGTACGGTAAAAGGTTATTATTAAAATGCATTTCATAATACTAAAAACTCACACCGTAAAAAGGTAATGATAAAGGGTTAAAGAAATTTATGTAGAATTTTGTTACGTACTGTGGAGTTTAGTTGCGTCAATTAAACAATGTCACCAGCCTCTTTGAGAGCAGGTGATTATTTTTGAAATCACATTATCAATGCATCGCTCGTACCTACGGCCAAACTCCATGGCATGTCTGAAATAGCCTTCAGAATATCCCTTTGTTTCGTAATCGTTAAAGAGTACAATTGTCGCCAGATGGCGCGAATACCTACTCTAAACTGTATTTTCTCTACTGTAAATAATGCTTATGAAGTGTTACTTTCATACTTAAAAATACGAAAAACGTCTCTGTATATGCGTTATAAAAGGTATAGATAGATGATATACTTATATTTTGTGTCGGCGTTTTTTGTACTGCAAACAGGAACACTGAAGGATTTGGAGATAAATAAATACAATGCATTAAACATAAGCAACTAAAATATATTAAATAACACACTACTGTAACACGGAAACCAGAGATTATAAGTAAATTTCTGCATTAGTTAAAAAAAAAAAAAAAAAAAAAAAAAAAAAAAAAAAAAAATTAATTAAATTAAATTGCAAATTAAAATTTTATGTATAGTATAAGTTGACTGCGGACAATTTTGGATAATAGTAAACATTAGAGGTACTGAAAATGAAGTGCACAGGGAAATAGAAAAATAATAATAAGTATAGGTTTCTACCATTTTTAGAAAAAAAAAGGGGGAAATTATAAAATCAAATGTTTGAATTTTAGGCAGTTATATTATAAAAACTATAATGAAAAATATTGACACAACATTAAGAGAATAAGCAAGTTCGCTAGTATCCGGCATCCAATTCATAACGAAATATTTTTTTCAGAACATTGATTATTTTTCCACGATTCTTAATTAATTAAAAAATATACAGATGTGCATTGCAAAAAATTTTCATTAAATTTGGTCATTAAATTTGTTGATCTTAAATATTCAAGCGCGTAGAAAAATAATAAACTTACATATAAAATTAAATATTCTAATTCTGGACACTGATGGTATAAAACAATGATACAATTAAAAGGATATTTGCATGTTACATAGTATCAACAAAATAAGCAAGTCTTTTTGCCAACAACCACAATCAACTCATATCGATTTTTTTTTCAAAACATGGATATTTACATGATTCCTAATTATAAAGAAAATATCTGTCTGTACAATGCAAACAATTTTCAATAAATTTGGCCACTACATGCGTTGATCTGAAATATTTAAGCATATATAAAAATTATAAAATTACATATAAAATTACATATAAAATTAAATATTCTAATTCTGGACAGTCATGGTATAAAAGTATACGATTCAAATAAAAATATATTTACATGTTTCATAATATAAAAAAATAAGAAAGTCTTTTTGCCAATAACCACCAATCAACTCATATCTATTTTTTTTCTTTTCCAAAGCATGGATATGTACATAATTCTTAATTATTTAGAAAATATATATATCAGTACACTGCGAACGATTTTCAATAAATGTAACCTTTCTATGGGCTAATCTTAACTATACAAGCGTATAGAAAAATTACAAAATCACATGGTAAAATTAAATATTCTAATTCTGGACAGTCATCGTATAAAAGTGTATGATAAAAATAAAAATATATTTGCATGTTTTATAATATTAAAAAAATAAGCAGGTCTTTTCGCCAATATCCGGCAGTCAAATCATATCAATTTTTTTCTTTTCTTTAGAAAAATAAAAATAAAATAAAAATAAAATAAAATAAAAATAAAAGGTTATTTCACGATTTTTAATTTAGAAAAATATAGATATGTCTACATTGTAAACAATTTTCAGTAAATTTAAATATTGTAGGTACTGGTCATAAAATACGGGAAAACAAAAAACTAGTAATAAATAAATAATTTTTTTTCATGTTTCATTATTTTAAACAATGAACAAGTCCTTTTTTTTCTTTCTACAGTGTGTACTCCAAATTTAAAGGAAATTCATGAAAAGAAATTTCTGGAATTTTTTTAATGAATTGTAAGTGCAGTATGGAACACAGAAAAAAGCCGGTTTTTACTTTTAAAAAAATCGGAAAGGTAAAATCGGCCCCCTACAGTTCTCCAGAGAGAAACTCTGATTCCACGAAAACAAAGGGATTTCGATTTTTTGTTACGGCCGTATGAAGGGAATCGAGTTTGGCCGTGCCGTACCCTCCTTAAGAGAGTACTCAAATCCAAACTGCTTATTTTCTGACTCATTTTTAAATTCATTTTTGCTCTCAAATGCATCAAAATGGCATATTCTTTTATTCAAACTATATAATGTTCCGTGCTTGTCGGTTTTTTGATGAAAGCAGCATATATTGCAAAACATGCTGTCGAAGTTGGCATTTTGAATCGAATTTCCCGAAGCGAGAGAGCAGGGAACGAAAAAAAGGTTCATACTGAGAAAATAATTGTTTATAAATCAAATTCTAATTAATTGAGCGAACACGCGGTCGCTTATACATCTCTTCAAAATTCATGTCTTCAAGTTTCATGTTTTCACTAAAAATGAGCCTGCAAATGTGTCCGAAAATTTTGAGTTGTTGAGTGTGGGAAAATATTTTTTAAGACACACCCTTAAATTTAAGACAAAAACTTTAACAAAGACAACTAATTCCCTTACAGTGTTGGGTGGGACCATGGAACTATTAAGAAAGAGGAACCGACGTATCCTTAAAATAGTGAAACTTCAACTGTAATCGCTTTCCCAGGGATTCATTACCGTCTGGAAAAACTTCCACCAGTAAATTTAAGTAGAAATTTTCTCTTTAGTCAAACACCTTATTAATGGAAAATTTCAGTCAAAAATAATCGCAAAACCTGTATTCATTTTTACTGGTAGAAGTTTACTTCAGCGGTAGTAGTTGCGCAATATTGTGACAATCTCCTGTCAGTGCCAGTGAAAAAAATTATAATACCTGGCAAACTGACACCAGTAAAAAGGAATAGAAATCTTTTACTATATTTGTGAGAGAGTTTTTCCACGAATAAGGGGCTTAAATAACACAAACTTTTCTATACAAGTTTACTGGTGGAAGTTTTCACCGGCGGCAATCAAAAACAGTGGATCTGATTAAAAAAAACAGCAGTCATCTTGTATCAACCTCCTCAGTCACTTCACTCGCAACTACTAGACAACACACTATATGTCTGCTCTTCTTAATTCATAACACATTTGGTAGGACATGGAAATTTTTGAAGGTTTGTAGGAGGATCCACCAAAACATTTTTGTCACGCGTCTAATGACGTGTAGTGGAGGTGACTGGTTTACAAATATGAAATACAACAGGGTTGTACGGGTGCTTGAATTTTATGACTAAGAAATTCTTCGGTACCAGTATTTTCTTATGGAAAATCTCTCCTGAAATAAGACGAAATTTCGTCCGTTTAAAGTAGATTTATTTTTCTATAATAAAGTTCTGATTTTGGTCCTTGAAAACAACGGTACCCGTACGAACCCTGATACAATTCAGTAACGAAGAAAGTAGTAGCTCACTTTCCGTTCTATGCAAAGGAAAAAAATTTCTGTGCATTGATGGCATACTTTTGTAGGTATCACACATCTCATAATATATACTCACAAACAACGACTATTTTATGAGTATGTTGCAAAAATATATCTATAAAAAATCTTTAATTGATTTGATTAAATTTGGCAGCTTAGTACCTTTGATTTTGCAGTACGTTATTTATTTATATAATTGGGGCAAAATGAAATTTAGGCATAAAAATATATGGTATTTTAAACTTACATTGCGGCAGAAATGTGGGGAGGGGCGTATTGACGTGTGGTGATAAGAGGATTTAGATTGTTATTTATTTACCAATATAAACGTTACAAATAGTGAAGATCAATTAAAAAAATGTACTTAAACATTTTAACCCTTAAATGCATACTGATGCTTATCTGCATCACTTTTTATTAAACTTCTAATAAATAAAGTAAGTTCCTTAAACCACTATATTTATATAGAAATATTATTCCTGTAAAAATTACAAAATATGCTACTAAATAAAATAAAAATAGAAATAGTAATCCTGTAAAAATTACAAAATATGCTACTAAATAAAATAAAAAATCTATCTTAAAATTTCTGGTGTCTAATCCTTAAGTTGGACAAGGGACCTTCAAACTCATTTTTTTATTTTTATAAATTGCACCTTATCCCTTTCAGTAGCAAGCAATTGCACTGCTGTAATGTCGAATTCTCACCGGAATCTTCGGAAAATTTTATTGCAAAATAAGGAAAAGTAATTTTACAACTTTTTTCCACCAAAGTTAGAAAAGTAAAATTTAAAATTTTTTTTCTGATGCAAATCTTCATTAATCGTAGGTATCCCACCGACCCTCAAGGGTTTAAAACTGTTCAAGGGCACACTATATCAATTATGGCATACATTTATCACAGAAGAAATTGAATAAACGGTCAAGTGCGAGTATTACTCGCGCTCAGAAGGTTCCGTGCGGTAAATAAACGGAATTAAATGTATATATTAACTGTATTATTAAAAAAATCGTTGTTAGAAGAATAATAAGACTTCGTAAAAAATCATACAACGTAGAAAAGTATGAATGTACATACCATAAAATTTCAAAGAGATATGAGGCCTAAATAATATCAAATATAGCTATTCTGTATAACACTTTTTTAAAACTTATCCTAATCTGTTTATGATGACTGTTTATAATTATCAGTCATGACTGACTTAAGAATGTAAAACAAGCAATGCATATAAGACCAAACTTTGAAGACGCTTTTCACGTGTTCATTAAAAGCTGCAGACTTAGCAGTAATAGAAAATTTTTAACTTGAAACCGCAGAAGTGTTTCGAATAATCTTTGGGTAAATTCTAGAATTACGCGTGATCATTTACAAAAATCATTATAAAAATTAAATCAAGGTATTTATATAACGAAGACTGGAATCCTGTCGTGTTAAAGACTACGACATTTACGTTATATGATGATTTGGAAATTATATCAGTCGACGAGTGAAAGCCATGGACAGTGTTGCCAGATGAATACTAAAATTTTATTTTGTATACCACTATTTTTATACGGTATTATTCGATTGGTGTAATCGCAAATTTTTTGTAAATAAATAAGGCGGCTATCTCTCTATGCAAATAGTGGTATTCAAAATAATATTTTAGTATTGTCTGGCAACACTGACCATAGAATACATTTTTCCGTGAAAGTTTCCCCAGAAATAATTGAGACAAAACGTAAAGTCAGCTCATCATTTTATTTAAACTCATCATTTTATTTAAAATTTAGCGGCGCGGTTTCCACCAAGAATATTAGCCATTGCTTCATAGTACTACTTTAGGGATGAACAAAGTTGTAGAAAATCGAATACGTGGACGGTGACCAGGGATTGGTATGAAAAATGGAAATACGACTACAGTCTTCTGAAACACAGCGAGCATTGGCTTTATGTGCGTCAAGTGTAGGAATACAAATATGAGGTAGGTCGCGCTCTGAACCAATTAATAATTAAGAATACCACGCCATGGAAAGAGTGCTGACAGAGCGAGTGGACAAATTTGAAGGTAAAAAGGATAACCCCGGAAGATGCGCCGGAAAATAAAATGGAAGGGAATATAAAATGGTTGCTAAAAGAACATTCTAAAAGAAAAAAGAGCGGAAATAGAACATTTAATTTAAGAATACTAAATGTGTAATATTTAGGTAATTTAGACAAGTGAGACATTAAATTTAAGGGAATTTAACAGAATTAACGATAGAGATTATTTAAGAATAAGGATTTAGTGAATATAAAGTAGTAATTTAGAATAACATAAGGAAATCGCGCAATTAGATCTAATAATGTAACATGTATACTTAAAAAATTTTTAATTAGATGAAATTCGTATAATTAAAAAAATCACTCTGTCTCGTTGATGAATTAATTACATTTTATTTTATATGAAAAGAAAAAGTTTTAGTCAGAGGCACACGGGAGCCAATTTCGGCTACATGTATAATTAATTAATAATTGCGTATAATTAATAAACATGAATAACTTATTAATAAATATATATATTTATGTATGTATTAATTACTTAAAATTTTTGGATATTTTCGTTTTCGTTTTCGGCCGAAAATAGGAAGATTACCGAAATTCTGATTCAATTTGTGGTTCGGTCTTAAAAACCTATTTCGGTCGATCCTTAGTTTCTAAGCTGTATTACGCTCTAAGTATCTAATATTATTGGAGTTGCATGATATCACCGATGTATTGCCTAAAAAATGCTGAAAATACAAAGGCAAAATGTGGTCCTTATGAAAGCCTTTCTGTAAACCGAGTATAATAAATTACCTAAATAAAAATATATATATATGCAAATGTTTTTCTGTAATTATTTGTGAAAAACAGAAATGAATACTTCTACGTCGGATGTAAATTCCAACTTAACATTGTAAAATTTATTTACCTAAAAATGTGGGAATGAAAGATAAGACTCAAAGGTTAAATGAACGTGATATCTCAAGCGAGACTCGTAAAAGGTGAACTCAAAATTGTAGAGCAAGATAAGGTGGTTCTATAGATATTTAGCAATAGAATCGGTTGGTAATTTTTAACGCAAAGCTCAGGGGAGCTTTTGCGAATTCTACTATATTATTTTGAATGTTAAGCTGTATGTTTGTTGATATATTAAACCTTTTTATACCTATTCACAGTTTGGAGAACATTAGTTTCAATTAAGCAATACAGTACTCACATTTAAACCCACATAAATATACCTTTGAAATTAAATATACAATAAAAGATATGAAATGTGAAAATTTCTCGTAGAATTTTAAATAAATATAGAATAAGGGTATTTCACATACCTGAAAGAAATTAAAATGTAGAATAACCGCAATTTTAAAATTAAATATGAATCTGATGGAGCAATTTAATTTAAATTTGAAATTACACAAAGTCTAAAATTTTCATTCTGACATTTGCACACTCCAAAGTCATAGCAACAACATGCAATGCACGCATTCACTGACACATTGTCAACCCTCAATGACAGGCAATAATTTTGACAATATTTATTAACATCAATAGAGAAAAATGGCTCTTTCAGCTACTTCTTCAAAGGTAACGCAAATTAAAAATGTTTGCCCCTCCCCCTCCATTCTTATGTCTCTTTCTCGTGTGTGTCCGGTACCATAAAAATACTCAAGGTCAGGTGACACGAGTTGTGACGTCATCAATAATTGACCAACTTCTCACTAGTGTTGGAATTCACACTGGAAATTTTTGAATAGCAATTTTCTTTTATATTATTTGTGGAGTATATGGCTGATGAGACTTCCATCTTATAAAACAATAGTAGCCATTGAAACTTACTGGTGAGAATTTTGTATCCCCCAATAAAAAATCAGCTAGATGCGGCAACACTTTGGCTTTCCGCATCTGTCTGAATATTTATTTAGGGATTCCGAATTCTCACCAGTAACTTTAAATAGTTACTATTACTTTAAATGATGATAGATATTCCACAAATAAAAGAAAATTGCTGTTTAACATTTTCCGGTGTGAATTCCAACACTAGTGACTACAACAGTAGTCGATTCCAATACTAGTCGATTAGTGATGACGTCACAACTCCTGTCCTTTACCCTTGAGTATTTCGATGGCAGAGGTGTGTCCCATTCTTTCCTTTAATTTTCGCCCCTCCTCAAAAAGCTAGTCTCAGGCTACTTCAAGTTGAGACCGTATTCCTGTCCGACTCTGCGAACCGACACCCACATTCATTCTATTCATTCTGAAGCAGATTTCATCTCCTCAAATAAAGGTAAACATGACAATATTTTAGAGGTGCCTGCAATCTGAAATTGGAAGTGTTCTTATCTTTGATCATGTTTTCATGAAGGAAGGTTGTCACATTTCGAAAATAATACCGAAAAGTCTTTTGAGAAGGCATCACCAAACACCGCCTCTAACCAAAAATGTTTTCTGTTTTCCTGCATCAAACAATCCTTTGTTATTTTATCTCTTTTTGGAAGATCCAAGAATGTAATTTCTTACAAGCTTATAGCAGATTTTCTTTTCAAAAATTAAATAATAAATATGTGCAAATTAAACAGCAACAAAAATAGTTCTACAGCAAGGAGTAAAGTCTTTTACAGCTTTTACATTATTAGAATTCTTTATTAACTAGAAATTGATGTAGTTCTTATAAGACTGCTTATTGCCTTCTGATTCCATTTAGTTAAATTTATGATGAAATGATTGACTGACATCGGAATTTACAAATGACTTTTTTAGAAATTAAAAACTTCATATTTTAAACTTTCCTTGTAAAAGCAAAATTTTATTGAAATATTTTTGGTGCAGTTTGGAATTAAAATTAGTTGGTCTCGACGTCATGATTCGGACTACTCCTTGAATGTTGCAGAACAGAGAAATTTTCGGCACCAGTATTATCTTATAGAAAATCTCTCCTTGAGAAAAGGCGAAATATTGATTTCTTCTTCTATATAAAGATACTGGTAGTTATAACGGTATCCGTACTAACCGTGGACGTGAGACCAGTGCACCGGAAGGAGTCAAGGGGATTCTTCACTCACTTGAAAAAACACAATCCGTAATGTTAATTCTATGGGCAGGTTATTTTCGAATTTCTCGTATCGATTTGAATTTTTTTTTTTTTTTCATAAGACAGCTGAGCTCAATCTTTAATACGAATTTTTTCGGCTTATTCAATTTTGGTTGCAGTTTTTTTTTTTATAGGTATTTTTACTTTCGAAACCGGTTTGGAGAAAAATTACTTCAAAGTTTCGAAAACGCCGCTTCAGTGTTGAACGGTTATAATTCTAAAAGCCATAACTTCTGTTTTAATGGGAATTTGAAGGAGAAAATTATATCAAAATGTTCAGGAAGGATAGGAGTTTAATACCTAAAAAAATTTAAAGTTCGACAATTTTAAGCTTTAACGGTCTTGAGACCCCTTAAAGGTAGTTCTAGAAGCCCGAAAAAAAAGGTGTTTTATAGCTTTTTCTTTTCTGTAATAAGAATAAATATTTTAATTCCGGGTTTTTTGCGTGCTATTTACTAACCTTCGAAGAAGATTAAAAAAAAAATTTTAATAAAAAATTGATGATGTAGATCATGTTGCGTGGATGGGTGTCCTAGCATGCGCGCCATGCACTTCTAATCGTTCAGCAACAGATAGATCGCCAGAGTTGTTTGGAATCAATTTTCATTAAGGATTATAAGAGTAGATAATATTGTCCCGAGCTTCAAGCACTTTGAGTTTAAAAAAAACTGAAAATCAACAAAGTGGCAGTCATTTAAAAAAGGGGGGTCTATTTCGGACCCTTTTTTTCGCACTTTGGCGTGCTTCTAAAATTATTTATTTTTCATAAAAATTGGCTGAAAGTGGTCCAAACACCAATAAATTATATTACCTTTATTTATTTATTTATTTTATTAGCAAGATCGGTTTAACAGTTTTTGCGTTATAATTCCAACCAGTTTGAAGAAAGTCATTTTGCGTTAAATGCGATTATAGCGCTCCAAAACAGTGTAACCCTATGGATACGTTGCGCTAAAGGGGCTGTGCATATATAACTTTATCACTTTAGGGGGAAGGAGGGGTCTGGCACATGATATCGTAAGATATCTCTAAAGGGAGGGAGGTTTGTCTTTTGATATCGTTATCATTTTTGACCCAACTAAAATTTTCTTTTTTTCATTTTTAACTTGTTTTTTACATCAAAGAAGCCTGCAGTCCTTTTTAGTCTGTTATCTATTTTTATGAAAATACAAACTTATTAAAATCGTTAAATGAATATAAAATTATTTAATTCCAAAATATGGCATTATTATTCTTTTGTCATATGTGCGTGCATATATAATCCGCCGTTCAAAAAAACATGTGCGAAGTAAATTTGAAATGATACTTATGTTTACCCATAAATAAAAGAGAAAGAAGGTTTCGCACCTGTTTTGTTGATAAAAAGTTGTGCTTGCCCCCCCGCCTCCCCTCCCCTCGCCATGGAAAGTGCAAGAAAGCATTATTACTGTTGAATTCATTATGTAATAAAAATGTACAGTAACTATTTCGTTTATAGGTTTTCTTTGATATAAAATTACTTTATATATAATACGGATATTTTATTGACTTCTCTTCATTTGAATCAATAAAGTATGCAAATAATAAATGTATAACTATATCTGTATAGCACAGCAAACAAAATAAAAAAATTTCAACAATCGAAAGAATTTTTAGACATTGATAACGATATCATTAAGGCAGGGGGGAGGGGGGGGGTCGAGGAATGATAACGTATGATATCGTAAGGGGGAGGGAGTCTAAAATTACCAAAAAGTTGATAACGTTTATATATCTCTGGCCCCGAAGTACTAAATAACTCTACGAAAGAACATTGAATTCGGCGAAATCGTTTCACAGGGATAAACTACAGACTATGGGGGGGAAAAAAACGAAATAAAGCAAATCCCACTATTACGACTGAACGTGACAAAAGTTTACATAAAACGTTTTGCCGCCTAGGCTGCTTCTACGAAACAGTATATAGTGAATTTATTCAGTAAATCGGCAGATCAGGGACGTCAGTCAATTTTGCGAGGACTTTTAGTTTTCATCCAACATTCCAGGATATTCAATACACTGCAACGAAGAATTTAACAATGTTAGATTGTGTGTATATTTCTAAGAATAAAAGATTTTCCAAGGATTGACAAAATCTAACTTTTAAGAACTGATATATTAAACACGATTCCATGAAATTGTGACCTAATGAGGATAAGAATAAAGTGTTGTTATAAAAACGCGACGGTAAGAAACAGTCCTTTGAAGTAGTTATTAATTTTTATTAATTAAAAATTATTTATTATTTAATTATATGACTCAATCAATTAACAATTCACAGAAATGTATTATTTGTTTCTAACATAAAAATATAATCTTATAAATTGAGATATTTTGCAAAAAACTACTAATAGACAAACCTTTAGGTAGATCAGTTTAATAAGTACATCTTTAGACAGAACACACAGAATGGTAAACCTTTTTATATACCTGTTTCAAAATTCACCAGCAATATCTTGCATATCAACAGTTCAATGTGTGAAGCATTTACATAAGAAATTCTTGCAACAAATGCTGCATTTACGAAACGCTATACAGCCAATTTATTGCATTAAATAATTAAGAACAAATATCATTCTGTGGTTTATATACAAATGTTATAGAGGCAAAATATTTTTTTCAATTAATAAAGTCATATTCAGAGAACTTTTTTTTTTTTTTTTTTTTTTTTTTTACTGTCTTGGTATTCAATATAGGTTTTATATAATTGTTTTATATTTATATCTTAAAATTCTGCTATTGGTATCTGCAAAAATAAAATTCATACAGAGGGGCAGGAAATGGAAAATTGCTGGCGGAGGTATAGCGCCTAGAATATATAGTGTAGAAATCGGCTATCCCTGTCATACTGAAAAAAGCGCTAAAATATTATATCCCTTAGATGTGCAATGATGCTGCTGAAATATGAAGATCGAAGCGACATCTGCAGGATATTTTCTACAACTGCAAGATATTGCTAGTCTATACAATGTAATACTAGTTATACGAAAATCCCGCAGATGTCTCTGCGAGCGACACTTGGGATTTATGCAGTATCGTTGCACATATAAGGGATACAAATTTTTAGCACTGTTTGGATAGCATATTTCCACACTAGGTATTCTAGACGCTATAGCGGAGGAATACAGTTCGAAAATTTGAAATTTATAAAACTACATCCTTTTTGACGTTATGCAATTTCAATTGATTGATGTTTATTATATTTTACGTGTGACACGAAAAACACCTGTATTTTTGGTTTCATCCTGACATCGTAAGGGGGGGTGGGGGAGGTAGTCTAAAATTACCAAAAAGTTGATAACGTTATATATGTATAGCCCTAAAGCACTAAATAACTATAGGAAAGGACTTCGAATTCGGTCAGATCTTTTCACTGGGATAAACTACACACTATGGGAAAAATGTAAAAATAAATAAATAAATTAATTAATAATTTCAACTGAAATAAAGCAAATTCCTCCATAACGATTGAACGTGACAAAGGTTTACATAAAACGTTTTGCCGCATAGGCTGCTTCTACGAAACAGTATATAGTGAATTTGTTTAGTAAATCGGCAGATCAGGGACGTCAGTCAGTTCTGCAAGGACTTTTAATTTTCATTCCACTTT
Organism: Maratus speciosus; assembly: GCA_963932465.1. Classification (NCBI taxonomy): domain Eukaryota; kingdom Metazoa; phylum Arthropoda; class Arachnida; order Araneae; family Salticidae; genus Maratus; species Maratus speciosus. Next base: position 249,490,694 of record OZ010799.1, read on the forward strand.
CCAGGATATCTAATACCCTGAAATCAACAATTCAACAATCTTAGATTGTGTGTATATTTCTGAGAATAAAAGATTTTCCAAGGACTGACAAAATCTAACATTTAAGAACTGGTATACTAAACACGATTCCATGAAATTATGCTCTGATGCGGATAAGAATAAAATGTTGTTATAACAACACGGAGATAAGAAACAGTACCTTGAAGTCATTATTAATTTTTTTTTAAAATTTTTTTTTTACTTAACACATTCAAGCCGGTGCGGTGGCTCACACTCTACTGTCTCAGAGTTGTCTGCGGCTTTTTACATAACGCTGTTATTTTAGAGAAAATGGTGTTTCTCTAACCCCTTAATTCCCGCTCCCGTGATATTCACGGGCTGTGTCTTTTACTCAAATTGTTTGATTCCCACCAGTTTTATAAAATACTAGAAAGGTAGCTCGTCAAAAATGACGGAAATTTAGATATAAAGATATATACAACTCATGTGCAAGAATATGAGTTTTCTCGCTTGTTCCGCTGTGATAGATGAAAATAACACATTTTAAGAACAAAACACATGTATGAAAAGCTGTGTACAGTAGAAGACCCTTAATCTGCACAGTTTGGTTCCAACTGTTATGCAGATTTGAGGCTTTTTGCGGTCATGTCTATTCAATCTTTGTTTACATATTTTTAAATTCATATATTGGACAATTTAGACTGTTGAGCCTTAAAAATAAATAAATAACACACTTGAAGTAAGGTTAAAAACTATTAAATTATCGTATACGATTTCATGAAATGGTATTATATGGTATTATATGTGTGTGCTTCACGATCTTGGTTACGACGTTGGCGAAATTGGATGCAACTTGTCATAATCCTAATAGTGTGGGCCGCTATACCAAAAAAGTAACCAATTTTTAGTAAAATTTCTGATATAAAGTAGCTTTCAAAAACTTGTGTAAAATTGCAGGCCGTTCTCGTGTTATGTCAGTCCTAGGAATAATATTTCTAGCACTGAAGATTTTCCATGTATATATGGAATTTAGAAAAGCTTCTCCAAAAGAAAGGTCCTGAAATGACATTGTAATACCTCTAACTTCAAATTTTAATCGGGCCCTGATGTTGAGTACTGAAATCTAATAAATACAGTTATTTTGAATATCACAACAGAATTAAACAGTTAAACTTATTTAACTTAAACCCGCTGTTACTCCCCGATGTTATTTTTTAGTATTAAGAAAGAAAATTATTTAAAATTTTCAAATCATGCATTTATGATTTTTTTCCGTCTTTAATAACTAAATAATGAGAAAATAGGCTTTTGTTCTGAGCTCATAAATATGACAATAAAATAATGTAACTAAGAGACATTGCAAAATTAAATCTTTGTGATTCCAAACCATAAACAAACGATACCGCCACCATTTTACCTACTACGCCGTCATTAGAATATTGCCCATTAATTGTTGGAGAACTTACTTTATACATGATTACCTCAATGATTTAATATTTTTGATGTTTCACGATGAATGAATCACTTGTGTTTGTTTAGGTTTATGGAATGAGATATTAAGCTGTGAACCTAATTTCAATTGAAGTTATCCAAGGATATATGTATTTTTAATCGAAATTAAAAACAATGCTTTGATCTCGAAATAAAAAGTTTTAGTTTGTATAGTTTGTTATTTCTGTTAATTATTTATTTAAGTACTTTTCCATTATAGCGCATTTAAAAAAAAAAAAAAAAAAACTTGGCGCGATTCGGGCATCAGAAAGTGAGATATGTTGCGAAAATATATAAACAGCTATGAAAACAAATCTAATGAACTTTTATCTTTGTTTATATATGCACTTATATACATAAAAAAATCGTTTTAAATATATATAATTTTTTTTATATACAAATTACGGCACGGATTTCAGATACCTAACTGGCGCCAAAATGTTGTTATTTTGCCTGCTATGGTAACCCGGCTATTGTTTTTTATTTATTAATAAATTGTTTATTTACTTTTATTTTCTGTTTTTTAATTATATAAACTGCTTTGTTCTATAGTTATTATTCAAACTTTAATTTATTTATAGTTATTTCCTTTTCAAAATGATAGCAAATAGTTAAAAAATATATTTTAAATAATAATAAATAATTTTAAATATATTTTAAATTTCTTTTATATTATTACTCTAATTATCATTTTGTAAGCTAAAGACGACCAATACAAGTACGGTAAAAAAAAAAAGCAGCTAAATAAATAAAGCAAGCATGAATAAGAATATCATCTGACACCTGCTTCGTTTTAGGAAAGAATAGATATTCAAAGCATAGAGGGTAAACATATTTCTTCAACATAGGTAAATTTCGGAGGCTTGTTAATTCTTCCCCCTTGTTGGTAGTGACGCTAGTATTGTTGCCATTACAGATTTTGCCGTAAATGTCCCATCTTAGTCCTTAATCTATGGTGTCCTGTAACCTTCGTGACCCCTGAGAGTTTTTTCCACCAATGAATGAATGTTTCTTTTGCCCATTTGCGAATATTTTGCATGTTTACGTTTCGACGTAGTGAAAAGTGAACATTCTCCATTTTCACAAAAACCCAATTAGCAAATTCCTCACGTGTTACAAAATCAGTTGATTTTAGTTCGTGCACATGCTGAATTTTATACCAATATTTCTTGAGAATGATCCTGAGAGTCGCCATACAGTTCCATCGGAAATTCCAGCTCGTCGTGATCTTGCACGTGCACTATATTCATCGCTATGTGCTGACTATGACAATAGAATATAGTATTCTACCTCGTTTACGACTGCAAGAAAGGTTTGGGGTCTCCCGCTTCTTTGACGATCTTCCAATGAGCACGTTTCTCAAACCTTTTTATCATACCCTTCAGATCTGTAACGGTCATCTGTCCTTTTCCAGTTTTAACTCCACGCATTGTACGATAAGAACGCAAAGCTAAACTTGCCGATTCATCCTTTTTGCAAAACGGCTTACCTAACAAAGTTTTGTAACGCAAAGAAAGAATGCCTAAACATAGCAGTTATACATCAAATTTTGTATCAAAATTCCTTTTAAATGCAATTTCTTTAACCTTCGAAAAAGCGTTTGATCAATAAACGACCCTTAAGGCTGTTCTCAGCTGCTTTGCTCAACAAGCGTAAAACGTTTTGACACATTTATAGATTCATTTTTTAACGGAAAGGTATAAAATTGGAAAGCCTGGCCATGGAAGCGATTTGGAATCGACGATCACGTGACACGGCAATTTTCTCCCATTCTGACTGTATTTTCTTCTTTCGTTCCAAAGTTCAGTTCAAAATGCCAACTTTGACAGTATTTTCTGAAAGATATATTGTGTTAACAAGAAAACGGAAAAACAGTTCAATGACATAGTTTCTGAGTACCAATACCTTCTAGTTTCATGCGTTTCCGAAAAAGGAATTAAAGCTTATGTCAGAAAGTTGGCTCTTTTGATTTGAGAACAGCCTTAAAGCGAAATCTGAGCAATATCTTAAGAAAGATGTTGCGCAATGAACTCATCTCCTTATACAACGCATAGTATAGATAGTTTCGATGTTGTACAGCAGCGCCCCTTGTTGCTAAAAATTGTAACTATTTATTAAAAAACAATCATTGTAAGCAAAAATCCCACACGTTTCTGAGCATATATGTAAAAACAGCACCTTTCTGTTGTACATAGTTCTCTAATTAATACCATTTTAAAACTCCCGGAAGTTCTGGATCACCCGGTGTATTAAGGGGACATCTAGAAGGCCGAAAAAAGGTGTTTTATAGCTTTTTTCTGTAATAAGAATAAATATTTTAGTTACGAGTTTTTTGCATGTTATTCATTAACATTTTAAGAAGATTTTTTTATATATATAAAAAAATAATTATGTATATCAAGTTGCGTGAGTGGATGTCCTAGCATTTCCAATCGAGCGGCAACCGATAGATCGCCAGAGTCATTTGCAATCAAATTTCGTTAAGGATTATGAAATTAGATAATATTGTCTGGAGCTTTAAGCACTTTAAGGGCAAAAAGTTGAAAATCAACAAAGTGGCAGCCATTAAAAAAAGAGGGTCTATTTCTGAACCCCTTTTTTGCACTTTTACGTGCATCTAAAAATATTTATTTTTCATAAAAATGGTTGAAATTAGTCCAAATTCCAATAAATTATATTACCTTTAATTATTTTTTAAAAAATTAGCAAGATCGGTTTAATAATTTTTCCGTTCTAATCCCGACCAGTTTGAAGAAAGTTATTTTGTGAAAAATGTATTTATAGTGCTATCACTTTAAGGGGAAGGAGGGGTCTGGCACATGATATCGTAAGATATCCCTAGGGGGGGGGGAGGAGGTTTGCTTGATATCGTTATCATTTTTGATCCAACCAAAATTTTCTTTTTATATGTGTAACTTGTTCTTTACATCACAAAAGCCTGCAGTCTTTTTTAATATGTTATCCATTTTTATGAAAATACAAAGTTATTATTAAAATCATTAAATGAATATACAAATTTTTAATTCTAAAGTATGGTATTATTATTCTTTTGTCATATGTGTATGCATACATAATCCGCTGTTGGAGGAACTACGTGCGAAGTATGCTTGAAATGCTAATTGTGTTTACCCGTAAAGAAAAGAGAAAGAATGTTTTGCATCTGTTTTGTTGATAAAAGTTCTGCTTGCCTGCCTACCCTCGCGTTGGAAAGTGCAAGAAAGCATTATTACAGTTGAATGCATTATGTAACAAAAATGCATAGTATCTATTTCGTTTTTAAGTTTTCTTTGATATAAAATTACTTTAAATAAAATAGTGATATTTTATTGGCTTCTCTTCATTTAAATCAATAAAGTATGCAAATAATAAATGTATAATCATATATGCATATCACTGCAAACAAAAGAAGAAAATTGCAACAATCGAAAGAATTTTTAGACATTCATCTTTAGGGCAAGGGGGGGGGGGGGGGTCGAGGAATGATAACGAATGATACCGTAAGGGGGGATTAAGTCAAAAATTACCAAAAAGTTGATATAATTATATATAATTCTAGCTCCAAAGCACTAAATAACTGTACGAAAGAACTTCGAATTCGGCCAAATCGTTTCGCTGTGATAAACTACAGACTATAGGCAATAGAAAATGTAAAAAAAAAAAAAAAAAAAAAAAAATTAACCAAATAAAGCAAATCCCACCATAACGATTAAACGTGACATAGGTTTAAATAAAATATTTTGCCACATAGGATGCTTCTACGAAACAGTATATAGTGGATTTATTTAGCAAATCGGCAGATCAGGACGTCAGTCATTTCTGCAAGGACTTTTAATTTTCGTCACACTTTCCAGTATATTCAACACCCTGCAATCAAGAATTTAACAATGTTAGATTGTGTGTATATTTCTAAGAATAAAAGCTTTTCCAAGGACTGACAAAACCCAACATTTATGAACTGGTATATTAAACACGATTCCATGAAATTATGCTCTGATACGGATAAGAATGAAGTGTTGTTATAAAAACACGAAGATAAAAAATAGTCCCTTGAAGTCATTATTATTATTTTTTTTTTTTTTTTACTTAATAAAACATTTCTTATTTAATTATATGACTCAATCATGAGTCATATGATATGACATGAGTCAACGTATGATATCGTAAGGGAAGGAGGGAGTTTAAAATTACCAAAAAGTTGATAACGTTATATATGTATAGCCCTAAAGCTCTAAATAACTCTAGGAAACAACTTCGAATTCGGTCAGATCGTTTCACTGGGATAAACTACAGACTATGGGGGAAATGCAAAAATTAAATAAACAATAAATAAATAAAAAATTTCAACCAAAATAAAGCAAGTTTCATCATAACGATTGAACGTGACAAAGGTTTACATAAAACGTTTTGCCGCTTAGGCTGCTTCTACGAAACAGCCTATAATGAATTTATTTAGTAAATCAGCAGATCATGGGCGTCAGTCAATTCTGCAAGGAATTTTAATTTTCATGCCACTTTCCAGGATATTCAATATCCTGCAATCAAAAATTTAACAATGTTAGATTGTGTGTATATTTCTAAGAATAAAAGCTTTTCCAAGGATTGACAAAATCTAACTTTTAAGAACTGATATATTAAACACGATTCCATGAAATTGGGCTCTGATGAGGATAAGAATAAAGTGTTGTTATAAAAACAAGCAGGCAACAAACAGTCCCTTGAAGTCGATATAATTTTTTTTTTTTTACTTAAAAATTATTTCTCATTTAATTATGTGACTCAATCAAGAAACAATTCACGGAAATGTATTATTTGTTTCTAACATAACCATATAATCTTATAGTTTCAGATATTTTGGAAAAAGCTACTAATAGACAAACCTATAGGTAGGTCGGTTTAATAAGTACATTGTTAGGCAGAATACCAAGGATTGTAAAACGTTTTATTACCCTTTTCAAAATTAACAAGCATTATCTTCTATATCTATGTACATAAATATCTAACAGTGTAAGTTCCGTCAAAATCCATGCAGTAGAACTCGAAATATAGACGTTCGGAACGAAATTTCCGTTTGGATTCTATATATGTAATAGAAGTAGATGTTATAGAAGCAAAATATTTTTTTAGAATTAATAAAGCCATATTCAGAGAACTATTTTTTTTCTTTCTTTGCAAAATATTCTGTATGGGTTTTATATAATTCTTTTATATTGCCATGGGTTTTCATAATTTATATCTTAACATTCTGCTATTGTTATCTGCATAAACACTTAGAATTAAAAATCCATACAGAGGGGCGGGGAAATGTAAAATTGCTGGCGGAGCTATACAGTTCGAAAATTTTAAGTTTATAAAACTACACCCTTTATGACCTTATACAATTTCAATTGATTGTTATTTATTATATTTTAGGTATGTAGACTTCGTTCAGGAACGCGGAGATATACTGAGGTATGATCTCTAAGTAAAATTCGAATAGAACATATTATCATAGGTAAAATGAAATAAAAAAAAATGAATAACCTCCCTGTAATTTATCAAACTAAGCATGGTAAAAATTATCATTAAAATACATTTTTAAAAATTAAAAACTCACACCGTAAAAGTTTACAGATAAACATTTAAAGAAATTTATGCAGAGTTTGTAACACTGATGAAAGTACACTTTCACCAATTGAACAAAGGCATCAGTCTCTTAGAGCAGATGCTTTTTATTGAAATCACACTATCAATGATTTGCCCGTACCCACGGCCAAACTCCATCGCTTGTCTGTCTTATACAGGGTCATTCATAATTCCCTCCGGGGTTTCGAAACGTTATAGTAAAAAAACGAAGACGAATATGAAAAAAAGAAACACATGAAATTATTCCGAAACTATTCAAGTTTTACTTACATACATTACAGGTGTTCTATGTGTGAACCCTTGGTCACACGGCATACATCAATGCGATAGTCCAGTTCCTGCCATACTCTACTCAACATGGTACTGTCTATGTTATTGATAGCACGTGTTATGCTTTCACGCAGGTCAGCTAAATCACGTGGTATAGGTTGTACAAAAACCTGGTCTTTCACATACCCCCCACAAGAAAAAGTCACACGGTGTTAAATCCGGTGACCGTGGAGGCCACTTTAGAAGAGGTACGTCATCTTCAGAAGCTCGTCCAATCCATCGATGAGGTAAGTGTGTGTTCAGGTATTCACGCACATCACACAAAAAATGGGGAGGTCTTGGGGGATGGGGAGGATCTCAACAAAAAATCTTGTTGAAATACGAAATCATCCTCATGTTCCTCTAACTGCGGCATTAGCCACAGCTGCAACATATCCAGGTACACTACACTGGTAATGGTCTTCTCTGTAAAAAAGAATGGCCCATAAACACGTGAGGAGAACATAGCGCAAAACACGTTAACTTTTGGGGAATCCCGATAGTGTTCCACTACAGAATGGGGATTTCCAGTGCCCGAAATGCGTACGTTGTGGCGGTTGTCAGTGCCACACATGTGAAATGTGCTTTCATCACTAAAAATCAATTTCGACATTAGTGTTTCACGTTCATGGACATCAATGCAAAACGTGAAACGAGAAATGCAATCTGCTGGAGTCAACGCTTGCACCAGTCCCAATCTGTACGGCTTCAAACAAAGACGTTTTCGCAGAATTCGCCACACTGTTGGTTGAGAGATCCCCAATTCTCGGCTTCCGCTAGCAGTTGATTTCGTCGGGCTCCTTAAAAACGTTTCCCGTACACGATCTACGGTGTCCGCAGATGGACCAGGCCGACCACTTCGTTTCCTGTCACATTGGCATCCCGTTTCTTTAAATTTCCGGTACCACACATGAATTGTTTTGTCAGTTGGTCCCTGTTTTCGATATTTATTACGAAAGGCCCGTTGAACTGACACCACTGATTCAGATTTTGCAAACTCCAACACACAAAAAGCTTTCTCTTCGCCTGTAAACGCCATTTTTCTTTACTACAACTGACTTCAATACAGATGTTACTGCCATCTACCAGAAACTATTAAATTAAAACTTGAATAGTTTCGGAATAATTTCATATGTTTCTTTTTTTCATATTCGTCTTCGTTTTTTTACTATAACGTTTCGAAACCCCGGAGGGAATTATGAATGACCCTCTACATCCTTCAGAATATCCCTTTGTTTCGTAATCGCTAAAGACTACAGTCATCGCCAAATGGCGCGAAAACCTCTTCTAAATTTTTTTTCTCTACTGTAAATCATTCTTATGAAGTGTTACTTTCATACTTAAAAATACGAAAAACATCTCTGTATATGCCTTTTAAAAGGTATAGATAGATGATATACGTATATTTTGTGTCGGCGTTTTTTATACTGTAAACAGGAAAACTGAAGGATTTGGAGATAAATAAATACAATACAATAAACATAAGCAACTAAATATATATTAAATAACACACTACTGTAACACGGAAAACAAAGCTTATAAGTAAATTTCTGCATCAGTTTAAAAAAAAAATTAAATTAAATTAAATTGCAAATTAAAATTTTATATACGGTATAAGTTGATTGCGGACAACTTTGGATAATAGTAAACATTAGAGGTACTGAAAATGAAGTGTACAGGGAAATAGAAAAATAATACTAATAAGTATAGGTTTCTACCATTTTTAGAAAAAAAGGGGAAATTATAAAATCAAATGTTTGAATTTTAGGCAGTTATATTATAAAAACTATAATGAAAAATATTTACACAACATTAAGAGAATAAGCAAGTTCGCTAGTATCCGGCATCCAATTCATAACGAAATTTTTTTTTTCAGAACATTGATTATTTTTCCACGATTCTTAATTAATTAAAAAATATATAGATATATGTACATTGCAATCAATTTTCAATAAATTTGGCCATTATATTTGTTGATCTGAAATATTCAAGCACGTAGAAAAATAATAAACTTACATATAAAATTAAATATTCTAATTCTGGACACTGATGGTATAAAACGATGATACAATTAAAAAGATATTTGCATGTTACGTTATATCAACAAACAAGGCAAGTTTTTTTTGCCAATAACCACAATCAACTCATATCGATTTTTTTTTAAAACATGGATATTTACATGATTCTAAATTATTAAGAAAATATCTATGTCTGTACATTGCAAACAATTTTCAATAAATTTGGCCACTGCATGTGTTGATCTGAAATATTCAAGCATACATAAAAATTATAAAATTACATATAAAATTAAATATTCTAATTCTGTACAGTCATGGTATAAAAGTATACGATTAAAATAAATATATGTTTACATGTTTCATAATATAAAAAAATAAGAAAGTCTTTTTTGCCAATAACCGGCAATCAACTCATTTCTATTTTTTTTCCAAAACATGGATATTTACATAATTCTTAATTTTTTATATATCAGTACATTGCAATCGATTTTCAATAAATTTAACCTTTATATGGGTTAATCTTAACTATGCAAGCGTATAGAAAAATTACAAAATCATATGATAAAATTAAATATTCTAATTCTGGACAGTCATCGCATAAAAGTGTATGATAAAACTAAAAATATATTTAAATGTTTTATAATATTTAAAAAAAAAATTAAAATAAATAAACAGGTCTTTTCGCCAGTATCCGGCAGCCAAATCATATTAATTTTTTTCTTATCTTAATAAATAAATAAATAAATAAATAAATGGATATTTCACGATTTTTAATTTAGAAATATATAGATATGTCTACATTGTAAACAATTTTCAGTAAATTTAAATATTGTAGGTACTGGTCATAAAATACGGGGAAACAAAAAACTAGAAATAAATAAATATTTATTTATTCTTCTTGTTTCATTATTTTAACCCCTTAATTCTCGCTCCCGAGATATTCTCGGGCTGTGTCTTTTACTCAAATTGTTTGATTCCCACCAGTTTTATAAAATAGTAAAATTGGCTACATTTTAGTATCGTTTTTACTGTCATTAAATAAGGTGAATCTTTCTTTTTCATAAAAGTGGTGCCAATAAGCAATTTGAATTATTCAACCGTAATTTAATTCGAGCGTGAAGGGGTTAAATAAGCAACAAGTCTTTTTTTTTCTTTCTTTCAACACTGTGTACTCCAAATTTAAACGAAATTCATGAAAAGAAATTTCTGGAATTTTTTTAGTGAACTGTAAGTGCAATATGGAACACAGGAATAAGCCGGTTTTTAATAAAAAAAAATCGAAAATCGCAATTTCAGTTAAGTTATACCTAAGAAAACACAAGTGTGCAAGAGAAATTTTTCATTAGACACAGTAGATAAAAGCGCCCCCTACAGTTCTCCAGAGAGAAACTCTGATTCCCCGAAAACAAAGGAATTTTGATTTTTTGTTACGGCCGTATGAATGGAATCGAGTTTGGCCATGCCGTACCCTCCTTAAGGGTGTTCTCAAATCTAAAAGGGCAATTTTCTGACATAAGTTTTAATTTATTTTCGTTCGAAAATGCATGAAATTAGCTGGTGTTGTTGTTCAGAAACAATGTAATTGAGCTGTTTTTTCCTTTTTTTCGTAAACGCAATAGATCTTTCAGAAAAAAGTGTCAAAGTAGGCGTTTTGAACCGAATTTCCGCGCGAAGGTAGAAAGAGCACTCAAGAGCGGGAGAAAAACGGGTTTGTCACGTGATCGAATTCGCTAATAACTCAATAGGTAATTGATTGATCAAAAAATGGAAAAAACAGTTCAATTCCAAATCGCTTCCATGGCCAGGTTTTCCAATTTTATACCTTTTCGTTAAAAAATGAATTTGTAAATATGTCAACACGTTTTGCGCTTCCTGGGCTGAGCAGTTAAGAACAGCCTTAAGAGAGTACTCAAATCCAAACTGTTTTTTCTGACTCATTTTTAAATTCATTTTTGCTCTCAAATGCATCAAATTTGCAGATTCTTTTATTCAAACTATATAATGTTCCGTGCTTGTCGGTTTTTTGATGAAGGCAGCATATATTGCAAAACATGCTGTCGAAGTTGGCGTTTTGAATAGAATTTCCCGAAGCGAGAGAGAGGGAACGAAAAAAAGGTTCATACTGACAAGGAAGGTCTCCATACGGGCATATTCAGAAAAATCTGAAAACATTACGGAGTGTTCGTCTCATGTGGATATATATGTTTATAAAAAAATTTTTGCCGGAACCCCGATAGAACGTTCGTAAAAAAATAATGAAATTTTCGTTTATTTGGCGATTTATCATCGGTTGGCGATAAAATGAAATTTCGAAAAATACTTTTTCATGTCGAATACTCTTTAAGATAAAAATATTTCATATTGAACTTGTTTAGATAAATTTAACTTAAATAACTGTAGTTTTGTCAGTTTTAGTTTGATTTAGCTATAGTTTTGTCATATATGTATTTATAATGAAAGTTAAATATCAAATTTGATGAATTAAAACAAAATTAATATTATTTCAATATCTCAAAATTAAGTCCAATTGAGCGCTGTCGGTTTAATTTTGTTGCTATGGAAACGACGAATTCCTTGGTTTGAAATGAATAACTGCTAAATGAATCTTGCCTTTATTTTGGAATACGCTTAAATATATGAAAGTATTTTTTATATATGAAATTGTTTTTAAAGTAATAAAATTAAGTAACAAGCAACATAAATATGTAATACGAAAAAATGTACTTATTAAACTCTCTCATTGTTTGTTTAAATTCATTAAATACTTTTTACACGCATTCTAAAAATCAATTAACAAACAATTTTCACATGCATTAAAATCGTTTGCTTTTGCCGAGGAAAAGTACTGCTCGCCAAATCGCGTGACGCTTTCGTCTTTTCGCGCCAAATACTCGAAAGTATTTTATTTTTTACAGACTTTCTACTGTAATTTCGCCGCTAAATTTGACTGATCCTTTATTACATACATAAGTAGTTTAATTGGTATTTTTTTCAAAATATTCTGAGTATGCCCAGTATGGAGACCTTCCTTGTGAGAAAATAATTGTTTATAAATCAAACTCTAATTAATTGAGCGAACACACGGTCACTTATACATCTCTTCAAAATTCATGTCTTCAAGTTTCATGTTTTCACTAAAAATGAGCCTGAAAATGTGTCCGAAAATTTTGAGTTGTTGAGCGTGGGAAATTTTTTTGGGGGGACACACCCTTAAATTTAAGACAAATACTTTAACAAAGACAACTAATTCCCTTACAGTGTTGTGTAGGACATGGAAATTTTTGAAGGTTTGTAGGAGGATCCACCAAAACATTTTTGTCACGCGTCTAATGACGTGTAGTGGAGGTGACTGGTTTACAAATATGAAATACAATTCAGTAACGAAGGAAGTAGTATCTCACTTTCCGTTCTATGTCAAGGAGAGAAATTTTAGGGAAATTTTCTGTGAATTGGTGGCATACTTTTGTGGGTATCATACATCTGATAAAATGTACTCATAAATAACGACTATTATATGAGTATGTTGTAAAAATATAGCTATAAAAAAATCTTTAATCGATTTGATTAAATTTGGCAGCTTAGTACCTTTGATTTTGCAGTACGTTATTTATTTATAATTGCGGCAAAATGAAATTTAGACATAAAAATATATGGTATTTTAAACTTACATTGTGGTAAAAATGTGGGGAGGGGCGTATTGACATGTTGTGATAAGAGTTTTTGGATTGTTATTTATTTATCGATATAAAATTACAAATACTGAAGATCAATTTAAAAAATGTACATAAGTATTTTAACCCTTAACCCCTTGGGGACGAGCGACACGTATACGTGCCGCATGAAGCGCTCAGAATCCTTGTTTTTCCTCACCAGTAATATTTTACTGTAAAATTTGCCTTATTTAATCAGCGCATTATCTCGATTCAAGAAGACACAAATTTTTGTTTTTAAAAAACGGTGGCAAAAGATTTAAAATTTCGTAAAAGGCTCCCGTCCTGAAGGGGTTAAATGCATAATGAGTTATATCTGCATCACTTTTTATTTAACTTTTAATAAATAAATTAAGTTCTTAATAACCACTACATTTATATAGAAATATTGGTTTTGTAAAAGTTGCAAAATTTTTTCACTGTTCAAAGTAAAAAGTCTATCTGAAAGTTTCTGGCGTCTAATCCTTAAGGGGACAAGGGACCTTCAAACTCATTTTTTGATTATTTTTGTAAATTGCACCTTAACCTTTCAGGGGCATGGAATTGAGTTTCTCTAATGTCGAGTTCACACTGGAATCTTCGAAAATTTTAATGCAAAATAAGGATAAGCAATTTTAGATCTTTTTTCCACCAAAGGCAAAGCGATATAAGTAAGCGTGCAATATCAATACTGGAATCTGGAGTATATCGATGCAGCTGCGCCACTTGGTGGACGGGGTGAATAATGCAAATATGCGGGTTTTCAGTATGACAGAATATCTGCTATCTGCGCATCTCTTGCACATATTTTCTGAATCTTTACTCACTTATGGAAGATGAATCTTGTTTACCAGATTTATTGAAAAATATTTTTTATTACAGTTTGTTTTGATAAAATTATGTACATAAAAGAATTGTCGCAATATAATTTTAATTTCGGGAGAAAAGCACTAATGCTACGAAAGCATTACTGCCTTTTGCCCTTAAGCTAAAATGATATTGCGACTTTTTTTTAAATACACATATTTTTATCAAAATAAGCAGTAACAAAAATATTTTGCAATAAATCTGGCAAGCAAGAATCATCTTCTGTGAGTAAGTAACAATCGGAAATTCGTAATTGAATTTTTAACAAGGATTCCCTAAATAGCTTTGTCTGTTTCAAAAAAAAAAAAAAAAATCTAATCTGACGATTTTAGGAAAATTATTGAAGTTATTGCCTACACTCGCAAAATATTTAAACAAATAAATGAACAACACTTGCTCCTTTAATAGTACAACATTTAGTGCATGCATTTTAAATCAAAGTGATTTTGAATATAAAATGAAATGAATTTTAAATTAAATGGATGAACTATTTGTAAGTTAAATAAGATGAGTGCAATGCGATTAAGAGAACATTGGAAATTTATCGTTTGCGATTGATAGGCGAACAAAAGCACTTAAAATTGAATATTTCATTTATAATTAAATTCTATACATATTCTAAACATTCTTAAACGTTGTATTCTCATCGGGAAAACAACCGTGTATATTATTTTTTATAACTTTAGCACATCAAGAATTGAGTAAAAAATAAGGCTTCAAAATTCAATCTTTAACACATTAACTACTTACTAACTTTTATGCGTCATTTTTCATTACATTAAAAGGAAATAATTAAAATCGAGCGTATTTAAATCAACAATATTTTATATATATATTAAATAATATTTTATATATATTAATAAATTAAAATTAAAATACGTAGCTAATTTATTTTACTCTTTCGAAAAGAATAGATATGAATTCTATAATGAAAAGGATTTTCTTACCATTTCGAAAACTACAGTTATTCGATGGCCAACATTTTGCCATTTTAACAAATAATATTAGTTCAAAAAGAACTGTTTTTATTTAAATAATTAACTATAATAAAAAAAGTCAAAAAACACGAATAAAAATTAAAAGAATGTTCTATTACTGTCAGAATATAAATGCTACAAACAAATGAAAACACGACGTTTGCGCTTGCGCAGTTATTTCATAGATGTGCGATTAATAGATTATCCATAAATAAGAAAACAGTTAGGCATCTTTCTGTAGTCTACCCCGTCCGCTACGTGGCGTGCGACCTTGATTGATGTGACCTCTCCTTTAAGCTTGCGGTTACCTCTCCCATTTAAGATAGGACGCTTACTTATATCGCTTTGACCAAAGTTAGAAAAGTAAAATTTAATAATTTTTTCTGATGCAAATCTTCATTAAACGTAGGTGGAATATGTTATACATCACCGCCTTTCAAGGAGTTAAATACTACTAAAGGGCACATTATATGAATTATGGCATGCATTTATCACACAAGAAATTAAATAAACAGTCAAGTGCGAGTATTAGTCGCGCTCAGAAGGTTCCGTACGATAAATAAATGAATTAACTGTTATTATTAAAAAAATCGTTGCTTTAAGAATAATAAGACCTTGTAAAAAACTATACAACGTATGGTTGGGTATCGCTAGAAAAGTATGGATGTATGCACCATAAAAGTTCAAAGAAATATGATGCCTAAATAATATCAAATATTGCTATTCTTTATTTTTTAATCTTATCCTAATCTGTTTATGATGGCTGTTTATAATTACCATTTAATTATCAGTCATAACTGATTAAGAGGGGAGTGTACATTATAAAGCAAACAATGCATATAAGACTAAACTTTGAAGATGTTTTTCACGTGTTCATTAAAAGCTGCAAACTTAGCAGTAATGGAAAATGTTTAGTTTGAAACAGCAGAAGTGTTTCGAATACTCTTTGAGAAAGTTCTAGAATGACACGTGATCATTTACAAAAATCATTATAAAAGTTAAATCGAGGTATGTATATTTAAAACATTTTTAATTAGATGAAATTTGTATAGTTAAAAAATCACTCTGCGTCGTTGATAAATTAATTATATTTCATTTATATGAAAATAAAAAGTTTTGGTCAGAGGCACAGGGAAGCCAACTTTGGCTGCACGTAAAATTAAATAATAATTACGTATAATTAATAAGCACGTATAACTATTAAACATTATGTATATTTATGTGTGTATTAATTATTTAATAAATTTTGGACATTTTCATTTTCGTTTTCGGCCGAAAATAGGAAGATTACCAAAATTCTGATTCGGTGTGTGGTTTGGTCTTAAAAATCTATTTCGGTATTTTATAATATTAGTAATATTATATATATAATATTTTATGTATATAATATTAGTAAAATAGTAGTTAAATTAGTAAAATATCAGTTAAATATTAGTATATTATATTTATATAAGGTAATTATATCTTTTTATTGCCATTTTCCCATAAAAACTGAAAAAAAAATATAATTAAAATAAGTGCTATTTTGAAAAAAAAATCCCTGCCGGCCAGGCCTACAGGCGGAGGTAGATTTCGAAGTTAAGTATACTAATTTCACAAACAAAAACCAAATCATGATTAGAGATAAACCCACTTTAACAATTTTATCTGGCCGCTTTTGACGAGTTGTTATTTCATTTTTATATTAACTGGTTTTATCAGAATCATGTTAGGGCGGTATTCAAAAAATACTATTCCATGCTCAACAACTCGAAATTTTCTGGCATAACTGCAGATTCATTTTTAATAGGAAAAATATGAAACTTGTTGACGGGATTTTTTGAAGCGATTTAAAAGCGACCTGTGTTTTTAATTTTCGTTCAATTAAATAAAACTTGATATACAGGGTGTCCGGTCTCAACGGTGTCCAATGGCTAATTCCTAAACCGTTAGCGATAGACATATAGTTCCAATTACAAAAATGTTTTAAATCAGGTAAATAAATATTTTAAAAGCGATTTGTGTCAATAAAAACATTTCTTAAAAAATTACGAAATTTAAATTTTTATACGATCCCCGGTCCTATAAGTTATATTTAGTGAAATTTTCCTTTTACACTGACAAGTAATACAAAAAAGTCGCGTTATTCTACGATTAAAATTGACCGAGTAATAGCTGTTTAAAGTTGGAGCATATTTTTTGTTGCACTTTGGGGGTCATTCACAAATTTAGTCGAAATATAATTTCGTCAGATATAAAAAATGTTTGGGAGTAAAATTAACATTGCAATATAAATTTGAAATCGTTAATCGTTTTGGCATATTAATGGAAAATATAGAATTTGTAATAAACATTTAAGAAGAAAGAAAAAACAGAATTTTTGTTAAATAAAATGACTCTAAATTAACAGCCTCAATTCTTTACAAAATGATACGTATTTTAAAATATTATTAGATTGCAGAAGCCTGCAAAAGTTGGGTTATGTCATGTTTTTTAGCTTTTGATAATTGATTCTTATATATTCTGTACCGCTGAATCCGAAATTGACCTTCATTTTTAACTATCATATCAGGATTTTTCGCAAACTGCAAATTTCATAGTTAAGAAGTTCAATGTTAAAATTGAATTTCCTCCCCCATCTCACCGGACCACTCAGCTGTTTAGCTGTAAGAATCCCAGCATAAGCAAAAATATCGAATAAAATTTTTAATAAAATAAAATAAAATAAAAAAATGTTTTACATATATTTTATAGTATGAGAGTTTTGCTTACACATTTGCGATTTGCAAAAAAATTCTAACGTAATGGTTAAAAATGAAGGTCATTTTCAGATTCACTGCTAAAAAGTGCGTAAAAATCAATTATCAAAAGTTAAAAAACACAACCATCTCCTCTACTTTATAGTATTCGATTTTTGTTATTCTTTAAATTTTAAAATTTATTATATGCGAAATATCCTGACATGATGCTTAAAAATTAAGGTAATTTTCGGATTCAGTGCTAAAAAATACTTAAAAGTTAAAAAACCCAACAATCGCAGTCTTGTATTATCTAAAACTTTTTCTTAAACTCCTTGGCAGAAATCTATCCGAAATTTTTTGTGTTATCCTGTAAAATAAGTATAAATGGTAACCACCGAAAATCTTAATAATATTAGATTGTTATCGGATTTGCGCCAGTATGTAAAATGCAATCTCGATCGGATGTTTAAAAGTGGGTTAAAGTTAGAGTACAAATTTTGAACTGGAAAAACATACATACGATTGTTCAAGTAACATAAAAACTTATAAAAAAAAAAAAACATAATTTTTGTTAAAAGAAATCATAAGAGAAACAGTCTCAAATCCTGACAAAATAAAACATATGTTATTTTAGCCAATTTGAGACTTAATCATAATACTTGTAGGATTTTTTTTCAAAGCGCAGATACACATGAAGTAAGATCTTCGAATACTTTAAACACTTGGTATATGATCCCTCAAAGCCAAGCCGAACTTATTTGTTTTCAAAGTAGAAAAGTGGTATAAGTCATGCATTTTTAAAGTTTCATAACTCGCTCAATTTTAGCGTTATATGAATGGGACTTTTTTTGTCTTACTTGTCAGTGTAATAGGGAAAAATTACTAAATATAACTTATAGGACCGGGGGACCGTATAAAATTTTAAATTTCGTAATTTTTTAAGAAATGTTTTTATTGACCAAATCACTTTTAAAATGTTTCTTTACCTGATTTTAAACATTTTTGTAATTGGAACTTTATGTCTATGACTAACGATTTAGGAATTAGCCATTGGACACCGTTGAGACCGGACACCCTGTATAAACAATTATTTTCTCAGTAAGACAATATTTTTCGTTTCTAACACAATCTCTTCGGGAAATTCTGTTCAAAATGCCCACTTTGACATCATTTTTTTAAATATATTCTGCCTCTGTCAAAAAATCGATCATTACGTACATTATATAGTTTCTGAATAAGCGAATCTACCAATTGGATGTGTTTGAGAGCAAAAATGAATTTAAAAATGAGTCAGAAAATAAGCAGTTTGGATTTGAATATTCCCTTAATACGGTGATTTTCCCAACACAATCCGCTTCGGGAAATTCGGTTCAAAAGGCCCACTTTGACAGCATGTTTTAAAATATATTCTTCCTCTATCAAAAAATTGACCATTACGGTACATTATGTAGTTTCTGAGTAAGAAAAGGTACCAATTGGAAACCTTTGAGAGTAAAAATGAATTGTAGAATGAGTCAGAAAATAAGCAGTTTGGATTTGAATACACCCTTACTAAGATGATTTTTTTTCTTCAACCGCTATGTATTTTTTATTTGTTTTTGCTCTAAGAATTGTTCCTATTCTAAACTTGTCTATATAGATGTTGTAGACAATATTAAGAAGATATGATAAATTCATGGGGATTTTATATCTTTTGAATTGAGGGAGTTATGGATTTTTTTCTTCTTCAAATGCCCTTTTTGTTTTCGTTTTTAATTTTTTTTTTGCGATACGAATTCATCCTATCAAAAACTTGTGAATATAAAAGTTGCAGATAATCTTAAGGAGATTCATGATAAAATTAATTGGATTTGACATCTTGAGAATTGACGAAGTTATGAATTTTTATTCCCAAAAACCCTATTTTTTGCGCCCCTTGAGCCCATTTTTAACTTTATCAAAAATCTGTGATACATAAATTTTTTGCCCTGTTTTTAGAAGTAATAAAAACTTTAAACTGATTTGATATGTACAAAAATTAAGAAATTATGGGGTTTTTTTGATTTTCACAAAACCCCTCCCTATTTCCATCCCCTTGGTCCACTTTTGCCCATCAACGAACTTGACCGAGATTTTATGTCCCTTGATTTTATGTATCAGTTTGGAAGAGATTTGTGCAGAATTACGGAAGTTATCGTGTCCAGAAGAAAGTGATAACACAATTGCTTCGGGAAATTCCGTTCAAAATGCCCACTTTGACATAATTTTTTGAAATATATTCTGCCAATATCAAAAAATCGATCATTTCGGTACATTATATAGTTTCTGAATAAACGAATCTACAAATTAAATGCGTTTGAGAGTAAAAATGAATTTAAAAATGAGTCAGAAAATAAGCAGTTTTGATTTGAGTGCATCCTTAATGCAATGTTTTTTCCAACACAATCGGCTTCAGGAAATTCGGTTCAAAATGCCCACTTTTTTAAATATATTCTGCCTCTATCAAAAAATCGACCATTACGGTACATTATATTGTTTCTGAGTAAGAAAAGGTACCAATTTTGAAACCTTTGAGAGCAAAAAGGAATTGTAAAATGAGTCAGAAAATATGCAGTTTGGATTTGAATACACCCTTACTAAAATGATTTTTTTCTTCAACCGCTATGTATTTTTAATTTGTTTTTGCTGTAAGAATTGGTCCTATCCAAAACTTGTCTGTATAGATGTTGTAGATAATATTAAGAAGATATATGATAAATTCATGGGGATTACATATCTTTTGAATTGAGGGAGTTATGGATTTTTTTCTTCTTCAAACACCCTTTTTGTTTTCGTTTTTAATTTTTTTTTTTTTTTGCGGTACGAATTCGTCCTATCAAAAACTTGTGAATATAAAAGTTGAAGATAATGTTAAGTAGATTCATGATAAAATTAATTGGATTTGATATCTTGAGAATTGACGAAGTTATGAATTTTTTTCTCCCAAAAACCCTATTTTTTGCGCCCCTTGAGCCCATTTTTAACTTTATCAAAAATCTGTGATACATACATTTTTGGCCCTATTTTTAGAAGTAATAAAAACTTTAAACTGATTTGATATGTACAAAAATTAAGAAGTTATGGGGAGTTTTCGGTTTTCACAAAACCCCTCCGTATTTCCATCCCCTTGGTCCGATTTTGCCCATTAACGAACTTGACCGTGATTTTATGCCCCTTGATTTTATGTATCAGTTTGGAAGAGATTGGTGCAGAATTGTGGAAGTTATCGTGTCCAGAATAAAGTGACATATATAGATACATACATAGATAGATAGATAGATAGATAGATAGATAGATAAAGTTTTTTACTGAGGGTGGTTTTGGGCTCTATGGGTCATGATCGGTGTAGATCTGCAAAAATTTTTCATAAATTCCAACATAGGAACGGCGACAATAGGTAGTATTTCATACGAAATCTACCTAAAATATAAATGAATGATTTCTGATAAAACATGGAGCTATTATAAACTGTATTTGATTTTAAGTATCTTTATTAATATTACAAACAAATGAAGGCATATAAATCATTAGATAGCCAATTTTTTGTCGAGTTTCTTGAATGACGACCTCTCTTTTTTGGATTTGTATTATTCAGCGATAGCGACGTCATATGCGTACTTTACTGTACATGTTGTTTAAGACTGGATCGTAAATGGGGAATTCTTCAGCTGATGCGAATGACGTCATTTTATATAAAATAAAAGCGTGTGTTTTAAGTCTTAAAACCGAAGTATGTTTTGTATTATCTATATTTATATACATACAGTCAGTACCGGATATATGGTCGTCCGCTTATAAGGTCACCCCAATTATAAGGTCACTTTTCATAAGTCCCGACTGACTGAATAGGTATTATGTGTTGAAATACACCGGCTATATGGTTAGACTCTAAGGACTACTATCGGATATATGGTCGCATTATGTCTCTTTTTATATTTGGAAAAGTTCCTATCTTTCTACTTTTTTTCCTTTCCCTAAGCAATTTCCAGCAGAATTTTTATAAAACAGGTTCTGACCTTGTGATATTTTTAATTTTGACGAATGAAGACTGTTCTTTTGTCTTTTGCTATGATCGAAAAAATGTAGTGGTGGAAAGAAAAAGAAAGAAAGATTAACTGTCTTATTAGTAGCAAATATGGATGCCTGAGAGAAATCGACTCCATTAGATATTGGTAATTTTCTCAAGCCCCGTTGTTTGAAAAACTGCAAATCGTTGCCCGCATCTTACGATGCGGACCGAAAAGTCTGCGTGACAATAAACATTTGGGAAAAAGAAATTCGTCGATTGGACAAAACTTGGACTAAGAAAAAAAGACAGAAAAATGGCTATCATTGCAAACAACTGCACTGCCCATTGCATAATTCCAGATTTAAATTCTACTGAACTTCTTTGCTTGCCTCCAAATTGCACTACTATTGCATAACTCTTAGATCAAGGGATTATTAAAAATTTCAAGGTACATTATCGAAAACAGCTTCTAATCATTAATGATCATTATGCTGCAATCTATGCTGCAATTGATTAAAGAAAAGTTTAGATTGCATAGACAAGAGTTCGAATATGACACCAAAGAGAATCATTAAATATTTTCTTAGACATGCTTGGCATCCAGAATGTGAAGACTCAAAGACGATGATGACAAAGATGTGATTCCATTTGAAAAATACAAGACGAACTGACATATGCAGGTTTTTACAAGGAGATAGCTATTAATGGTGAAGCTTCCATACCAGAAATCGTTTCAAAGTTTTAGATATGAACACTGCTGGAAATGATGACAAGGACAGTGAAGCTGAAGCAAAACCAACAACACAATCAAAAGCTCTCAAAGCTCTTAAAATTTTTCGTGAATTAGAGAAAATCAGTTTTAAGAACTGTGATAAAAACAAGCAACCCTGCATAAAAGATTACTTTAAATAAAGAAGTCAGTTTTATTACCATACTAACTGATCCGCCCAGCGTTGTCTGGGGCTGTTAAAATAACCTTAAACAAAACTTAAATTTGTATGATTTTATAATTTCGGGAATTTTTTCAAATTAACCTAGTTTCAAATGACCTTAGTTTCCGGGGACCCAATGCCTTCCGCAGCGGCTAGTGTGTTCCCAACAAACCTATCTCCGAGCAAAACTGTGACTTGAGTCCTCGCTGTCTAACTCAGCGTATACCAGGAGTGTACCGCAAGCGCTCGAAATAATCGGAAACAAAGATGAATGAGCCAAATCAGTAGTAATTAGGCCAACAGAATTCGAGATATGAATGCGTCCTCTGTGGTGAAAGGTAAACTAAAATCGGCAAAACAATCGTAAATTAAGTTGAATGAACCTATTTCCGTTCACTACTAAAACCGAGAATGTGCCGTTAATGTTCGAAAACAGTGGTAATACATGTCTAAAATAAACTTTCATATAGCATAAAATAGCTGAATCGTAATATAAGTTGAATTAAATTATTCCCATTGAAATCGGGTTAATAGAACCCGAACAAACAATGCGCCTCCATGAGGTGTAAGATGCGCTCCTGTAAATTTGACAAATTACATTTAACATTAAAGCTAAATTTAATTTACGGACGAAATCCTCCCCCCACCCCTCGAAAGTTAACCACTCGCCTTTAACAAACAGTAACGCGATTTATAATTTATGACTGTAGTGAGTAAGCATAAGTTGATGCCAAAAAAGAAGATTAACATTCGAAAAAGGTGGTAGCTGAGGCAAGAGGGATATTTTTAATAAGTTATAAATTAGTCGGGGCGGGGGCACTAGAACTACGTTAAGGAAAATTGCTAGAGAATGGGATCATTTTTAAAGAAACTGCATCAATGGCACTAAGAAGGCGATTAATATACAAAATTGGTGATAGCTGAAGTATGAGAAATTTTTTATCGTTTATGTAGAAGCAGAAAAACGTAGAAGTTATTAAAAAGAGCCAGGGAATAGGATAATTTTAATGGAGATATAATAGGGGGCACAAAAGGGGCAAACTGATAGTTGAGAATAGCCATTAAGATGAAACATGTTAAAAGGTCCTAGTACGTAACCCTTCAGATCTTCAACTAGTCGAAATTAAGCATAGGGTATGAATTAATGATTAGTATAAAATGTAAAAGAAATGCGCAGCAAATGGGAGGAAATGCTTAAAAAAGGTCCCCAGAGCCACAATAAAAATATGAGGGTGTTGGCCCTGGAAGAAGAGTCCAAGACTCAATTTTATAGTTATGCACTGAGGGGTGACACAATTAGGGGGTGAAAATGCATGGCGCGCAAAACGCTCAAGGAGCCCCGGACAGGGCCTTAGGGACCCTAAGGTCTTAATTGGAATTTAAAATATTTTCTATTTCTGTATAATTCTATATAATTTCTATTTAAATATTTTCTATATTTTTATCAATTATATTTTCAAAACTTGCTTGTGCAATATTTTACTAATATAACTCACATATTGTTTAAATTTTATAGTTTCAAATAGAATTCTTGTTTACACCGCATATAAGGTCACCCCGCTTATATGGTCATATTTTTCCGGAACGCATGGGTGGCCATATAACCGATACTGACTGTATATATATATATTTTTTTCATCGGGGGCAAACACTAAATTCTGAAAAAGCAGAATTCCTGTTTTCTAGTAAGAGTATAGTTTTTGACCCTATACCAAAGACGGTAAACCTTTTTATATACGTATGCCAAATTTTCACAAGCAATTTATATTAAGGGGACATCTGGAAGAGCGAAAAAAGGTGTTTTATAGCTTTTTAGGGTTCCGTACTTAAAAAGTAAAAACGGAACCATTATAAGATTACTCCTGTGTCTGTCTGTCTGTCACAGCCATTTTACTCGTAAACTATGGAACGTGGAAAGTTCAAATTCGGGGAAGTAATAAAGACCATTGGCCCACATATTTTCAGATTAATAAACATTCATAAAAATATTTAGTAAAAATGTAGAGGGGCTAATTATGCTAATTCAAAAAAAATCTTTTCTTTGTATATCATGTGGGGTATCCTGTGAAACCTTTCGTAACCCTGAACTCGAAAAAACATTCCTTTTAATTTTAGGTATTATATTTTCAAAGATATTGTCGAAAATGTAGCGCAAATATATGCCCCCCCCCCCCCCCATGTAATTCCAAATCTACTGAAACTAAAATTATAAAAAAATTAGAGGTAGTAGACGTTAATATAAACCTTGCCGGAAAATTATAGCGATTAACCTAGGTCACATAGATTTCAGAAATTAGCATTTTTCTGTTATACACAAATTTCGATTTACGGGCATTCAGAAAAATTGTTGAGCATCGGTGGATATACCTATCGTTGCAGAGGTATAAAAGCATTGTTAATAATGATTTTCGAAAAAAATCATGGGTAATTAGCCGAGATATTAACTTTTAAAGATACGGCCAGTTTGGACATACAAAAGGCCAGGGGCGGCGTACTCTATGCCTAGTTAACAACTTTTAATGATATATGTGTGTAATGTAATGTCCAGTAACAGTATAAAAGCAATAAACGTCAAATTGCTAAAAACATACTAATTTAAGGGGTCTCGGGAACCTAAAAAATGGAAAAAATGAAAAAAAGACCATTTTCAACATCTAATGTCTTAAAATGTATATGATTTTAAAACACAATTTTAATTGGGATGAAAGATATAAGTATGTTCTTTCATTTCATGTATTTAAAAAATTGCAAGATATAGAATTAGTATTTATAGGGCGCTCGAAACTGTTAGACATTTGTCGAACAAAAAATTGGCATAACAATTTACGCGCAGGATTACAAAATAAATATTGCAACTAGAATGAAAATGTTGGTTCTTACTTATACTTCAGACTATAAAAATTTCCCTGAACTTAAATAAATTTGTATTTAAAGTATTTTTATATTTCTAATGCAATGTTGCATTTAGCTAATACAAAATTTTGAAAATTCCAACAGTAAAATCATCTAAAAAAATATATTTTTGAAGAATAAAAAGGAAATTTTAGGTTCAGTTTATACAGACTAACATGAAATATATGTTTGAAAATTTCATGAAAAAATATTCAGAAGGTTTTGAGGTATCCTGCGCGTTATGCCTAAAAACCGCCATTTGGAGAAAAATGACTTCAAAGTTTCGGAAACGCCCCTTCAGTTATTGAGCGGGTATAATTCTAAAAGACATAACTTTTGTTCTAATGGGAGTTTCAAGGAAACAATTATAACAAAATATTCATAAAAGATAGGAGTTTAACATCTAAAAAAATTAAAATTTCTTACATTTTGAAGCTTTAAGAGTCCTACGACCACTTAACCCTTTTTGGCGCGGAGTAATTCTATTTATAAACTTATGAAATAATGAACTGACACCAGAATTTATGAACGAATTTATTAGAAAATGCGAACTTGCTTATTTTCACGTACATGATAAAGGAAAATTTTAGGTGCCGTTTGTCTGTTTTGGAATTAAAATTAGGTGTCCTTTTTTAAGGGCACTGCCTCGGAAGGTTTAACCCTTATGTCAATGACCGGGTACTCGGGTACCTTTTTTCTCTTTTCATCTCGTTTTCAGGGTGTTAATATAAAAGAAACTAAAATGAATTTAGGTACCCATTATTTGTAGTATTCACTGTCCATTAGTATAATCACTTTAAAATCTGGATTTTTTTTTCGGGGCATTAAACATTTTTATACTTGTCATCAATGACCAGGGCACCCAGGTACCCATGCGAATTTTCCGTGGAAAAATACGGAAATTGATATATTATTTAGATTTAGATCAATAAAACTTGAATTTAATTTGAAAAAAAAGGGTTAGACATATTTTTTAAGGTAAAAAATATTTCATTTAGGCGAAATTTTGTGGACAGGCTTGTACAATAACACAAAGAGCAGGAATGTACATCACATTGTTTACATGATTTTCTGTTTTTTTTTTTTTTCTTTTCTTGCTCCGTTTTTGAGGCTCTAACAAGCAAATCTGACACAAACTGCTTTTATCCTTCTCGATTCATCTCGCCTTAAGCTTTTTGGACTGATTTCTGAACGTGTGTCAGCTTCTAATACCATCAAAGATTGTATTCAGCTTACTTTAAATTACCGATTTGGTCGAAAAATGTATCATATCCTGTGCATTTTGCGATTGATCTTTAATTGCTTGAGTCCTCAATATCTCACCTAATTCCCGCAATAACAGGCAACGATTGTCTGTTTTATTTATAACCATATCTTTATTTGCAATATGTATAACGTAAGTAGCAAGTATTGCTATATCCACAATATAGAACAATAATGCCTGTGGTCATGTGGTTGTACGCCTTTGTGTTGTATATTGTCCCAATAATTTATCCATTATATCCACTCAGTATTCCAGTTTCCTTATACAACTGAATCAGTTCGAGTTTATCTTTTGGTCCTGTGATGGATTTATCATGATGCATAGTAGACATTAGAATGACAACTTTGTTCCTTTTTGGAACATACAAACAAATACTTATGTCATGAAATCCAAATTCCGTAGATAAAACGTGCTCGATTTACATAGCCTTATTTCTTGGGGAATAGAAGATTTATTTCTTTCAAAGTGCCAACCTTTGTGAAATTACATTATAATAAATGCTTGACCAAAGAAAAAGAAGTAAAAAAGTTGTCCATGGTGATTTTTTGCCCAGAATGCTTAACCCCTTGGGGACGAGCGACACGTATACGTGCCGGAAATAGGCCTAAGGATCCTCGTTTATCCTCACCAGTAAAATTTTACTGTAAAATTTGCCTTATTTAATCCGAGCATTTTCCCGATTTGAATAGGCACAAACTTCTGTTTTTTAAAACCGGTAGCAAATTAATAAACATTTCGTAAAAGGCTCCCGTCGCGAAGGGGTTAAACAGAGAAGCGAAGTCTTTCACAACTCATTCATCTTGATTTATTTCACGGTTTTTACCGGCTTTTCAGGTGCATAGATGGCCGTTAAGAGGTTAATAATTATTTGTAACACATACCCACCATATTTTGATCCCATATTTAGCCGGTTTAGATGGAATATATTGGGGGAATCTTTTCTTCCTCGAAGCGGAAATAACTGCTCATCAACCGTTTACTCTTCCGTCGGTATGTATATATTCAATAGGTTATGACTTATCGTAGCCCATAAATCACGAATTACTGCAGCTTTAACACTTTGAAGACGTTCCACTCGTGTGTTCTGGTTGTGAAAACGAATAAATCTAAGAATATTCCAGAATCGGTCTACACTTATACTTGCTCGATAAAACGGATATATGTTTTCCACACCTCTAATGTGTGAACATTGTTTGAATTGTTGACACCTGAAGTACAGTAGAATCCCGCTAATCCGAAATTCCGGTTAATCCGAACCGATTTTATTTAGCGGATAAATGTCGGGAAAAACGTGTAGAAGTTAGAATTAAACAAAAAATGACAGTAAAGAGTGTATTTGTTCTTTAAGCAGCTTGAATAGAATTAACAAAATACTCCAACATGTAAAAGTACAACATATGTAAACAAATGAAAACTTGCACTGTAGGCTTACTGGCAGAACCCCGTCTTAAAAAAAAAATCTCGAATATCAGTTTGTTTGCCAGTACTATAAAATTATTTTCTAAAGTGCAAAAAGTATTTAATTCGGATAATACAAATATATTTTTTCCTTTCAATAGTTTGACTTCGAAAATTATCTACAGAAATTTCTTTTCATCAACACGGTGACTGAGATATTTGCAAATTTTGGATTTTGAACCGTTTGTAATGGGTTGTTACGTAATTATATCCTGAAGTTCCATTGGATTGCTATAAACATCAGAAGGTTTTAAACAAGGAATAATATTTTTTTTTCCAAAAGACGTGCCGGATTATCCAGCATGCCGGACCTTAGGATGCCGGATTAGAGGATGTTTACTGCACTACTGAGTACTTATAACTTAAATTTTTTTAACACGCATCTTTGTCTTTTCTATAATTCATCGAAATTCCGGATAATCCGAACAGGCACCGGTCCTAATTAGTTCGGATTAGTGGAGTTCTACAGTAATTAATATATATAAAATTGCATCAAATTCCTCTTCTCTAATGGCAAACAGTTGCACTGTATGAAAAAAGGGTGTTTTATGGCTCGCGTATGTTAAAATCGCAGGAGGTACCTGGGTACCCCGGTCATTGGACACAAGGGCAAATTTTGGTCATTGACATAAGGATTAATTACAGTGAATCGCATAAATACTGTGGGATTCGCGATAGTTTGCATTGAGTGTATCTCTCAATACGCCTCGAGTGACTATAAAAATTAATTAAAAACCTATCTGGAAAAACGCGGCACTGACCAAGGCGGCGTTGCAACTTTGGGATCTCCTTTCGAATCGCGCTTTCGATTGCGCTTAGCACAATGGCAAATTTAAACTTTGAACAAAGGTTTTGTTTTAGCTACACTGTAGAAATAAAGGTTATTACTACGCTGAATTTAGTTTTATGAAATGCCAAATGAAGTTTAACTATGCACTGCTTTTATTGTCAGTACCGAATTAAGTTCATCATAAACAGATTACGATAATATTAAAAAAAGAGTTATACGAATAGCTATATTTGATATTATTTAGGTTCCATATCTCTTTGAACTTTCATGGTATACCCATTTACACTTTTCAAATATATACAGTTATACCCAACCCTACGTTGTATAGTTCTTTACAAAGTCTTAGTATTCTTTTGGCAACGTTTTTATATATATATATATATATATATATATATATATATATATATATATATATATAATACAATTACAAATTCATATATTTTTCTACGGAACCCTCTGTGCGCGAGTGATACTCGCACTTGACCCTTTATTTCTGTAATGAGAATAAATATTTTAGCTCTGGGTTTTTTGCCTGTTATTTATTAACATTTTAGGGGGGGGGGGGTTTATACATATAAAAAAATGATTATGTATATCAATTTGCGTGGGTGGACGTCCTAGCGTACGCGCCATGCACTTCCAATCGAGCGGCAACCGACGGATGGCCAGAGTCGTTTGCAATCAATTTTCGTTAAGGATGTACGAAAATCGATAATACTGTCTGGCGTTTCAATAACTTTGAGGTCAAAAAGTTCAAAATTAACAAAGTGGCAGCCATTTATTTATTTATTTATTTTTTATGTCC
This sequence comes from Maratus speciosus, assembly GCA_963932465.1. Taxonomy (NCBI): domain Eukaryota; kingdom Metazoa; phylum Arthropoda; class Arachnida; order Araneae; family Salticidae; genus Maratus; species Maratus speciosus. The sequence continues at coordinate 249,520,555 of OZ010799.1, forward strand.
ATTTCTGGCCCCTTTTTTCGCACCTTGGTGTGCTTCTAAAAATATTTGTTTTTCATAAAAATGGCTGAAAGTAGACCAAACTCCAATAAATTATATTACCTTTATTTATTTATTTATTTTTTACTTAGCAAAATCGGTTTAATTGTTTTGCGTTCTAATCCCGACCAGTTTGAAGAAAGTCATTTTGCGAAAAATGCATTTATAGTGCTCCAAAACAGTGTAAGCCTATGGACACGTTGCGCTAAAAGGACTATGTATATATAAAATTATCACTTTAAGGGAAAGGAGGGGTCTGGCACATTATATCGTAAGATATCTCTAGGGGGAGGGAGGTTTGTCTTTTGATATCGTTATCATTTTTGATCGAACTAAAATTTTCTTTGTTATTTACTTGTTCTTTTCATCACAAAAGCCTGCAGTCTTTTTTAATATGTTATCTATTTTTATGAAAATACAAAGTTATTAATAAAATCATTAAATGAATATAAAATTTTTAAATTCCAAAATATAGCATTATTATTCTTTTGTCATATGTGTATCCATACATAATCCGCTGTTCGAGGAACCACGTGCGAAGTATGTTTGAAATGATACTTGTGTTTACGCGCAAAGAAAAGAGAAAGAATGCTTTGCATCTGTTTTGTTGATAAAAATTCTGCCTGCCTGCCTCTCCTCGAGTTGGAAAGTGCAAGAAAGCATTATTACAGTTGAATGCATTATGTAACAAAAATGTATAGTAACTATTTGGTTTTTGAGTTCTCTTTGATGTAAAATTACTTTATACATAATAGGCTAATTCCATGCGAACTTGTCATGTCTGTCACACAGCTGAAAATCGTTATGCTTGTTGGCCACCGTTATTTTCGAAAAGTTTGCTTCGCTTTATTTAATTGATGAGATATTTCCGATAAAATAAGTCTCATTTTTCCGTTTTAAATTACTGGTAGCCAAAAATCGTAGTGTGTGACAGACATGACAAGTTCGCATGGAATTGACCAATAGTGATATTTTATTGACTTCTCTTCATTTGAATAAATAAAGCATGCAGATAATAAATGTATAAACATATCTCTATATCACTACGAACAAAAGAAAAAATTGCAACAATCGAAAGAATTTTTAGGCATTGATAACGATATCATTAGGGCAAGTGGGCGGGGTCGAGGAATGATAACGTACGATATCGTAAGGTGGGAGGGAGTTTAATATTACCAAAAAGTTGATAACGTTATATATGTATAGCCCCAAAGAACTAAATAACTGTACGAAAGAACTTCGAATTCGGCCAAATCGTTTCACTGGGATAAACTACAGACTATAGGGAATAGACAATGTAAAAAAAAAAAAAAAAAAAAAAAAATGAACTGAAATAAAGCAAATCCCACCATAACAATTAAACGTGACGGTTTTCAAAAACGTTTTTCCGCCTGCTTCTACGAAACAGTATGTAGAACAGTAGAACATGTATGTAGAACAGAAACAGTATGTATTTATTTAGAAAATCGCCAGATCAGGGGCGTCAGTCTGTTCTGCAAGGACTTTTAATCATCATCCCACTTTCCAGGATATTCAATACCCTGCAATCAAGAATTTAACAATGTTAGATTGTGTCTATATTTCTAAGAATAAAAGATTTTCCAAGGATTGACAAAATATAAATTTTAAGAACTGATATATTAAACACGATTCCATGAAATTGGACTTTGATGAGGATAAGAACAAAGTGTTGTTATAAAAACACGGAGGTAAGAAACAGCCTCTTGAAGTCGTTATTATTTTTTTTACTTAAAAATTATTTTTTATTTAATTATATGACTCAATCAAGAAACAATTCACAGAAATGCATTATTTGTTTCTAACATAACAATATAATCTTATAGATTCAGATATTTTGCAAAAAGCTACTAATAGACAAACCTAGAGGTCGGTCGGTTTAATAAGTACATTATAAGACGGAATACCAGGGATTCTAAACCGTTTTATCACTTGTTTCAAAATTCCCAAGCATTATTTTCTATATCTATTTACATAAGAAATTCTTGCAACATAGGTTGTATTTACGAAACGCTATACAGCCAATTTATAGCATTAAATAATTAAGAACAAATATCATTCTGTGGTTTATATACAAATGTTATAGAAGCAAAATATTTTTTAGAATTAATAAAGCCATATTCAGAGAACTTTTTTTTTCTTTCTTGGCTAAATATTCAATATGGGTTTTATATAATTGTTTCATATTGCCATGGGTTTTCATAATTTATAACTTAAAATTCTGCTATTGTTATCTGTTTAAATACTTAGAATTAAAAATTCATGCAGAGAGGTGGGTAAATGGAAAATTGCTGGCGGAGTTATTCAGTTTGAAAATTTTTAGTTTATAAAACTCCACCCTATATGACGTTGTACAATTTCAGTTATTGTTATTTATTATATTTTAGGTGTGTAGACTTCGTGCAGGAGCGGAGAGAAATTCTGAGATATAACATCTGAGGAAAATGCGGATAGAACATATTATCATATGTAAAATGAAATAAAAGAAAATTAATAACCTCCCTGTAATTTATCAAACTAAGAACGGTAAAAATAATTATTAAAATACATTTAAAAATATTAAAAACTTACACCGTAAAAAGTTAAAAATAAAAATTATTAGACATTTAGGCAAAATTTGATTTGGGCCATATAAGTTGTTTTCGTCAATTAAACAAATTCATCAGCCTCACTGAGAGCAGATGATTGTTATTGAAATCACGTTATCTAAGAATCGCCCGTACTCACGGCCAAACTTCATTTCCCGCCTTATACAGTCTTCACAATCAAAGCCATTGGTTTTATTCACAACATCCCTTAGTTTCGTAATTGCTAAAGACTACAGTCGTCGCCACATGGCGCGAATACCTACTGTAAATTTTTTTTCTCTACTGTAAATCATTCTTATGAAGTGTTACTTTCAAAATACGAAAAACGTCTCTGTATATGCCTTTTAAAAGGTGTAGATAGATGATATACGTATATTTTGTGTCGGCGTTTTTTATACTGCAAACAGGAAAACTGAAGGATTTGGAGATAAATAAATGCAATGCATTAGACATAAGCAACTTAAAAATATATTAAATAACACATTACTGTAACACGGAAAACATTGATACCATTAAAAGGATATTTGCATGTTTCATAATATCAACAAAATAAGCAAGTCTTTTTGCCAATAACCACAATCAACTCAGGTCGATTTTTTTTTCAAAGCATGGATATTTACATGATTCTTAATTATTAAGAAAATATCTATGTCTGTACATTGCAAACAATTTTCAAAAAATTTGGCCATTACATGTGTTGATCTGAAATATTCAAGCATATATAAATATTATAAAATTACATATAAAATTCTAATTCTGGACAGTCATGGTATAAAAATATACGATTAAAATAAAAATATATTTACATGTTTCATAATACAAAAAAATAAGAAAGTCTTTTTGCCAATAACCGTCAATCAACTCATATCGATTTTTTTTTCCAAAACATGGGATATTTACATAATTCTTAATTATTTAGAAAATATATATATCAGTACATTGCGAATGATTTTCAATAAATTTAACCTTTATATGGGTATATAACTATACAAGCGTAGAGAAAAAAAACAAAATCACATGATAAAACTAAATATTCTAATTCTGGACAGTCATCTTATAAAAGTGTATGATAAAAATAAAAATATATTTGCATGTTTTATAATATTAAAAAAATAAGCAGGTCTTTTCGCCAATATCCGGCAGTCAAATCATATCAATTTTTTTCTTTTCTTAAAAAAAAAAAAAAAAAAAAAAAAAAAAAAACATGGATATTTTACGATTTTTAATTTAGAAAAATATAGATATGTGTACAATGTAAACAATTTTCAGTAAATTTAAATATTGGAGGTACTAGTCATAAAATTCGGGAAAACAAAAAACAATTAATAAATAATTTTTTTTTCATGTTTCATTATTTTAAATAATCAACAAGTCTTTTTTTTTTCTTTCAACAGTGTGTACTCAAAATTTAAAGGAAATTCATGAAAAGAAATTTCTGGACTTTTCTAGTGAATTGAAAGTGCACCATGGAACACAGAAATAAGCCGGTTTTTACTAAAAGTAAAATCGAAAAGGTAAAAGCGCCCCTTACAGTTCTCCAGAGTGAAACTCTGATTCCCCGAAGACAAAGGGGTTTCGATTTTTTGTTACGGCCGTATGAAGGGAATCGGGTTTTGCCGTGCCGTACCCTCCTTAAGGGTGTTCTCAAATCCAAACTCCTTATTTTCTGACCCATTTTTACATTAATTTTTGCTCTCAAACGCATCAAATTGGCAAATTCTTTTATTCAGAAATTATATAATGTTCCGTGCTTGTCGGTTTTTTGATGAAGACAGCATATATTGCAAAACATGCTGTCTAAGTTGGCGTTTTGAATCGAATTTCCCGAAGCGAGAGAGCAGGGAACGAAAAAAAAGTTCATACTAAGAAAATAATTGTTTATAAATAAAATTCTAATTAATTGAGCGAACACACGGTCACTTATACATCTCTTCAAAATTTATCTCTTCAAGTTTCATGTTTTCACTAAAAATGAGCCTGAAAATGTGTCCGAAAATTTTGAGTTGTTGAGCGTGCGAAAATATTTTTTGGGACACACCCTTAAAATTAAGACAAAAACTTTAACAAAGATAACTAATTCCCTTACAGTGTTGGGTAGGGCATGGAAATTTTTGAAGTTTTGTAGGAGGATCCACCAAAACATTTTTGTCACGCATCTAATGATGCGTAGTGGAGATGACCGGTTTACAAATATGAAATACAATTCAGTAACAAAGGAAGTAGTACCTCACTTTCTGTTCTATGTCAAGGAGAAAAATTTTAGGGAAAATTTCTGTGAATTGATGACATACTTTTGTAGGTATCGTACATCTGATTAAATGTACTCACAAATAACGACTATTATATGAGTATGTTTCAAAAATATAGCTATAAAAAATCTTTAATCGATTTCATTAAATTTGGCAGCTTAGTAGCTTTTATTTTGCAGTACGTTATTTATTTATAATTGCGGCAAAATGAAATTTAGACATAAAAATATGTGGTATTTCAAACTTACATTGGGACAAAAATGTGGGGAGGGGTGTATTGACATGTTGTGATAAGAGGTTTTGGATTCTTATTTATTTATCAACATAAACGTTACAAATAGTGAACATCAATTTAAAAAATGTACATAAGCATTTTAACTTTTAAATGAATAATGAGTTATATCTGCATAGCTTTTTAATTTTTAATAAATAAATTAAGTTCTCAGTAACCACTATATTTATATAGAGATATTAATCCTTTAAAAATTGCAAAACATTTTAATATACAAGGTAAAAAATCTATCTTAAAGTTTCTGGTGCCTAATCCTTAAGAGGACAAGGAACCTTCAAACTCGTTTTTTGTTTATTTTTGTAAATTGCACCTCAACCTTTCAGGGGCAAGTAATTGCGTTTCTCTAATGCCGAGTTCACACAGGAATCTTCCGAAAATTTTATTGCAAAATAAGGAAAAGCAATTTTAGATCAAAGCAACATAAGTCAGCGCGCAATGTCAATACTGGAATCTGGAGTATATTGATACAGCTGCGCCACCTGGTGGACGGGGTGAATAATGCAAATACGCGGGATTTCAGTATGACGTCATATATGACAGAATATCTGCTATTTGCACATCTCTTGCGCATATTTTTTTAATCTTTACTCACTTATGGAAGATGAATCTTGTTTACCAGATTTATTGCAAAATATTTTTATTACAGTTTGTTTTGATAAAATTATGTACATTAAAAAAATAGTCGCAATATCATTTTAATTTCGGGAGAAAAGCACTAATGCTACGAAAGCATTACTGCCTTTTGCCCTTCAGCTAAAATGATATTGCAACTTTTTTTTAGATACACATATTTTTATCAAAACAAGCTGTAACAAAAATATTTTGCAATAAATCTGGCAAACGAGATTCATCTTCTGTGAGTAAGTAACAATTTTAAATTCGTAATTGAATTTTTAACAGGGATTCTCTAAATGGCTTTGTCTATAAAAAAAAAAAAAAAAAAAAAAAAAAAAAGATATCTCATCTGGCGATTTTAGGAAAATTATCGCAGTTATTGCGTAAACTCGCAAAACATTTAAACAAATAAGTGAACAACACTTGCTCCTTTAAGGGGATTCTTCACGCACTTGAAAACACACGCTCCGTAATGTTAATCCTATGGGCAGGTTATTTTTGAATTTCTCGTTTCAATTTGAATATTTTTAAACGATTTTTTTTTTTTTTGCATAGGATAGCTGAGCTCAATCTTTAATATGACTCTTTTTTACTTTTTCGATTTTGGTTGCAGATTTTTTTTAAAGGTACTTTCAGTTTCCAAACCGGTTCCGAAGTCTAAAATTACCAAAAAGTTGATAACTTTGTATATGTATAGCCCTAAAGAAATAAATAACTGTAGGAAAGAACTTCGAATTCGGCCAAATCGTTTCACTGGGATAAACTACAGACTATTAAAAAAAATAATAATAATTGACCGAAATAAAGCATATCCCACCATAACGATTTAATGTGACAAAGGTTTACATAAAACGTTTTGCCACATAGGCTGCTTTCACGAAACTGTATATAGTGAATCTGTTTAGTAAATCGGCAGATAAGGCACTTCAGTCAGTTCTGCAAGGACTTTTAATTTTCATCCCACTTTCCAAGATATCTGATACCCTGAAATCAACAATTTAACAATGTTAGATTGTGTGTATATTTCTGAGAAATAAAGATTTTCCAAGGATTGAGAAAATCTAACTTTTAAGAACTGCTATATTAAACACGATTCCATGAAATTATGCTCTGATGTCGATAAGAATAAAGTGTTGTTATAAAAACACGAAGATAAGAAACAGTCCCTTGAAGTCGCTATTAATTAATTTTTTACTTAACAAATATTTCTTTCTTAATTATATGACTCAATCATGAAACAATTCACATAAATGTATCATTTGTTTCTAATATAACAATGGCATCTTATTGATTCAGATATTTTGCAAAAAGCTACTAATAGACAAACCTATAGGTAGGTAGGTTAATCGGTTTAATGAGTAGAGGAAAAGGTCCAAATACCGGCTACCACTTTTGTTTTCAATCTAGATCATACAATTTTCAAAATTAATAAAATAAAAAAGTGACAGCAGGGTACCTTGACACGTCTTACACCTGTTTAGAGAAAAACAATCAGTTTAAAAGGCGTTTTCTGTTTATAAGAAGCAAAATTCAGAAAGTCTTCAAATTTTGAGTTTTTAAAATGGGGTCTAAATACCGGCTACCTAAGTTTTTTTTCCAAAAGATCAGACAAATAGAGCTAATGACAATTATTAAGCAATAAGAATATTATTTTAATAAATTGCATTGATAATAACATTTCTTATGCACAGAAAAAATGCGCAATTTTTAATAAATAATTCTTTTTTTCAAATTTCTAAAATTCTTTACGACTATCTCTCACAGTCTTCTTCCCATTATGTTTCTAATTTTGTTTTTAACGTGTAAAACAAAAAAAAAAGAGCTCGCTGATTGAAATGAGAATTATTTTATCTGAAAAAATCAAAAGCATAATATCACTCTCTGCGTCGGTATAGTCCTTATCAACCCACATATCGCATTCTTAACATTGAATGCAGAATCCCCTCCCCCATTCTTGCCCACAGAGAAAGCACCCATGCAGAAGACACAAATTTATCATCTTCCCCTGTTGGATATTTTCCTTTTTATCTTTTTTAGCCCTCTTGCTGCGTAGTTGTTTTATTAAAATAGCTTCAAAAATTGCGTATTTAACCCCTTCGCGACGAGTGTCTTTTAAGAATTTTTATTCTTTTGTCACCGGTTTTTCAAAACAAAAGTTTTTGCCTAATTTAAACGGGAAAATGCTTCGACTAAATAAGGCATATTTTACAATAAAAAAAATAACTGGTGGGAATAATTAAGGAGGATTAATTAGACGGAAAAAATGCATCCCCGAGGAAATCTCGGGTTGCGCAAACTTTGCTACTTTTACGATGCCCAAGGAAATCTCGGGTTGCGCAGCGAGAGTGTTAAAATCAAATTTCTTCCTCTTTCGTCTAGTTTACTCCGTCATTTTTTTTCTTTCTCTTCACATTTATTACAGGCAATTTTGTAGTGTCCAACAGCTTTTTTTTTTTTGGAAAGTGATCCGGTAACCAGTGTCGGTCCTGAAAAATTACGGCCATGGTTGCTTTTTTCATATTGCAAAATGGGACGGGGATTATTTCTGAACCATTTAAATTAATTTATTAATTATGGAACTATTTAAATTAATTTATTTTCCTCCCCTTCAAGCACAGCAACCGAGAGAGGTCCAAATACCGGCTGGCCGGTATTTAGACCACTCTAGGTAGCCGGTATTCGGACCACTGCTATGTTTAAGTTAAAACCGGTATTACTCATTCATATAATAAAATACCAATACTGTGCTCGTGGATATTGAGAGCTAAATATATCTAAAAAATATCTTAATCAACATTTCAAGCCAATATACGATCAGTTTATTTTTAAAAAATGAGAAACACACATTTGAAAAACTTTTGATGTACCAGATTACGTGGATTCGACACTTTTGCATTTACTATTTGTAAATGACACAGAATTCAGCGACGTACTTTTCGTAACTTTCTTCTTTCAATTAAAGTTACAAACTCTGCCTATCACCGCTAGGCTGCGCTGCTCTCAGTTCTCAGAACACCTAGTAGCCGGTATTTAGACCCTAGCCGGTATTTGGACCCTTTCCTCTACATTGTTAGACAGAATACCAGGGATGGTAAACCTTTTTTTGTATACTTATTTCAAAATTCACAAAGCAATATCTTATGTATCAACAATTCAATGCGCGAAACATTTACATAAGAAATTCTTACAACATAAGGTATGTGCAGGTAATATGGCCACCCTAAAGATAGAAATTTTTTACCGATTGTAGTAACTGATTTTTCTAAAAAATAAAAATTCTCTAAAAGAGTAGACTCTTTTTAATACTGGAAAAAAAATATATAATTTAATCAAGATTTAAACCTAGAGGAATATTATATGTAAATTTCCAACTGGGCGAAAAATGTCCGGACCAGGATTCGAACCAGGGATCTCCTGGCTGAAGCCGCCACTGCTCTACCATCTGAGCTATCCCGGAAGAATTTGGTGGAACTTTTTTCACACAGCTAACCTTAATGATTATAGCATCTGGACATTTTTCGCCCAGTTGGAAATTTACATCTAATATGATTTTTTTACCAATTAGAATAATTGTGTTAAAATTAATCTAGCCTAGAGGAATATTTCTAAAAAAAAGACTAGTTGATGAAGGTAATATGCCCATATGCAGGTAATATGCCCATAGGAGAAATATAATGAAAAGATTTATATTTAACTCATGAAAAACATCAATTATTACAAAAACAAATTTAATTTTTGAAACTTTACAAAAAATAATTAAAAATAAGCAAAAAGAAATTTTAAGGAACAATTTTAAGCAATTTTAAGCAAAATTATAAGTAATTATAAACATTTTAGGGTAATTATTTAATTTATTTTTTAACTTCACGTGTGTGGCAAGTAAAAACTTCCATATATTTCTTGGTAAGTCCGACGCATTCCTCGTTCACATAATTACGACACACAACACATAATCTTATAGCCACAACTTTTTTCTTGATGCAAATACCGCAAAATCAACTGTTTTTATCACTTTTCTTTGCAAGAAAAACTTTTCCTCTATTCATCGTAGACTGGTGTTTTTATTTGTTTAATCGCTGTTGTCATGTTTGAGTGTCTTCAGTATTATTTTGAAAAGCTTTGGTAAAGAGGTCTTTTTTCAAAATTAAAGCACGATACTTCATTGCAGGTTTTATGACACGAGTTGTTTTACGCTTTTTCTGTTGTGATGGCAGTAATTCTTGAAATGATGAGTCCTGAACAGAGGACCATTTCTGCCATTATCCTCAGAAAATGAAGAATCATAGCTAGAGTCTGAAGAAGAGCCAGGAATACTTGACGGAGGAGGCGTATGACGGCCGTGTTTATCAGAAGATGTCCCTGGAATAGAAAATTCTTTTCTCCTTTCGGCATTATTCTTTGTTGGAGGTGGGTTTTCAGGAACAGAACATGTAGCAAAAGCTTCCTCGGGGATTACATTTGAATTCAAAGGTTAGATACCTGTCCCTTTGAAAACCACCTTAAAGGTGCCAGGTGTAATAGCTTTATGTCAAACTGGAGAAAATATTCTTCCAAATCGAGCCTTTGTAACGTTGTCGTGGTCGGTTTGTTCCAAAAACAAAAGAACTTCTTTCCCAAAATTCCTCAAACGGCCCAAATCAGGATTTATCCAAAGGCTGCAACTCATGGATTGTATTAAAAGGTTAAAAAAAGTTGAAGAATGCCATTTTTTCAGCCTCATCTACAACTGAGTGATCAAGATGAGACTTAACCCCATCAAAGATGAGAAGAAAGCATCCTTGTGGTTTAAATTTTGAAAAATGACTGATCCATTTAACAAATGTCTGTGCTCTCATGCTTCCTTTTGGTGTCATTTCTCATGGAGAATCTACAGGCAAATTATCTACCCACAGTGGTTTCATTCTTTTACCTTTACACAAAATCATACAGCATAAACAGTTAGATCTTTATGCAAACAAAAACGACACCCTTTTTCGTACATATTAAGTATTCGTTCGTCATGAAGCTATTGTCAATTGGAATCTTTCGTAATTTACTAAAAAACTAGTTGGATGTGCCAATCCCAAAACTTTCTTCTATCTTATACATCTTAATATTTCAAAACCTAGTTACACATGTTAATACTTCAATATTATTAGTTCAATACTATACCAACTTTGATTTTCATCTTAAATTTCTGCTCAAGTCAATTAAACGGACTAAAAACGAGTTAATCTATATCATGATATTTGTTAAAATTATTAATTTTTCCTTATTCTGTCGTTATCAGCTGTTTGCGAATAGCCGGCATAGCAGGAAGCGACTTCCCGCCGCTGCATGAGTCGCCGATGCACAATAGAACTACGAAAAATCAAGAAAAGTATACAAAAATCGCTAGCACGGAGCCCCTTTATCGCGCAATATTTCCAAATTCAAGGAGAACCTGTTGGCCAAAGCCAAAAACAAGCACAAACATTTTGGTTCAATTGTATGCATAATTTTATACGCTGTTCGATGGTACAATAATGAAAATGGCACAGAGATCGGAATTATAGCGCCCCCTTCTTTCGGAATTTTTTCAAGTTCAGGGAGGACTTGTTTGCCATAGCCAGAAGCATGCACAAAAAATTTGGTTCAATTATATGGATAACTTCATACACTTTTCGATGGTACAGTAATGAAAATGGTACAGACATCGCAATTATAGTGCCCCCTTCCGGCAGAATTTTTCCAAATTCAGGGAGGACCTTCGTGACATGACCAAAAATAAACACATAAAATTTGGTTCAATTCTATGCATAACTTCATACACTTTTCGGCGGTACAATATTCAAAATGGCACAAAAATTGTACAAAAATCGCTATTACAGCGCCCTCTACGAGCGATTTTTTTACAAATTAAGGGAGGACCTCCTTGCCATAGCCTAGAACTTAAATTTTTTTTTTGGTTCAATTCTATGCATAACTTCATACACTTTTCGATGGTGCAATATTCAAAATCGCACAAAAATCGCTATTACAGCGCCTCCTAACGGCGAATTTTTTGCAAATTCATGGAGGACCTGCTTGCCATGTCCAAAAACTTCAAATAAAAATTTGGTTTAATTTTATGCATAACTTCATACACTTTTGAACGGTACAATATTCAAAATCGCACAAAAATCGCTATTACAGCGCCCCTACCGGCGAGTTTTTTCCAAATTCAGGGAGGACCTGCTTGCCATAGCCAAAAACTTAAAATAAAAATTTGGTTTAATTCTATGCATAACTTCATACACTTTTGGACGGAACAATATTAAAAATCGCACAAAAATCGCTATTACAGCGCCCCCTACCGGCGAATTTTTTCCAAATTCAGAGAAGACCTGCTTGCCATAGCCAAAAATTTAAAATAAAAATTTGGTTCAATTCTATGCATAACTTCATACACTTTTCGATGGTACAATATTCAAAATCGCACAAAAAACGCATTTACAGCGCCCCCTACCGGCGATTTTTTTCCAAATTCAGGGAGGACCTGCTTGTCATATCCAAAAACTTAAACTAAAAATTTGGTTCAATTCTATGCATAACTCCATACACTTTTGGATGGTACAATATTCAAAATCGCACAAAAATTGTTATATCAGCGCCCCCTACCGGCGAATTTTTTCCAAATTCCGGGAGGACCTGCTTGCCATAGCCAAAAACTTATAATAAAATTTTGGTTTAATTCTATACATAACTTCATACACTTTTTGATGGTACAATGGCGACAGACAGACGGACAGACGGACAGACGGACGGACGGACAGACGGACACACAGACAGACAGACATTTTCTATAAACATGTTTTTTGGAATCTCTGACCCCTGAAACGTGCAAATCCGTCGAAAACCGGAAGTCGAAAAAAATTTCGATTACAATACTTTCTTCTATTGAAGATAGAAGAAAGTAAAAATTATCAATAATAAATTTATTGAGCTTTGCTGCTCTGGTAGGATGCATTGGTTTACTTTTCCTCTCGGAAAAATTCGGATTTCTTACTAAAAATTCTTTCCAGCCAATGTGGCCAGCCACGCCTTTTCTAAATGAAAAATCGTGGGTTATTTCATTTTCACTCCAACATTTAAAAACGCAGATATTAAGGATTTTTGACGTAACAGGATAACCGACATCGGCAAGCCTAAAAATTCTTGTGGAGAGACCTTTTCCTTAAGCTGCTATCAGATTCACCAACTTTTCGAGCAACCAACTTTTCAGCCGATTTTAACCCCAACTTTTTCCAGTTCAAAGGGAGAAAAAGGTTACAATTGTCGTTGCTAAAGTTGGAGGAAAACCAGTACAACTAGTACCAGCAGTGAATATGTATCGCCTTATCGTATCAATCGCTTATCTCTGATTCGCTGAAATGTTGAAAGGTGGGAGGAAAAGTTGCGGCTAGCACAGACTTTTTTGAGATGCGGATAAAAAGTTGGGGATATTGCTGTTTGCTATCACACTGGGTGTCGAGACAATATTTCGCGAAAAGTTGGAGGAAATTAAGAGTTGGCTCAGAAATTGCTCGAAAAGTTGGTGAATCTGATAGCAGCTTTAGTCTGGTGTGAGAACTGGTTTTCTACCTAGTAGCGATTTATAAGTCTTATTATTGACACTATAACGATGATCGTCTAGAATTTCTATAACTTTTTAAAGCAGCATTTTGCGATAGTTTGCACTCTTTTATTGCTCTGAAACACCCATATAGATTTTCCTGGTTCCAAAGGCCTTTTTAGGGTTTCGTTCATCTGACGGAACCCTATTCGTCTCGCTCCTCTGTCTGTCTGTCCGTCACAGAGCCCGTTCTCAGAAACTACACATGTTGGAGATTTCAAATTTTGCATACTTATAGACGACCACCACACATCATACGACAAATCATAAAATTTTGAAAAAGTCGTACATTTAACCCTTTGGGCTCCCACATCTGTATTTTAAACAATTCTTTCTAAGTGAGTCCCTGATTAGGTTGCAGGCATGAAATTTTGCGTACTTATAGATGGACACCTCAGATCAAACGACAAATCATAAAATTTTGAAAAAGTCATTCATTTAACCCTTTGGGCTCCCACATGTGTATTTTAAACAATTCTTTCTATGTGAACCTCTAATTAGATTGGAGGCGTGAAATTTTGCATACTTATAGCTGAATACCTCACATCAAAGGACAAATCATAAAATTTTGAAAAATTCGTACATTTAACCCTTTGGGCTGCCCCATGTGTATTTCAAACAATTCTTTCTATGTGAGCCTCTAATTAGGTTTGAGGTGTGAAATTTTACAAACTTATAGCTGAACACCTCACATCAAACGACAAACTATAAAATTTTGAAAAAGTCGTACATTTAACCCTTTGGGCTCCCACATGTGTATTTTAAACAATTCTTTGTAAGTGAACCCTAATTAGATTGGAGGAGTGAAATATTGCATACTTATAGCTGAATACCTCACATCAAACGACAAAACATAAAATTTTCAAAAAGTTGTATATTTAACCCTTTGGGCTCCCGAGTGTGTATTCTAAACAATTCTTTTTAAGTGAGCACCTATTTAGGTTGGAGGAGTGAAATTTTGCAAAATTATAGCTGAATACCCCACATCAAACGACAAATCATAACATTTTGAAAAAGTCGTACATTTAACCCTTTGGGCTCCCACATGTGTATTTTAAACAATTCTTTCTAAGTGAACCCTAATTAGGTTGGAGGAATGAAATTTTGCATACTTATAGCTAAGTACCTCACATCAAACGACAAATCATAAATTTTCAAAAAGTCGTACATTTAACCCTTTGGGCTCCCACAAGTGTATTTTAAACAATTCTTTTTAAGTGAGCCCCTATTTAGGTTGGAGGTGTGAAATTTTTCATAATTATTGCTGAACACCTCACATCAAATGACAAACCATAAAATTTTGAAAAAGTCGTACATTTAACCTTTTGGGCTCCCACATGTGTACTTTAAACAATTCTCTCTAAGTGACACCCTATTTACGTTGGAGGTGTGAAATTTGACATACTTATAGCTGAACACTTCACATCAAATGACAAACCATAAAATTTTGAAAAGTCGTACATTTAACCCCTTGGGCTCCCACATGTGTATTTTAAACAATTCTTTCTAAGTAAGCTCCTAATTAGGTTGGAGGCGTGAAATTTTGCATACTTATAGCTGAGCACCTCGCATCAAACGACAAACCATAAAATTTTCAAAAAGTCGTACATTTAACCCTTTGATCTCCAACATGTGTATTTTAAACAATTCTTTCTAAGTGAGCCCCTAATTAGGTTGGAGGCGTGAAATTTTGCATAAAGCTGAACCTTACACATCAAACGGCAAATCATAAAATTTTGAAAAAGTCGTACATTTAAGCTTTCGGGTTCCTACATGTGTATTTTAAACAATTCTTTCTAAGTGACACTCTATTTAGGTTGGAGGCGTGAAATTTTGCATACTAGCTGAACACCATCATGCGACAAATCATAAAAATTTGGAAAAGTCGTACATTTAACCCTTTGGGTTTCCACATGCGTGTTTTAAGCACTTCTTCCTAACTGATCCCCTTATTAAATTGGAGATTTGAAAATTTGCATGCTTATTATAGCAGAACACCTGAGGCCAGGCGACAAATTATAAAATCTTGAAAAAGTCTTACGTTTAACCCTTTGAGCTACCACATATGTATTTTAAGCAATTCTTTCTAAGAGAACCCCTAATTAAGTTGGAGACATGAATTTTTGCATACGTATAGCTGAATACCTCAGACCACACGACAAATCATAAATTTTCAAAAAGTCTTATATTATTTACTCCTCCGTGCTCTAACCTATATTTTAAGCAATTTTTCTAACCTCCGCCCTTTTCACCCGGGGAGCACTTTTCCAACTTTTGCCGACACCCCTTTGACCATTCTTTCATATTATGCCCCATAGCCTTACATATTTGAGTTCCACTTTTTACCTCCAGGGGCGCCTACTTATTTCGGGTGCTATGGGCCCAATCCCTTCGACTAATATATATACGGATAGTATGTAAAACGGAGTTTCGTTCGGATAGAGATTTGTTTAGAATAGAGTGCGCCCCTTGTTGCGAAATGTGGAACTAACAGATTTTTCAAAAGGATAAAGTGTTTTGAAATGAATATTAAACGAAACCCTCTGTGCGATCTGTGATCACACTTACCCACTTGTTTCTTTTTAGGATTCATAGTCTAAAACATAAACGAGAGAGAATTTTCGGGAACGAAGTTTAGCTAAACTATATTCAATTTTACGTAACCTAATTTAACTTTTTATACTTGATTTCTATTGTGTTTACTTGGTATAAAATATATATTTTGAAGTTTATTGATTTGTTATTTAATGCCATTTAAAATAATTTATATATTAAATTGTTTTTATGAATATAATATTGCCATACATGTAGGTAATATGGCCATACGTGCAGGTAATATGCCCAATGGGGATATTTCCAACAATAATGAGTTTTAAAAAAGTATTCGTAATTCTGTCTGAACATCCAGATATTGAAAAGCATTGATACAGTTAAAATATTATGCATAACAGTAAATACAAAGACTTTGTTCAGATAAGAAAAATAACAAAATTAACAGAAAAATTTTTATAATATGAAAACGTAACTAACAACAAATCAACAATGTCTGCCCCTCTGTGCACGTGATCAAGGATTGCGGGCAACACGGTACTAAACTATGTTCTTCGAACATCCAGCGACTAGATTTAAGAGCCAGCTTTTGAGTTTCACTGAAATTATTATCATTGTTGCGGGTTGGCCATATTACCTGCATTGACCATATTTGCATCACTTACCTTAGGTCGCATTTGCGAAACACTATACAGCAAATTTAATTCGTTAAATAATTAAGAACAAATATCATTCTGTGGTTAATATACAAATGTTATAGAAGCAAAATATTTTTTAGAATTAATAAAGACATATTAAGAGAATTTTTTTTCCTGGCTAAGTATTCAACATGGGTTTTATATAATTATTTTATATTGCCATAGGTTTCATAATTTATATGTCACAATTCTGCTATTGGTATCTGCGTAAATACTTAGAATTAAAAATTCATACAGAGGGGCGGATGAATAGAAAATTGGTAGGCGGAGCTACACAATTTGGAAATTTGAAGTTTATAAAACTCCATCCTTTGTGACGTTATACAATTTCCATTGATTGGTATTTATTATATGTTAGGTCTGTAATCTTTTTACAGAAACTAAGAGAGATACTTAGACATAACCTCTGAGGAAAATACCAGTGGCGTACCCAGGATTTTACTTCGGGGGGGGACTTAAATTTTCCTAATGTTCTAAATCTTACGAAACACGTTGAATTGTGTCATAAACAGAAATCATTTTTGCCAATAAGGCCGCAGCAGGGGGTGGGGGTGGGGGGGTGGGGGGGCAGGGGAGACTTTGTTCCGAATTTTTCGAAAATTTGAAAAATTTGGTCCAGTCCGAAAATTCGGACTTAAAAAATATCGCGATTTTTGACATGGTCGCCGAAAAAAATCGATTTCATCAATCGTTCGCAGAAAAAAAACCTCCAATTTTTTTAAAGGATCCGAAAAGGAAAAAAACCGAAATTTTGTCATAAGGCCAAGTATAAAATGCGAAGTTTGTCAAAGGATAGCGAAAAAAAAAAAGTCAATTTTCGTCAAATGCTCGCTGAGGAAACGCTAATTTCGTCAAATGAGTACAGAAAAAACCCGAATTTCGTCATAAAGCCGCAGGAAAAACGCGAATTTCATCAAAAGTTTGCGGTAAAAATGCGAATTTCGAAAGAAAATCACTAAAAACACACATTTCGTCAAAGGGCTGCGAAGAAAAGAGTTAATTTCGTAAAGGATCGCAAAAAAAGCTAATTTCGTCAAAAGGAGATGAAAAAACGTGAATTTCGTCAAAAGTGCATAGAAAAGCGCAACTTTCATCAAAAAGACGAGAAAAAACGCTAATTTTGCCAAAAAGCTACGGAAAAACGCAAATTTCGACGAAGGATTGCGAAAAAACGCGAATTTCGTCAAATGGCCACCGAAAAAGCGCGAATTTTGTCAAATGACCGCAGAAAAAACGCGAATTTCGTCAAAGGGCCGCAGAAAAAACGCAAATTTCGACAAAGATCGCTAAAAAAACACGCATTCCGTCCAAGGGAAGCGAAAAAAACGTGAATTTCGTCAAAGGGTCACGGTAAATGTGAATTTCGTCAAAAAGCAGCAGAAAAACGCAAATTTCATCAAAAAGACGAGTCAAAAAACCGCGGAAAAAACGCAAATTTCGACGAAGGATTGCATAAAAAATGCGAATTTCGGCAAATGACCACGCGAATTTCGCCAAAGGGCCGCAGAAAAAACGCAAATTTCGACAAAGGATCGCTAAAAAAAACACGCATTCCGTCAAAGGGAAGCGAAAAAAACGCGAATTTCGTTAAACGATCGCAAAGAAAAGAACAAGTTGGAAATTGCTCGTCAAACGTGGCAAATGAGTTGCGTTCGTACTATAACTAGTTTTATAATTATTTTTTGCACCCCATATTGTACTGAATGTATATTTTTTTGCGCTTCATAAGTGCATAGTCTGTAACATCATTAAAATGCACTTACAATATTTTTTTTCCCATTCCCCGTAATGTAACGGAAAACTTTTGACTGTCCCTGTAATTAAACTATACATTCGATTTTCATAAAATTGGAAATGGCTCAACAAAATTTTGCAGCAATTATATATTAAAAATTTCAGACCATTCGGAAGGCTGTAAAATCATTAAAATGCATTTGCTATCATTTTTTCCCATTGGCCGTAATGTAACGGAAAACTTTTGGGTGTCCCTGTAATTAAACTATACATCCGATTTTCATAAAATTGGAAATGGCTCGACAAAATTTTGCAGCAATTATATATTAAAAATTTCAGACCATTCGGAAGTCTGTAACATCATTAAAATTCACTTGCAATAATTTTTCCCATTGGCCGTAATGTAAAGAAAAACTTTTGACTGTCCCTGTAATTAAACTATACATCCGATTTTCATAAAATTGGAAATGGCTCGACAAAATTTTGCAGCAATTATATATTAAAAATTTCAGATCATTCGGTCGGGTAGTTTTTGCTCTGTTATATGCGGACGGACGGACGGACAGACGGACAGACAGACGGACTGAACGACGACTATAGGTGCTACGTATTTATATAATTACGAACGCACCTAAAAAGCAGGGTCACAATGAAGGGTTACAGAAAAACGTGAATTTCGTCAAAAGGCTGCGGAAAAAAGCGAATTTCGTCAACAAGCCGCAGAAAAAGCAAATTTCGAATAGGAATCTCGAAAAAGCGCGAATTTCGTCAAAAAGCCGCGGAAAAAGCGAATTTCGCCGAAGAGTTGCAGAAAAACTCGAACTTCATCAAAAAGTTGCGGAAAAAACGTGAATTTCGAAAAAGAGATCGCTTAAAACACGCATTCCGTCTAAAGACTGCGAAAAGAAAAGCCAATTTCGTAAAGGATCGCAAAAAACGCGAATTTCATCAAAAAGACGAGAAAAAAACGCTAATTTCCTCAAAAATCCGAAGAAAAAACTCAAATTTCGACGAAGGATTGCGTAAAATAACCCGCAAATTTCGGAAAATGACCTCGGAAAAAACGCGAATTTCGTCAAAGGGCCGCAGAAAAACGCAAATTTCGACAAATGATCGCTAAAAAAATACGCATTCCTTCAAAAGAAAGCTGAAAAAACGCGCATTTCGTCAAAGAGACACAGAAAAAAGGTAAGGCCGCAGAAAAACGCAAATTTCATCAAAAAGACAAGAAAAAAGCGCAAATTTCGTCAAAAGCCGCGACAAAACGCAAATTTCAACGAAGGATTGCATAAGAAAACGCGAATTTCGGCAAATGACTACAGAAAAAATACGAATTTCCACAAAGGATTGCTAAAAAAATACGCATTCCGTCACAGGGAAGCGAAAAAAAACGCGAATTTCGTTAAAGGATCGCAAAAAGAAGAAAAAGCAGGATAACAAAGAAGGGCCATAGAAAAATTGGAATTTTGTCAAACGGCTGCTAAAAAAACGAACTTCGTTAAAAAGTCGCGGAAAAAAGCAAATTTCGACAAAGGATCTCGAAAACAACGCAAATTTCGTCAAACGCCGCAGAAAAAACGCAAATTTCATCAAAAGGTCGCAGAAAAAACCCGAATTTCGAAAAAAAGATCGCTTAAAACACACATTCCCTCAAAGGGCTGCGAAATTAAAGCTAATTTCGTAAAGGATCGCAAAAAACCGCGAATTTTATCAAAAAGACGAGAAAAAAGCCAAATTTTATCAAAAATCTGCGGAAAAAACGCAAATTTTGACGAAGGGTTGCGTAAAAAAACGCGCATTTCGGCAAATGACCTCGGAAAAAACGCGAATTTTGCCAAAGGGTCGCAGAAAAAACGCGAATTCCGCTAAAGGATCGCAAAAAAAGAAAAAGCAGGGTCACAAAGGGTCACAGAAAAACGTGAATTTCGTTAAAATACTGCGGAAAAAAGCGTATTTCGTCAAACAGCCGCGAAAAAATGCTACTTTCGTCAAAGAAAACGCGAATTTCGTCAGAGCCGCAGAAAAAAGCGAATTTCATCAAAAAGACGAGAAAAAAACGCGGGTTCCTCTAAAAAGCCGCGGGAAAAAAGCAAATTTAAACGAAGGATTTCGTAAAAAAAATAACTCGAATTTCGGCAAAAATCCGCGAAAAAAAACTGGAATTTCATGAAAAACCCGCCGAAAAAACGCGAAAAAAACACAAATTTCGACACGATCACGAAAAAAAAACGCAAATTTCGTCACAGATCGGCGGAAAAAACGCAAATTTCGACGAAGGAGTGCGTTAAAAAAACGGCAGCAGAGAGCCGCAGAAAAAGCGAATTTCTTCAAAGGAATGCGGAGAAAACGCAAATTTCGCCAAAAAACCGTGGAAAAAACACAATTTTTTGGCATGGAGATGCGACTGAAAAATGAAAGTTAATAAGCTACTTTTACAGTCAACTCTTCCGCACCGGATTTCAGATTTAGCCGAAATCAACTTGTGATAAGTGACTTGTGTGATAAGACTTGTGTTACTGTGCATTAACATACTTCCGCATTGACAATCTTAGCGCCCGCCGACTATGAGACGTGAGAGAAATTAAAAAACTCTTTAAATTAAACTATTTTTTGATTTGTCGAATTTATTTGTAGGTCCCTTGAACTGACCATATACGTTTTCATTTATCCAGTGAAACAGGTATGGAGCTATTTTTCAGTCATTTGAAAATTGATTTTGTGCTTTCAAGTAAATTTGACCGCAGGACTGAGGAGGATATTGGATTAACAAGAAAAACAAATTCGTGGCATGCCAATAAAACAAATTTATCTGAAAAAGAAGGAATATCAGCCCTTTTTTCATTTCACTGCGATCTCTTCGGAGGTGGAATGGAGTTGTAACATCATAACCCCCGTCGCCATCGACTTCTTTGGGTGTATGCGGGGGCATCACTGTGCGCTAGTATATGGGACTAACCACAATAGCTGCGCCGCAGAAAAAAAATTAAATTTTATCACAAAAGAAAGAAGAAAAAAACAGGAGTTTTTTTTCATTTTTGATTACTTCGAAAGGGGCCCTATAACCCCATCAGCCTCCTTCCCCTCATTGGGTATACTGAGGTGTAACTGTGCGCTGATATGAGACTAGCCAGAAAGTCTAGTTCGTTGTATTGCAGAAAACAATTGCATTGCAAATTTATCTCAAACAAACAAACAACAACAAAAAAAAAATCAGCACTTTTTTCATTTCATATTTAACTATTTTGGGAGAGGTCTGTAACCCCATCACCCCCTTTCTCTTTCTTTGGGTATAATGTGGTGTCACTGTGCACTAATATGGAACTAAACAGAAGAGTGTGGCTAATCTGTTGAATGATAGGAGAAAAAAAATTCAAATTTATCTCAAACAGAAAGAAAAAAAGCAATATTTTTTTCCGACTATTTCGGGAGGAGGGGGCTGTAAGCCCATCAGCCGCCTCCCCTTCTTTCGGTATGCTGTAATGTCAATGTGGACTAATATGGATTTAACGAGAATGGCTATTTCGCTGTTTGGCAGAAAAAAAATTACAAATTTATCTCAAACAAGAAGAAAAAAATCAGCCTTTTTTTCATTTCATTTTCGACTATTTAAGAAGGGGGCACCCCATTAGCCCCTTTCACCTCTTTGGGTATAATGTGGTGCCACTGTGCATTAGTATGGAACTAAAGAGAAGAGAGCGGCTAGTCTGTTGAATGATATAAGGGAAAATACAAATTTATCTCAAACAAAAAGAAAAATATCAGCGCTTTATCATTTCATGTTCGACTTTTTGGGAAGAGGGCTGTAACCCCATTAGCCCCCTTGTACCTTTTTGGGTATAACGTAGTGTCACTGTACACTAATATGGAACTACAGCGAAGGGAGCGGCTAGTATGTTGAATTATAGGGGAGAAAATGCAAATTTATCTCAAACAGACAGGAAAAAAACAGCACTATTTTTTCATTTCATTTTCTACTATTTCGAGAGGATGGGAGCTGTAATTCCAACAGCCCCCTCCCCATTTTTGGGTGTGCTGTGATGTCAGTATGGGTTATTATGGAGTTAACGAGAATGGCTATTTTGCTGCATGACAGAAGAAAAAATTACAGATTTATCTTTAAAAAGTAAGGAAAAAACGCTTTTTTCATTTAATTTTTTGACTATTTCTGGTTTGGGAGGGGAGGGGAAGGGCTGTAACCCCGTCAGCCCCCTTTCTCTTCTTTGGTGTCAATATGGATTACTATGGAACTAAAGCAAAGGAAGCGCATATTTTGTTGAACGATAGGGGGGGGGGGGGATGCAAATTAATCTTAAACAGGCAGAAAAAATCCAGCACTATTTTATCATTTCATTTTCGACCATTTCGAGAGGAGAGGGCTGAAATTCCATCAGCCCCCTCCCCATCTTTGAGTATGCTGTGATGTCAATGTGGACTAATATGGTGTTAACGAGAATGTCTATTTTGCTATATGAGAGAAAAAAAAAATGGTACTTTTCGGTTAGCCGGGTGCCAGTGTTATATATACATATATATGTATATATACATGTATGTATATATACATATATGTATACATATATATGTGTGTGTATATATATACAATATATGTATATGTATATATATGTATATTTACATATATGTATGTATATAAAACACTGGCGACCGGCTAACCGAAAAGTACCGAAAAAATTACAGAATTATCTTAAAAAAGTAAGGAAAAATTACTTTTTCATTTAATTTTTCGACTATTTCGGGAGGAGGGGGGGATGTAACTCCGTCTGCCCCCTTTCTCTTCTTTGTTGTCAATGTGGACTAATATGGGACTAATAAGAATGACTAGTCCGCTGTATGATTGAAAAAAATTCCAAAAAAGAAAGACGAAAAAGCAGCACTTTTTCATATCACTTTCGAAAATTTCGGGGGGGGGGCTGTAGCCCCATCAGCCCCCCCCCCTTGGGTACGCCCATGGAAAATACGGATCCAACATATTATCAGTGTAAAAGGAAATAAAATAAAATCATTAATTAACCTCCTTGTACTTTATGAAACTCCGAATGGTAATAATTATTATTAAAAGATATTCACAAAAAGAAAACCTCACACCGTAAAAATTCGAAGATAAATATTTAAATTAATTTATAGCCATATTAATTTTTCATTTTGACTTTTTCGACTGTTGTTTTAAAACATAGTCACCAATACCTCTGGGAGCAGGTGATTATTGAAATCACAACAAATCCTGTACCCTCAGAAAATTATGCAAAAATTTTAACCAAAACATCTAACTCCCTGGCAGTGTTGGGTACGATATCGAAATTTTTGAAGTTTTGCAGGAGGATCCTCCAAAGCAATTTTTTTCATATCATTCGTCTAATGATGTGTATTGGAGAAGATTTACAAACATGAAATACAATTAAGTAACAAAGCCATATGTTAAGGGGTCTCAGGACTCTTAAAGCTTTAAAATTTTCGAAATTTTAATTTTTTTAGATATTAAACTACTATCTTTTCGGAACATTTTGGTACAAATGTTTCCATTAAAATTCCTATTAGAACAGAAGTTATGGCTGTTAGAATTATACACGCTCAATAGCTGAAGCGGCGTTTCATAAACTTTGAAGTCAATTTTCTCCAAATGACGTTTTTGGGCATAACGCGCACGATATCTTAAAAACTTCTGAATTTTTTTTATGTTTCATGTTAGTCTGTATAAACTGAACCTAAAATTTCCTTCTTATTGTTAAGAAATTTATTCTTTATAGGTGATTATGCTGTTGAAAATTTCTAAATTTTGCATTAACTAAATACAACTTTGTATTAAAAATAGAAAAATGCTTTAAATACAAATTTATTTAGGTTCAAAGTAATTATTACAATGTGAAGCATAAGTAGTACCCAAAATTTTCCTTCTACTTGCAAAATTTATTTTGTAATCCTGCGCATAATCTGTTATGCCGATTTTCCGCTCGTCAAATGTCTGACATTTTGGAGCTCACTGTAAATTCTAATTCTGCATCTTGTAATTTTTCAAATACATGAAATGAAAGAACATACTTATATCTTTCATCCCAATATAAAATTTTGTCTTAAAATCAATTACATTTTGAGATGCTATATGTTGAAAATGGTCTTTTTTTTTTCGATTTTTCCAATTTTTAGAGTCCTGAGACCCCTGAAGTAACGAACGAAGTATTGTCTCACTTTCCGTTCTTGTGTCAAGGAGATAAATTTTAGGGAAAATTACTGTGATACTGATGGCATACTTTTGTAGCAGCAATGGAACAGAGTAGAACTAGCGAATCAATTGACATCGCAAAATTATATTAGTATTCTTCGTCTTATTTCAGGATGGAATTTCTGAGATTTTTCAAGGTGAAACAGACTACTAAAATTTAGTGGTGACAATCGACCAACGGCTGCGCCACTTTTCCATCACTGTTGTAGGTATCACACATCTGACAAAATATACGCACAAATAAATATTACATGAGTAGGTTGCTAAAATATATTTATATTAAAAAAAAAAAAAAAAAAAAAAAAAAACTTTGATCGATTTTATTAAATTTGGTATGTTAGTACCTTTGATTTTGCAGTGCGTTATTTATTTATAATTGCGGCAAAATAAAATTTTGACATAAAAATATACGGTATTTTAAACTTACACTGCGGCAAAAATGTGGGGAGAGGCGTATTGACATGTTGCGATAAGAAGATTTAGATTGCTATTTATTTATCGATATAAAAGTTACAAATAGTGAAGATCAATTTTTAAAATGTACATAAACATTTTAACCCTTAAATGCATAATGAGGTGTATCAGCATCACTTTTATTTACCTTTAAATAAATAAATTAAGTTCTCAGCAACCCCTATATTTATATAGAAATATTAATCCTGTAAAAATTACAATATTATGCTACTAAATATTTTTTTTTTTTTTGAACAGATGCCGTATTCGTGTTTCTTTGTTGGTCATTGCCGATTTTAAATTTCTTCATTTGGATTTATTTATTTATTTTTGTTGCATTTTAAAATGTTTAATCTCTGATTCTTTTTTTTTTTTTTTTTTTTTTTGCTGTAATTTCGTAATATATATTCTTAAAAAAGAATACTATTTGATTTACTCTGCTGTTTTAAAATTTATGTATTTACCGTTTGCTAATTACGAATCCCCCCCCCCCCCCCTTTTTTTAACAAATAATGTTTCGTGTGCTGATTTTGTGTTTAAAAATTTTTTGTTGTTGTTTTTTGTTTTGTTTGTTTAATCTCTAAATTTGCGAAAATTAAGTACAAAGTGGTTATAAATAACCAACAGAGAAACAAGATGCCGGACTCCGGGCGAATATGGCATCTGTTCCCTTTTATTTTAATTTGCTTGATATATTTCTTGCTATATATATTTCTTTGGGTGGGGGGGGGGGGGTGACGTAAAAAACGTTGAAGTGTGGTTCTTTAAAGGGACTGTTTACCTTTTCAACAATTTTGTTTATTTTTTAAAATATAGTTCAAATGGTGAACTCACTGCATTTTAACCCTTTGAGCTCCGGGTTATTAAAATTTTTAAAATATGCTAGAAAAACACTTAAAATGTGATTAGGGGACTGTCTGAAATTGAACAATGTGATTAAAAAATTTTTAAAATACCCCCTTTAGGCTGGGGGACATGGGAAGTTTTTCCACCATCAGAGCTCTAGAGCATTCATTTCAACACGCTAATACAAGAAATGATACTGCAAAGTTATTCTAAAATTACTATAATTGCTGAAATTTTAACATATTTTAAGCAGTTACATTGTTTAAACAAATTCTAAGACAATTAAAATATTTTAAAAATTTATTAAATAAGAAAATTCAAAATTCAAAATTTTTTAAATCGAAATATAAAAATATAAACTAATCAAATTTATAGATGAAACAGATGTTAAAAATATTTAATTTTTGTTTAGAAATATTTAAAACATAATAAACTCGTCAATCTGCTGAATTAAACACAAATTTAAATTCCTTGGAATTAAATTATAAGCATCTAAATTTTGGTTCTGAAACACTGTCTGGTATGTAATTTTAGTGCTGCCATCTAGTGACAAAGCACATTTTTGTAGTCCTTAGAGCTCTGCTGGTAGAAAATTCTACCATTACTTATTTCTATCCCCTGTAATTATTTAAATTTTCAGTTTAGTGATTTGCATGTAATTATTATTAAATGTTTGATGTGTCCAAGAGAAAAAAATGTTATCTCCTTTGAAAAATATTTCTTTATAATGCTTGAAAAATACAAAATTTCTAAACCTTCAAAATTGGAGTGTTTTTAAGGTCGCATTAAAAACCTACTAGATATTTGCAGAGAATAGTGCTGCCATCTAGATTTTAAGAAGACAAGTAAAATCTACAAAACCCAGTTTTTGCTTTTAAAATGGAGAGTTTTTGAAGGAAATTAAAAGATTTTGATTTTATGTGGGTGAAAATTCACCCGGCGGAGCTCAAAGGGTTAATGCATTTCAACTAAAAATACATTTTGAAAAAAAAAAAAAACATTTAACTGCATACTTAATTAAAAATTTTAAAAACTTAAATCCCTACTACTTTTTTTCAAGAGTGATATTTTTTGCACATTTTTTTTTTTTTTTTTTTTTTTTTTTTAAGATTTTCAAATATGTATTACACAAGACTACCCATGGATTTTTAGATACATCTGATATATAGCTTTTTTACTGATGTATATAGTGTAAAACGGTAAAATCTAACACATTTTCATATACAGTCGGACCTCGTTATCCCGTCACCCGGTTTTCACGTCACTCCGCTTATTATATCAGTTTTTCAAAGTCCCGATTTTCCGTATGTGATTTTAATGTAAATAAACTCCGGATTTTACGTCGTTGTATAATGTTCAACTCCGAACATCCCGACGGTTTAGAAAAATTGTCCATTTTTCATAATCCATCTTATAAGCACGGAGGTTAAGCGGTAAGAAATATCTTAACCAAACTTTTCACAAAAGTGTCTAAAATACCCATTGAGACAAATCAGAAATTTTACTTCAATCCTTTATCTGAATGAATGACCTACTTAAGCTCCAGATAGGCGTATCCGTCTACTCGCGGTCTTTTTGTTCTGGTCAGATGGCGCTTTCTTTTGGTTACAAGGCATTTTTCATCCGACTAAAACCGAAGAATTGCATTGCATTGAAACGACCAGAAATTATCTAACATCCATTTCTGAAACAACGAATATTGATTACAGTTCATTCTATAATATTGAAAAAAAATTGTAGGATGCACATCTAGGGATAAGCAAACCTTAATTCAATAATATTTCATGTAACAATAAAAAAACATGTCACCATAAATCTGATTTTCATTCTTTTCAATTTTGTTTTTGTGTTTATTTTGTTTAATAATAATGTTTTATTGCTTAAAACTGCAAGACCAGTTATGAATTAAATATGGTCTTAAATTACTTAAAAATACAGCTTTTTATAAACATTTTTCTCCAACTCCGGTTACTGCGACACCCCGCTTATGACGACACTTTGTTCTGGTCCTTAGAGTGTCGGCATAACGAGGTTCGACTGTACTTTTATTTGTAAAAAAATAACAAAAAAAAAAAAAAACCTGAAGGCTAATTCCATGCGCAGTTTTATCACATATATAATAAAGAACATGCATAAAAAAGTTTAAATCTATCTCACATGCAAAAAAAGCCTTAGCATTTTTAAAACATGAAAGTGCAGAAAATATGAACATGTAGAAAAAGCCATTTCAAGTTTTAATTTGTGTGGGGAAATTGCGCAGGGTGTATTGACAAAATTTACAATATCTCGTGCTATAATTGTCGTATGGGTAAAAATGACGTATTAAAATATTCACTATTAAACAGACTTTCATTTAATATTCTAAAAATCGATTTTTTGGCCAATTTTGAGGTAAACTGTCCTTTTAACTTGCAGTGTGATTGCTATGTGAGAAAAAATAAATAACCCATTTAAAGAATATGTATACCCGATTTACTAAGAAAGGTGCTACTAGAACGGAACCTTTTTTATATTTTTTTAACCATTGGAAAAATGGTTATTGTCCTCTGTCAGGGTAGGACATCAAAAACATATTTGAAGCTTTTTATTGGTTGAATCCGCATTTTATTCGTTTTCTGATGGGTCTATACAGTAATCTGTATTTTCCCTTTACGTTCAACAGAGATGGATACTTCTGTTGCCACTATGACAAAAAAGTAATAAAAGCTACAAAGAAAAAATTTAATAACTCAAAAACAAATTGAGATACAGCTTTCAAACAAATTGCAATTAAAAATGCATTTTTTTTCTCCATACGACGATATAAAAAGTAATATTGTGGGATGTTTAGAAGTTTAAAAATGAAATTTCATTTAAAATTAGTCCAGGAATATTAATGTTTAATCCATAGCGTACGTAATATATGACCAGCTCCGTAGAAGTTAAAAAATTTACAGCACCGAAAAATGTATTTAATCAATGGCGTACGTAATGTATGATCAACTCCGTGCGATTTTTTATGTCTTAAATTTTAGTCTTTGAAAAAATCATTTCCTAAATGCTCGTTGTAATTTGTTAAATTACATTTTTTTTCTTTTAAGATTTAACTTAAGTTCATCCGTGCTATGTGAGTTTAAAATGCTTTGCAAAAATTATTAGAAGACATAGTTAAACACAACATTTTAAACATGAAATATCATAAGTTAAATAAAGGTCATATTAAACAGCTCTTCCTACACTAGTTACTGATGAAATATAACACATCTGAATTATTTTTTCTCGTTCTGTAACAGAACTACAAATGTTACACACCATATTTTCAATGGAGAAAACGCCGCAGTAAATCTTACTAACGCATACCAATTTAGTAGATTTTCAAATATCATACAGGCACTAAAATGCATTTTATGTAATTACTGCCCATACACGGAAGTGTAATTGAATTATTTTGTGCGGACCTGTGGAATAGCTATAAATTGTCGTTGTATAATTTCAATCAATTATCTCTAAATAAATGTCAAAATAGTATGAACCGTTGTACCCGTAAGGCATGGTGACGTCACGTCGACGTCGTTGTGACGTCACGCTGTGACATTGTGACCGTCGATGTGACGTCACGTGACGTCGATGTGAAGTCACTGTGACTAGAATGTGAGGTCGTTATGGCCGTTTTAGAGCTCTTTTGTGACGTCACATTGTGACGACTTTGTGAAGTCACGGTGTGACAAATTTGTGAAGAGTGTGTCATTTGTGACTATTTTGGTATTAACTTTGTGACGAATGTGACAATGTTTTAAAGTCACATTGAGATCAATTTGTGAAATATGTGTCATTTTTGACGAAATTGTCTTTAACACTGTGATGATTCTGTGACGACAGCGACACTGCTTTGAAGTCACATTGTGACAATTTTGTGAAAATTGTGTGATTTGTGACAATTTTGTCATTAACGTTGTGACGAATATGGGACTAGCGGCAATGTTGTGAAGTCACATTATGACATACTTGTACAGTTGTAAACACGTATGCATTTCACACATAGTCATAATTATGCATGTTGTAAAATCATTTACATCTATAACGTTAATATACTTCGGCGATACATCGCAATTAAAACTTGGGGGCCGATATAACAAGGGTATACCAAAAGAATTTTATTGAATCAAAATGCAATGCCCCGCAGACTTCAATTTTTGTTGCACCTTTCTTTCCTATTGCAATAAATGAGAATATTGAAGACAACTGAATGATCGATCTATCACATTTTTTTTTTTTCAAAATTAGCTATTTGTTAAAAGCATTAAAATTACCAAAGAAACAATTTGTTTAAATTTTCAAATCTTTATCAAGATAAAATTTGTGTTGAAAATATAATATTTTATAATATATACAGTACTTTTTATATTCTTTAAACTATAGAAAATACTGAATGAAATTAATTTATTTCATTTAATACGCATTACAAACTCGAAGTCACTGGTGAGGTTGAATTTTTTTCGATTACACAACATTAATAATTTAAAAAAAATGAAAGATAAAAAGAAATACCGATATTAAGTAATTAAATTTTATATGTTTTATGATATTGATTACCATAAAATATATATATATATATATGATTGTAATTCAAACAAGTTGGGGCTGAGAAAATAGGAAACTTCTTTGTTATAGAGGCCCCTATAAATTTGATATACAAAAATTGCAGTAACGACATTGCTAAGATCATTGTGAAGTTTATGCATGCGTTATATACATATATATATATATATATACACTCGAAACGCTCATCATGTGCCATATAGTCATTATATATGTATTGTTTACGTCTTTTATGCCCCATACATGCATTACAAAATTTCCGAAGTACATTTTAGCAATAACCATTTGAAACTACTCAAACGAAAAATACAGCTTTGGTATAGAAAATTAACTGAGTATCACCAGTATCATTATGTTGAGAATTCTAAGAACAATTTCGGCAATAATCGTTATGTTGGAAGATAGCAGCAATAAATAAAATCGTATTTTTATGCTCACTGTAAAAGTAAATAAAACTTTTAGGTATGCATAGAACGGTGATACAAAGGGTTAATTTATTTTACATCAGGGTTTACTTGGAGTAAAATCCATATATAAAACAACTTTTTGATTATTAAAAAATAATTTTAATAATTGATTGCCAAAATTACATTTTTATTTATGAAATTATATATTATAAAAATAACTCTTACTATCTTTGATTTTTTTAAAACAATAATACCTTATTGTATATAAAACACAGCACCGCAGTTCTATTTTGCACTATTTAGCACTCTATTTTGCGTCTAATGTGAAAGTTTTTATGTTTTGCCAAAGATCTATCTGGCTGGATATATGTTGCCATGACATCTATAACTCTGATAGTGTCATAAATAGTACAAACAGATTAGAATCTACAACGAAATTTTTAGAATAAAGTCTGGTGAAAGTTTTATAAATACAGTAGAACGCCGATTATTGGAACTCCAATTAACCGAACTTCCAATTATCCGAACAGCATATTTCTCTCAAAGAATTCTTTTTAACCGAATTTTCAATTATCCAAATATTTGTCTCTCTAAAAAAGAAAAAAAAAACACCTAACTTCCAATTTATTTTTTGCTTAAACTATAATCTCTGAAGTTTAGAAAATGATAAAAGAAAAAAAAATTAAATAATAAGTAAACAAAAAACAATTAAAAAAAACAAAACAATTTTTAAGCACTCCAGTACTAACTGGTGCTGTCAGTCCTAAACCTAGATAAAGTGTGAATGTTTTAGAATAGTCAGGAACATCCCTTAAACTATCTGCCCATTTATCCGAACTTTTGTTTATCCGAACTAGGGTCGGTCCCGACTTGTTCGGACAATCGGCGTTCTACTGTATATATTGTATTAGAATTACACATAATCATATTTATTTTTATATGACACAATAAAACAAAATAATGAACTCAGTATCAAATGGTTAACTACTTTTTAATGTAAATAAAGTATAAAAATTGAGCCCATAAGCACAAAATAGAGCCACACATAGGTTCATTATTATTATTAATATTTTATTTACAAGATTACGGTAATTATAAATAAGAAATCCATTTTAATCGCGCTGTTTATAAAGAGTGTATAATATCGATACTTTGAAATTTATCTCTATAAAATCATTCAGGAGATAAAATGATAAAATTATCCAGAAAAAAAAGTAAATAATAAAAGATGATTATTACATTTTAGATTCATACCGTTCAAGTATTTGCGTTATTTTTAAATTCATTTGCCAACAGACTTCTAGTTCACTTTGAAAACATTTCAGTAAGAATGTTTAACAACTGAAAAGCTTTCACCCGCTATGACTATTTCTTTATAGATTTTAAAACATTTCTCAGGTTGAATAATACATTAAATAATCATTTTTTTTCTTAACATTACATATCTACGATCTCTTTTAATAGTATACAGGGCTCGCAGCGTTCCTAAAATTTTCACACTTTCCTACCACAAATTTAAAACGATAATACTTACTATAGAATTCTAGTGTAGATTTTAAAGTAATCAGTAACGAAGATTTTTGATTTAAAATACTGGTAGAAAAGTGTGAAAATTTTAGGAACGCTGCGAGCCCTGAGTATACGTTTCCGTTGTGTCTTATTTTTTATAAATTCCTCTTCTGAGCAGATGCAATTTTTTTTAAATAAAAACATGCAATTCAAATTGTTTAAGACCATCACTTAATACAAAATTAAAAAATTATGTTTGCCAATAATTTTATTCCATAAAAAGACATTTTTTTTAAATAACTTAATTATCTTTAAATGTTTATTAATTTTATTAATGACTGATTATAATACTTATCCATATACTTTCATATTTAGGACACTATGTGGTTTTAACCAAATATTTAAATAAGAATATAAACCAGGTTAAAATGCAATTTAAATCACTAATTTTAATAATCTGATCAAAGCTGTTGAAAAGGAAGTTAGATATTTTAACAAAATAAAAAATAAATGTAATGAAATATTTGTGTTCTATAACATATTTATTAGAAGATAACTAAAATCATTGTAATTAAAAAAAAAAGCAAACAGGGAAAATAATATTTTAGATATTTCAACAAAATAAAAAATAAATGTAGTGAAATATTTATGTTCTACAGCATGTTTATGAGAAGTTAACTAAAATTGTTGCGGTTAAAAGAAAGCAAGCAGGGAAAATAATATATTTACTTACCTAATTTCATTGACGTTGTACGTGATACTTTGATTTTGGGGAACGAATTAAATCCGATAATAAGTACCATAGCAATGACTTGAATCATCTTCAACAAGTCAAAGCTACCGTAATTTTCTCGGGTTTATATTTTGTTAGCTGAACTAACTTGGATCCTGTGAACGTTCTTGTTTCACTTTTTAAATCCGTGTCAACACGTCTATGCTGTCCAGTGTCCACATAACTTCCCGCGTTTATTCTAAAAAGCTTCACTGTTACTTTTATCCGTTATTCTGCGGTGAGTCGTAACAACTGAAATAGTGCAGATGCAGACGATTTTTAAGTTTCGAAGTTCGAAGCAGATGTTTTTTCGGTTTTATTTGTTTTTCTATACAACAGTTTCGGAAGGAAATTAAATGCGTAATAATTTTATCAAATTGTCTCTAATTCAATTTCCTGTTTGAAAATGTTTTATTGTATTTCACCTTTTATTTTTATCAGTTTTTTTGAATTGTAAAGTTTCATTTACGTAAATTATAATAATAATATTATCCATAATTAGAGTTTACTAGATAAAATATTGCTTAATTTTTCAAAATGTGTATAAATTAATTTAATGGTAATAATGATGACCCCCTCCTTTTTTTAAAAGTAAAATTTATATCACAGGTAATATATACAAAATAACTTCTTAAAAAATACAACAAGATTATCGAGAAGAGATGAGTTTTTCTTTGCCAATCTGTCATTATCTTAATATTAATTTTCTGTAGAATAAAACATCTTGTAAAATAATTTTTAAAGATATATTTTGAAAACAAAAAATAAAATATGAATAATTAATTATGTCATGGGCTTTGCCTAAATTTTGTACATTAATTTTATATTCGGAAAATGTCAATTTTATTTTAAACGTCTGAAAGAAGTAGAATTAAAAAAAAAGTTACTTAAAATAGTGAAACACTAAGAGGGAAAAAATGACTTGAATGCAAATTATAAAGCAAGAAATGCATATATGACTAAACCTTGAAGACGCTTTCTGCGTGCTCATTAAAAGCTCCAGACTTAACTGTAATAGAAAGTTTTTAGTTTGAAACCACAGAAATGTTTCGACTACTCTTTGAGAAACTTCTACTATAACAGATGATCATTTACAAAAATCTTTATAAAAGATAAGTCGGGGTCTGTTTACCTAAACCATTTTTTTAATAATATGAAATTCCCATAATAAGGAAATATTTTTGTGTCGCTGGTGAATTAATTACATTTTATGTTATACGAAAATAAAAAGTTTTGGTTAGAGGCACAGAGGCAACTTGGACCACGGTTTAAAAAAAATTTAAATCCGGCAGAAAAATATTTTTTACAGTAAATAACATGATTTAATAATTTTTGTAATTTTTTTAAGTTTTCAAAGAAGTTCACATCTCAGTCACAATGTGACATCACTGAGTGGTGGCATTTTGGTCACAGATGTGACGTGACCACAGTGACTTACAGTGACGTCACAATGACGTCACTGTGACCATGCATGCTATGAGGGTATATTCTCAATACTAACGGATAAGCTTGAAACGACTCATCCAAACAAAAAAGAAAAATAGTAAATAATTGTAGTACGATCAAATCTTTGATTGGTGAAGAAAACCTGATGTCCTACAATGGAAAATAAGGGATTCATTGATTTAAAAGAAAAAAAAAATCAGGTTTCCACAATTTACATGAAGATAACAGGGCTTCCGAATGGTCCGCTAGCGAAAGATTAATATATTCTTAGAATTTTTTTTTTTTTTTTTTTTTTTTTTTTTTTTGAAAATTGCACAGAAAACACCTTCGAAGGTTAATTCTAGCGTAAATGCTATAGAAACCTATCATTTTCTGTTAAAAAATATTGGTGTTCTGTCAACGCCTCCTAGATATTTGAGAAGGCCTTGACACACGTCATGAAAACGACACACAAAGCAGGCAAAACAAAGAAAAAAAATCAAAAAACATGCATGTTTCTTTTTTTTTTCTTGTCGAATTATTAACTACTAGCCGCCCTTGGCGACCAGTTTGGTCTCCCTTAAACATATGCTAAGCATTGTATCACGTTACTTTTATACATAATTTAATTTACTTGCTCCATTCTTCGCTAAATCCGAAGTTTCTCATACAGAACTCTGAACTCGGCATTTTTATGTTAGCCGGGCGCACGTGATAAATCGCCAAATACTGTTCCCGTAGTATTTTTTCATAATTCATTTAAAATATAGTACTTTCACTCATTTTATTTTAAATGCATAACTTTAATTTAAAACTGAAATATTTAAAAGGTACTTTTCCGTTATACGGACACCATTGTCGCCAAGCGTAATAGTTGGCGCAAAATGAAAATCACGTGAATTGAAACATTTGAAAGATAAAAGAAAAAACATTGTCCATATTAAAGTGAGCATTTTAAAAATATAACATTTGAAAATTACAGACTTTTACGTACTATTTTATTAAATCACAAATATATACTTAAAATAAGTGAACAAATAACTATTGTACAATAAAGTAATAAAAAAAAAAACACATACTAAACTGCTGGCATAAAATTACAAATATGTTTTAGCATTGCAGTAAACATTTAATTTTTTGAATGAAGGTTGAAATAATTAGCGCATTGGCATACATTTTGGCATGGTGTCCGTATAATGGAAAAATGGAAGTACCATTTAAAATTTATGACTCTCAATTACTGCTTAAAAAAAGAAAAGTAATAAATAATACCATTAACCATGACATTTAATTTCAACATCAAAGCTCTGTTTCAAGTTACCACGCGAAAAACTGTTTCTGACAGTCGCATCAAATGGACTATTATAATACTGATGACATGATATTTACAATGTTTGGCGAATGAACAATATTTACCATAAACCATGACACTTAATTTTAACATCAAAGCTTTGTTTTAAGTTACCACGTGAAAAATTGTTTATGACAGTCGCATGAAATGGAATATTATAATACTGATGACATGATATTTACAATATTTGGCGATTTATCACCTGCTCCTGGCTAACATTAAATTACCAAATTGGCCGCTTGGCATACAAAAAGCGTAGCGGTCAACCCGGAACTGTTGATGACAGTCACATGACTTAGGCTTTTATTGTTAACTATTATTATAAAAATAAGAATTAACAATTGCACAAGTCAACGAAATCGAAACATGCAAGTTGTTCGGATTTTTTGCTTTGCTTTTCCTGCTTTGAGCGACGTTTTCGTGACGCTTGTCAAGGCTTTCTCAAATATCTAAGGGACGCTGGTTCAGTTCACGAACTCATTTGGGAGCCGTGATAGAAGGAACTCTTCGCTAATCGTTTAAGGCTCCTGTCCCTGCCGGCGAAGACATTGACGAGCTAATGCCAATCCTATGGGGAGGGATTTATCTAATATCTCGTTTGCATTTCCACTTTCTTTTTCTTTTCTTTTCTTTTCTTTTCTTTTCTTTTTTTTTTTTTTTTTTTTTTTTTTTTTTTTTTTTTTGCATTGGATAGCCGAGGTGCGCCTCTACATCATACCTCTTTTACTTTTTCGATTTTGGTCGCAGGTATTTTTTACAAAGTTACTTTCACTTTCAAAACCGGTTCTGAAAATGAAAGTATCCTTCTAAAAAATATCTGCAACATAATCAAAAAAGTAAAAAAGGTGCGATGTAGAGACGGATCTCGGCTATCCAATGCAAAATAATTCTTTAGAAATGTCGAAATGCAAACGAGGTATTAGAAAAATCCCTCCCCATAAGATTAGTTCTAGCTCGTGAGTGCCTTCGCCGGCAGGGACAGGAGCCTTAAGAGACTCAAAGCCTTCTCAAGACTATCAAGCCAGACACGATTTCATTCCCCCACATATGTGACGTAACGACCCGGGGCTGGCGCCAATGCCGAGATTTTGAAACTTGTATCTGGTTGTTTAGAATTAAAATGTAACGTATGCACGTGTTGCTTACTTAACTAATAGAACATATTCTTTTGAAGGTAAGTTTTATTTTCAAATTAACTACTTATATTTTATTAGTACTAGCTCTATTTTTTGTGTTCAGAATATCTTTTATTTTTAACTTCTTTAAAATATATTAACTATTAAATCCCAGTATCGTATTGTCAACAATCCCGTGTACGTGTTTCAAAACAAAACGATATTATTGTACTTCTGTTTCATTTCAAAAACAGCAGTAATTTAAAGTGGCAAAAATCACTAAATCGTATCGAGACTTATATCATTCCCTGTCTATCGTAATTTGCTAAAAATTGGTGCTTGAATGGTGTGAATCGGTGAATTATCACAAAAGTTATTAATTAATAAAGTTTTCATTGTTTAATTATATTCTTTATAAATATGTAAAAATAGCTTCATTTTAATATGTGCCAGAGCTAGACAGCTCTGTTCACGCCAACACATTTCTCCTTATAATTTGGAAGCTATACGGCCAATTCAGTTTGAAATTTTAATGTCCTATGCGACATATTTTTCTACCTCAACTATTATATTTTCAAGTGGAAATTTTAATTAGTTCTTTTAATTTAAACAAATTAATAGAAAAAAAAAGAAATTTTGTATACAGTAAGTACAGCATAAATATTATTAGTTTAAACTTTACCTTTCTTGCTATTCAATAATTTCGATTAAAACTTCTGACTTTATTTACTCGGAAATACTGGCACCAGATAGCTGAAATTTATGTCAGACTGAGTTTCTTGATACTAATCATGCTAAAACATTTTCAGCCAAAAGTCTTAATTACAAGCTTAATTATTATGTAATTTATAACTTGTCACACCTTCCTATCTTTTTAATTTGAATTCTGTTTTCTCTCATTAGAGTGACTTTTAATGATCGACTTTTATTAGAAAACACTGGTCGTGAGAATAGTATAACTCTGATTATTCTGTAGGTAGAATTTATTGGGCTTTAATTTGATACCAAAATTTATGTATTTTTATAGATATTTTCATACTTAAAAATTTAAATGTACTAGAAACTTTCATCATAATTTCTATGGATGCATAACATTATTATGGATGCATAATCTTGTTTATTTCTTTTAAAGCCCGATCAATATACATACTAATTTGTTGGTGTTTTTTAATCTTAAACTCTTAATAAAAATTCATTTTATAATATTTGTTACACAGTGCATGCTTATACATGACAATTACAGATATGGGAATGATGTGTCTGGATATCTTTATATTTACAATGACTGTAAACAATTTATACCCCCCCCCCCTTCCGAATTCGCATAAATATTGTGTGTTTTTACATAACTTTTAACGTTTAATTAAAAATAACAATAAATAAAATTATTGTTACATAATTATAAATTTACTTTTCTGTGTAGTCAGGACCCGACTTTGTTTATCTAGGTCCTCGGAGCAAGCACCATTCTGGGACCCCCCCCTTATATCTATCCGTAGAAATTATTCGCGAATAATGCATAAGTGGTTAGTGCTAAACTTCATACGTATTGTATGCATGCATAAATTTCGTACCAGGTACTATTTACATTTGTATACAGGGTATCACAAAAAGATGGTCACAACTTTATGAAAAAATATCAGTAGAATAATAGTTGAAAAAATCATGGATTTGTTGCAAAGGAGTATTTGTTTGCAAACTTTTATTTGTTTTTCTATTTATGTTATAAGGTGTCTAAAAAAAATACCCCCAATTGGTCCATAATAAATGATTTCAACTTGACTCGTTATGAGGAAAACCTGTATGAAGAATTTCTTTTGAAAACAATGTAATACTAAGTTGTTATAATAGAATTTAAATCATTAGTTTTCTAATGATATATAGTACAAAGTCCAAAATCTTAATTCTTGAATATCTGAACAAAATAAATATATGTTAGGAATATTTCAATTCCAATTGATGAAAGTGTTTTCTTTCTTTCTTTTGTTCTCACCAGGTTTCAGTACACTTTTTAAAAACTGTATTGCTTGTACCTTGCATAATATTTTAAAATAATACAAAAATTAAGAAAATAATAATTTTCTGTTTCATGACCTTGTTTTATTTTATTATGAGAGCTTTGTGTTTTTTCAATTTAATCGATTTTATGTGAAAATTACCCACTTCTGCTAAGTAAAGTTTTTACATAAGAAAAATTTATCTGTGTTGTTACCTAATTTCATGCACTCTGTAGTTTTACTATTTATTTATATTAAATTTATTATACTCCTTTGCATGTTTCAAATCACTAAATATTTAATAGGATATTTATTGTATAATTTCAAGCCACAATGAATAATAAAAATAGCATACAACTTGAATTTGTTTTCATTTAACAATCATTTTTCATCCACTTTAATTTAATTTTAAATGTGGGTTTTGATTGACAGAATATTGGTATTTATTTATTTATTTTTGAAAATGAAATAATTGAAAGCAAAGTAATACTCTCTATGTGTTTAAAACTACATATATATGTTTACATATATATTATATACATATTTGTAGATTTTGCTTATATATATTTATTAATGTCTTGTTTTAGAATATATAGAAAATACAGTAAACTCTGTATAAGGCGGAATCGATCGGGGCAGAGAAAATTTTCCGCGGTAGGCAATATTCCGCCTTAGACAAATTTCACTCTATGTCAATGGATTCGCAGGGACTTGAAAATCTTTCCGAGTTAGACAGATTTCCGTCTTACACAGAGTTCGCCTTACAGAGAGTTTACTTAGATAAATGATATTTTTGTAAATTTCAAAATAGAATAAATAATGAAAACTATTCACTAAATTAAATTTAATACTTCGATTTTTTTTCATTAACCAATCATTTTTCTTTAATGTAACTTTAATTAAGTGCACATTTTCACTGACACAGTGATATTATTTCATAATTTTTGTTTTTGTGTTATCGTTATTATTATTGTTTCGAGTGATCGAAATTGATTAAAAAGCACTTAATTAGCGTTTTTAAACTATACGTTTTTATTTTTTTCCCATGTGTTGTGATAATAAGTTGGTATATAGAGGAAAGAATTAATATGTTTTAAATAACGCATGTGCTCTTCACGGCTGATCTAAGCCCCGCGTCGTGACGTCACGAAACCTCGTGCTTGGCTTGTAGTCTTGAGGCGGCTTTGAGAGACTTCGAATTCCCCCGATGTAAGAATTTTCCGTAATTTTCAGAACGATGTCACAGATAATCCGTAGGATAATCTGTTTCTGGAACATTGAAAAACTTTAAGATCAACATTAAAGTGTACGGGCTTTGATATATTTTCTGTAAAAGTAAATTCTATTTTTATTCCGGCACGAAAGTAATTTTCGAATACACATTTATATTTCCATATATATTTCTTTTAAAAGTATAAATTTATTAAATAATCTAATTTTTTTAGGTGCGTTCGTAATTATATAAATACGTTGCACCTGTAGTCGTCGTCTGGTCCGTCCGTCTCACTGTCTGTCCGTCTGTCCGCATATCGCAAAAACTACCCAACCGAATTGTTTGGAATTTAATATCGATAATTATTGCAGAATTTTGTCAAGTCTTTTCAAATTTTATGAAAATCGAATTGAAACTTAAAAAATTATTAATAAAAATTTTCTTCATTCTATTAAATCCTATCAACATGTATGTGTGAGAAAGGCCAAGCTGGCTATCGTCCTCGTAGCTTAGAAGGTGGAGCACTGGAGTGCTATCCCCGGAGCACGGATTCGATTCCCGGCGTGGACATTTTTCGCTCTGTTGGTTTACGCTTAGCTAGCAGTGTGATAATTTACTTCTTAAATATTTTTTAGTATTTCATAGAATTAAAAAATGTACAAATATAATGTTCTTACAATAGAAATATAGAAACATTTCCTAACTGAAACTTTCCCCCCTCAATCTTTCAACGTCAAGAAAACTAAAAAGATGCAAAGGCAAAAGAAATCATCCTTTAAAAAATAATTTTGCTTTGTGCAACCAATAATGCTTTTGGAACAAGATTAAGTAAAGTATATGTAACTAATTTTAAAACTGCATTACTACTAATTGATGTAGTAAATGAATTTAAAAAAAAATTATCTTAATGGTACTGTAAAGTGCCGTTGTGGCATGAAGGGTTAAATCGAGGCAAAATTTCCTATTCGTTGAAATTAGATATTTTTAGCCATTTAAGGAATCTTTCCTTACATTTTTTTCTAAATTCTTGGCCAGCGTTCCAAATATTTTGTGAGGAAATGAATTTTTCATCTGCGCTAGCGTTTAAATATTTTCTACAGTATTGAATTTAAGGACTTCAGAGTAACTTTTTTTTTTTTATATCCACCGTAGTGGAGATTGCTTTGAGGCATATAGCAACAATGGCTGTCGCCTCGAATGATCCATATTTATACACAGAAATTGTAACGCAAACCATACATAACAATTTTGTTTCTCTACATTACATATTACTTTTGAAAACACATTCACAATTACATCGAACCCGGGCCCGCAGCGTGACAGCAGCTTCCGCTTACAGACCACGTCACTGGGCGACAACTTCGGAGTCCTATTAAGGAATTAAAAACAGTTCAGTTGTTTGTGTTGCCAGATTTCAATATCTATGGTGTGTCTGAAAATTAAATGGTCTCTCTGGTGACCTAAAGATTTTTTAATTAAATTTTTTGATTTGAATTTGCGCTGGTGCATACATACAATATTGAGTTTTCAGGTGGTTGACAGCAGCGGTTTCGATGTATTCAAGTAAAAAGTATAAGCATGGGCTAAACATAGATAAACAGGCAAGATAGGACAGTTCCAGCAAAATCTGTAATGAAATATGTTTACGCTCTATGTTTTGAATGTCTATTCTTTCCTAAAACGAAGTAGGCAGACGATATTGTATTTATGCTTTACTTATTTAGCTGCTTTTTTTTTTTTTTTTTTTTTTTTTTTTCTTTAAATCGCATTTGCATCGTCCACCTTTAACTTACAAAATGATAATTAGAGTAATAATATAAAAAAAAAGCCCTAGAAAATTCTGTTAAGAACGCAAATATTTAAGTTTATGAAATTAAATTGTAAAAAACAAATTCAGGTATTGTGTCAATTTATTCATATCGAATAAAATTTTATTGAGTGTAATGGAATAAAATTTTATTGAGTATAATGTCAGTATCTCTATTATTTTTAACTTTTAGATTTATATAATTCTAAAAATTTGTCGAAAGGAATTTTTCACCATCTGTAATTTTATTATTATTTCTTATATGTTAATATTATAAATATTGTTGAATTGATTGTACGTCATTTACATTAAAAACAATATTTTTATTTTATCTATAAGAAAGTGAAAATGCATAAATTTTAAAGGACTATTGTAACGATTGTTTAATACGTTAAACTTTAGAAATTAATAAAATATCGGCTACAAAAATTTTCCTACCAAATGGGAATAATTATGAAATTTTGTGGGACTTGTAGAGTGCAACATTTCGCATATTTTTTATATTACACCATTTCTTTTGATATATAGCATTCAAGACGAAATTTTTACCTTCTTTTTCGTTGCACTTAAATCGTTCACTCATGTAAAAAAAAAAAAAAAAAAAAAAAAAAAGGCATATGTTCGTGGATGAACATAGAATAGATATTAGATATATAAAATTGAATATCTATTCTATGTTTAGGTATTGGTGTAAGATTCTATTGAAAACGCAAACATGCAACATTAAAAAAAGAAAAGTCACAATAAGGTAGATACTCAATAATAAAAATATTACAAGGATGGGGAGTTTCTTCCTCATTGTAACTAAAGGCGCTCCGGGTGTCCGATCTTGTATGTTAATCTATGCAACTAACAAGGTTTCAAAATTTACCTATGTATGTGAAATTTCTTAATCGGCTATTCTATACTTTTAACATCTATTCTTTAATTCCATTCTATTCTTTTCCAGGCAGACGATTCTCTCCAAATTAGGCGTTGGAATTTAAGTGTATTTTTATTATTAAAAAAATAACATTTTTTTTTCAAAGCTTTTTTAAATCTTAGATATGTTTGGCAGAATCTTGTTTGCATATGAAATCGAAACATTCTTTTGTCGCTTTTACTACGGATAACACACAACTGTGAGTATTTCGTTAATTTTTATCGCTGAATATTACTTGCATGTTTTATATTAATGCAACATTATAATCTACGTAGCGAAATTAAATATCTAATTAAATGATTATGCATTTCACATATCAAAATAAAATATCCATGATACTTTTCCGTGCAACTATAATAATAATAATATCCGCAAGCATGGTAAATTTACGTGCATTACAAAAATAGAATTCAAATTTGGCGATTAAAATTAGCAAAGATTGTATAACATATAAGTTTAAAAAAAGAGAGAGGTAAAGTAAAGATAACCATAAATGCCACTTATTCATTGAGATATTTCAATATATTATATATATATTTTTTTAACTCAACATAAATATATGTATTTTCCCCTTAAAACCTTATTAAAACGTTTCCATTAACTCTCTGGCTGCGTAATTGTTTTATCAAAGTAGCTTCAAAAATTGCGTATTCATAGAATTTTTATTCTTTTGTGGCCGGTTTTTCAAAACAAAAATTTTTATCTAATTTAATCGGGAAAATGCTCCAATTAAATAAGCCAAAATTTACAATAGAAAAATAAATGGTGGGAATAATCAGGGAGGGTTAATTAGGAGGAAAAATGCATCCCCGATAAAATCTCGGGTTGCGCAACGAGAGGGTTAAAAACAAACGTTTTATTATTTCTGTAAAAAGTTTTCAATTTTCTAAAGATAAGATTTTTAGCTTATTTTTATTTATTTATTTGTATTGCAGCCGCCCTATTATTTACACACACACAAAAATGAAGCAAAGAAAAACGTGTTGTTGTGTTGTAAACGTAAGCATTTTATTAAAGAAAGATCATATGAAGATAAAAGTTCAATAGCAGAAATATTACGTGAATGAAAAGTTTCTTCCACATAGGCGCTGCGATCGTCATAGTGTTACCATTATAATCTATTAGAGTGTCCAATCTTGTATATTTATCTATGGGGCTAAAAAACACTGGACCTTTTTTTTTTTTTTCTTTTCGGCAGAGATGTAACTGTGTTTAGCTAACAGTAAATTTTTTCATAGCAGCTGCTTTCAAATTCATTAATATTATTTTTAAGAAAAAGTACTTTTTGGAATTTGAAAAAGCCCCTTTCCTGAAAAAAAAGTTGCACCGTGTTGCATGAAATCAAACTCTGTTGTAAAGCTAATATAGACTTATAGAAGTAATTTTTAATTTTTATTTACATTTTTCTTCAATTATATTTTTAAAAAATATATATTTAGTGAGAAACCATTCAATGTATTTATATATTTATTTATTTATTTTCTTTCTTTCTTTCTTTTTTTTTTTTTTGTTTGTGTGTGTGGGGGGGGGGGGGGGGTGGGGGGGGGGTATATTCTGCTTATATAATATATATCTTAAAATTGCACTATCGGTACTCACATAAATATTTACAAATAAATCTGTGAACATTGATAAATAGTAAGAAAAAAAAATGTAAATTTTTGGGGCGGAGATTCACAATTCTGAAATTTGAATCTAAACGAAACCCCGCCCTCCAGTAGTGCGGAAAAATGAAACAGGAAATTATGCAAGATTTTTTTCATTAAAAAGATGAGGGATCCAAGGTCACGTAGCTTGCGGAATTACAATACCTCATCATCACCCTCCCCACCTTGCTAATTACTTTTTTTTTTTTTTTTTTTTTATCGTGGTGGCGGTATCGAGTCAAGCATAACTAGAGATCTACATTAGAGAGAGATTGGACATTGACGAAATGTCCGCCATTTC
Organism: Maratus speciosus; assembly: GCA_963932465.1. Taxonomy (NCBI): domain Eukaryota; kingdom Metazoa; phylum Arthropoda; class Arachnida; order Araneae; family Salticidae; genus Maratus; species Maratus speciosus. The sequence goes on from OZ010799.1 coordinate 249,565,521, forward strand.
CGTTACAAAGTAGATGGAACGCCGTACACCGCATTTTTATCAGCGCTTAACACTTTTTATTCTATTAAAATTATGAAAATTTCATTTTATACGTCTTCAAAGAGCCTTTCAGAGCGTAAATATGAGCACATTTCTATTTTAAAGATTAAGAATTTTCAGAAAATGCATTTTTTAATCTATTTTTTTTTTTTACAAATTAAAATGGTGGGCAGAGGAGGATTGGGCATGTAAGAACTTTATTTTAATTTCGCAATATTTGAGAAAATAATTTTTAACGATTATCAGACAGAAAATGAACAATAGAATTCAATTTTTTAAAACTATCTATAATTTATTACGCATTTTAAAACAACAGTAATTATTATAATTTTCACCATCTTCGCATTGATAATTTCAAAAGCAATAAAATTTGAACATATCATATACCACTCCTGTTTAACTCTGTATGGGATTCAAAGTTAATTTAATATCTGGGCTGAAAATATTTTATGATAAGTTTCTACGTACTGCTACTTCTCTTTGATATTCTTTTTAAATACAGAAGTCTGGTAAATATTTAGTATTAGAATGAGCATTGTTATCAAAACATTAAATGAAAGTTTAGAAAAAAATTAAATAGGGCACTGCTTTTAAAAGAAACAAATAAAAAATATCAAAAACAAATTCTATAAATAAATCAAAATCCGATAACTACGTAAAATCGCACTGCTGCGTAGCATAAAACAGCTGAGTAAAAAAAAAAAAAAAAAGCATTTTCTGAGAATTCTTACTCATTAAAATGGAAATGTGCTTATATTTATGTTCCGAAATACTCTCAGAAGGCATATAAAAGGAAATTTTCATAATTTTAATAGAATAAAAAGTGTTAGACGCTGATGAAAATGCATTGCGTTGTACTGCGTTCCATCTACTTTGTAATGGAAATGGCGGACACTTCTTCAATGTCCAATCTCTCTCTAATATAGGATCTCTAAAGCATAAGGAATATTAGGTGCAGAGTTAGGTGCAACTAAGGTGCATTTGTTACGAAATTAGGTGCATTTGTAACGAAATAATTTGAGTGTAAAGCCAGTATTGAAACGACAGTGGACTCCAATATAAATAATATTGGCTTGCTTCTACAATACTGTCTCCTGTATTTTTTACATTTTAATCGGGATGTATACTTTTGAAGACATACATTTTTAGACATGCAGAGTTTAAATGCCTTAAATTGCATTGCAATGAAATTTAAGTCAATATATTAGGTATGCAAAAGGATAAATATTGTTTTGTGAATTTACAAGAAATATAAACATTAAAGAAATCCACGAAAAATATAAATACAAAAAATTGAAATCTGTCTTTTCTGAAACTGATTTAAGAGTTCGACACTTTATGAATATGTGAATTTGTTAATAAGGAAAACAAATCTTACGGACTTCACTTCACTAATAACAATACAGTCAATCAGGGTAACTTTGAACAACGGGGTGTAACTTTTCACCACCTCCTATTTTTCAATATTTTTGACTCTAAAAGACTAAATAAACTCCAGAACTGTGCTCTGTTGGCAAGGTTCTAAACTGGGATTTCTACTCTTTATTTTAGAAAATAAATTAGCAACATTATACGCAATTAAATGCATCACTAACTATTTTTGTGAAGGACTGTTTTCAAGTTAATTTTGAACGCTGTTTTGAAGTTGTTGTAATCCAATTAAATTTTCATAGTAAGTAACAATATATTTATCATTTATCAGACATATTATTATCTAAATGTTGTAAATGTGTTAATATTTCGTGATTATTTATTTATTAATAGTTAATAAAATGTAAAATAAGAAGGCACTAGCATTTTACCGCATTTTCAGGGTAACTTTGAGCCGGCTCAAAGTTAAACTGATGCTTGTAATTTACTGATTATAGGTGCTACTGTCGAAAATTTCCCATATTTGCACGTATATTTTATATAAATGCCGAAAGTGTGCATTAGATATGACATGTAAATATTTTTACAAATATGTGTAAAATACATAAAATTCATTTAGAGGCGTGATTAGGGGCGGAGCTACTCAAATTTGACATTTCATACGTTCCACGTTTTTTATTCTTGTTTGAATAATACTAGTACTTGTATGTATTACTGTAACTATGGCTATATTATAGAGTTAAAACATTGAAAATTGTTTTTTACTGCATTTTTATGTTTTATATGAACAAAAAACAGGTTTTTTATATTTCTAAATGTTAATGGTTCTCTTCTTCCACTTTTCTTATGCCTGATATTTATTGTAATATCATAAATTATACAAATCTTGTGATGTTGGGAAATGTAAATTCGCAGTCTTTACATATCTGAAAACATTTTTTGGTGTTTAAAGTTGTCCTGACTACAATACTTTTTTTATAATTAATTATTTTATTTAAAAATTTATCATATGGTGCAAAGTTACCCTAAATGGCTGGGTAACTTTGAACCAGGCTAAAAATCCATTTTTTATTGCTTTTATCCTTATTATTCCTTAACTTTTTGTAGTCAAACAATAATTTAGGATGATTTCTTCTCTTTTATGCCCCTAGTTGCGACAATATTCTTCAAATAAGAGTGTGGCACATGAAAATAGAGAAAATGCGGATCAAAGTTACCCTGATTGACTGTATAGCAAAAAAAAAAAAAAAAAAAATAAAATAAAATAAAATAAAATAAACAGCATTATTATATTTAATAAAGATGCGTACAAGAAAGATTTTTATTCATTTTTTACTTTGAATTTTATTAGGCATTAGTTATTTTATTAAATATGTTTTATTTCTTTTAAATGCAGTAATCGTGGCAGATCATGTGGAAAAAAAAAAAAGTATAAAAAATATTTATATTATGCTTTTGTAACATATGTGTTTTATGTTTATTGAAATGAATATTCAGTATTTTAATGCACCCTGTTTAGCGTATTTTCAATTTAAAAATGAAAGTGTCAATATATTTTTTTTCTGAGGTCAGAAAAAAAATAAAACATATTAATTAATTGTTTGTAATGAATGTTCACCTTACATTTTTTCGATCCATTTCGGTACTCTTGCGTCTGAGTTGTTCAGACGTGTATCTTGTTGCTCTCGTTTGTGCGGTGAATGGGCGCTCCTGTTCACGCTCGACCTTTTTGATTTTTTGCGGAATGCGGTGCGGCGGAGGAGTAAAGTTCTTGTTAGAATAGACTTTTTCGTGGTACTGTCGTCCAACAAATAGTGTGGTGGTGATTTTTGATTTGATTTAAAATGGCGTCTGTGGAAAGTACCCAGACAATAAATGGTGTTATACAAAGTATAGTGGACAATACTGCTGATCCGAACTTTGCTAAAGAATTTTAAGATCTCAGTTCTCAGTATGAAGAAAAAGTTAGTCAGTGTATGCATGAATTCTTCGCCTATCTTGATGACTACATCCACTCAACTAGAAGTAGGATGGATTATGGAACATCTTCCTCTGATCATCAGGAGGTGAGTGTTGTTTGCCAAGAGGCTTTTTCTGTAATTAGGGAGCCTATCTCATACAATAACTTACTTAATTCAACTTATTTTGGTATTTTTTGCTTTTCAAAGTATAGATGTTCGGCAAATAAAATCTTATCAGAATTTGGTCTTAACGACTTTACGCTACCTAAAAAAGGTACGAAACGTGTATTAGACGAGGGAAACTCACAACTCCCCTTACAAAACAAATATTCTAACCTAGCTAAGGATACCATAATGGATGAAAATGATCCGGTGACCACTGACGTTGCCGATAACGCGTCGGGAAGTTCCAAAAGTAGGATAAACCCGTTCTATATAGAATTGGAAGGTAATTGGACTATTTTGGCTAAAGAAATAGCTGATATAAATCAGGAAAAACCTAACATTGCGCTTAAGGGTGAGCGCCTGATGGTGCTTTGTAAGAATGATAGTGATTTCCGGAAAACCCAAAGTTTTCTTGACCAACACGCCAAAAGATATACTACCCTGCACCCAAAGGACCAGCGTCCAAAGAAAATTTGTATTAGAGGATTACCATGTTATACTGAAAATAGTGTTATATTTGATAGTCTTAAAGAATACGGGTATACTGTAACTAGGGCTGCAATGCTCAAGAACAGAAAAACAAGCAATCCAATGCCATTATATATGGTTAATGTACTCCCAACTAAAAACTTTGAGGAAATTTATAAGATTAAGGAAATCTCGTATATATCAGTTACTATTGAGGCCTTTAGGAGCCATAATCAGGTAAAACAATGTTACCGCTGTCAGGGCTATGGTCATGCCAGCGAGGTCTGTGGATTTACTGAGAAATGTTGCAAATGCGGCGAACAACATCTTACCCCCAACTGTACTCATAAAGGACGCATTACGCCTAAGTGTGCGAACTGCGGGCTGGCGCATCCAGCCACGTACCGCGGTTGCATCAAAAACCCTTATAGGCGGGAAAATAACAATCAGAACAGTAAAAATAAAGGCAACTCAGCTAGATATACTAGTAGTAAGGTTTCTCAGCAGGCCCAACAACTGGCAGAAGTCTTCAAAGATTTCAATTATACTAAAACTAAACCGCAGGAAAAAACTAACTCGGACTCAAATAACTCTGCTTCAAATAATGTTGAATCCCCAGTTGAGGTTGCTTCCTCTTCACAATCTCCTGAAAATACTAACTCTGCTAATTCTGAAAAAACTAATAATACTCCATCCCAGTCAACCAAAATTCCTTCCATCTACAGTAATGATATACAGGAAATATTTAGTACTTTCCAAGACATAAAAGAGATTTTGCAAATATCCAAATTCATTAAATGTATAAAAAATATTTCTACTCAAGCAAAAAAATATAACAATCCCATGGAAAAAATTATTGTTTTTATCCAAGAGTTCGACAAATTAGCTAATGATTTCTCCTCCCCCAACCATGTCTAGTCTTCATCTTAAATCTCTTATTGTGTTATCCTGGAACTGTTCTACTTTAAATAACAGAATTGAGGAGCTTCGTATTTTTGTCTCTAACCATCCTAATATTGATATAATTCTTCTTCAAGAAGTGCATAAACCTAATAAAAGTATCAAAATTTCTGGTTATAAGCTCTACCATACCCCCCGTCCTGGATCCGTTCAGGGTGGAACTGCCATATACCACACTATCCTACTCAACACTCTACATACACAGGTCTTGACTACACGGGAATTGTTGTACAATTGCCACGAGTCAATATTAATTTTGTTTCTTTATATGCTAGGCACTCACCTTTATTCCCAGTCAATGATCTAACACTCTTTTTTCACAAAATACGCACTGTTTCATCGCAGGTGATTATAATGCGCACAACCGGCGATGGAAATGTCATTCAACCACACGTCGTGGCAGTGCACTACACAACCTAATCACTCACCTAGGACTTAGTTTACATGCACCCAGCACCCCTACACGTATTGGGCTTGGTAGAGGTCGCTTCTCCATTATTGACTTTGCAATTTCAAAAAATTTGGTTTTTCCTATTAGTTCTAGAGTTATTAATGACTTAAGTTCAGATCATCTTCCTGTTGTTTTCAAAATTGACTGTGTTGATCCTCCATCTCCCCCCCCCCCTCTGTGGCTGTGGACTGGAGTAAATTTAAAATTATTCTTTCAAATTCTAACCTAACTTTCCCTAATATTACTAACACTGATGATATTGACAAAGCTGTTGATAACTTTCAAAATATTATTATTAATGCTCAAAAACAAGCTACTTACCAATATACTAAAAATAATAACTCTTTTACTATGCCTAACTACATTCATAATGTTTGTAAGCAACGTAATGACATCCGACGGCTGTTTCAAAATACTAGAGATCCTACTTTAAAGCCTATGATTAATCGGCTTAATAATAAAATTAAAAACCTCATTTCTAAGGAAAAACAAAAAAGCTGGAGCAATTTTCTTAACTCCCTCTCTCCTCAAGACAACTCTCTTTGGAAAATAAAGAAAAAACTTAATAATAATTACTCTACAATCCCCCCCCCCCTTAACTGCCTTTAATACCACAGCATATACGGACAGGGACAAGGCGGAAATCCTCGCCAGGTCCTATGCCGCGCGGTTTTCCACTAACCCTTATCTTGCCAGCCCTAATCATTATTTTGAAGTAAATGAAACTGTTCAAAATTTTTTAGCTACCCCTCCCACGGACCCACTCCCGAAAATTCAACCAATTGTTATTTCTAATATTATCAAAAATCTTAAAAACAGAAAAGCCCCTGGATACGATAACATAACTAATTATGCTCTTAAAAATCTTCCTTGCAACTGTATTATTTATCTTACTAAACTAACTAATGCTATTCTTCAGTTCTACTACTTCCCTAAAGCATGGAAGACTTCTATTATTGCACCTATTCCTAAACCTCAGTGTAATCTGCAAGATCCAACTAACTAACGTCCCATCTCTCTATTACCCTCTATCAGCAAAGCTGTTGAGCGAGTCATCAGGTACCAGTTACATGACATTTTAGACGCACAAAACATACTCATTCCTGAGAATTTGGCTTCAGAGCTAAACATTCCACATTACATCAACTCCTTCGTGTTGTCGAGTTCTTGAGTGAGAAACTAAACACGAACACACCAGCTGCGGCTGTTTTTTCTCGATGTCGCTAAGGCTTTTGATAAGGTTTGGCATATTGGCCTTATATACAAACTAATTAAGCTTGGAATTAATGCTAGACTTATCTTTCTCATACATTCTTACCTTAGCGACCGCACCTTTCGCGTCGGCCTTAACAATATACTTTCCACTTTATACCTTATTCTCTCTGGTATTTTACAAGGGTCGGTCCTCGGCCCTACATTATTTAACATTTTCTTCAACGATATCCCAAGAACACTGAGGACTTATCTTGCCCTGTACGCGGACGACACGGCAATGTACGCCTCTGCACAACACCCATTCACATTATACAAAATTCTTCAGAAACACATAGATAAATTCCTTAACTGGTGTACCCTGTGGCGTGTTAAGCTCAACGAGCAGAAAACAGCTGCTGTCTAATTCTCTAAAAAATTAACATTTCCTAATCGCATTACTATCAATAAACACTACTATTCCTTGGACTAATGACACCAAGTATCTGGGGGTTACCCTTGATAGAAGACTTACCTGGAAAAAACATTTTATTAATATTCGTGGCAAAGTTGCTGGTATCTCCCAGGCCCTCTCTCCTCTTCTCAAAAGCAATACTCTTTCTATTCATAATAAACTAATCCTGTATAATGCATGTATTAGATGAATCTTAACCTATGCTTGTCCGATCTGAGGATTCGCTTGCAAAACCAGTATGGAGTATCTTTACGGTGCTCATAACAAAAACTTACGCTATATCCGTAATGGTCACCGTTTTCTTCGTAATACCACTATCCGCAGGGATTTGAAAACCACTTCCTTAAAACAGCGCATTAATAAACTTGCTAAAAATTTTTATAAATCTGTATACAACCTCCCTAACCAAATTGTAGCGGAACTTCCCGACTACGAGGTATCCGACCCCACTAACAGAAAACGCCCTAAATACTCGCTTTTGCTTAACGATGAAGACTGAGTTTCTCTCACCTTCTGCTATACTTAACATTTCTGTTTGTTCTGTCCTGTTTATAGTATTAAAAAAAAAAATGTTTTTCTGCTAGTTTTTTAGCATTTTATATTTAAACTAATGTATGGTCTCTGAAAAGAGTCTTTTTTTTTATGGGGCACTCCCCGGTAGCTTTTTCGTCTTTTCCTGCTTTTTTTTTTTTTTGGAACTAATGGAATTTTTCTTTCTTTTTTAGTTATTTTTTCCTTTTCTTTGTTTTTTTACTTTTCAACATATGTTATACTAGTACTTATGTACTTTGTCATTTTTTGTTAGTCTTTTCTTTTTCTTAAAAGTAAATTTTATTTTGTGGCTAACAGCCACGTCTAAACATTATTATTTTTTTAAGGCTCCCTAATGCCCTTGCAACACAATCACCTATCCACTGGATGTAAAGTTGCAACGCAACTAGGCAATCCATTCAGCTGTTCTCATTGTTCCATTGTTCCATCTTATATTTACATATTCCAATGAATTCTTGAGATGTCACTTGCGTTCTTTTAGGTTGCAGGTGACACTGAACTTGTACATACAGACAATAGTTATCTTTGCATGTAACAAAAGCGAGCATAATTGAGTTATTCTTAAAATCGCATTCTTGTGTCCTAGTGATTTTGATAATGAAATGGTCAGAATAATATTGATAATACACTGGGTGATCGGTTAACGAACTTAATCTGCTCCAAAACTGTATTCATTAACCGATCAAATATTCTGTATTTATTTGTATGGGAATTTAACCCTTTCCGGCGCGGAGTAAGTCTGTTTGTAAAATGATGGACTGACACCAGAATTTACAAACGAATTTACTAGAAAATAGAAACTTGCTTATTTACCCGTGCTTTATAAAAGGAAAATTTTAATTAAATATTCTTGGTGTCGTTTATCAGTTTTGGAATTAAAATTAGGTGTTCTTCTTTGTGAACACCGCTCGTTAAAGGGTTAATTGATTCATTCTTAAAAGCTAAATAACGTATAAATATATATGTTAAACAAAAACCTAATTTGAAGAACAAATTAAAAAAAACAAAATTTATTTCCTACATTGTTTAAGCCCGAGAAGGGACAGATATTAAGATATTTCATTCAATTCGTTCTACATTTAACGTTAAATTTTTGTAACAAATAAGTTAAACCAATTGAACATTAAAAAATAAAAATAAAATTCATACAACATGATACTTTAAACACCCTAAAAACTTAGATTCCGCTCAAATGAAATCGAAATAAATCGTAGACGTTTTCCATTTTTCAGTTGTAAATATTTGTATTGCAGATTTTTGTATTATTTTTATGATGATTGTACATAAAATGATACGATACATGCAAAATACAAAACTTTAAAAAAAGTAAGATTTATTTCGATTTCATTTGAACGGAATCTAAGTATATAGGTGTTTAAAGTATTATATTGTATGAATTTCATTTTTATTTTTTAATGTTCAATTGGTTTAACTTATTTGTTACAAAAATTTAACATTAAATGTAGAACGAATTGAATGAAATATCTTAATATCTGTCCCTTCTCGGGCTTAAACAATGTAGGAAATAAATTTTGTTTTTGTTTTTAATTTGTTCTTCAAATTAGGTTTTTGTTTAATATGTCAAGTTTTTTAATAACTACTGCATAGCTGCCAACTTGTATGGATTTTTGCTACCACTAAAATTGAACAGAAATTTATGCCTTTTTTCATTATCAACATTCACTGAAATTCGGCGATTGAATTAGGCAAAATTTTCTATTAAATTTTAGTGGTAGCCAAAATCCGTACAAGTTGGCAGCTATGCTACTGCATTCAGACGAACACATTTAAAAATTAATGGGGGTACCATTATCAGGCTTCGATTCATGCGGTATCATATCACAATTTGTGATGCAATTTACTTATGTATAATTCAATATCTTTCACCAGTGCAGTAATGCAAGTTTCTGTACTTTGGGCTAAAACTTCCAATCTGAAAGTAAAAAATCTCTTTGAAAATGCCATTTTTATTTCTACTATGACACCATATTCAACTTCTTTTTAATTCTAAAAAAAAACTATTTCAGTAATTTTTCACGTGAAAATCATTCAAATAAAAATAGACAAATTATTAGTACGGCTTTTGAGTTATTGGCAACAATGAAAGAGAAGATGTTAAATTTTATGGAAAAATGTCCGTTGATTCTCAATGAAAAAAAATGAAATTTGGAATTATTAATAAAAATACTTGAAAAATGTCATTAAAAATTAGCCCATGTTACTTTCTGGGTTATAACTGACCCATATGCAAAGGCATTTTATCATGTTTAGACCCTCACGTCAGACAAACATTTTCACACTTTAAATTTATAATATTATGAGCCGGTTAATAATTTGTGAACTAAATTTCAATTAAAAGAATTAATTTGCAATTAAAAATATTTTTTTGTCAAACAAACTTTGTTTGTTTGTACTCTCGGTTGTTTGTACTGTCTTTGATGTACTCTCGGTAATAGATAAAGACATTTATAAATAATTATTTCATAAAATTTTCATGTTATAAAGGAGAAGAAAAATATACTTATTTATGAAAATTCGAAACGTCCCAAAAATGGGACGCTAGGCACAAATGGGTAAAATACACAAGTTAGAGCCCAGACGGGTAAATATAAGACTTTTTCAAAATTTTATGGTTTGTCATTTGATGCGAGGTGTTCAGCTATAAGTACGCAAAATTTCAAGTCTTCAACTTAATTAGGGGCTCAGATAGTAAAAAAAACTTAAAATACACAAGTTAGAGCCCAGAGGGTTAAATATAAGACTTTTTCGAAATTTTATGATTTGTCGTTTGATTTGAGGTGTGCAGCTATAAGTACGGAAAATTTCAAATCTTCAACTTAATTAGGGGCTCAGTTAGAACAAAAAGATTAAAATATACAAGTTAGAGCCCAGAGGGATAAATATAAGCTTTCAAAATTTTATGATTTGTCGTTTGATGTGAGATGTTCAGCTATAAGTATGCAAAATTTCAAGTCTCCAACATATATAGTTTCTGAGAACGGGTTCTGTCATCGGACAGAAAGACGGACAGACAGACAGAGGAGCGAGACGAATAGGGTTTCAAACAAACTTTGTTTGTTTGTGTTTCTTTGGCCACAAAATATAAAAATTAATGTTTCTGACCTGTTCATTCTAATTTGGGAGGCCTAAACTGTAGGGGCCGAACTCCCAGTAGCCCATGAATTAATTAGGCCATATGTTAACAACTGTTAAAATGTTCTCTAAGTCGACACTATTTGCAATTAAATGCAGCTCGGCAAATACGAAACACAAAAGAGCTTCTCCTTCTTGGTTTTGTTTTGTGACGCGTTCGTTAACGGTACTTTTGTTGGTCATCCCACATAAAAATATCTCGCAAAAGTGTTCGTTAACCGATCTGTATGTAAACCGAACAGTTCTTTAACCGTTCACCCACTGTATGATTTAGTCTTATTCAATGATCTTAGAATAAGGGGAAAAAATCCTACATTTACATTCAGGTAATTTGAAGGATTTAGGAAATTACTAGCTAAAGTAACGGCGTTGCCCCGAATTTTAAGAATGTTTGTTTTGAAAAACCAATTTCAAAATTTAACATACAAGATTTAAAAAAAAAAATAAAATGAAAACCCAATTATAAAAATGTATAAATTTATAGACGCAAAATAATAGAGCTATAAATGTACTTATTTCCATTCATCATTGGAGCAATAATGTTAAAATACGCCAATATTTCCATAATCGAATTTTTATCATTCTTCAATACATTTTTTCACACTTATAGGACGTTATATATTCCCCACTTCCTTTCCAATATGACGTAATATTCCGTTTTTTAATTCGTCAAATTAATTAAATAATTATAATTTTTCACATGGATATCATAAAACAGAAAAAATATGACGTAACGTTCACTTTTGTTTTTATTTCGTCAAACTATTTATTTTATTTTCATTTATCACGTGGCAGCCTTGCAGTGGAAAAGTTATGATGTAATATTCCCATTTTTTAAATTTGTCAAAACATTTATTTCATTTTTTCACGTGGAAATCTTGCAATAGAAAAGTAATTGTTGTGGTACGAATTTTATTGTGAATTTTTAATTGTTGGCAGCTGCTGTAACGAAAAGTGTTTAAATTTGATAGAAAATTGCTGAAAAATGGGTGTTTTTTTATTAATTAAAACTTAAATATAAATTATTTCGATTCTGGATTGCTTTAGTTGCCTCGGCCGTGTTTTAATACACATGTACGTAACGTTTCATAATTCTGGCTTCCAAACTGTGGATTTGTAGCATTACAGACAGACAGACAGACAATTTTTCATTTTTATTTATTAAATTTAAGGAAATTTTAGAAAAGTGGGAATACTTTTCAAATTTTCTTTTTGAGAAAACATTTTGACCGCTTTTAAATATTTCTCACTACATGGAATGTTTGGAGATTCTTATCAACCAATCAAAAACAAGAGCGCTCTATACAATTTTAATATTTATCGTGTTTATTACAGTACGAATCTCAAAATGGATTTTAAGCAAAAAGTTGGAAAACTGACATTTTCATTACTTTTCGCAAAATGAAGATCCCTTTATGTACTGACGGTACTTATAAGTACCATTAAAATAACTTGTTATAAAATTCATTTAATACATAGATTAGTTATATTATAGTGTAGAATGAGTTATAGATGCATTACGTTATCTTGTTCCAAAAGCATTATGGGTTATACAAAACGAATATATTTTTAAAAGGATGATTTCTTTTGCCTTTGCATCTTTTCAGCTTTCTTGGCGTTGGGGGGGGGGGGGAGGGATTTTTCAATTCGGAAATATTTCTATACTTCTATTGCAAGAACAATATATTTGTACATTTCCTAATTCTACAAAATACTAAGAAAAATTTGTAAAATAAAAGATTTGTGTAGGGTTACAAATATTGCCCAAAATCAGTATAAATTAAAATTTAATTAAACCTTATAAATCATTCAATCCTTCTAAAATCTTACTAAAATTTATTAAATGATTATGTAAATTTTCTAATGTAGTTTAAACAATTCACGGAAAATGCTTTAGAAGATAAAATTTTCATGAATTCATAATTCAGTAGATAAAGGGCTAATTTGAACGAAATATAACAATGCAAAAGCATAAGCAACAAAGAAAGAAAATCTGTCATAATTGTTTATAATGTAAACAAAAGTAAATCTCTTGAGTTCAGTCATCATCATGGCTCCGCCTTCTGGAAATTTCTCGTGTTCCGAAGGGCGGATTTATGTCGCTGAACCTTTTATATTTCTTCCTTCAACACCAATAAAATCAAATCTGTATTTACACATCTTACGCGAGTATTTAACACAAAGCGGAGATGTTGCTACAACCATTTTTTTGTTTGTTTGTTTGCTAAGATCACTCAGTTTTCTGGCTTTTTTTCTTTTACAATCGTATTGTAAATGAATGCATATAATACTGACGATGGGTGATATAGGTATGACAGGAATACAGATAGTTGCGGAGTACAGATTAATAAAAGAGTAAAAAATGATGCGTTGCCGGAATATAATATGTTTAAACGTCGTTCAGACTAATCTCGATTTCCCACTTTCATAGTTTAAACTTTTGTCGTAGGCTGCGATGATAAGAAATGCGTATGCTTTTTGTTAAGATTATTGTGGGTGGGCGGAGGCGGTAATGTATATTTATTTAAATTTTTATTATGCTTACTTGCAGAGTTAAACTGAAATAAGATTCGTTTACATTGGCTTGTTAACACTATTTCTACCATGGTTTATTGAATACCCATTTCTACCAAAAGGTGTCTTTTGACACCGTTGTGTTTGAATGTAAATTAAATAATTACCAAAACTGTTAGGATTTCAAATTGTCAGTTAAATATCGATAATTTTGAAGAATATATTTATTAATACATTGACGCGTATTTATTTATGATTATTTAATTAATATTTAATTTTCAATTTATTACAGGCTATAAATTCTAGCTTAATTCAACAGTCTACAAAATATAAATATACACATACACAACCGTAATCAAACATGTTTTACATCAACAGTAACAACAATTAAAAAATATTATCTTCTTCATTATATTAATTTTTATTAGAAAATCAAACATTTTAATATTACTAACTTAACAATTTTTCAAGCTCATGTATAATTTTCATTCAGTCTTTGTAGCAACAACAACAACAACAGTAATCATATAAAAGCAGTGTAATAAATTTATTTCCTTATTCAATACCACAGTTTTTAAACCAATGAAAACAAAATTAATGTGTATTGAATTGGTACTCTCTTCACTGTTATCTGGTATTCACTACCAGAATTTGAGAGCAAAACGCATTATTCAATTTTTGGGAACTAGTCACTGCAATGATTTACACTAAATTGCAAAATGGCAGAAAACAAGCAAATATCAGAGTTATGCAGCAACTCTTGCATTTTCCGTTACAACTGAAATCGGGATTCTCTAATCTGATTATAATTGATGTGATGCTGTAAAATGGTGATATTATATGTAAAACTGTTTAAAATTATGAAATCCTTCGAAATTAGAAATTATGAAATCCTTAAGCTGTCAAAATACACCTCGTGGTAGAAATAGGTATGCCATATGCATATTTTTATATCCATGCTGAGCTGTATGAAAATTATGTCTCTGAATTAATTTAACATCTATTGTACGAAAAGTCAAAAAAATAATTGTGGAGAAATGATTCTTGAATGATGAAAATGATCTTAGAGAATAATTTTAAGTTAAAATCCGAAAGGTGTCTTTTGACTCCTCTTGGTAAAAATAGCGTTAAAGGGTCAACAGTAAAAAAAGTTTTTTTCTTTTTCTTTTTTTTTCTTTTCTTTTGTTTTCTTTTTTTTTTTTTTTTTTTTTTTTTTTGTTAATAAAATACTACAAATCACTTGAAGCCATGCGAGTGTATCCTTTTTCTCTTTTGTCATATACATTTCAAGGCCAGAGCTTCGTCTGAATCATCTTTGTCGAGAAGGACGTATTTGAGCAGCAGCGTGCGAACAGAAAACAGTGCCCGAGGCAAAGTTTCAATTTGCCCCCCCCCCTCCCCCACCATCCCTTTCCCACCTTTTCTTTGTGACAGGTGTCACAAAATTGAAAAGTGCGGAAACAAAAACAAATTATGTTGAATACATGTTTCACGTTTATTTTAAACTTTTAACCCATTGAGCGTTTCACTAGATTATAAAAATGTACCTTAAAAAGGCCTTGAATAGGAAAAAAGAACTTGTTCGGAAAGGTAGAAGGGGTTATGTGATTTTGTAGTTGAAAAGTGCTAAGGGATTTAGTTCTTTCCCCTTCTTTCTGACACTGAATGATTGAAACGGCTGTCCACTGTCTTTTATGAGGCGTGAATGGGCGTTTAAAACTAGTTGACTAATAGCTTTCGAAAACGATTGTCTAGTTAATCCCAGACAACATCTGAAAGTATGTAACGAAATAGCAGTTTTCAGGAATACAGGTGTGTGTTCCGTGTTGCTTAGAATAATGTTTGCAAACTGTTAATGTAGTATAATTTGCTTTATATACTATTAAATTTTATCTAAATTTGAAAAGAATTTATATAACAAGCATGTAATAACAAGCATGTTTCATTTCCTCTAAATGCATTCTTTTTTTTCTAAACAGTTTCTGTTACATAAACTTGTAAATTTTATTAATTTGTAATGATTTAATTACAAAATTAAACTGGAAGTAATCGATTTTTTAAATAAATTTACATTTTATAAAACGCACGCATAGCGATAGATCTCACTATACAACGAATCTCAATTAAACGTTTAGTACACTTTAGTTACACTTTTAGATAGGGTTATTCATCGTATCTCAATTTCAATTAATGCTAATATTATTTTTTTTTCTTTTATAAATAATAATAATAATAATAATTTCTCATTATGCAAATTAGTGTAACATCTGCTTTCTTTGATTTTCTGTGATATAAATCTGAGATTGCTGATATATTGTACATTATCCTGATGAATATACCAGTTGAAAATACATTAAAATATTCTAACACCCCCCCCCCCCCCCCCCCACCAAAAAAAAGTGATTTGTTATAAAGTATTTCAAATGCGCATTCAAAATAAATGGAAAAAACTTCTTCTAAATGATAATTCTTCTAACTTATTTTTTTTTTTTTTTGTGAGCAATAAAAGAATTAAAACAAATTTTAATAAGATTTTCAAAATGTGCAAATTCCTGTTTAAAAAAAGAAGAAAAAAGTACAAACTGACAACCTTTTTTCCAGCCATACATAAAAAAAAAAAAAAAAAAAAAAAAAAAAAAAAAAAAAAAAACAGGCGGATTTTTGGATCTTATAATTTAGCTTCCAGATAACAAATTTGAATTTTTATTAATTCCTATTATTTTACTGATAAATGTAGAACATTAAAAGAAAAACATTTATTGATGTAATCAAAGTGGCAGTAATTATATCAACCTTTCCTTTCGTCTCGGCAGGCAATTGTTTTAGTACAGTAAAACCAAACATGTTAAGGCGTTTCTTTTTTATAAAGTACACTATTTCTTATACTTAAATCATGTTTAGAGATAGTAAAGATATATTATTTAAGTTTTACAGAATTAATTAATCAGTAACACTGCACAGTACCACTGTATATTACAATAAAACCGGTTAATACGAGATCACTAGGTACGAAAACAAATTCTGTTTTAGACAGGTTTTACTAGGTGTAATTGTGTAATATTTTGTATTTGGGAATATAAAATTCTCCGTTTAAGGCAGGATTATGTTATACATGGATTTCATTTTTACAGGTTTTACTGTAATTAATTAGTGATCATAGTATTGCATCATTAATGAATTATAGGTGTAATACTTGTGCATATGTATAATAGTCCTCCCCACTTAATCGGGTCACGGATAATCGAATACCCCGCTTATTCGAATAGAATTCTCCGGAACCGAATTTATTCCTATTGGTTCTATGTTATTTTCCCCCGCTTAAACCAAATAACTTTTACGAACCTCGCCGCTTAATCGAATAAGAACTGTGTGACCGATGTTTGAAAATAGGCGCAGAAAGCCCGTTTCAGCTAGAATTTCCTTCCACCTTTTGTCATTTCCGGTTCCTTTACGCTGAAAACAAATTTTCAGTTCTTCCTGCAATGATTTTGGTCGGCAGGTATATAATGGACAGGTCAAATGATTTCCCCACCTTGATCTCACCACCATCGCTTCTTGCTGTTAATCAGGCTTTAATGGCAATGCGTCGTCCCTTCGAGACTCGAGATGGTCGTTGTGATATATTGCACTCATTCGAAAAATAACTCTATATTTACTCCTTTAAAATTTCACTTAAACAAACCACTTTAAACGATTTTTTAAAGGCAGTATAAGTAACATAAATTAGAAGTAGCAAAGTTTTGACCAAACTCAAACGAGCTGCATTAAGTGTGATGTAAACCATATAAATGAATATACTGACGTTAAATTAATAAGTATTTACTTTATATTAGCATTCGTATTTATTTTAGTTCATGTTATTCTATTAACCATTTATTATTTTGTTAATTAAACATACCGTAGATGGGTATTTTCCCTTTTTATTACGCATATTACAGTTATGATTCCCCGTTTAATCAAAAACCCCGCTTAATCGAATATTATTTCTGGAACCAAAAATAATCGTTTAAACGGGAACGACTGTATTACTGATTAAATGCAAGTTTTAATTTTAACAATGAAACCCTTTAAAACGAAATGATAAGGGGCAATATAATAATTTTGAATTAGAAATTTTTCAAAGAACTTTGGATTTTTTTAAGGCAAGATTCCGCTTAGTACAGGTATTACTATGTATAAATAGGTCAATGGAGAGTCTGCATAGTAATATACAAAATAAATGTGCTTTTTGTAAGTTCCATTGTAATAAAAGTGCCCTTTTTTTTCGGGTGTCATTTTTCTCCTTCTCACCACCTAGGAAAAATAATTACATTTAAAATTTTCCGATAACAGGAATTATTTTAGGTACCTAATATATTCTCCTATTGAAAATGAGAAAAATACAATCCATTTCAAATATCTGTGAAGAGTAATACCTCCCTCCCCCCCCCCCCTCACTTTATCTCCCACAAAACTTCCAGCGTCCATCGGCCATAAAGAGATAAAAAGGATTTAAACTTTACAACAATAAGTTCGCAACTCCGCGGGACACAAGTTGAACATTCTTAGACCAGATGGAAACTAAGCACTATTTTTAATAATTTCGAAATGTATTCATGTATTTTTTCTTATATTTAGTACAGTAAGACTCCGTATTTTTTCAAAAATTCTTTGGAGAAATTGAAAAAGAATATTTGTAAAAAGAAACAGGAGCTAAAAATCATGTGTCTAGCATAAATTATGAAACACTTTCCAATACATTCAGAATATTGAAACAAAACTTTACAGCTTATTACGGAGAAAGGTGGTGTCTAAATAAATAAATTAGAAAACACATAACGCATTTGAAAACCCAATTTCTGCAATTGCTGTCAGTTAGTTGGAAAAATATCTATTTTTTGTGCAGCCCTGTATATGCTCTATAACTTTGTATGTATGTATGCAAAAATTTAGTTCCGCAGGAAAATTCCCATTCAGCAATTTCTGTCAATAAACGGAATTGTACTTGCGATAGTGATTCCCAGTATATGACCTATTGAATTTATAAACACCACATAATATAAAAAAAAATAATAATAACAACAGTCAAATTTAAAAACGTATACCGCAACTGATAACGAACTTATAGCAATTATTGGTCATAGGCCAAATTTTTTTGTGTGTCCCTGAAAATGAAATATAAATTCTATGCACATCATATTCTACAGTAACAACCTTAGTGAAATATAAAAATTCCAATATGTTTAAAATAGTGTAATATCATTAAACTACACCATACACGATTTTTCTAATTCACCGTAATGTGACGGCATTCTTTTGCGTGTCCCTGTAAACGAATCTTACATGCTACACATTTCATTTTCAATAATGAACATGCCAAATTAAACAAAAATAACATATATCAATTTTATGGCAATTGGACTAAATTTATGTGAATTAGAGCACGGACAGAAGGAAAGACAGACAAACCGAATTTATAAACGCTTTTCAACTATACTGGAAAGAGTTAAAAAAAAAATCAAATGACACTTTTTATCACTTTTTAAGATTTATCCTTTTTTTAAGTTTTAGGATTTGGATGAAACCAGTTTTAATTTTCCTTCTCAAGATATTTTTATTTTTTTCATTTAATTTTTAAACAAATAATATTAATAAACAAATAGTAGTAATTATTATCTCTGCGTATTTGTATGTATGGAAACTTTGAAAACTTTCTCCAGCATAAAAAATAAAAGCTCATAAAAATAAGAACGAAGAATAGATTGTGAGAATAGATTTCAAGAATAGATTGTGAAATACTTTCCAACACATTTATCTATCTATAAAACTGTACTGAAATTTTACCGGTAAATAAGGCGCAAGATATGTGGCAGGAAGATATGTGAGTAAACAGTATGGTAAACATATAACACATTTAGAAATCCAGTTTTATCAATTACCTTCTATAATAATTAAAAAAAATAGTCAATTACGCAACCCAAACGGCCATGTATCTTGTTGGTTTGCGTATCCCTGTATAAAATTTTTTATGTTCCACAAACTTCTATTGGCATACAAATATAGTTCAGCGAGAAAATGCATCACACAATTAAAACTATTCTCTAAGCAACTTCCATAGTCAGTAATACTTATATTTTTTTTTTCTGCGTTTCAAGTAAAGCAGGTGTATCTGTTCTTTCAACGCGCTACTTTGATAGCTTATGTATAAGAACAGCGAGTTTTATATATTTATGGAATCTTTGACCAAGGATAGTCTTTGGGGTGAGAAGGAAGAGAGTGGGGGAACATAAAAAAAACTTTACATACAGATATTTTAAAGGGGTTGAAATAAACATGTTGACTAACAAACGGAAATTTTATCATCTTGATCTTTACAATGTAGGAGAGGGCAGAGTTAAAGGGGTCGGGGGGTAACAAAGTATGAGTAAAAAATTCAGTATTTAGCGCAAGGAAACACAATTTAGGCAATACATTGCCTAAATAAAAATGTTTTACAAAGATCTTTGAAAATAAAGTTTAATATATAAAATTATTGGTTATGGTGGTCCATTAAATACATATATATATATATATGTATATTACATATATATTGTCAGGGCCCGACTTATGTAGGTGCATGCGGGGAAGCTTCCCCGGGTCCCCCTTTTTAGGGGACTCCCATGAGAGTAGTCAGGATATTATTTAAATGGTGTCAAATGTTTAAAATTAAATAAAAGTGACCAAAATTCATACATTTTCGAACTTTTAAGAAGGAAGTGCGGTCCCCTTCCCCCCTCCGCTTTCAGTAACCTCTCCACCTACGCAAATATCATTAGAAAACTAATGATTAATATTTTATTATGACAATTTAGTATTCTATAGTTTTCAAAAGCAATTCTTTATTAACGTTTTTCTCTTAACGTGGCAAGTTAAAACCAATACTTATAACCAATTTGGGACGTTTTCTTTTAGACATCTTATAACGTACGTAGATAAGCAAAGTAAATGTTTGCAAAGAAATACTCGTATCAAACAATCTATCATTTTTTTTCTACTATTTTCCTACAAGTATTTTTTTCTTAAAGTTTTGATTATCTTTTTGTGACACTCTGTATACAGATGTAAGCAGTACCGGATATAAAACTTATACATATAATACAATAGTATGAAGTTTATTACTAGCTACTTCCACATTATTCACAAAAAAATCTATAGATAGATAGATAGAGGGGGGGCAGAATGATTCTTACCTTTCCCCCCCATAGCCTAAGTCGGACCCTGCCCTGTATATGGTGGTTAATTAATGCTCTTCCGCCTGCCCTACCGCTAACTTTTGTAAATATTATTTAGATGAAAAAAAATTGCTCGTTTAACAATAAAAACTTTGACACATTAACGAATTAATATATAAGTGCAAAAGCTTGACAAATGCAGGTATGACTATGTAAATGATTTGAGAGCAAATGTTTTTTGTTTTCTTTCACTTTTTCTTTTTTTCACTTTTCGACAAATAAATTACATGAGAAATACAAGCGTTTTCCCATTGTAACCTTTATCGGACTTCCGTGTGCAGAATTTTTTTTTCAAAACGCCAACTTTAACAGCATTTTCTAAAAGACTTCCTTCCTATGTTTATCGAAAATTGAAAAAAATTGTTCGACTTTATAGTTTCTGAATAAGAGTACCTGCCAATTCCATGTGTTTATGAACAAAACTGAATTCAGGAATGTGTCACAAAAAAAAATCAATTTGGAAGATTATGCAGTTTTTGTACGGGGCATTCGCCCAGAGTCCCCCAAATTTAGTGCCATTGACCTTGAAGCAATTGCAATAAGTTGGATTTATATGATGTAACAATTATCAGTCAGCATGAGCAGGAAAGAAATCAACATTAATTGTAAAATATATTTGTGATCTCTAAGTAATCTATAATTAACTAGTATGTTGTGGCCATCACAAAACTTCTATCAATGTCAATACTTCAAAATTCATTCAAACTTGTCAATACTTCAAAATTCATTATCACAGTGCATCTATGCTCATCATGAGGATTCTAAAAAGATGAAATTCCGTGCATTAGTTCTTGAGATATTACTGCCCATGAAATCGTGTAAATCCATCAAAATGCAGCATAGCAGCGCCACCTATTGGGTGATTTACACCAGACCCTAATTATCATCCACATGTGTCAATGTCTAACTGAATATGAAGTTCGGGGAAAATCCGTGCATTAGTTTCTAAGATAGGGCTATTGCGCAAATCATGGCAAATGCAGCATAACAGCGCCACCTGTTGAGCGATTTACACAACCACATAATCAGTATCAACATTTATCAAGGTGTACTTGAATCTGAAGTTTGATGAAAATTCGTGCATTAGTTCTTGAGATAGAGCTATTGAGGAAATAGTGCAAAATGCAGCATAGCAGCGCCACCTATTGGGCGATATTCACCAACACGTAGTCAGCATCATTTCATATCAAAGAGTAACTGAATCTGAAGTTTGATGAAAATATGTCCATTAGTTCTTGAGATACAGCGATTGAAAAAATCGTGAAAAATGCTGTATAGCAGCGCCACCTGTTGAGCGATTTGCACCAAAATGTACAAAATGTCAATTCATATCAAGGATTAACTGATTCTGAAGTTTAGTGAAAATTGTTGCATTAGTTCTTCAGATACCGCTATAATGGAAATTCTGAAAAGTGCAGCATAGCAGCGCCACCTGTTGAGCGATTTGCACCAAACACAAACAGCACTAATTCATATCAAAGTATACATGAATCTGAAGTTTGTTGAAAATCCAAGCATTAGTTGTTGAGATAGAGCTATTGCGGAAATTGTAAAAAATGCAGTATAGCAGCGCCACCTGTTGAGCGATTTACACCAAACTGTACAAAACTTCAATATATGTCAAGGATTAACTGAATCTGAAGTTTGATGAAAATCCGTTCATTAATTCTTGAGATAGAGCCACTGCGGGAATTGTAAAAAATGCAGCATAGCAGCGCCACCTGTTGAGCGATTTGCACCAACATGTAATCAGTATCAAGGCTTATCAAGGACTAACTGAATCTGAAGTTTCATGAAAATCCGTGCTTTAGTTCTTGAGATAGAGCCATTGCGGAAATCATAAAAATGCAGCATAGCAGCGCCACCTGTTGAGCGATTTGCACCAACACGTAATCAGCATCAAGTCATATCAAGGACTAACAGAATCTGAAGTTTCATGAAAATCCGTGCATTAGTTCTTGAGATAGAGCCATTTCGGAAATCATACATAATGCAGCATAGCAGCGCCACCTGTTGAGCGATTTGCACCAAAAACTAATCAGCATCAATTTGTATTAGGGACTAACTGAATATCAATTTTTATTAAATTCCGTGCATTAGTTCTTGAGATAGAGCGCCCACAAAATTTGTGTCACATACACACAGACAGACAGACAGACAGACAGACAGACAGACTCACAGAGTCACAGACAGACATTTTGTAAAAACATGTTTTTCGGGTTCTCTGACCTCTAAAACGTGTAAATCCGTCGAAAACCGGAATTCGAAAATTTTCATGAATCCAATACTTTCTTCTTCTAAAGATAGAAGAAAGTAACAAGTTGGAAATTGCTCGTCAAACGTGGCAAATGAGGTGCGTTCGTACTATAACTAATTTTATAATTATTTTTTGCACCCCATATTGTACTGAATGTATAACCTTTTGAACTTCATAAAGCGCATAGTCTGATACATCATTAAAATGCACTTCCAATATTTTTTTCCCATTCCCCGTAATGTAACGGAACACTTTTGACTGTCCCTGTAATTAAACTATACATCCGATTTTCCCAAAATTTGAAATAGCTCAACACAATTTTGCAACAATTATATCTTTAAAATTTCAGACCATTCGGAAGGCTGTAATATCATTAAAATGCACTTGCAATAATTTTTCCCATTGGCCGTAATGTAAAGAAAAAATTTTGACTGTCCCTGTAATTAAACTATGCATCCGATTTTCCTAAAATTTGAAAGGGCTCGACAAAATTTTGCAACAGTTATATCTTTAAAATTTCAGATCATTCGGAAGGCTCTAATATCATTAAAATCCACTTGCAATAATTTTTCCCATTGGCCGTAATGTAAAGAAAAACTTTTGACTGTCCCTGTAATTAAACTATACACCCGATTTTTCTAAAATTTGAAAGGGCTCGACAAAATTTTGCAACAGTTATATCTTTAAAATTTCAGATCATTCGGAAGGCTCTAATATCATTAAAATCCACTTGCAATAATTTTTCCCATTGGCCGTAATGTAAAGAAAAACTTTTGACTGTCCCTGTAATTAAACTATACATCCGATTTTCCTAAAATTTGAAAGGGCTCTACAAAATTTTGCAACAGTTATATCTTTAAAATTTCAGATCATTCGGAAGGCTCTAATATCATTAAAATGCACTTGCAATAATTTTTCCCATTGGCCGTAATGTAAGGAAAAACTTTTGACTGTCCCTGTAATTAAACTATACATCCGATTTTCCTAAAATTTGAAAGGGCTCGACAAAATTTTGCAACAGTTATATCTTTAAAATTTCAGATCATTCGGAAGGCTCTAATATCATTAAAATCCCCTTGCAATAATTTTTCCCATTGGCCGTAATGTAAAGAAAAACTTTTGACTGTCCCTGTAATTAAACTATACATCCGATTTTCCTAAAATTTGAAAGGGCTCTCCAAAATTTTGCAACAGTTATATCTTTAAAATTTCAGATCATTCGGAAGACTCTAATATCATTAAAATGCACTTGCAATAATTTTCCCCATTGGCCGTAATGTAAGGAAAAACTTTTGACTGTCCCTGTAATTAAACTATACATCCGATTTTCCTAAAATTTGAAAGGGCTCGACAAAATTTTGCAACAGTTATATCTTTAAAATTTCAGATCATTCGGAAGGCTGTAATATCATTAAAATGCACTTGCAATAATTTTTCCCATTGGCCGTAATGTAAAGAAAAACTTTTGACTGTCCCTGTAATTAAACTATACATCCGATTTTCATAAAATTTGAAATGGCTCGACAAAATTTTGCAACAATCATATATTTGAAATTTCAGACCATTCGGTTGGGTAGTTTTTGCTCTGTTACATGCGGACAGACGGACGGACGGACGGACGGACGGACAGACGGACAGACGGACGGACAGACGGACTGAACGACGACTATAGGTGCTACGTATTTATATAATTACGAACGCACCTAAAAATGGATATTTAAATACGTTAAAATAAATGTGCATTATACAGTATTAGTGTAGTTTAATGCATTAAAATAAATGTTTTCTTAGTTTAATTCTCATGGTAACGAAATGAAAAGTTCAATCATCAAAATCTAGTTTAACTTTTTTTTTCCAGTTTCAATACATTCATTTCATTATGATTGTTTTAATCATACTTATCATATAGTATTAGCATTAATTCTGATCATATAGTATTAGTCTATATGAGATATATTTATAAAAAAATAGATTGCCATGATTTAATTTGTCATTTAACAAACATGATTGTACAAAGTAAAGTAATAATAATAATAATAACAATAAATTTAAAAAGATAATGCTTTCATTTGCATTATTGTAAGAATCTTTTAGATAATGATTCTTCCCTGTTTTTAAAGACATATACTTACACTTAATCATATCTACTGCTTTAATTGCATCCATTCTATTGATATTTTTGAATAATTCTATACTTGTACTGTTCATTGGTATCTTTTTAAACAATATATAGTTACACTTGAATATTTTAGGCTAATTGTGAGCTTGGTGTGCCATCGCGGAAAAAGTCTAGTACTGCTTTTCCATCTGACCTTTGTAGATATTACTTGCATTGCCATGAAATCGATATATGATATGGAGGCCTGTTCACTATTGGAAATAGTGAGTGTGGCCTTTATTGTTGGTTTACATGGATGTATAAAATAATTCGAATAAACTCGAATTACGGTCTAGATCGATATATGCTTGTAGTACTTTTTTTTTATAGTAGTATATTATTCCAACCGTAATAATTGATACACATTGCTAATGTGCACTGCAGTCTGTTTCCCATAAAAATTAATAGTAATAATAATGCGCGTAGTGTTTACTGATCATTAACAGAGGAATTCCAAGACAACCGAAGAACAGTGCACTAAAAAAGGACGGTTGAAAAAGGGCACTTTTGTGAATATTTAAAATATTTTTTAGTAAAGGGTGGATTGCTGAAATTAAAATAATTTTAATATCTATAAAGAAAACTGTCTTATTTTGAAATTTGGTTTTCACACTCGAGTTCAAAATTTAATAAAACATTACTTTCGTTATATCTTTCTTAAGATAAGAAAAAAAAAGAAAAAAGATGAAGAAAAAAAAAGTTTTTACTTTCCAGTTCTTTTTTTTTTTTTTTTTTTTTTTTTTTTTTTGCTTGCGCGTAAAAAATTAGAGGAAAATCAAATGATTAAGAGGAAGAACGATAATAGTCCAATTGTGGGAAATTTTGTATGACAGTTTTATTTAATGGCTTGAACGACGTAATATCGTTTGCTTATCTTAGATAGAGGAATAAGATGAAATAGTCCTTTGACAATGTAGTTAAAGATAGGTCGATACACAGCTGAAGATCGTATATTCACAAATGTAAATTGAAATATAGCTCTGAATAAACGGTCTATGACTATCATAAATTTTCCCTTCGACCTACAGATCCCATTTTTGTAATATGTCTGTTAAATTGTATTAAGACAAGCTTAATAAAACTAGTTTCTAAATTATTTAGATTTTACAATTTTCCTTGTGTATTAAATTTTTCCATTTCTTTAAAAACTGTTATTGTATGCAGATTTTTCAACAGAAAAAATATTTTAGAAATTCTTTGAAAAATCGGGTCAAGCCGAACCGGACCCGCAAGAGACAAAACCTAACCCGAAACAATGGATATCAACCCGATTTGCAGCAAAATTGTAGAAGTTAATCCAACCCCCGACAAAAAAAGAAAGGTTTCCCGACCCGATGCAGGACTCTACGCCATACTCAATAAATTTAGATCCTAAGTATTATTTAAATTATTTTCGAGAAAATATTTTCATTTCTGCTGTGCATTCCTTAAATTTTGTTTTCTTTGTTGAAACTTCAAAATTTTGACTCCCACTTATTGTTACCCCCCTCCATACACACACACACACACACACACGTACACCCCGCTCTTAACTCTGCTCCCCTCTTACATTATAAAAATCAAGATAATGAAAAACCTTCACTTTTGAAAAAAGTACTTTTGTTTATGTTTTGACCCCTTTAAATGTATGTAAAAATTTGTTTCTTTTAATTCCATGTCCTCCCCCTTTCTCTTCACCAAAAGGCTGTCTTTGGTCAAAGTTCCCATAAATATATAAAAGTTAATAGCCTTATACATAAGCTATCCATGTACTAAATTGAGAGAATCTATAGATTGTATTTTCTGTTTACCACCCCGCCCTTTCTAGGGGCTTACTAATGAACAGCCGGCGTCTCCAGCAGAATATATTTTTTCAATACACAGCACCTATTTGTTAGTGTCCTTTAAGTGTAACGCTATGTATAATATACTTTTTTGATATCAATAATAGATATGCGGATTTAGCACGGGCTTTAGTTGAAGCTTAGAATTAGTTTTCTATAACTGAAAATATATGTAACTTTAATAACTAATAGATCTGAATTTTAGGTTCATCTAAGTATATATAATAATTATTATTTTTACCACTGATTTTTTTTGCTAAGACCTTTTCACCGTTGACCTTTTTACCTAAATTCATTTGAAATAGAGTATCTACATTAAAATATACTGCAAACGATTTTCCCGCGTAGATCATTATGCAACGGAATTCTTTTGTGCGACTCTGGAAATGAATAATAAATTCTTTGCATTTCATATTCTACAGAAAGCATGTTTTAGTGCTGCACTTGAAACGATTTTTTCCCATTGGTCGTAATTTAACGGCATACTTTTGAATGCCCCTGTAAGGGAACTGTACATGCTACATATTTCATTTTCAATGGTGATCGTGCGATAGTAAATGTCAATAACACACAAAATTTCAGGGAAATCGAATTATATTTGCGCAAGATAGAGCACTGACAAACAAACTGAAGTCATAAACCCTTTTCAACTATGTTGGAAAATGTAAAATAAATAAATTCCTCATAATTTAGAATTACAAATTGTCATTAGTGTGTGACTTAATCGGAGAAAAATTTTCTTGATTTTACGATATCGGAGGTAACATGCGCATATCAAATATCACGAATTTGATTTTTTTTAAAGTAGACCATTGAAAGTGATTATTTAAAAGTATTTAGGTAGAATAACTAAATTACTAAATTCTTCTATAAGCACGCTTGCGGAATGGGGCAGAATTTGATAACATACAGAAAATGTGCAACAAAGTTTTTATTATTAAAAATAACCATAAGTTTAATAATAATTCTTAGGCTACAATAAAGATAACTCTTCGGCTATCAGTTTTTATTTTCCGTTGGGGAGGGGGGGGGGGGGAGTTATTCTAAGATTTCTGCTGTGATG
The DNA here is from genome assembly GCA_963932465.1 of Maratus speciosus. NCBI lineage: Eukaryota > Metazoa > Arthropoda > Arachnida > Araneae > Salticidae > Maratus > Maratus speciosus. The sequence continues at coordinate 249,593,372 of OZ010799.1, forward strand.
TCAGAAAAGATTTTTTTTTTAATGATGCCCTACTTTATTTTTATATCAACAATCTTTTATGTTACATTGTGCAATATTCATGATTTAATAATTATTGATTAATACTAATTTTAAAAGAACTAGTTTAAAACATAAACATTTCATAATCCTTTTATTAAATAAGCGACAATGAAAAAAATATGTAGCAAGCTACCACTATTTGGAATTTTACTGTTCCTGTGAACTGTTTTCTTTATAAATCATCTTTACAAGGGAAGGGGTGGGGCTGTCAATCATAGTTTTCTCAAAGCTCAAAGCGTCACTTGCAGGTAGTATTTCGATGTCATTCATGGGTTGCAAGAGTTTGGATTAGATAACAATGGGAGATATTTACTCTCTTTCAAACCTTACTTCAAAGAAAACTCATAGAAACTTTTAAAGTATCATTGGAATTAATTACACTGGAATATTTGGTCAACTCTGTTGTATTTAGTAGAATGATTAGGTAAAAAATAATGATAATTGTAGATATCGTCCAGGGAAGTGTAGTCTCATAAGCATTTTTCTGGCTACACCTCTGGTTCTTCTCTGTGAAACACAACTGTGAGAATAAATAAGATTTAGGGCTTTTTAATATGGCAGTTTTAATGTAAGAGTCGCTATATTGGGACTCGTTATATAAAGAAAGCACAAATAATACACAATGTTTTTAATTTTCCAAGCGGACACAGCCAGTGATATAAACATAAGAATGGTTTTTGGATTCTCTCCCCCCCCCCCCCCCTCAACTTTCAAAAGAAATCAAGTATCCAGTTATTCAAAAATATAAGTAGGTCGAATATAATGAAAACCACACATATAAATATGTGTAAAAATACACCTTTATTTATTTTTTAATGCAAGTAAAAACAAGGAAGAGTAACTTTTGTTAAGATTATCTGTCTTTAATGCATATGAATGCATTACCTATCTTAAAATGATTATTATTGTTTACTTTGCTTAATCATATTGGTGAGATGATAGGTTATATCTCCCAACCTGAGAAGTACTGTGTAAACATCATTTTATTGATTGAAATAATTCTTTCATGGCAAATCTCTTTGTATGTAAACTGCCATATAAACAAAAGGAAAATCGAGATAAGAACAGGGAAAAAAAAAATTATGATACGTTTGTAGAGATTTTGAAAAACAGCCTTCACGGTAGAATTATCATTAACTTTGTCTCATATGATTAAGGAAAAGTTTCAAATTGAAAAATAAAATTACTTTACTTTTGCTCTAAAATATTAAAAAAGCATTGCAGATTACTGCGAGCAATTGCACTTAATAAAGCCGTCTATGATGTTTAATTGCGTGGAGTTTTTGATCTACTTCCAACAATTAATAGGCTACTTCACTCACGCGAAAGCACCCGCTCGCTAATGTTTATTTGGTGGAAGAATTTTTTTAAGATACCTCGTTTTTATTTCCATTTTTTTAAACGAATCTTTTGCATTGGCTACCTAATATCGATCTATAGAAAGACCGTTTTTTTCTTTTTCGATTTTGTTTAAAGTTTTTTTTTAATTTATTTAGGATACATTTACTTTCGGAACCGGTTTCGAAAGTAAAAGTATCCCCATTAAAAAACCTTGCAAATAAAATAGAAGGAGTAAAAAAGTCCTTTGTACAGATCGATCTCAGCTACTCAAATCAAAGAAAATCGTTTAAAAATACTGAAATGCAAGCACGCTATCTTTAAAAAATTCTTCCTTAGGAATAATATTGAATCTAGGAAAAAAGGTGACCGGAAAAAACATGACAGAAAAAACAAGAGCGGAAAAAACGGGATAAGGAAAAAACGAGACCGGAAAAAACGTGACAAGGAAAAAAAAGGTGACCGGAAAAAACGTGACAAGGAAGTGTTAAATATTGAACTTGTCGATAAATAAATGCTAAAAACTAAAGTAAAGTTTTTCCACTGTCAGTTTCTTACAGCGTAGGGGGGGGGGGGGCAGAGTTAATGGGTGAGTTTGACAACTGTAAGATTTGGTCCAAGATAATACAATTTTAACATTTCATTAAGAGAAGTTTATTATGACTTCTACAAAAGACAAGTTAGTGCTATCCACGGAGGGGGGGGGGGGGGGGTATTAAGGAAATACAATTTATTGATTCTTTCAATTCGCTATTGATAGTTTATATATGAGTAAAGATGTTTTATAAGGCGGAGGGGGAGGGAAAAAATTACATACACAGCCTGTAAAGGGAACAAAATAAAGACGAAGAGAGGAGGCATTTTCTTTAGAGGAATTTTTTCATTATCCTGCTTTTTGCTCGCAGGCTATCAAAGCCCAAGGATTAATGTGCACGCAGGTTCTGTATGTATGTATGTATGCACTTACGTCTGTATGTACGTAACGCGATAACTCTTAACAGAAACATCAGATTTGCTTTAATTTTTTTTCCAGGTTCATTGTTTCCAAATTCAATATTTAACACTTCCTTGTCACGTTTTTTCCGGTCACCTTTTTTCCTTGTCACGTTTTTTCCGGTCACCTTTTTTCCGTTTACCAATCTACCTATAATGAAATTTAAAACCTATCTACATCGATTCTTTTTCTGGCCCATTCAGCGTCATTATAGACAGGTTTCACGGTGCTACTTTTAAATTATGCTAGAATTTGAATAAAAATTGACATTTGAAAACAATAATAAATAAAAATATTATTTTTGAAGTGTAATGTTAAATGGGATATTTGAGATTTTTATTATTATTACACAACAAAAGTGCTGTAAGTAAAGAAAAAAAAACAGTTTAGTTATTTAGTATTATAGTTAAATGAAAAAAATGACATACATTTGGAAGTAAAAAGGAAAGAAAAGAACGTGTATATTCATTAAAAGAGCAAAATAAATAAATATTACATAATAAATAATGAACATGCAAAATAAATAAATATTATATGGCAAATGATATAAAATAATAATTATTATAGTAATGAATTAGAATCTTATGGACAGAAATAATAAAGTAAAATAAGTAAACGATGATATTCTATAAAATTGCCTAGTATATGGTTCGAAATACAATGCCATTCTTAAGCATTAACAGAAAACGAAATCCCCTAAGGCATTCGACTTAAAATACGGTAATCCAGTTGACAAATAGTCTGCCTAACGCCTATTGTGTGCGTGGAAAGAGGGGGTGATTGATAAACGCCTTCTTTAACTCCCAGTCTCGAGAAGTGGGGGTAAGCAATCACGTGCAAACGCGTTCATAACCATCTACAAGTAGAATATTTTGACCGCCTATACGCGCTTGTGACCATCTACAAGTACCAAAGTCTGACCGCCTATATGCGTTCACGACCACTTACAAGTACCAAAGTGTGACCGCGTATACGCGTTCGTGACCACGAAAGGGTTAAGTTTAATTTTAATTCAGGAATTTCAAAAAACTAAATAACATGAGAGAAAATTGCACTTATATTTTGACAAAGGGGATCTGGAAAATGGATGTAGAAAAAATGTATCTAGCATTACAGTATAACAGTTTGGAACCCTTTCATATTTAGAGAAAGAAGCCGCATGCTATTTTGAGAATATATGTTTTTTCCCACAAGGGGGGCGGGGGGGGGGCACAGACTCGGAAAATACAAAGTTAACAAAATAGATTAAAACAAAGAAACCAAAACAAATTTTGAAAAGAAAGATGTCCTTATTCATAAATTTGTATTCCGGTGTGGGGTAAAGGACACTGCAATAACTTTGAAACGAAAAATGTACGTACTTTCATTAGAAAAAAAAATTCCAATATGAAACTAAACGATTTTTTTTACAAAAAAGAGAAAAAAAGAGGCATGTAGTATAAATTTGGTGCCCACTCAATTTCCGCGCCTGGCGCGACTGCCCCTTTTCGCACGGCCCTGTATTTGAGATTGTGAAGGATTGTCGCAGCTCCGTACAATGTAATACAGAGGCGGAAATTATGTTTTGTGAGTGGAAATACCTACAGTTCTTCTAAGTATTGTACGTTTTTGCCACGTTTGCGTGATTTCTATTTTTGTGATATTTCGGCATGGCGTGGGCGTCTATCGCATAGCAGCGGTTATACTACGGAACATTGTGAATGGAACTACTAATCCGGACTTTCATAACGAATTTCTTGTCATTTCCTCATCCTATGACGTCAGATTGAAGCAAATTCTGGTTGACTTCTTCGCTTACCTTGATTTATTCCATATTATTTCCATACGGAGCAAGGTGGAATATGCAACTTTGATTGATGATCAAAATGAGGTGAGTGAGGTTTGTATATACACTGTTAAAAATTTGCAGCATTCTGGCAGGTCATTTGACCGTTTTTTCTGAAAACGGTTACACAACCGTAATTTAACACTATTCTGACCATATTATTGGCCATTTTATGGTCAGAATATAGTTAAATTATGGTTATGAAACCGTTTTTTGAAAAAACGGTCGAATGACCTGCCAGAATGCTGCAAAATTTTTAACAGTGTAGAATATTATCTTGATTAAGGCCTGACCAAAATAATTTGTTAAACTCAACTTATTTTTCTATTTTTTGCTTTTCAAAGTTCAGAAAATCTGCTCACTCTATCTTCAATGAAAGTGGTTTAGCCCGATTTCAAATGAAAATCAAATTTCAAATTAATTGCATAAAAGGCGCAAAAGCCAATATAGTGAAAAAGATTCCATGCCGGAACTCGAACCCGGCCATCAGTATAGCGCACTAACATTCTACCGACTAAACCAATACCGACCATAAAGAATGAGTGCATAAGATGAGGCCGTTATGTGTGTGTGCCAGCTTGGAGAAAATGTTACAACTATATGTCAAAGTGGCTGCTGTCTCACTGTGTATCATGTTTCACTGTGTACTACTCTCCCCTACATTTATTATTAATTGTCTGCGACTTCTATAACAGAAGGAATTTAGCATAAAAAGTTCAATTAAATATTTTTAAAATACATTTTTTGTGTTTCAAAATACAGGACGTTCATAAAAAATGTCATATAAACTTTAATAGTATCAACTGCAAGCGTTGTAGGGTGCTGGTTCAAGGTCAAAAATAAAGAGTAACTCAAACACTTTGAGGTAAGTGCATGCGCGAATGCTGCTTTGTTAATGACTCGCTTGAAGTTCCCCATGCGCAAAATGTCGACTCCTGAGCGTAAAGCGTTATTGCTGAGCTGAAGATTTAACCCTTCACTGCACCACGTGCCACATCTGGCACATACCTAAAAACACTGTAATTCTTATTACGTGCCACGAATTTGGACAATATGATCTCTATCCCTGATCAAGAACAGTCCAGATAATGGAATAACACTTATTTTGTCCATGTCAAATAGCTGCATTTTACAAAAAAAAAAAAAAAAAAAAAGAATTTGTTCTTCGGAAAAAAAAATTTCGATCAAGCTATTAAGGTAAAATTTACTTTCATTATTTTTACTGAATATTTAAATATATTAATATAAAAAAAGCTGCAGAGTGTTAAGCAGATAAAATTAATTAATTTAAGCTCATTTGGTTGTAAAATAGACCAATGCAATATTTTAAAACATTAATTGTGTACATAGTGTACACGCAATAAAATATTAAATTTTAGCTGAAAATTTGAAAATTAATTTTTTTTTACTATTTTTCCCATTATTAGACCGATATATAGATTTGAAATATTTTTTTTTCATACAAATAGAAAAAATCGTGCAGTGAATGTTTAAAAGCCGTCAGAGACATACTATTTTTGTGTGTGTGTGTGGGGGGGAGCTTCCTTAAAGATCGTTTCTACGTTCCGCCGCTACCAAATCATTTGCCAGAGTTGAGATACAGGATTGAAGAGGTTATTGCTTTCATGACTCCGGACTAGTTAACCGAAGTGGTGGGAAGAATTGGACTTTAGGTTGTATGTGTGCCGTATAACGAAAGATGCACCTATTGAACATTTGTAAGAAAAACTAGCTTGGTATACTTTTAGTTTGATGTTTGATTTGATTTAAATATTCTAAATTAAACTGTTATAATACGCGAATGAAATTGATAAATTATTTTATGGACACCTTGTATACTTCTAGTGAAAGCCAACTTTGCAGGTGTTTATTTTTACTTTTAGATAATATTTAAAAACTAGTTGGATGTGCCAATCCCAAAACTTTCTTCTATCTTATACATCTTAATATTTCAAAACCTAGTTACACATGTTAATACTTCAATATTATTAGTTCAATACTATACCAACTTTGATTTTCATCTTAAATTTCTGCTCAAGTCAATTAAACGGACGAAAAACGAGTTAAACTATATCATGATATTTGTTAAAATTATTAATTTTTCCTTATTCTGTCGTTATCAGCTGTTTGCGAATAGCCGGCATAGCAGGAAGCGAGTTCCCGCCGCTGCATGAGCCGCCGATGCACAATAGAACTACGGAAAATCAAAAAAGTATACAAAAATCGCTAGCATGGAGCCCCTTTACCGCGCAATATTTCCAAATTCAAGGAGAACCTGTTGGCCAAAGCCAAAAACAAGCACATACATTTTGGTTCAATTGTATGCATAATTTTATACTCTGTTCGATGGTACAATAATAAAAATGACACAGATATCGGAATTATAGCGCCCCCTTCTTTCGGAATTTTTTCAAGTTCAGGGAGGACTTGTTTGCCATAGCCAGAAACATGCACAAAAAATTTGGTTCAATTATATGGATAACTTCATACACTTTTCGATGGTACAATAATGAAAATGGTACAGACATCGCAATTATAGTGCCCCCTTCCGGCAGAATTTTTCCAAATTCAGGGAAGACCTTCGTAACATGACCAAAAATAAACACATAAAATTTGGTTCAATTCTATGCATAACTTCATACACTTTTCGGCGGTACAATATTCAAAATGGCACAAAAATTGTACAAAAATCGCTATTACAGCGCCCTCTACGAGCGATTTTTTTACAAATTAAGGGAGGACCTCCTTGCCATAGCCAAGAACTTAAAAATTTTTTTTGGTTCAATTCTATGCATAACTTCATACATTTTTCGATGGTGCAATATTCAAAATCGCACAGAAATCGCTATTACAGCGCCCCCTACCGGCAATTTTTTTCCAAATTCAGGGAGGACCTGCTTGCCATAGCCAAAAATTTAAAATAAAAATTTGGTTCAATTCTATGCAAAACTTCATACACTTTTCGATGGTACAATATTCAAAATCGCACAAAAAACGCATTTACAGCGCCCCCTACCGGCGAATTTTTTCCAAATTCAGGGAGGACCTGCTTGTCATATCCAAAAACTTAAACTAAAAATTTGGTTCAATTCTATGCATAACTCCATACACTTTTGGATGGTACAATATTCAAAATCGCACAAAAATCGCTCTTACAGCGCCCCCTACCGGCGAATTTTTTCCAAATTCAGGGAGGACCTGCTTGCTATAGCCAAAAACTTAAAATAATAATTTGGTTCAATTTTATGCATAACTTCATACACTTTTCGATGGTACAATATTCAAAATCGCACAAAAAACGCATTTACAGTGCCCCCTACCGGCGAATTTTTTCCAAATTCAGGGAGGACCTGCTTGTCATATCCAAAAACTTAAACTAAAAATTTGGTTCAATTCTATGCATAACTCCATACACTTTTGGATGGTACAATATTCAAAATCGCACAAAAATTGTTATATCAGCGCCCCCTACCGGCTAATTTTTTCCAAATTCCGGGAGGACCTGCTTGCCATAGCCAAAAACTTATAATAAAATTTTTGTTTAATTCTATACATAACTTCATACACTTTTTGATGGTACAATGGCGACAGACAGACGGACAGACGGACACACAGACAGACAGACATTTTCTATAAACATGTTTTTTGGAATCTCTGACCCCTAAAACATGCAAATCCGTCGAAAACCGGAAGTCGAAAAAAATTTCGATTACAATACTTTCTTCTATTGAAGATAGAAGAAAGTAAAAAAATTCAGAAATTATGTTTGAAGCCATATCATAGTATACCAGTATGGAAGGAATTCTGTACTTATAATGCATGTTTATTATAATGTTTAAAAAGTTATTTACTTAGAAAAAAAAACATTAAAAAAAGACAGGTTTTGACCCTGAAATCAGGGATAAAATAACTCGGGAAAGAACCTTTGTAGTTATTGTAGTTAGTTCAGGAATCACCTTTGATACACCATAATGTAACATTAAAGGAAAAGCATTCATCAAGCAACTATTCTGAAACGCTTTCCAACACATTCAGGGTACTGTAACAAAACTTCATTTTTTAATAAGTTGAAATATTAAATATCTAAGTACACAAATTGTAAAATATAACACATCTGAAAACACAATTTCAGCCATTACCATCCATAGTCGGTAAATTCCCAGATAGCATGAACATTAGCAGCAAATTTGATTTTTTCTGATATTATCTTGCCGTGATAAATTTAAATTGAGAAATTCGCAGCAAATCTTGTGCAAGGTATACCATCACCCACTTGCATGGGTAGTTTGTTGTGAAACTGGTGGCAAGACTGTCTTTAATTCACGAAAGTGACCAAAGCAAAAAATCCTTCTGTTGAGAGAACAGACAATCAGTAGATACACAGAAATTGCAGAAATTTTATTCGGTTGGCACACCTTTTTTGAAACGCTATTCTTCACAAATATAAAAAAAGGCTCGAATTGCAAAGTACAAAAAATAGCCTCGCTTGTTTATGGTGATAAAAACGATGCATGCACCTGAACGGTGCGTATGCATAAATAGAACTGATCAGGTCTATGGACCCCTTCGAAGGGGTTAAACTTATAGTGTAACAATTGTAAACAGTTAATGTGGAATGGAAAGATTACTACTTTGCAGTAAGTTTGCAGTATTTTTGATTACTTGTTTGCCGTTAATTTGCAATAAATGTGATACAGCATGAATTTAACTTGCACGACAGTTAGCTGCAAGTTCAAAGTGTGGTGACTTTGGCGTTTGCGTTATCTTGCTGCAGTCGTGTTATGAACTTTATGTCTTGTCATGCTGCAACTTTGTAGGTTTTCAAAGCAAGACTTCTGCAAATTTTCTGCAAACTAAAAATGCTATGCGGGTTATACGAATTTCTTTGTGAAGCCCTGTATATGATATATTTATTTGTATATATACTACATAATATGCCAAAATTTACTTCAGTTAGGAAGCGCATAAGGCAGTTGAAAATTCCCCTTCAGCAATTTCCGTCAAGAAACGAGAATGTACTCGAATTCTTTTGTATAGCTTTGTATATGAGCTACAGAAATTATATGCAGGAATCTATAGAAATTATACTATACAAGTAATTTGCAAAAGATTAGTTAAATTTAAAAACGCATACCGCAATCGAAAACACACTTCCAGCAATTATTACTAATAGACAGTACTGTAATCAAATTCTTTTGTGTGTCCCTGTAAATGAAATGTAAATATTATGCAAGCCATATTCTATAGTAGGCATCCTATAGTGCACCTCAATGATGTATATCAATTCAATAGGTTTGAAATGGTGTAGCATCATAATAATATCTGCAAATGATTTTACTCCATAAACCATAGTGTAACGATATTCTTCTAAGACATACAACATACTTCTAAGACATACAACATATGCAACATAGTTCATTTTCGATACCGAAGATTCCATGGTAAATCTATATAACATTCACCAATTACAAGAAAATTCGACAATATATACGCGCGTTAGAGTACTGAAAGATAGACAGGCGGACAGACAAACATAATTCATAAACACTGTTCAACTATGTTATGTTGGAAAGCGTTAAAAAATGACCCTATTTTATGTCTCCCTAAAAAAAGGAAGAAAAACAGGAAAAATATCATTTCTTCGATTTTGTCGTTAGAATTTGGAACATCATAATAATATCTGCAAACGATTTTTCTCCATACATAATAATGTAACGACTTTCTTTTAAGCAACCCTGTAAATGAACTATAAATGTTACATATTGAATTTTCAATACCGAACATTTCCATGGTAAACCTAAATAACATTCATAAATTACATGACAATTCGACCATATTTACCTGCGTTAGAACACTAACAGGCAGACACATAAACGGACTGACAAACATAATTCATAAAAACGATTTAACCTTTTATCTACTGAGGTACTTATAAGTAGGGTAAGGTGCCCTATTATCGTCCCCCAGTCACTTTTAGGCCCGTGGAAGTTGAAAATTTCAGTGAAAAACTACCAAATTTAGATTTTACATAGACTAACTACCCACGCACTAGGCAAATATCGTACAAGAAAATTTTAACAATGCGAAAAATTGTTTTTTCAAAAGTATCTAAAAAAATGCAAAAGAAAAAAATGGTCCCAATTTCGTCCCCCCAAAAAATTCAATACACCGAGGCTTAACTTATAACTAAATCAAAATTTATTTCTAAATGTGTAATTTAATTTACATTAAAGTACGGCACAAAGAAATGTACTAATTATCAGTGGTAGAATAATATAAAGAAACATTAGCTATGCAAACATAAGAAAAAAAATTGAAAAAAATCTCATGAAAAAGCATTTCTAATTTCGTCCCCGGGACGAAAATAAGAACTGCAAGGGGGGCGAAATTGGGACCACGCTACTTCCCAATATGACGGAGCTTCAGTTCCCGTAAGAGGAACTGAGCGCCCAAAAACTCCCTGTATGCTACTGTCAGCATCTTCCCAACGTAAAATACATGTAATGAATAAGAAATAAGTACTTACAGTACAGTAAATAATGTTCTACAAACGACGTAATAAGAACTCAGTCTTCTAAAAATAGGAAATTCGCCGTCTTTAATTTATGTATGCGTCTTGGCGAACAAAACTTTCGACACTAACTCCTTTTACCTCCCCTGTGCCTTGCGTCATAAGTGGCGCCAATTTCGCAGAAGCGGAGAAGTTAAGGGGGACGAAATATGAACACTTTACCCTACTATTAAAATAACTAGTTATAAAATTCCTTTAATACATCGATTAGGTGTAAAACAGTTTAGAATGAGTTATAGATGCATTACTTTATCTTGTTCCAAAAGCATTACGGGTTACACAAAACAAAAATATTTTTAAAAGGATGATTTTTTTGCCTTTGCATCTTTTCAGCTTTCTTGCTGTTGAGGGGGGGGGGGGGTGTATTTTTCAATTCGGAAATATTTCTATATTTCTGTTGTAAGAACATTATATTTATACACTTCCTAAGCCAACAAAATATTAAGAAAAATATTTAAAATAAAAGATTTGAGTGGAGTTATAAATAGTGCACAAGATCCCTATAAATTCAAATTTAATGAATCTTTCTAAATCCTTCTAAATTTTATTAAATGATTATGTAAATATTCTAATGTAGTTTAAACAATTCACGAAAAATGCTTTAGAAGATAAAATTTTCATGAATTCATAATTCAGTGCATAAAGGGTTAACTGTTGGAAAGTATTAAAAATTTATCATATTTTAAGTCTTCTTAAAAGAGGGAAGAGAAACGGGAAAAATATCGTTTTTCTGATTTTGTCGTAAGATTTGGAAGAAAGATTGTGCTGTCGGGAAAATGGGCTTTCCGAATGCTCACGGTGTCGGATTTTGTCGCATCTTTTATGGCATTTTTTCCCTCTGGAAATCTCGTAACTCTCCTGGAAATTTATGTGTTTCAAAAATGTATTCATTGAGATGAATGCCGAAATTCTAGAGTCAGATAGAAATCTGTAAATAAAGTTAAAAGTATCATTTTAAAATATATGTCTTAAGTTACTAAAAAATTATTATAAAAAAATTTATTATTATTATTATTACTAGCTGACCCTCCCGGCGTTTCCCAGGCCTGTGATGAATGATCCTTAAATGAACCATAAATTTGTGTGATTTGATATCTTTAACTACATTTTGTCTGCATTTATATTTTTAAAGAAAAAAATCGCGAAAAATGTTGAATTAAAAATATATGCGATTTGGTATTTTAATTTCTACTTAATTTGATTTTTGGAGTCTATGCGTACCAAAAGCCAACGAAACCGCGACGAAACCTTAAGGTTTTTACTGATTTCGTACACATTTTCGTACATTTTATTTCGTAAAAAAATTTCTACCCGTCCGAACGTTTAAAAAATTTTGAAGGTGATGTAAATCTGGTCTATAGAGTTGCTTTATAGGATTGTTTAAAATACGGACGTTTAATTACTTTTAGCGTAGAAAAAATATCGTCTCCGTGAGGCGCGAAGTGGTCTGCTTTCGCCGGTGTATTTCAAAGGGTTAAAATTCATATTTTTTAAAAACCGATTACACCATCCATTAGAGGAAAGTACATAGGAAAATGTAGTAACTTTAGGACCATATTTTTTATTTGCCGTACCTTTAAAATTGCTCCCTGGAGGGGCGTTGCAATAAAGGGGAAAACGTTTTTCGAAAAAATTACCCTTTTTGAATTTTTTTTTTCAAAGGGACAACTGCGACTTTTTTTCGAATTGATTATGGTATTTGAGACGAAAGGGTACGAACATTCAGAATATGAGGTACTCTCACAATCTTTTGACTTTTGGGGGGGGGGGGGGAAATCTGGCGAAATTAAACTTGCTAAAATAACATTTTAATCTGATAGACGAATGCCTTAATGATTCAAAATAAAGAAAAAATGGTCAGCAGCGAAATTTTTTTTACTTAACTGAGGTTTATGTTAAACTTATGTTATGGAAAATTAAACTTTGCGAGTTTAATTTTCCTTACCATTTTACCACTAAAACGTTTTATTTTCTTCGAAATTTTTGCTTATAATGAATTTGCATAGTAGCCACAGGACATTCAAATAAGAAATAATAACAATGTAGTATTTTTAGTACAAAATTTTGGTATAACATTGTCTTAAAGGAGTATTAAAGAAAGGACGGTAAGGTAAAAAAAAAGGGGACGGTATAGGAAAAAAAGGATGAAATGGGAAAAAAGGGACAAAATGGGGAAAAAAAGGACGAAATGGAAAAAAAGGGACGGTAAAGATGGAACGGTAAGGAAAATTACCTCCTATTTTAGGCAAACCATGTTAAGACTAAGTGATAGCCACAATGTTCATTGATTTTTAGAAACAGTTGTTAACATTGGATTAATTTTTTTTTTCTTTAATTTACCTCGAAAAGTGCAGGAATAAACCTTGGGGACGGCAAGACTACCAATAAAGCCACGATCTTGAAAATGATATTTAAATGCTGATTTAATTTCTGCAGTCAATTTTCTGTCAAAGAATTTTAGACATTCTTTCTCTAGCATACTTCTGCATGAGAAAAAACTGGAAAAAATTCTGTGGCTGCATCTGAAGTGATTTTCTGTATAAGTTTAGCAAGAGGTACGGCAAGGATGAAAAACCCAGGGACAGAGTCTAAAAAATAATATCAACCTTAAAAATGTGTGCAGGTTAATTTTTTGCTGCATATTTATATAAAACAATTGTCCCAGTTTTGGAAAAAATTACATTGAATTACTTTTATTGAAACAATTTTATACAGACAGCTGCAAACTTAAAAATCAGCATCGGGAACACAGGACGGTATAGGAGTTTTCCTGGTATTTGAACCCCAACATCGTCGAAAACTTATTTATTTCGTTAATATTGTTATGCAATCATGCAATGGGATGTTCCCCAGTATATGAAATAAAAAAAACACTAAAAAGTGTATTAAAATAAAAATTATTATTCAGGGACATGAAAGTCAAAAGATTGTGAGAATCCCCCATATGTCTTTCAATCTTAACTGTACCTAGCGGTTTGGTCGATTTAGCGTAAAACAGTACTAGTAAAAAACACAAATAAAATCGAAAGTCGGTTGTTTGGTAGCCTCCGATGTGTAAATGGGTTTGTGCGCGTTCGCAAGCGCTGTCCTTGACTGGGGATCAAATGCATGAGTTTTTGATGAGGGTGAGCTGCGATGTTTAATTAATAACTTAACTAAGTGTTAGAAATGTAGCATTCTGAGACTCATGTGCATCAGAAGACACTTTGGGCTACCCTCACAAAACTTTTCAGCCTCGTACTTGCCGTATATTTAGCTAGCCATCGCATACACACACACAGACAGTCACGCATAGCGAGACTTTCTTTTATTAGTAAAGCTATTTTATAAAACTAATGTAGAATATAAAAAAATACTCACTGAAAGCGTGTTTCTCGTGCATAACCAAAATTGTGCATTTGAAAGAAAAATTATTGGGGATTCAATTTGTTACTTAAGCTTGAAAAAAATATTTTTCTGTGACAAAAAATCCCCTCTTAAGGAAGCACATTGAGATAGGTAAAATCTATATATCACTATTTAAAACTTCGAGAGATACGCAATGCAATAAATAATTATATGTAGTAACATAAAAATGTGGTTAAATTACAGCTTGTTTAATTTTGGAATTAAAATAAAAACAGCGCTATATATCTGAAGAATCATTATAGTCAGAAATTACTATTTTACATAACATATTTATGAATAACCAAACAATGCACAGATTTTATTTGCTACTTTTGCAGTAAATTATCTTTAACATTCACTAATTATTATGCATAACACATTTCACACAAAAGAAGCAAGTTAAAATCATGCGTTTTGAAGAATAACACATATTATTTTTCCTGGAGCAGCGTTAAAAGTAGCGTCGGTGTATTAAGCTATTCGCTGTATTGAACTTTTCAAAATGTAACACGTTACGCTATACACCAGGGCTGTCCAACCTTTCAGTAATCGCGGGCGCACTTCATCTAGTGTCAAACAGTGAAGGGCGCCATTATTCACATTTCTATAAACATGGAACAATATTTAATAATAGTAAATAAAGCCTTTGTGCAAGAATCTTAAAAAGCAGAAAAACGACGGTTAAAAATGCACAAATAATACGTAAAAAGCTGCAAACAGCTGTTTCGAATCTACTAGTGAGATTCTTCTTCAGTGCAAGATAGAGCAAGGCACAGCGTGCTAGAAAAAGCAAGGCTGGGCAAAACGACAGAGACGCGCCAGCTTATATACCCGATAAGAATGCGCCAATACGGGTAGCGAATACGGGTATCGTATGCGCCAAAAAAAACCAATGAGAGAGAAGCAGCATGAAACAACTGAGTGGACAAGTAGCGACATCTACCGGAGAACAAGAGAAAAAGAAACCAAAGGAGGGGGAATTAAATTAATGCTTTCCAAATACTTGGAAAATCAGAAGAAATTGATGATTTTCCAAATACTTGGAAAATCAGAAGAAATTGATGATTTTCCAAGTATTTGGAAATTATCCCCGTCTCTGTCGTTTTGCCCAGCCTTGCTTTTTCTAGCACGCTGTGCCTTGCTCTATCTTGCACTGAAGAAGAATCTCGTTAGTAGATTCGAAACAGCTGTTTGCAGCTTTTAACGTATTATTTGTGTATTTTTAAACATTGTTTTTCTGATTTTTAAAGGAAAAATATTACCTCACTATAGGGAAGGATTATCAGTTTGGCTTCCTTTTTATTCAGAAATTCCAAATTCATGCCGGAAATGGTTTATTTATTTATTTATTTATTTATTTTTTTATTATTTATTTTTTTTTTTTTTTTAAGTAATTCTAAAATGTTCGTCATTATAGATCGGGAGGCTGAAATTCCAAGATTAGAAGCAACTCGATCAGGGTTCTCACGGACTGTTTAAGAGCATTAGCAATTTGGCTAATTCGCAATAAAAAACATTCGCTAAATGAAAAAAAAAATAGCAAAATAAATTCGTTGCGAATTATTCAAAATTCGATCTTATGTATACCGTCTTTTTTTTAATGTGTTCTAAAGTAACATAAGTTTTTGTAACTGCTTATATCAGTTTTTGATGAATCAGATATTCATCAAAATTTAATTATATGCTACGGAAACTAGTAAAAAAAAAAAAAACTGTATTCTAAATGTCTTGCGTAATCAAGAAAAAAATTTCAAGTCTGATTTAACGCAATAAAATTTTACGAAATAAACTTCCAATCCCAGTTAACTCATGATTTTAAAATATTGCATCCAATGAATTCTGAAAAATTCAAAATATAAACAACAAAATGTGTCAAAACTTTATTTTTCTAGACTTCTTCGACTTTTCATTGAAGCCCATACTTCAAAGGCAATTTCAAAATATTTACAGTTGCCTATTAGGCACATTAACCCATACTGAAATGACATTTTTGCTTACTGTGGCTTTGGTTGATGCTAAATTTAATTGGTGTTGGGTTAATATCTCTAAAAATAATATAAATGGTACGGTACGATTGAACATAAGTGACATCAATCGTTCAGCAATGTAAATTACAATGTCTCCTGTACTGATGCACACACACATACACACACACAAAAAAAAAAGATGAGAAAAAACTCAAAACTCGCAATTTGGCGAGTCTAATCATCTGTTTACTCGCCAAATGAAATATTTTGTCGTGATTTGGCGCAATGGCGAGCGGCACCGAGAACCCTGACTCGATTACTATATTAAAATGCAACTGGTCTGCCAAATCATATCTTGGTGGAAACGAAGTTTTAAATAATCTTTGAATTTTAGCCGTGAAATCGACGAGGTGAAGGCTTGTGCAGCCGACTCGCAGTCTATTAAATAAAGTACGCATTATTATTCGTAATTTCTGGTAGGAATACAGATTTTCTTATTAAAAAAGGAGGCCATAGAGGCAACCTTGGTAGGGAGTAAGGATATGCAGGCGTCTTATAAGATGCACAAACACGGAACAATGTGAGCAATAAGGCCTTCTACTATGCAGAGCTCGATGTGAAAAATAATTGCAGAAAAAAGCATAAATAATAGTACCTTTAGGGTACTTTTCGGTTGTACGGACACCATTGTCGGCAAGCGTAATAGTTGGAGAAAAATGAAAATCACGTGTATGTAACTCGCATTCAAAAACGAGGTTATCGCCAAATAGTGGTGAAAAAAAATCGCGCCAAACGTATATGAAATCTGTGGCTATAGCCCTTCACCGGCGAAATTAAGCCTGGAGTTCAAGGGGTTAAATAATAATATTTTAAGATTAAATAATAACGTTTCATAAATAGCAAATCACAATGTTTCTCATGATTTACAGTAAAAATCCTTTTCACGATCAGGGTTGAAATAATTGGCGCATTAGCATACATTTTGGCATGGTGTCCGTATAACGGAAAAGTACCAAATTTAGAATTACAGTAAAACCTCCTTAAAGCGATCACGTTCCGTTCCAATAAAAACTGGTCGCTTCGAGAGGTGGTCTCTTAATGGATGTCATGTTTAAATCTGCATTTTAATTGTTCAAAAAAGGTAGCAATTAATGTTACTAAAATTTATTTTTCACACTAGGAAAAAATATAAAAATTTAAGTATCAAAACAAAAATTAATTACATAAGTTAATTACTGCAGAGTTTAAAAAATGAATATATTGACGTTTGCTTTGAATTTACGGTTTTATCTTTCATAACTTTTACTTCCAAGTCCTTTCGAAGTTCAGTAAATAAATGCAATTTTTTTTGGACGGGAAAAAACAAAGACGATGTCATTAATTTATCTATTTCTTTAAGAGTTTCCTAACAGAATAGGGCAGGGAGTTTATTGACCGTCATTCTTAATTCGTCATCAAAGTTAAATTCATTGCCTAAAACGGCACAAAGAAGTTTAAACAGTTGAAAGTTACTGGAATTAAAAAAAAAATCTAAACTTTGTTTAAAAGTTTGATGAATAATGTGTCCTCCGGAATTATTTTTCTAACATAATCTTCTTCAAGCGATCAGGAAAAAACGGAATTCGTTTCATTTTCTTCAAAGAAATGGGTCGCTCTTGGAAGGAGTTCAACTAGGATGGTCTCTGAATGGAGGTAAAATTAGTAATGAGCCTATGGGAATAAATTTCGGTCCATGAAAAAATGATCGTTCAGGGAGGTGGTCGCACAGGGAGGTTTCTCTGTACATTTTCCTGAGAGAGAAGCCTATCAAAATATTTTGTAGAGACAGGAGTCGAAAATTAACTCCGCCTATAATAAAAAATCATGTGGAACGTTAATGATTTTAAAGAAGCGACTTTTAAAATTGATTTTTTATTTTAAAACACTCCTAGTAATAGGAATCATTCGAATGTGGGCCATCAAAATCCTAAAAGTACGCCGCATTGGACAGCCCTGCGTATACACTACCAGATAAAGTACATACATACGCAACGGTACTACAATCCGTGTAGGATTTTGACCTCCCTCAATATATCTCGCCAGACCTTCCGATCTCTGGCCTTTAATTTATAATCTCTATAATAATAGCGTAAGTCATATGACTGTCATCAACAGTTCCGGATTGACCACTTCGCTTTTTATGTGCCAAGCGGCCATTTTGATACTTTAATGTTAACCAGGCGCAGGTTATAAATCGCCAAATATTGTTCCATGGCCATCATGTCATCAGTTTTATAATAGACCATTTCATGCGACTGTCATAAACAATTTTTCGTGTGCTAAATTAAAACAAAGCTTTGATGCTGAAATTAAAGGTTTTGTTTTATGGTATTATTTATTTCTTTTCTTTTTTCTTTTCTTTCCTTTTTTTAAAGAAATAATTGAGATTCATAAATTTTAAATATTTCAGTTTTAAATTACAGTTATGTATTTTAAATAAAATAAGTGAAAGTATTATATTTTAAATGAAATTAATGAAATATGAAAAAATACGACGGGAACAATGTTTGACGAAACCAGCCCCCGGTAACATAAAAATACCGAGTTCATGCTTTATGTATTCAGAATCTTCCGATTCTGATTTCGCGAAGGATTGAGCAAGTAAATTAAATTATGAATAAAAGTAAATTTTATACAATATTTTGCATTCATTTAAAGAAGACCAAACTGGTCGCCAAGGGTGGCTAGTTTATAAAATGATTTTGTGTTAGATCTTTCTCTACCTCTTCTATCCATCTCTTCCTGGGTCTACCAATACTTCTTTTCCCTATTAATTTACCATTACACATCTTCTTTGTGCTTCTCTCATCCCTCATTCTGATTAGATGACCCAACCATTGCATTCTTCTTATTTTAATAGTATTTATTATATCTTTCTCATTATATAATTCTTCAGTCTCCATATTTGTCCCGATACACCATGTATTGCCTTCCTTAATAGGTCCAAAAATTTGTCTTAGGATCTTCCTTTCCCAAGTAATAAGTAACTTTTTATCTTTTTGTGTAGTGGTCCAGGTCTCACCACCATAAATTACTATTGTTTTTATAACAGCTTTATAAATTTAAAGTTTAGTTGTTCGGGATATTAGAGATTATTTTAGAATGTTTCGAAGAGAAAAATAGCATCTATTTCCTGCTGTAGTCGAGTTTTAATCTCTGCTTCAACCATATTAGCCAGATAAAGTAGCGACTACTCTAGTTTCACTATAAGCATAGAAGGATGTTTTTTGCTGCGTTCGTAATTATATAAATACGTAGCTCCCGTAGTCGTCGTTTGATCCGCCCGTCTGTCAGCATATAGCAGCGCAAAAACTACTCAATCGAATGGTTCCAAATTTAATATATATAATCGTTGCGGAATTTTAACGATTCATTTCAAATTTTATGAAAATCGAAACAAAACTTTAAAATATATTAATAAAAGTTGTCTTCATTCTATTAAATCCTATCATGCGTAATTAATTCAATGATATCCCATGACAGATAATGATTCTAGGTTGTCATAGTGATTAGTCTATTAAATCCTATCATACGTAATTAATTCAGTGATATTCCACAATAGATAAGGATTGTAGGTTGCCATGGTGATGACGTCCTATTTAAGATGAAATCCTATTATTTCCATATTACTGAATTTAATATATATAATCGTAATAAATTTGTATTCATGTATTTTTGCATAAGAATGAACAGCTATTGCACCAAGATCTGAAGATTTATAAAAACTAGTTATAGTACGAACGTTCCTCATTTGCCACATTTAATGTACAATTTCCGTCTTGTTTTTTACCGTACCTCATTTGCCACGTGTGGACATCTTTCGACTTGTTTTTTTCTGTACCTCATTTACCACGTTTGATGTACAATTTCCGACTTTTTTTTTCTGTATCTAAAATGCAGTAAATTAAAATCTAGTAATTTTACTTTAGTTTGTAACCATCATTTACTTATTTGATGACAATATCCAAATACAGTAGAGCGCCGATTATCCGAACATGTCGGGACCGACCCTAGTTCGGATAAGCAAAAGTTCGGATAAATGGACAGACAATTTAAGGGATGTTCCTGACTATACTAAAACGTTCACACTATATCAAGGATTAGGCCTGGCAGCACCAGTTAATGCTGGCGTGCTTAAATTTATTTATTTATTTATTTATTATTAACCATTTGGAAAAATGGTTATTGTCCTCGTCAGGGTAGGAAATCAAAAGCATATCTGAAGGTTTTTATTGGTTTAATCCGCATTTTATTCGTTTTCTGATTGGTCTATACAATAATCTGTATTTCCCTTTACTTTCAACAGAGATGGATTACTTCTGTTGCCACTATGACAAAAAAGTAATAAAAACTACAAAAAAAAAAAAAAAAAAGGAATAACTCAGAAACAAATTGAGATACAGCTTTCAAACAAATTGCATTTAAAAGAACATTTTTTTCTCTACACGACGGTGTAAAAAGTAATATTGTGGGATGTTTAGAAGTTTAAGAATGAAATTTCGTTTAAAATTGATCGTCATATTTCTTGGAAATTTGACGATGGAAAAGCCTTTTCCCGAACAGCCAATGAAATGATTGGATAATACGTAAGTTTCAGGTGGATAATACGTAAGTTTCTAAAAAAGAAAAGAAAAGAAAACAACATATACACTAAGCAGAAATATATGATCTGTGTATGCGGATTTCACCGCAATGGAATGTATTTGCTAAACGATTGAAAATTAGCCGAAATTTTCGGTAAAGCAGTGAAAAGAAATCTTTCTTTAAAGTTTGAGAAACACATTTCTAAGTTTTAAATTAGTGTAATCCAATTTAATAATGAATTGTACAGTAGTTATCTTTTAGTTTGCTGTATAGCACAAATGTTTAATTTTTATGAAAGAAACATTTAAACTAATTCAGTAAGAATTACCTAATAAATGATAGGAAAAAAAAGGTATTATAGACAATTTAAATACAAATGTATTTATTCGCCGCATATATCTATTACTTTTTAATGACACTAGTAACCATTGTTATTTTCTTTCAGGAAATCTGACGAGTCGCAGGCGATTTTTGTCACTTGCAATTTTTACGTGTCATAACACTATTAATGTTTAATTCGTGGCGTACGTAATGTATGATCAACTCCGTGCGATTTTTTATGTCTTAAATTTTAGTCTTTGAAAAAAGCATTTTCCAAATGGTCGTTGTAATTTGTTAAATTGCATTTTTTTGTTATATTTTTTTTTCATTTAAAATTTTCTTTTCCGTTTTTTATCATTTTCTGAAATCCAGAGATTATAATTTAAGCAAAAAGGCTTTTTGCTCACTTCAAAGATGACGTTTTTTTCAATGCTGCCATATCTCGAATTCTTTTTAAATATGCTTTAGTTGAATAGGATCAGAGTTCTTTGCCGTTTGAGCCATTTCATAGCTGTTTTTAAACATTCCAAGGTTTCGTTATGTGATGGACCTGGGTCATTTTCAGAGCATTCATTTTCATTTTGAATTTCATCCAGAATCTCATCATAATTTAACACATTCACGCCGGCTTGCATCACCGGTGGGTCACGCCTGACTGCCGCATCAGTCGGCGTGCATCACCGGTGGGTCACGCTTGACTGCCGCATCGGGCGGCGTGCATCACCGGTGGGTCACACTCCACTGTTCCATAGAAGGCGTGTACTACAGGTGGGTCACACTCGACTATGCCATAGACAGCGTGCACTACAGGTGGGTCACACTTGAATATTCGAAAATTCAGTAGTAAAAACAATTTAATATTATAAATCTTATACATTCACGATGGAAAAGACTATTCTCGTTTTCATTCAAAAGATATCATTAACTAAGGGCGTGGCTTCTACCTTACAGAAAATGCCTTTATATGATGTTGTCCATATTTCTTTAGATTTTAAGACATTTTATATTAAATTCGTACATATGCAGTCAATAAAATCCTGTCTCTAATTAATTTGCTTACTCCTTACGAACTTTCAGACATTCACAATCAACTCTGCTTGTTATATTTGAGTTCAATGTAATAAATATGAGGTGGGCGTGTCATTACATACAGTGTCTGAATAAGTGAAAGTACCACGCCGCCAGATGAAGCAAAAGATGAATTCAAGAGCCGCCTCACAGCGAAAAACATGAATATAGGCGCCGGCGTGAACGTGTTAAAATCTGATATCCAGACTCATGTATACGCCACTATTTAACTATTCGTTAATTTCAGTTTCTTCATAGCTTAGGATTCTTCGCATCTCCTTTATAGTTCTACATTCCTCATTTTCAGATTCACTATCAGTTTTTTTCTTTATTTAAAATTTTATTCCAAGCCTTTTTTAATGTTGAGCATTTTACTAGATTACAGGAATCAGCAGCCATTATACAACATTTAAGTATTGCGCGGGAGCGCAATACTTATTTATTTCCAGTGCCACTTCTCAAATGTTAATTTAACGTAGAAAAGCCTATAGAGATCATAACTTTTTCATTTTTTCTTCCCACCTTTTTGTCCCTGATGCCACTCATTTTTTGTTCTTTACTATTTCTAATGATATTATAAATTTAAAGCGTAAAAACGTTTGCCTGACGTCAGGGTCAAAACGAATGATAAAATGCCTTTGCATATGATTGAATTATAATCCAGAGAGAAACATGGGAACAATTTGTTTTACATTATTCAAATATTTTTCTTAATGATTCCAAATTTGGCTTTTTTTCATTGAGAATCAACGGACATTTTTCATAGAAAATGTAACACTTTCTCTTCATTGTTGCAAAAATTTCAAAAGCCGTAATAATAATTTATTTATTTTTAGTTTCCACGTGAAATATTATATTGAACCTTTTTTTTTTTTTTTTTTTTTTTTCCAAGAATTAAAAAGGTGAATATGGCGTCACAGTGGAAATAAAAAGGATATTTTCAGAATAACTTTTTGCTTTGGTCAAGTTTATGTCTTAGTAAAAAGGTTCAAATGGATAGCTATTTTTACGCAGGTAGCGAACTTCGTGAGGAATTACATAACTTAAATTTTAAAATGTATTTTTTTTCCGAGATGAGAACTATTTATACCCCAAGTTAAACTTAGGTAATAATTTTCTGATGTGTTTACATCAGCCCTTGGTAGAGAATAAGGTAACAAAATTTAAATAAAACTTTTATGTTTTATTTTTTACTGTATCATAGCTATAATATTGTTAAATATTAGCAGTAAGGATTCAACACAATCCGTCCTGAGTGGGAAATAGGGTTTCTAAATTTAATTTTTTATGGTTTGATTATAGATTTTTTACGTTCAGATTGGAAATTTTTGTCCAAACTACAGCAACCTGCATTACTACAGTGGTGAAATATTTTGAATTATACATTGGTAAACTGCATCACACATTGTGATGCGATATTGCATACATCAAAGCCTGATGATGATACCCTCTATTAATTTTGAAATGAGTTCGTCTGAATGCAGTAGTTATTAAAAAACTTGACATATTAAACAAAAACATAATTTGAAGAACAAATTAAAAAAAAAATATTTTCTACATAGTTTAAGCCCGAGAAGGGACAGATATTAAGATATTTCATTCAATTAGTTTTACATTTAATGTTAAATTTTTGTAACAAATTAGTTAAGCCAATTGAAGATTAAAAAATAAAAATAAAATTCATACAATATGATACTTAAAACACCCTAAAAAATTAGATTCCGTTCAAATGAAACCGCAATAAATCTTAGACTTTTTTTAAGTTTTATATTTTGCATGGATCTTATCATTTTATGTACAATTGTCATAAACATAATACAAAATTTGCAATACAAATATTTTCAATTAAAAATGGAAGAAGTCTAAGATTTATTTCGATTTCCTTTGAACGGAATCTAATTTTTTAGGGTGTTTTAAGTTCATATTGTATGAATTTTATTTTTATTTTTTAATCTTCAATTGGCTTAACTAATTTGTTGCAAAAATTTAACATTAAATGTAGAACTAATTGAATGAAATATCTTAATGTTTAAACTCATAGTTTAAACCCTTTTCGGGCTTAAACTATGTAGGAAATAAATTTTGTTCTTTTTTAATTTGTTCTTCAAATTATGTTTTTGTTTAATCTTTTATGGTATCTTGGAAATCATTTCCGTTTCTTCTGATAAAAGGAAAATTCTTAATTTTTATAAAGTCGTTTGAATGTCATGTCGTATATACTTTGATCCATGGGTTGGATTACAGATGTAACATTAGGTGGCAAGAACTTTACCCAAAAAATGAGAGAAATAGGGTATTTGGATAATTGGAAGTTCGGTTAAAAGAACATTTTGAGGGAAATACGCAGTTCGGATAATTGGAAGTTCGGTTAATTGGAGTTCCGATAATCCGCGCTCTACTGTACAATTTGTCCTCTTTGCCTTGAAGACAGAAAGAGGTGGAACCTAAACCGATTATTTTAAACTTATCATTAAATATATGCGTCCATATTTTTCTTATATGTTCATAAAAATTAAATACATATAAGTTTCCTACAAAAGTTGTCATAAATTATACACCCTTAAATATATTCGGCAACTCTTTTCAATGGAAATTATTTTCCCGTTCATAATTGATGATAGAAAATTGTGTCCGAGACAATTTTTAACGATGTAAACCTTTTTTGTTTCTTGTTTCCCATAAAAACTTTTGTTCCTAGCAAAATAGAACAAAAAATTAGTAATCCCTCCATTACAAGAAGAACATGGTAAATAATAGCCGATATTTTCCTTTAAACCTGCGAGATTGTTATTGAAACAAAGAACATGGTATGGGGTTCGAGGCTACTTTAATGGCGTCTATTATTTAAATGGAAGAAGAATTTGTTGTGATCGTGTCTCGATTTTTTTCTTTCTTATCTTTCGCGGGTTGGTGCTGAAAGACTTGATTTATTCTACTCTTCTTTAGATGTTGTTTATTTCGGAGTTTTTGGTTAAAAGGGATCCTGTCTTTTATAATAAAGCTCCTGTTTCATTAATTTTTTAGTGTTGTTACAGTTTTCTACAAATCGAGTGGCTTGTCATTAATTTCTAATGTATAAAAAGTGAATGGAAAGAATTGAAAAGGAATATAATGCATTGCATTGAGATCAATATTTACCAAAGGCGACTAAATTTATGATTTGTGTACTTCGAAAGAATTGATTAAACTTGGGATTTAATTAGGATTAATTTATGATTTCGGAACATAAAAATAATAAAAGTAAGTTAAAATTCATATACTTTAAAAAATGCTCGATAAAACATGATCTATGCGCTTAAAATTAATATTAAATAATGTTTGTAATTTGATGGAAAGTGCCGAGATCGATCCATGGACGATTTTTGTTGGGTCTTATATGCGCCGAATTGTTCCTCTTACAAGTATAGTCATTCAGGGTAACTTTGAACCATGGGCTGTAACTTTGCACCACCTCCTAATTTTCAATATTTTTCACTCCAAAAGACTAAATAAGCTCCAGAATTGTGTTCTGTTGGCAAAGTTCTAAACTGGGATTTCTACTCTTTATTTTAGAAAATAAATTAGCAACATTATACGCAATTAAATGCATCATCTAACTATTTTTGTGAAGTACTGTTTTCAAGGTAATTTTGAATGCTGTTTTGAAGTTGTTGTAATCCAATTAAATTTTCATAGTAAGTAACAATATACTCATTTATCAGACATAATATTATCTAAATGTTATAAATGTGATAATATTTTGTGATTATTTATTTATTAATAGTTAATAAAATGTAAAATAAGAAGGCACTAACATTTTACCACATTTTCAGGGTAACTTTGAGCCGGCTCAAAGTTATACTGATGCTTATAATTTACTAATTATAGGTGCTACTGTCAAAAATTTCCCATATTTGCACGTATATTTTATATAAATGCCGAAAATGAACATTAGATATAGCATGTAAGTATTTTCACAAATATGTGTAAAATACATAAAATTCACTTAAAGGCGTTATTCGGGGCGGTTGTATTCAAATTTGACATTTCATACATTAGGCATTTTTTATTCTTGTTTGAATAATACTAGTACTAGTAAATGTTTTACTGTAACTATGGATATATTATTGAGATAAAACATTGAAAATTGTTTTCCACTGAATTTTTATGTTTTATATGAACAATAAACAGGTTTTTTTTTTATTTCTAAATGTTCATGGTTCTCTTCTTCCACTTTTCTTATGCCTGATATTTGCTGCAATATCATAAATTACACAAATCTTGTGATGTTGGGAAATGTAAATTATATCTGAATACTTTTTTGGGGGTTCAAAGTTGTCCTAACTATAATACTTTTTTTTTAATGAATTATTTTAGATAATATTTATCAAATGGTGCAAAGTTACTCTAAATGGCTGGGTAACTTTGAACCAGGATAAAAATTCATTTTTTATAACTTTTATCATTATTATTCCTTAATTTTTTATAGTCATATAATAATTTAGGATCATTTCTTCTCTGTTATGCCCCTAGTTGCAACAATAGTCTTAAAATAAGAGTGTAGCATATGAAAATAGAGAAAATGCGGATGAAAGTTGCCCTGAATTACTGTAAAGCTACTATAGTCTGTGGCGTCGAATTTCGTTTTTTGTAGCTCATTCGATTGGTCTCATCCTGCCAAGTAATTTTCTGCCTCGTATACTACCGAGTTTTAATAATGACAGCGGGCTGGATCAAAGTTTAAAATTTCGTACATTGAAAACCAGTTGCCGACAAAGATTTAAATATATTTTTGGTTCTTACACTGACATGCATTGATGATACACTGGTGTCCAAAATTAAGGACCAGTCACAAAATGCTAATTTTTAAGTAAGCGAATACTCAAAAGGAAATAATATGATTCAAATAATTACTATCCCTACAGCACAGCAAGCCCATATAGCATCTCATTCATGTCACACATTCTCACAAGTGTCACAGTTACTACGGTGAAACAAAAAATAGGAAATTCCATACGTCTCATTATGAGTGTAAAATGATCACTATATGTGACTCCACTGAAACGTCAATGTGACTGCTGCTTTGGGACGAGTAACCAGGTGACTTTACAATGTAGTTACATTGTGACTCTCATGTGACTGTCATTTTTAGACTCAGTTTCAAAGTCTTCATGAACGTTGCATTATGATAAGTCACCAAGTAATATTACATTATAGTCGCATGGTGACTTTTCACAAAAGAGCACAATGGTGACTTCACAGTAGTCTCTTTCTCACCTGAAAGCCATCATGTGACTTTAATGTGATATTATTTAGTGACTTATCACAATGCGGCGTTCATGATGATTTTGAAATTGAGTCTGCAGATGACAGTCACATGCGAGTCACAATGTAACCACATTGTAAAGTCACATGGTGACTCGTCATAAAGCAGCCGTCACAGTGACGTCTCAGGGGAGTCACATATAGTGATCATTTGAGATTCATAATGAGATGTATGAAATTTCCTATTTTTTTGCTTCACCGTAGTGACTGTAACACTTGTCACCATGTGTGACATGAATGAGATGTTGTATGGACTAGCCGCGCTGTAGAGATAGTAACTATTCGAATTATATTATTTCCTTTTGAATATTCGCGTATTTGAAAATTAGCATTTTGTGACTGGTCCTTAATTTTGGACACCAATGTAGTCCATTTTTGACACATTGTTCATTCCGAAGAAGTGAGTAAAACAAAAATATTTCTCACAGTGCGCACAACGAGCAAAGGCTTCTTCATCTGACTCGACGGCGCATTCAAAACAGCGCTGCACTTTCTTTCTTGAATTTTAACCCTTCCGACTCGGGAGTCTCTTATACAAATTTTATTCGGTTGATACCAGTTTTTAAAAAGAAGTACACTATTTCAAAAATGTTCTAGTTAAATAAGGCAATTTTTTTTTTTTTATTACTGGTGCCAAAAACAAATTTTGCAAAGAAAGATTATGTCCAGTCTGACTGCACATACAAGTGTAAAGAGTTAAAACAGTAGTCTGTAGGGGTGAGGTAGTTTTTATCTTTATTTCTTATAATAACAGCAATAATATACACTTATAGTAGTTATTGGCAATGTATGGCACTGTAAAAACAAGTAAGAAACTTAAATCGCACTTATTTCTTTGAAGCCACCTGTTTTTCAATGAATGAAATTTTGAACTTTGGCTTGGCCCCGTGTCATTATAAAAACTCGATAGCCGATATGCGAGGTATAAAATTGCCGTACTTTCCGACGTATAATCCGCGGATAAAACAATTCTGTTTAGACCCAGAAATTTTATTTAGTAATTTAAGCCAAATATTTACCGCGATCTGATAAGTTATATTTTATTTTTAAAAGTTTCTGGGTCCGAAAATGATTGTTTGATCTGCGGTTTATACGCCGGAAATTACGGTATTAAGTTCAATGAGACGAATAGAATGAGCTATAAAAATCGAAATTACTTGTTCTACAGAAAGCATGTTTTAGTCTATTATAGTAATGCATATCAATTTCATCATGTTTGAAGTATCGTAACATCATTAAAAACATCGGAAACGATATTTTGCTGCTGAGGATAATGCAAAGGAATTCCTTTGAGTTTTCCTGTAAACGAGCTAGAAATGCTACATCCAATACCGAATGTTCTATAGGAACATCAATAAGATATAAAAATTTCATGGCGATCCGAGTATATTTACGAGAGTTAGAAGAATGACAGCCACACAGACATCCTTTAAATGAAGTATAAATGCTACTTGTTCTATAATAGTGAGAAAGCATGTTTTAGTCTGTTGCAGTATCAATTTCATCATATTTGAAGTATCGTAACATCATTAAAAGTCATTGGAAACGATTTTTTCCATTGATTGTAATGTAACGGAATTCTTTTGTATGAAGCTGTAAACAAGTTATGTATGTTACACCCTTTATTTTCAATACCAAACATATTATAGCAAACATCAATAAGATATACAAATTTCAAATCGTTCCGAGTATATTTACGACAGTTGGAGCAAAGACAAACGACAGACGGACAGGCGTCTTTTAAATAAACGATAAAAGCTACTGGTTCTATACTCCATAGAAAGAAGGTTTTAGTCTATTGCAGTGATGCATATCAATTTCATCATGTTTGAAGTATCGTAACATCATTAAAAGTCATTGGAAACGATTTTTTTCCTTGATTATAATGTAACAAATTTTTTTTGTGTATCGCTGTAAACGAGCTATAAATTCTATATTTCAAACCAAACATTCTATAGTAAATATCGATAAGATACAAAAATTTCATTGTGGTCCGAGTATATTTATGAGATTTATAACAAAGACAGACAGACGTCCTTTAAATAAACTATAAATGCTACTTGCTCTATAATCGTGAGAAAGCATGTTTTAGTCTGTTGTAGTAATGCATATAATTTAATCATGTTCGAAGTACTGTAAAATCATTAAAAGTCATTGGAAACGATTTTTTCCTTGATTATAATGCAACAATTTTTTTTTTTTTTGTGTATCGCTGTAAACGAGCTATAAATTCTACATTTCAAATCAAACATTCTATAGTAAATATCGATAAGATACAAAAATTTCATTGTGGTCAGAGTATATTTATGAGATTTATAACAAAGACAGACAGACATCCTTTAAATAAACTATAAATGCTACTGGTTCTATACTCCTTAGAAAGAAGGTTTTAGTCTATTGCAGTGATGCATATCAATTTCATCATGTTTGAAGTATCGTAACATCATTAAAAGTCATTGGAAACGATTTTTTTCCTTGATTATAATGTAACAAATTTTTTTTGTGTATCGCTGTAAACGAGCTATAAATTCTATATTTCAAACCAAACATTCTATAGTAAATATCGATAAGATACAAAAATTTCATTGTGGTCCGAGTATATTTATGAGATTTATAACAAAGACAGACAGACGTCCTTTAAATAAACTATAAATGCTACTTGCTCTATAATCGTGAGAAAGCATGTTTTAGTCTGTTGTAGTAATGCATATAATTTAATCATGTTCGAAGTACTGTAAAATCATTAAAAGTCATTGGAAACGATTTTTTCCTTGATTATAATGCAACAATTTTTTTTTTGTGTATCGCTGTAAACGAGCTATAAATTCTACATTTCAAATCAAACATTCTATAGTAAATATCGATAAGATACAAAAATTTCATTGTGGTCAGAGTATATTTATGAGATTTATAACAAAGACAGACAGACATCCTTTAAATAAACTATAAATGCTACTGGTTCTATACTCCTTAGAAAGAAGGTTTTAGTCTATTGCAGTGATGCATATCAATTTCATCATGTTTGAAGTATCGTAACATCATTAAAAGTCATTGGAAACGATTTTTTTCCTTGATTATAATGTAACAAATTTTTTTTGTGTATCGCTGTAAACGAACTATAAATTCTATGTTTCAAACCAAACATTCTATAGTAAATATCGATAAGATGCAAAAATTTCATTGTGGTCCGAGTATATTTATGAGAGTTATAACAAAGACAGACAGACGTCCTTTAAATAAACTATAAATGCTACTTGCTCTATAATCGTAAGAAAGCATGTTTTTGTCTATTGTAGTAATGCATATAATTTAATCATGTTTGAAGTACTGTAAAATCATTAAAAGACATCGGAAACGATTTTTCGACGCTGATGAGTATAAAGCAACATAATTCTTTTGTGTGTCACTGTAAACGAACTATAAATGCTACACACTTCATTTTCAACACCAAACATTCTACAGTAAACATCAATAACACATAAAAATTTCATGGTGATCCAAGTATA
The DNA here is from genome assembly GCA_963932465.1 of Maratus speciosus. Lineage (NCBI taxonomy): Eukaryota > Metazoa > Arthropoda > Arachnida > Araneae > Salticidae > Maratus > Maratus speciosus. The sequence continues at coordinate 249,624,336 of OZ010799.1, forward strand.
CTTACGAGAGTTAGAGCAAAGACAGACGGCAGAAAGACACGCAGACATCTATTAAATAAACGATAAATGCTACTTGTTGCATAATCGCGAGAAAGCATGTTTTAGTCTATTACAGTATGAATTTCATCATGTTGTAAGTATCGTAACATCATTAAAAGTCATTGGAAACGATTTTTCCCCATTGATTATAATGTAACGGAGTTCTTTTGGGTTTCGCTGTAAACGAGCTATAAATGCTACACACTTTATTTTCAACACCAAACATTCTATAGCAAACATCAATAAGACAGAACAATTTATATCGAACCAGTATATATACGAGAGCTAGAACAAAGACAAACGGCAGGCAGACCGTCAGACAAACCAAGTTCATAAACGTTTTTCAACTATGTTGGAAAGCGTTAAAAAGCCTTTTTTAGGTGCGTTCGTAATTATATAAATACCTAGCACCTATAGTCGTCGTTCAGTCCGTCCGTCCGTCCGCATATAACAGAGCAAAAACTACCCAACCGAATGCTCTGAAATTTTAAATGTATGATTGTTGCAAAATTTTGTCTAGCTATTTCAAATTTTATGAAAATCGGATGTATAGTTTAATGACAGGGACAGTCAAAAGTTTTTCTTTACATTACGGCCAATGGGGAAACATTATTGAAAGTGTATTTTAATGATATTACAGCCTTCCGAATGGTCTGAAATTTTAAATATATAATTGTTACAAAATTTTGTCGAGCCATTTCAAATTTTATGAAAATCGGAAGTATAGTTTAATGACAGGGACAGTCAAAAGTTTTCTGTTACATTACGAGGGATGGGGAAAAAAAATATTGCAAGTGCATTTTAATGATGTTACAGACTATGCACTTATGAAGTGTAAAAAAATATACATTCAGTACAATATGTGGTGCAAAAAATTATTATAAAACTAGTTATAGTACGAACGCACCTCATTTGCCACGTTTGACGGGCAATTTCCAACTTGATATTAATTGAATAAAATGAATTTTAGAAACTTAACTTCTTTGCGAGTGAATGTAATTTTTTAAAAGAGTCTCCACAAATGCCTAAGCAATTAACTAAAAGACAACTTTTAAAGAAATATTTGAGACTCATTTGCCCAAAACTATTAACGGGAACCATTAAGAGGAAAAGTTCCCCGAATAGTTGAAATTCCTGAAGATTTTAAGTTGTTTTTAAATTTTATTTTTAAATGGCAACTTTAAGTTAAGTTTGTGCAAAGATTCAAAGCATGTAATTTTTGTAAGTGTACGTAGAATGATCAACGTTCAGCATTCCAGAAGCTTCCAATTGTAAATTGCTGTACTTAGGCAAATCCTAGTTTTCGGGAATAATTATGTATAGAGGATATTTAATGGAAAAAATAATAAGTAACGCGCATAGAAAAAGCACACAAAAAATGCTTTTTTTTCGCAGATTTTTTTTGAATGCTAAAAGACATTAGAGTAGAAAACAAAAAGTAAAAATTATGCATTCAGTATAAGATTCTGAAACATTTTCTAACACATTCAGAATATTGCAACAAAACTTTACAGTTTATAGTAAACTAGAAAGGTAGCCCGTCAAAAATGACGGAAATTTAGATATAAAGATATATATACAACTCATGTGCAAGAATATGAGTTTTCTCGCTTGTTCCGCAGTGATAGATGAAAATAACACATTTATGAAAATTGTGTACAGTAATCTGCACAGTTTGGTTCCAAGTGTTATGCAGATTTGGGGCATTTTGCGGTCATGCCTATTCAATCTTTGTTTACATTTTTTTTAAATTCATATATTGGACAATTTAGATTGTTGAGCCTTAAAAATAAATAAATAACACACTTGAAGTAAGGTTAGAAACTATTAAATTATCGTATACGATTTCATGAAATGGTATTATATAGTATTATATGTGTGTGCTTCACGATCTTGGTTACGACGTTGGTGAAATTGGCTGCAATTTGTCATAATCCTAATAGTGTGGGCCGCTATAACAAAAAAGTAACCAGTTTTTAGTAAAATTTCTGATATAAAGTAGCTTTCAAAAACTTGTGTAAAATTGCAGGCCGTTCTCGTGTTATGTCAGCCCTAGGAATAATATTTCTAACACTGAAGATTTTCCATGTATATATGGAATTTAGAAAAGCTTCTCCAAAAGAAAGCTCCTGAAATGACATTGTAATTCCTCTAACTTCAAAGTTTAATCGGGCCCTGATGTTGAGTACTGAAATCTAATAAATACAGTTATTTTGAATATTACAACAGAATTAAACAGTTAAACTTATTTAACTTAAACCCGCTGTTACTTCCCGATGTTATTTTTTAGTATTAAGAAAGAAAATTAATTAAAATTTTCAAATCATACGTTTATGATTTTTTCCGTCTTTAATAACTAAATAATGAAAAAGTAGGCTTTTGTTCTGAGCTCATAAATATGAAAATAAAATAATGTAACTAAGAGACATTGCAAAATTAAATCTTTGTGATTACAAACCATAAACAAACGATACCGCCACCATTTTACCTACTATGACGTCATTAGAATATTGCCCATTGATTGTTGGAGAACTTACTTTGTGAATGATTACCTCAATGATTTAATATTTTTGACGTTTCACGATGAATGAATCACTTGTGTTTGTTTAGGTTTATGGAATGAGATATTAAGCTGTGAAACTAATTTCAATTGAAGTTATCCAAGGATATATGCATTTATAATCGAAATTAAAAACAATGCTTTGATCTCGAAATAAAAAGTTTTAGTTTGTATAATTTGTTATTTCTGTTAATTATTTATTTAAGTACTTTTCCATTATAGCGCATTTTTAGAAAAAGCTTGGCGCGATTCGGGCATCAGAAAGTGAGATATGTTGCGAAAATATATAAACAGCTATGAAAACAGATCTAATGAACTTTTATCTTTGTTTATATATGCACTTATATGCATAAAAAAATCGTTTCTAAATATTTATAATTTTTTATATACAAATACGGCACGGATTTCAGATATGAACCGGGATACCTAACTGGCGCCAAAATGGTGTTATTTTGCCTGCTATGGTAACCCGGCTATTGTTTTTTATTTATTAATAAATTGTTTATTTACTTTTATTTTCTGTTTTTTAATTATATAAACTGCTTTGTTCTATAGCTATTATTCAAACTTTTATTTATTTATAATTATTTCCTTTTCAAAATGATAGCAAATAATTGAAAAATATATAAGTAACTGATATTCGAAAGCGAGATTTCTGCCAAATTGGCGTCATAGAAAAATCACGCCAACCCCCATGCGTATATGACATCTGTGCAAAAATTACTTCTGTTTCTTTATAAAAATGGGTAAATAGCCTTTTTTATATTAAATTGTCGGCACAGATATCATATACGCCCATATTGGCGCGATTTTTTTTTGACGCCGATGTCATATACGCACCGGGTACTTAACTGGCGCCAAAGTGTCGTTATTTTGCTTGTAATGGTAACCCGAATGTTGTTTATGCTGTTGATGTTTTCGCCAAATTGGCGTCGGAAAAAATCGCGCCAATATGGAGCGCGTATATGACATCTGTGCCAAATTGTATACATATGGGAAAAATTGCTTGTGAGTATGAAGCAGTAAATAGGTTGCCAGAAAATACGTTGGCAAACTTGTTTCTCGCCAAGAAACTTTTCTCCGAAATATTGTACATAAGCAATGATTTCTAGAAATGCATTTTTAATTATGATATGCGCTTTTATGTTTCACTACATTTATGCATACTATACTGTGTGTATAAATGCTACAGTTCATATGCAGGGCTACACAAAAGAATTCGTAAGGGTTACTGAGTATGAGAGTAAATTGCTTAAAGGTGGTTTTTAAAGGAGTTATGCATTTTTACGCTGAACTGCATTTAGTTTCCTAAGAAATGTTTGTGGAATATAGATAAAATGATATACATGGTCACGCAAAGAATTGGATACATAACCGTCTATGGATGATAATATCTGGAAATGTGTCAGTAGTTTCAGTAGTTTTAAGAGTAGTTTAAATTAAATTTTAGCTAAATATTGGCATATAACGGTACTATTGGCTATGGACGGTAACTGCTGAAATCAATTTTTAAATTTTTTTATGCGTTTTCTAAAATGTTTACTTAGTTATCTTGGTATTTCTTAGTTATCCCGTCGACCAAATTACTGTCGCCAAATTGTAAGATTAATTGCCAATAATGGTTGCCATTAATTAATTAAATGCCAATAATGGCCTTTAAAACCATTAATTCGACGTTTTATTTGTATTTTTATTAATGTTTTACTATTGATTTGGCGATTTATATAATTTGGCGAAATTGGTCGACGGGATATCTAAGAAGTAACGTTATCTTATTTACCTTATTTCCCTAAATAACGAAGTTTTGTTAAAGCATTCAGGATGTGTTGGAAAGTGTTTCATATTCTATGCTTAACGCATGATTTTTCTTTCTTCTTTAGTCTTATTTTGCACTTATTTTATTCTTAATTATATTGCTTATACTGCTTTATAGAAACTTATAGAGACCTTATAGAATCTTTGGCACAGTTGTCATATACGTTATCATATATTGGCGCGATTTTTTTCCGACGCCAATTTGGCGAAAACATCAACAGCATAAACAACAACATCCAGATTACCATATCAAGCAAAATTACGACACTTTGGCGCCAGTTATGTACCCGTTGTGTATATGACATTGGCGTCAGAAAAAAATCGCGCCATGACATCGTGTATATGACATCTGTGCCGAAATTTTAATATCTAATGTTTAAACACTTCGCTCCACTCCCCTTGCATATAGTACAAACTATAACACGGATAGCGCAAAATAATAGACAGTTTGGTACTTTTCCACTGTAGGGGCTTTGGCATTTTTTTTTTAAAGCTTGGTGTAATTTGGGCATCAGAAAGTGAGATTTGGGTACTTTTCCATTATGCGGACACCATTGTCGCCAAGTGTAATAGTTGGCGCAAAATCGTGAATTGAAGCATTTGAAAAATAAAAGAAAAACCATTGTCGATACTAAAGTGAGCATTTAAAAAATATAACATTTGAAAATTCAGACTTTTACGAACTATTTCATCAAATTACAAATATATATTTAAAATAAGTGAACAAATAACTGCTATAAAATAAAGCAATAAAATAAAACTCATATTAAACTGCTGGCATAAAGTTACAAATATCTTTTAGCATTTTGAAATAATTGGCGCATTAGCATACATTTTGGCATGGTGTCCGTATAATGGGAATATTGAGATTTGTTATCAAAACATATAAACAGCTATGAAAACAAATTTGATGAGCGTTTTTGTTTGTTTTATATGTATATTATTGATGTTTTTTATGTACAAATTACGGAACAGATGTCATATTCGCCCCATATTGGCGCGATTTTTTTCGGTTGCCAATTTGGCGAAAACATTAACAGCATAAACAACATAATCCGGGTTACCACATCAAGCCCTTTAGCGCAAGTTAAGTACCCGTTGCCTATATGATATTGGCGACAGAAAAAAATCGCGCCAATATGGGGCGAATATGACATCTGTACCCAAATTACATCTGTTTCTGTATAAATTTAGAGAAACGGCTTTTTTATGTTAAATAAATCGCATAAATATCGAAAAAAAAATGCGTGTGTATATAAAATGAAACAGTGAATAGGTTCCCGGAGAATATGTTACCAAATTTCCTTTTTCGCCAAGGCACCTATACTGGAAAAGTACCTAAAGCACATTAAAATCGCGCAGTTAGGAGCTCACACAGTACACCGTTGTCTATTGGCGGTTATTTTATTAGTAGCATCGGGAGGAAGATGTAAAGATGTACTTTAAATTATCACTCATAGATTTCGAAAAAATATCTTAAAAGAGTGAAGTTTAAATTAAATTTCGGTGACCTCCATTATGAAAGATTAATGGTTTTAAATGGGAATTTCGCCAAATTAGCCAGCTATCGCCAAGTTGACTAACATTTGGCGCTACTCTGGTAACCCTGCATTAATATTTTTCAACAATTACTCATTTCAATGAGGCGGTCCTACCGGAATAGTGAGGGACACACAGAGACTTGGATTTTATATAAATAGATAATATACTGTATCCATCTGAATTGATCACAAATACCATGAAATTAAATAACTCATCTGCGTTCCAGATTATTCATATTCAAAAAACATGTTTTACGGACAAACATAATAAATTAACAGCATTAATATTAACGTTAAAATTAATATTATTGCCGAAACATCAGTGAAGGCTTACTGTGGAGACACGAAAAGATTTTTGTTTCCGTCTCTTAGTCTGTCTGTTCCGCAATAACTACCGCAAAAAGCAACCGACTATCTTGTAATTAAGTAGCCATATTGGTGAAATATCAGGATTTAGCTGTATGGTTTTTCGTTATATTTGGTTCACTCGTTCGGAAAATATAGAACATTTAAATAAATAAGATTTGTACGTTAAAACACATAAAATTTCTCAATGGTACACATAAACAGTAACTTTTATATGAACTTGTACAAATAAAATTAACGATAAAGCATAATATAGACGTTTCGAACTTCTTCTACAGTCGTCTTCAGGATAAATATGATGCTGAAATGTTTAAAAGATTGATCAAGATTCGACAGGAAGCTTTCGTCTCTAAACATTTCAACATCATATTTATCCTGAAGACAACTGCAGAAGCAATTTGAAACGTCGATACTATGCTTTATAGTTAATTTTATTTGTACAAGTTCATATAAAAGTTCTTGTTTATGTTGTACCATTGAGCAAGTTTATGTTTTAACGTATACGTCTTATTTATTATATTTTACGGTGCAATTGCCCTACATATGTTAAATAACTTTTTATTTTGTGTCATAATGTTTCTCTACGGCAATTCAGACGATTTTCAAATTTTCATGTCACGAAAAATAGTTTTTATTGTCAAATCACGTTTGCTGTTTATTCAATTGGTAGTGGACACGATGATGAAGGATTAGCCATTAGGTTTAAAAGTCTCTAAATACGCCTATTTTGGGGTGAATTTAATAAGCTAATGCTATCCAGTAGATTAGGATATATTTAGATAGATCTTGGATCTAAATATTCTAGAACGAGAGTCAAAACTGCTTTTCGGAAACAAGAAGGGTAAAAGCATAAGATTTCTAAATTAGATTACTCAGTTTACATTTCCATCAGATGCAGGTGTTTGTGGTTGGCAGGCAAATAAATACTGCTACTTGGATATTAGGCTAACATAAAACGCTTGTCCAAATTGTTACTTATCCTAATAAAATCACATTGTAAAAAGAAATCCAAGATATATTATAACCATTCGCTCAATCAATAGGAAATTCCAAATATAAATTTAATGGGACTACAGGGGTTCAGGGGGACAGAGACCCCTGAAGAAATGCAATTTTTAATCTAATAATTTACCAAAATAATCAGCACACCAGAATTTAAGAATATTATTGCATAACAACATGCTTAATTTAACGTTTCTATTTTCTAAAACCTTCGAAGTATTTTTTATTCTTTTAAAAATTTATGTAATTTAAAAACTTTAAATTGCGATTTGCAGGAAGTTCAATATTACGCAAAGTGTGTTAAAAACAATGACTTTCAAAGCTGACGCTGAGGCTTCTCATCCGCACATTTAATAGTTTTGTTATTGTTGCATCTAAAAATTCAATTACGCAACTGAAAATATTTCATTGAGATTGGATATCATTCGAAAAACCTACGTTCTGAGCTGAGAAAACTTATTAATACGCAATAAAACTACTCGGAAGCGTTTCCGAAAATCTTTGGAAGCAAAAGAAACATCGTGTTTATAAATGCTTCTTTAACCCCTTAATTCTCGCTCCCGTCAATATCACGGGCTAAGGCGTTGCCACCGAAACACTCAAGGCCTGGGAACACGAGTTGTGACGTCATCACTAATCGATCAATTTCTCACTAGTGTTGGAATTCACACCGGAAAATTTTGAATAGCAATTTTCTTTTATTTTATTTGTGGAATAGCTATCATCTTATAAAACAATAATAACTATTTAAACTTACTGACGAGAATTCGGAATCCCTAAATAAAAATTCAGCCAGATGAGGAATGCCTCAGTGTTGCCGCATCTGGTTGACTTTTTATTGGGGGACTCCAAATTCTCACCAATAAGTTTAAATAGTTATTATTGTTTTATCAGATGATAGTTATTCCACAAATAAAATAAAAGAAAATTACTATTCAAAATTTTCCGGTGTGAATTCCAAAACTAGTGAGAAGTCGGTCGATTAGTGATGACGTCACAACTCGTGTCCTCAGGCCTTGAGTGTTTCAGTGGCAACGGCTGAGGTGTCGTTCGTTAATTCTCGTGCCCGTCCTATTTCCGGGCTGGAGATTTAATTGCTGTAAAAATCTTCTGAAACCAGAACAATGTAACCGGCATTTCCGTGTGAAGTCTTTGAATATTAATCGCTTGGGTTAGGCTTTTGGCGTGATTGTAATGCTGGAATTTGTACTGCATGTTTCGAAATATATAGCACTCAAAAATTATTAATAATCAAAATTTAATGTATATATTTATTTAATTAATGTGTATATTATTTCAAATATTATTTGTAAAAATTTGTGTGATGATGATAAATAAAGATCCAAGATGTGAAAAATAAAGGTTTTATTCGCATTAATTTGTATGGTGTAAAACAAACATTAAGACACAGTATTCTCGCATGATGGCTTTTCTACAAATGTGAATTTGTTCTATAACATCTTTATTTTTCGCCTTAAAAAAAACTAATTGCATATTTTATTTAGAAACCTTATAGTTATTCAATTTCTGTAATAAAAGAAATAGGTACTTTTTTGATGGTTTTTCCAAGTATTAAGCGACCGTGAAGGGGTTAAATCTAGAAAATGTATTGATTTCTGGCGTTTCTAAAGATACAGTAAGTTTTCCGGAATCGTGAGTAATTCAAAAGAAGTTATTCTATATTTTATATGAGTTGTAATTTTCCAACTGCGCGAAAAATGTCCAGGTCAGGATTCGAACCAGGGATGTTTTGGCTGAAGCTGCCAATGCTCTGCCATCTGAGCTTACCCGGACGAATCTGCACTCTTAATTCAAAAGAACGAATTTTTAACTCAACAAAAGAACGAAAAGTTTTACGCGTGTTTTTGTTCTTTCTGAGTATCTGTTTTATAGAAAAGAGACATTTTCCACAAAAAACTGTTTTACCAAATCATCCTTTTAGGAGTAGCATCCCCAGGACCGCTCATTTCAGACCGGAACAGAAAAATATCTCTAAAAGAGCGGTTTAAGAAGCTTCCCTATTGGTTGAAATCCTATAACGCGATATATAGTTTGGCAGAGAGAGAACCGAGAGCCGTTTTGAAAAGGGAGTCGCTTGTTTGTTTCAAGCGTCAAAGCTTAGCGTTACCTACATGATTTAAACAATATTACAATTATAATTTGATTGATTTAAAAATGGCATAGAATAAGATAGATGAATTATGCTCACGAAAGCTGGGGGGGGGGGGGGCAATCATCACAAAGAATTGGATAAATTTCGTTTTTGTTTCCCAGCTAAAACCAAGATGGCTACCGGCGATTCTAGGATTTTACTAATACTGAAAATTCTAAGGTAAAGTACGTTGTTTTACTTCATCTTTCTTGTAATTCCTTCGCCATTCCTTGTTGTATTTTCACATTGTATATATCATTTTTTGCGTTATTTAACGTTAATACTTTTAAACCGGAAACATTAACTTCTTAAATTACTTTTTTTCTTTTTTTTTAATGCATCTGTTCTATAATTTTTATAATCAATAAAATGCACTTAGATATGTAGTTTTCTCGTATTCAAATTGTGTAAAATTACGCTAATTGGTATTTACATTAATAAACATATATCATTTTGTGCTTATATTAATTGATTATTAATATACTACTTTGCTCATGACACTCAGAAATATTTGCGGAACACAACCCATGATTATAAAAATTATTAAATTATTATTAACTTATAATATATGTTCTATTTTTTTTTTATGTTTCAGTAAGTACAAGTATTTAATAAATTGTGTTCATTTAGATAGTTGTACACATCTACACTTTAAATATTATTTTTTTAATTGCCACAGTATTATGTAAATAGTACGAAATGTAAAAGATAATTTTAAAAAAGTATCAGAAAATAATAGATTAGTAAAAAATATTATCAATTTATTTTATGACACAACTAGCTTGACCTTTTTTTTTTTAAATTATGATTTTGTGAATTTTTTATTTTTGTGTTATACTTCGCTCTGTTCATATTCAAAAGTTTAACTAAACAAAAGTCTGCAGTTATGTAACACATGAATTCTATATTCCATAATTATTTATCTGTGCCATAAGCAAAATATATTAATAAGATATAATAATATCAGAAATAATTAAAGAAATCGACATTTCCG